>CM067216.1:163509974-164709974 GCA_034190945.1 Octodonta nipae | reverse complement strand
CTCCAGAATTAATAACGCCAACCTGAGACTCAATCCGAAGAAGTGTTCCTTGTTCCAAAAAGAAGTAGAGTTTTTGGGTCACGTAGTGTCCGAGTCAGGAATCCGCACCAACGAAGACAAGATGGAAGCCATCCGTGATTGGCCAGTCCCAAGAGACAAGCATGAACTCCGAAGCTTCTTGGGCCTCTGTTCATACTACCGGCGTTTTGTTGAGGGATTTGCCACCATCGCCGCCCCTCTACATCGGCAGACCACTGAGAAAGAGACCTTCCATTGGAATCAGGATTACGAAACATCATTCAGGCGACTGAAGGCAGCACTATGTTCCAGCCCAATCCTAGCCTTTCCTACACAGTCCGGCAAATTCATCTTAGACACCGACGCCAGCAACACAGGTTTGGGGGCCGTCCTATCCCAGGTGCAAGATGGTGAAGAGAGGGTGATCGAGTATTACAGCCGTGGATTCTCGAAACCGGAAAGAAATTATTGCGTCACCAGAAAAGAACTTCTTGCAATAATGAGGGCTGTAGACCATTTCCACAAATACCTCTATGGTCGTCATTTCTTAATCTGAACAGATCATGCCGCACTTAAATGGCTGCTGGACATGAAGACACCGGAAGGACAACTGGCCAGATGGATGGAGAAATTACAGCAATACGACTTTAAGGTGGAACACCGTGCCGGCCGTTTGCACAATAACGCCAATGCCAGGTCAGTAAAGTTAGCACCGCCATTTTACAGAAACTCAAATTAAAACATATGGGAATTACGAGCTATTTAGGAGCTCTTGATTTTTACCTAAATTGATTTTTGAGCTCAATATTTACTATGGAAAAAATGCAAAAAACTATTGGCGGTGCTAACTTTACGTAAAGTTAGCACCGCCATCTCAGAAAAACAAACAAAAAAATTTTGTGAGGCGTCTCAAATTAGGAGCTATTTACGAGCTTTTAATTGACGTATTGAACGTCAACCCCTAAATTTGTCTAAGGGGTAAAAACCACCCCCGAAAAAATATTGAATTTTAATTTTAAATTTAAAATATATTAAAATTATCTACGATTTACGAGCTCTTTCCTGGTGTAATGCACATAAACATCTAAAAATGTCTAAGGGGTGAAAAGAACCCCCCAAGTATGCAGTTTTTTTCGAATTTTATGATTATTAAATTTTGAAAAATACCAGCATGATCTACGATTTACGAGCTTTCCAACGGTATATTACACGACTGCATTCAAATTACTGGAAGGGGTGCAAACCACCCTCCAATTATGCAGTTTTTTCAAATTTTATGATTTATAAATTTTAAAAAATACCAGCATGATCTACGATTTACGAGCTTTCCAACGGTATATTACACGACAACATTCAAGTTACTGGAAGGGATGCAAACCACCCTCCAATTATGCAGTTTTTTCAAATTTTATGATTTATAAATTTTAAAAAATACCAGCATGATCTACGATTTACGAGCTTTCCAACGGTATATTACACGACAACATTCAAGTTACTGGAAGGGATGCAAACCACCCCCCAATTATGCAGTTTTTTCAAATTTTATGATTTATAAATTTTCAAAAATACCAGCATGATCTACGATTTACGAGCTTTCCAACGGTATATTACACGACTACATTCAAATTACTGGAAGGGGTGCAAACCACCCTCCAATTATGCAGTTTTTTCAAATTTTATGATTTATAAATTTAAAAAAATACCAGCATGATCTACGATTTACGAGCTTTCCAACGGTATGTTACACAACAACATTCAAATTACTGGAAGGGATGCAAACCACCCCCCAATTATGCAGTTTTTTCAAATGTTATTATTTATAAATTTTCAAAAATACCAGCATGATCTACGATTTACGAGCTTTCCAACGGTATATTACATGACAACATTCAAATTACTGGAAGGGGTGCAAACCACCCTCCAATTATGCAGTTTTTTCAAATTTTATGGTTTATAAATTTTAAAAAATACCAGCATAATCTACGATTTAAGAGCTTTCCAGCGGTATGTTACACGACCACATTCAAATTACTGGGAGAGGTTCAAACAACGCACTAAATTTACCAGTTATTCCAAATTATGTATTTTTTTTCATTTCAAAAACTGCCGGCCTCAGCTACGATTTACGAGCTTTCCAACGGGATATTATACGTTTGCATTCAAGATTTTGGAAAGGATGCAAGCCGCCCCTCCCCCCAATTATGCAGTTTTTTCAAATTTTATGATTTATAAATTTTGAAAAATATCAGCATGATCTACGATTTACGAGCTTTAAAATACTACATTCAAATTTTTGGAAAGGGTGCAAACAACCCCCTTAATTTCCCAGTTTGTCTATATTATGTGATTTTGTTCATTTTCAAAACTGACAGCCTAATCTACGATTTAGAAGCTCTTCAAGGATATATAACACTTACTTTCAAATTATTGTAACGAATGCAAACAACCCCCAAATTATGCAATTTTTTCCAATTTTGTAGTTCTTAAATTTAGAAAACTAGCAACATAAATTATGATTTAGTACCTCTTCAATGATACATTGCAGGACCACTTCAAAATCACCTAAAAGGTGCAAGTAACTACCTAAATGACTAATTATTTCAAACCGTCAGAGTTTTGAAATGGATGAAAATATTAAATATTATCCTTACTACGCCAAAGGTTTAGAAATCTAGATTTTACAAATTTTGAAAATGGTGTATGGTGTAATTATCTACCATGTACAAGCTTTCCAACAATATGTTAAAAAACGACTACTGTTGGTAGTCATTGTTCGGATAAATAATTGTATTATGAATTATGATCTTTTAATTAAGTATTGAATCTAACGAAAAATTGTAACCATCTTTATGGACCACGTGTTACCGTTTCTTCTGGTTTTGTTTCAACTCGCTTCTTCTTCAAAATCTGTTGCTTAAAGTTTTAATATTTACCTCAAAGTTTTTTGTTTCTAATTAACATATTAAAACAGTTGTTTCAAATAGAAATAGCAATATTTATGTATTACGAAATGCACAGATTAATTCCAGTCGGCATTTTTCAACTAACCTTCAGAAAATATAAGTCAAATAATATTCTTATTTTTGTCTAACCTTTACCATTTGAAAATGGGCTGAATCTACAATCTATACAAGAAATATAAAACAGGAGTTTGGTATCTGAGAGGGCAATGTATTTCATTCTTATTCTTTCAACTATTATTTTTGTACCCACAATAATCAGATTATTCATAGCAAACCAAAAATACAAATAGGAAGACATAAAGGATCAAAGGTACTTGAATGAATTAAACAAATGTGTTGTCTCGCCATCTAGGTGCCAATATTCCTACCTGTAACTAATAACTTAGTAAAATTTCCATAGATGGACGATTTCACATTTGAAATTACTGGTTAATGCCATAAAATATATTAGATTTTTTTGTTAAAATGTTTATTGATAATAAATATATAAATAACTACTTCAATATACCTACTTATTGAGAGAAATTCAACGTACTTGAATTTCAAAAAGAAATGTTCTTAAATCAAATGATAGCGATTAATTGTATAATGAAGTATATTATATATGAGTTTGAACGTAAAGGATGAGTACATAGTGGCGTATATTACTTATGTGATTCAAGAATTTAAGTAACCCCTGCAATAGAAAATACCACTTGATTACTTTTATGTTTTTTTGAGGAATAACACCACAATAGAAATAGAACTACGTATATTGCAGGAATACCAAACGTTTCAAAGTCTATTCTGACTTCGTTGTCAATGGCTTTATATTTATTGATGTGATTGCAAAATGAAAAAGTAATCAAGAATATGCCACAAACAACGTTTAGGAGACAATCAGAAAATACCACATTACAAATTTTTTACTGCTTTAATAAAATATATTGGCTCGACTAGAACCAGTGACACCAATCAAATATTAGATAACAATTATCAGAGAACTGTTTTCAATATATTCACATAATCAGTGTATTCAAATTTATTTTTTCATTCTACAGAAGAGGCCATTACAAACAGCGGCAAGAAGGCTTTTTCGAATGTTTCATCAAAATCTAAAATGAAAATTCTTTAATAGGACAAAAATAACGTTCTAAATTTAGATATTTGAAAATGGACTAAAATAATTATGCAAAAATATTGTGGATGGCCTAATAAGATGGTAATATAGTTTTCATTACTGAGTATCCTTGTAGGCAAAACTACATTACTAGTGTACAAACCGCATAATGAATGAATTAATTGAGAAAAAATATTTTGTGAGTTAATCCAGCACTGAAAAATTTAGTTTCCTCAAGTTCTTGTTTTTTTCTTAAGTATAGGAACTTACAATCTTATTATAATTTGAAAAAAAAACCGCACAATTGGGGGGTGGTTTGCACCTGTTCCAGTAATTTGAATGTAGTCGTGTAATATACCGTTGGAAAGCTCGTAGATCATAGATCATGCTGGTATTTTTTAAAATTTATAAATCATAAAATTTCAAAAAAACTGCACAATTGGGGGGTGGTTTGCACCCCTTCCAGTAATTTGAATGTTGTTGTGTAATATATCATTGGAAAGCTCGTAAATCGTAGATCATGCTAGTATTTTTCAAAATTTATAAATCATAAAATTTGAAAAAACTGCATAATTGGGGGGTGGTTTGCACCCCTTCCATTAAATTGAATGTTGTTGCGTAATATACCGTTGGAAAGCTCGTAAATCGTAGATCATGCTGGTATTTTTCAAAATTTAATAATCATAAAATTTGAAAAAACTGCATAATTGGGGGGTGGTTTACATCCCTTCCAGTAATTTGAATGTTGTCGTGTAACATACCGTTGGAAAGCTCGTAAATCGTAGATCATGCTGGTATTTTTTAAAATTTATAAATCATAAAATTTCAAAAAACTGCATAATTGGGGGGTGGTTTGCACCCCTTCCAGTAATTTGAATGTTGTTGTGTAATATATCGTTGGAAAGCTCGTAAATCGTAGATCATGCTGGTATTTTTCAAAATTTATAAATCATAAAATTTGAAAAAACTGCATAATTGGGGGGTGGTTTGCATCCATTCCAGTAACTTGAATGTTGTCGTGTAATATACCGTTGGAAAGCTCGTAAATCGTAGATCATGCTGGTATTTTTTAAAATTTATAAATCATAAAATTTGAAAAAACTGCATAATTGGAGGGTGGTTTGCACCCCTTCCAGTAATTTGAATGCAGTCGTGTAATATACCGTTGGAAAGCTCGTAAATCGTAGATCATGCGGGTATTTTTGAAAATTTATAAATCATAAAATTTGAAAAAACTGCATAATTTGGGGGTGGTTTGCACCCCTTCCAGTAATTTGAATGTTGTCGTGTAATATACCGTTGGAAAGCTCGTAAATCGTAGATCATGCTGGTATTTTTCAAAATTTAATAATCATAAAATTCGAAAAAACTGCATACTTGGGGGGTTGTTTTCACCCCTTAGACATTTTTAGATGTTTATGTGCATTACACCAGAAAAGAGCTCGTAAATCGTAGATAATTTTAATAGATTTTAAATTTAAAATTAAAATTCAATATTTTTTCGGGGGTGGTTTTTACCCCTTAGACAAATTTAGGGGTTGACGTTCAATACGTCAATTAAAAGCTCGTAAATAGCTCCTAATTTGAGGCGCCTCACAAAATTTTTTTATTTGTTTTTCTGAGATGGCGGTGCTAACTTTACGTAAAGTTAGCACCGCCAATAGTTTTTTGCACTTTTTCCATAGTAAATATTGAGCTCAAACATCAATTTAGGTAAAAATCAAGAGCTCCTAAATAGCTCGTAATTCCCATATGTTTTAATTTGAGTTTCTGTACAATGGCGGTGCTAACTTTACTGACCTCGCCAATGCCTTATCCAGAAGACCCTGTAGAGCGGAATGCGGACATTGTCTGAAGACGGAACCGCGAGAGGGTATCTCCATCAGGCAGATCCGAGTGCAGGCCAATGAAGACTGGACAACGGAACAGTGCATCCAGGACCAAATGGCTGATCCAGACATCGAACCAATCTTGTCACTCAAAATGAGAGGGGCACCCAGGCCACGATGGGACGAGGTAGCTTGATACTCAGGCGTGCTGAAATCGTTATGGGCTCAATGGGACTCTCTCAAAGTAGACAATGGAATGCTCAAACGAGTCTGGGAAAGCGCTGATGGACGAGAAACCAAGTCCCAACTGGTAGTTTCGAAGAGAAAGGTACCAGCCATCCTGACCGAAGTACATGATGGAATTACCGGAGGTCACCTGGGCATGAATAAAACCCTTGACAAAGTTCGCCAACGGTACTACTGGGTGAATTACTTCGAAGATGTCAGAGCTTGGTGCCGCAAATGTGCCATATGTGCAGCCAGTAAGGGCCCGAAGACCCGGACCAACGGCAGAATGCAGCAGTACAATGTGGGAGTCCCATTTGAAAGAATTGCCATCGATGTCGCCGGTCCGATTCTCGAGTCTGAGAGGGGGAACAAATACATTCTGGTCGCAATGGATTACTTCAGCAAATGACCTGAGGCATATGCGATACCCAACCAAGAGGCAACCACGGTAGCGACGGTGCTAGTAGAACAACTATTCAGCAGGTTTGGCGTCCCGATGGAATTACATTCGGACCAGGGGCGTAACTTTGAATCGAATGTATTCCAGAAGGTCTGCACGATGTTGGGGATCAGGAAAACGAGAACAACACCATTACACCCACAGTCAGACGGAATGGTGGAAAGATTCAACAGGACCTTGGAACAACACCTATCTAAGGTCGTCAGCAATAACCAGCGTGATTGGGATAAGCATATTCCCTTATTCCTGTTGGCATATCACTCTGCCGTACATAATAGTACAGGCCTGACCCCAGTCAGGGTCCTATTCGGAAAGGAGCTGCGATTACCCTGCGATTTGGCATGTGGCTCCCCCGAAGAACCTCCCCAAGACATCGACGATTATGCCGACCAGCTCCGACATAACATGCTGGCAATACACGAATTAGCCCGAACGCAGATGTTGACCACCAGTGACCGGATGAAGACGCGATACGACCTCAAGGCCAATTCAGTCGGGTTCCAGGGGAGGGACAAAGTGTGACTGTACAACCCCCAACGGAGCAAGGGTAAATCCCCAAAGCTTACACCCACCTGGGATGGTCCATACGAGGTGGTCAAGAGGCTTAATGACGTCGTCTACCGGATCCGTCGAAACCCCAAGGCTAAATTGAAGGTGGTTCATTTAGATCGACTCGCTCCCTACCATGGAGGGGATGTTTCTGTTCGGGACGATCAAAATTAAAGGGGGGACAGTGTTACGAAATTTACCATTGTCATACATTTTCTGACACAAATATACTAAATGAATTGACATTGCAGTTCTATCACTTAGAGGATAAAAGTAATTTCCTGGTTCTTGGGTATCGCCGCACTGTGGGCTGGAATATCGTAAAACATTGAAAAATGTCCACAACAACAAATATAAATTTTAACCTGTAATAATTTAAAAAAAGATTGGGGTGCCAAATTGAGATCAGTTTGTTCTATTTCGAAAGCTTTGACTCCTAAGGCAAAATTGTAAAACATGTTATGTTGTGGACAGTGAAGGCAGATTTATTTTTTCTAATTCGCAAGTAAATTTACTAAAGGGAAATTTGTTATCAATCTACATACATTACTTTATATTAACATTGGAATGACAATTTTGAAAAATGATGTCCTGATTCTGAAATATTTTCAGATTATCAATAATATTGAATTCTTTTAAGAAAGTCATTTTAATGATATATATTTTTTAGATCTGAAGAATTCCTATGTAGATGTTTTCAATCCAAGTGGAAAAGCAACTGGGCCAACAATGTCGATTCCTGATGTTTCAAATTCTGCGCCAAGTTCCCAAATGAATTTTTTTATTCCACAACCCGTTTCTGACCCAAATGCTCCAGTTGACTTTTTAACGCCAGGCGGTGTGCCTCACTTATCAGATCAACAGGTGGGTTAATTTATCTATGTTTACATAAAAATAGTTTTGTGTTTATTCATGTGATCCAACAAATCATCAATAAACAATATATAAATTAATCAGTGACTTTTTTTAATAAAGTTGAAATAATACTTTCGATACTCGGTATCATTCATAGATTACTTGTATATTGCTGTTGATGAAAATATTTAACTAGAGGAAGGGGACAAAATCTAACAAAATTAGAATGTGTTGTTGACTAACTTATATGTGTTTACACCTACTGCTTTCGTTTATTGTACTTTCTAGAATTTAGTAAGTATTGCTAAAAAGAAATAATTCATGCTAAAGATTTAGGATAATTTAGAATAATATGCAAACTAATCAATAAGCTGTTGCAACTATGATTTTTCAATGTTTACAATGGTAAACATTGAAAAAGTATATTGCAGTTATAAAACTCTCAGAATGATTTCCGAATGGAGACTGAGACTACCTAAATTAGATGACGCAGCCGTTTTTTAGATTCCCAAAAATCTCAAATAGATTATCCAAATGCGGTTTGTAAATAGGCAGTGCTCAAAATTAGTTTGAACAAAACGAAAGATTTGTTCAAGGAGCACATAAAATGAACAAGACATCACAGGAAATCGTAGAAGAACATGTCGCACCCCGGCGAGAACAGTGACACAATTCAAAAAATATCAATTCCGAGATTATGTCACCAATAAATACGTTTATTATGTTTCTACGTATACAAAAAATGACACATCTGAAAATCAGTAGTTTGGCATAGACAACAAGAAAACAATTATCTGGATGTAGCCACACTAGTGACCAATTCAAAGCATGTACCTATGTCAACCTATTCCAATCAGTGTTTAGTTTTGAGTATATTATCCCACAGATCATAAATAAAGCTAATACCAGAAATAGTTATGAGAAAACCAAGAGATGTATGAAGTATGAATCCTTACCATATAAGTTTAAGCGTTTTCTTTAAATGACATTTTCTCGAAATAGTACATTTTTGAGTAATGTCACTGTTCCTGCCCGGGTGCGATGTATATCTAGACTTTATCAGTCATGCTCTCTATATTTTTAAAGTAACAGAAGCACCAAACTAGCGCAGAAAACCTTATTATATTCAATGCATATAGACCTCACCCAACATATAATTTGTTAACTTTTATTATATGCTTAATAAGTTTACGAACGAATAAAAGCAATGTCACGAGTCTCAATATTAGAACTATTTAAATATGTGGATTATTAAAAAAATGCCTAACAAAATTGCAATATTACATAGGTCAAGTATAACTACATATAATACAAATGCAAACAAACTATATATAAAATGAAAAAATCACAAATGCATGATGTTATCCGAACAGAGGTATTCTGTAGTGAGTGTGAAGATTCTCATCAAAATGAACGAATCGACGGAACACAGTAAGGTAATAACAGAAGATGACAACAACGTAAACTCTCATATTAAAGTTCCTGACTGTCATCCCAGGGGATAGCAAAGAGTTAGGCAAATATGTTAATAAAATTCCCTATTATTATTAATAATGTATTGTACCACTGACTCATAAGCTGAGGAGTGTTTTACTAAATAACCCTTGTAAGTGAATATTAAAAAATAGTGTGGAAATATTAATAATATACGGAAAATTGTAATTAGTGTAAGAAGTATGTTTGAAATAATACAATTGAAATGGTCATACTTGGAGAATAGTGTTCCATGATCTGAGTAAATTGGTACACCATTCATTCAAAAAGTTCCGGGACTAATTTTGTATTAAATCTACAACCAGTATTGGTAGTGGTATCGTTCCTTAGTTTCTCACAGTGGAGACTCAGTGCTATAGCTTCATTTGGTGATCCGTTATGTTGGTTTTAATTGAGTGTTTTGGACACTGTTTAACAATTTTTGCGATAGAGCAACGTTCTGCAATCAGATTTTCTTAGATGATTGCTCCGACCGAAGTATGCTTCATAGATGAACCATTAAACATCATTAAAGGAAGTGTTCACCACATTTAGCATGATCTTCTCGGAGAAAAGAGTGTTTGTGAAAGTTATTCCGCCATTATTAACGGAACAGCACAAAGACCACCGTATGGAAGCTTTACTTAATTTTTTTGATTGGGCAGACACACATGACATTTTTTTAAATAAAATTGTACCTGGGGCGAATCATGGTGTTTAATCTATCCATCAACCAAACATAAACCGCTCAGTGGTCAAGAAAAAGGGAAGGCTGACTCATCCAAGTTCGAGTGACAAATTCCATACTCTTTTTAACCTATCGGGCTTAATCATAACGGATTTGTGCCTTCAGGCCAAACAGTGAATTCGCGTGAGATCGGAATTGTACCGCAGCGTTGACTGGTTCCTCTTTTTCGACAATGCGCCCGCCTTAATTTAAAAAAATATATAAATTAATCTCGAGGCGACGCTCGCAAATGTAAATTGTAACTGAAACTTAACTGAATTAACCCTATATAAATTTGCTTATACTAACTATTATTTGAAAGAAATTATTATTTTTAAAAATCCTTACTCTTTAATGATAGTAATCTAAGCAATACTTACTTTATTCTTACAATTGGGAATGAATAAGTTTCATAACATACCTTTTTTTATTGATAGAAACGAAAACTTAACAATCCTTAGTGGAGACTGATAAAAGTAAGCAACAAAATCAAGCATGGTTTTTCTTTTTCATCTGCATGGCCAAGATATATATTATTTAGTTTCAATTTGCAATATTCAGTTTGGAACATTTGGTTAACAAAAAAAGAGTTTAATTTTTAAATTTCATGTATGTATAATTGTAATTGAATGTTTCATAGTTGTTGCACTGCATGCTATGATTCTGCTTTATCAGTCAATTGATGTACATATTTTCAAACACAATTTTATTGGTGTTTTGGTTTTTACTTGTGGGTTTGGTTAGATGTCTAGATGGAGCTCAACTAGTTCCCTATCACGGGAGGTGCAATTCTATATGAAACAAAAACCTCTTCATTGGTAAATCCATTGCTTAATGAGAGTTTCTGCACATTCACCTCATTTTTTGTTTGGTATGTAATGTCACATGTATTAAAATGTCAAATAATTTTCTTTTCCTTTCAGTTGCAGTAAATACTGATCCTGTTGAAACTTCAGGACTGTAAGCAACACTTGTATGTTTTATTCAATTTGATCCTGTGATCACTTAGAATTTTTATAGACAATATAAACAATTATGCAATGTATCGATTAAGAAGTATATAAATATTTGAGAGTGTATTGTTATTAATATATTAAGGTACAAAGGAAATGATTTTTTATTACCACTGCATTAATTTCTTATTCTTAAAATATCTATAGAGTTCATATAAATCTAATTCCAAAAATACTTACATTTAAGGTATTTGGTGTAAACAATTTCAATTTTTCAAGGCTTTTAGGAGTAAATTGATAAAACGCATTCTCATGAACATATATATTTGAAATCTTTAATAAATAGTAAACTTCTATATACTAACTAAAAACGTAAGTAAGGTTACAGTTGTTCTTCTCTTGTGTGGGTCGACGTTTTATAAACAATTTCCTTCAAACGCACACCGGAAATAAAAATCCAAAAGAGTAAAAGTGAAAAAATGAGACCGTGACGTCATTACGATTTTGTTTTTATTTATTGATGACTAATCCCCAGCCAATCGTTGGCGCATGTTTTCTAAAAACTGCATTTTGCAGTTTGGATAATCATTAGTCATGACATGCTGGAAGAACTGACCCTGAAAAAGTACTGCAGAACGTAAATGATATAATTATTTGTGACTATTGACCATTAGAGACCAAATCAGTACAAGAAGTTTTTAGTTTGTGTTTGTTTATCTTTTGTGACGCAGCGCCGTATTTTCCGTAACTGAGCGCTTAAAGTATGTTTCCAGTGCTTAAAGTACAAGTCAACGATTACAATTGTAATGAATGATAAATGTGACATCTTAGTTGCGTCATTCGTCACATAATATTGTGTCCTTTGCAGTACATCAAATATTTCGACTTTAATTTTTCTGTTTTTTTTTATTTAATCATTTTATTTTTGTTATAGAAAGTTATTCGTTTCACCTTATATCATAGAAAATAGCGCTTCCATGTGTTAACAAATGAAGATACTCTTTCAATACTCTACACGGGCAAACGTAAAATAAAGTTGCATCTATTTTAGTGTTATTATAGAAATGTATTTTATTTCCATTACACATTGTAAATATTTCTTGTTCAATATAGTAGTCAATTTCTTCTTTTTATTCATTTTTAGGGTTCCATATATACAATATACGGATACCCTTATAATATCACTCAGGATTTCTGCCTCTGTCACATCACAGCAATTTTCTCCTAAACTACTGGACGGAAGAGGTGGAAATTTGGTATCAATGTATAGTTTGGTGACCCGATCAGGAGTACATATCCCAAATGAAGAACTTCTGATTTTAGGGGTACTTCTTCTCCGAAACTACTGAGCCTAAAATTTTGGAAAAAATAGGAAATATAGAACGTTGCCAGAACTTTACAGGAAAAATAAGGAGAAACCTTTAATATTAATTTTGGGGGGCAAATTATAGAATTAAATAAAAATTTAAAAATAAAATTTTTTTCAAACGCATCATGTAATATATCAAATGAAAGGTCTCATTCTGATGAACACAAATATATTTTTTTCATATTAAAAAAAATATATTTAAAAATATATTAACGAAAATATACCAAAATTTACCCATTCCCCCCCTTATCACCGAAACTATAAAACGTAAAGTTTTGAAAAAAAATTAGAGGTATAGTTTCTGACCTGAAGTTTACTAGAAAAATAAGGAGAAACCTCTACTTTTAATTTTGGGGGCAAATTACAGAATTAAATGGAAAATATAAAATTTAAATTGTTTCTAACCCATCATGTTATATATCAAATGAAAGGGCTCATTATGACTAAAACTAATACATTTTTTTAAAATAAATTAATTAAAAGATATTAACAAAAAATAAACAAAAATTATCCATCCCCCCACCTATCTCCGAAACCATAAGTTGGAAAATTTTGAAAAAACAATGGGGTTCTAGCACCTCACCTGAACTTTACTGGAAAAATAAGAAAAAACCCTAATATTCATTTTGGGGCGAAAATTATAGAATTAAATCAAAAATATAAAATTTAAATTGTTTCTAACCCATCATGTTATATATCAAATGAAAGGGCTCATATGAAGAAAACAAATATATTTTTTTCACATTTTTAAAATAAATTAATTAAAAGATATTAACAAAAATATAAAAAATTTTACCCATTCCCCCCCCTTATCTCCGAAACCATAAGCTGAAAAAATTAGAAAAAAATGTAAGTATAGCCCCTCATCTGAACTTTTGGAAAAATAAGGAGAAACCCCTAATATTCATTTTGGGGGGGCAAATTATAGAATTAAATGGAAAACAAAAAATTATAATTGTTTCTAACGGGTCATGTAATATATCAAATCACAGGGCTCATTATGACGAATACAAATATATTTTTTTATTTTTTTTTAAATGAATATTTTAAAATATATTAAAAAAATATTTAAAAAAAATGACCCATTCTCCCCGTTATTCCCCAAACTATAAGACCTCAATTTTTTTGTTTATAGGAAAAATATGAAAAAATCCCTAATTAGATTATTTGGCCCCCAAATAATAGAATTAAACGGAAAATAAATTATTAGAAAACCCCCATAGTAATTTTAGGGACATACAATTAAATGTAAAATAAAGATTCAAATTTCAAATGCATCATGTAATATATCAGATAAAAGGCTCATTATGTGAATTACAAATATATCATATTTTTAAATCATTTGTTTAAAAGATATTAACAAAAATATTAAACATCGACATAATTCTCACTTTAGAAACTACACTATTTAAATTTTGAAAAATATATTTTATTTGTATTTTTTTAATAATTTGAATAACAGATTTAATAATTTATAATTTAAAACTTGACCTATTTTGCCCTTTATCTTCCAATCTACAGAGCCTCAAAACTCAGACAGACTTCTCTGAAAGTTTATTAATAATATAAAACTCTAATGTTAATTTTTGGGTGCCAAATTAGAAAATTACATAAATATGTATTCTGATAAAAATCAAGCGAATCCTGAAGCAGATAAAATAAAAAGTCTATGTGTGGAAAATCAAAGTGTATATTTTTTATAAATTTAAAACGCTTCCTTTAAACGATATTAGGGTAAATATAAGAAAATGAGTGCATTTCCCTGCTTGTCTGAAATTGGAATATTAGAATCTTGAAGGTGGTACGGAACCCTAAGTATGCGAGTCCAACTCACACTTGACCAAATTATTTAATGATTCAATTTAATGTCAAGATTCAAGTACCTTCCTTATTTTGTTTAATCTACACATATTTCTGTATATTTTCACTATATATATATATATATATATATATATATATATATATATATATATATATATATATATATATTGAAATGGAAATAAAAATACACCACAATATAAAAAAATCAATAATATTTGAATGTAATGATAATAATAATACACTTTATTGAAATAGGACAGTCCTAATATACAAAAACACTAAATAATTACAAATCAAAAACATATACAAACAACACTTAAATGCACACATAATGGTAATATTGTCAAACACAGTTCACCTTTACATACTCAAGTATTTTAATTTTAAATAATTTTAGGTTAGGACAAAGTTTCAAATACACTGGTAATTGATTATACATTTGCAGGCCTTTAACAAATAATATCTAGGCATTTCTGTTCGTGTTACACCTTGGGACATAGATTTTGATTATGTCGGGTATTATAATCATGAATGTCATGATGGTACCAATATAATTGTTGAAATAACTGGGTTGCAAATTGTGCAATACCTTAAATAAATATCATTGGCAAATAATAAAGTCTACATTTAACCGGCAACCACTGCAATGCGGATAGCATAATATTAATTGGCGTATACCTGTTGCATCTTAGTGTGGACCCTCATACCCCTATTTTGAAGTACGTTAATTTTATTTAAATCAAATGAATACAACACCGTTGCAGAATAATAAAAATGCGGTTGCAAAACACAATTATCAGTGACTCGAGTATGAGGTGTTATATCCTTGTAAAGAAGTACACTTTTTTTAAAATCTTATGTATATAATCTAAATGGTTGTCTAATATAAAACCCAAATATTTTATATTGGTTACTATTTCAATACTCTATTCATCAACTTTCAAATCCATTGAGCTAATGTCAAGGTTTTTATAGTTGTGAGGAGTTGCAAGTATCATGGGTTTTGTTTTGTCTATATTCAATATGAGCTTATTTATTTTTAAATATCGTGAAATACTTTTTAACTCATTGTTCATTTTACTTATGGCTCTACTGCAGTCAATGTCACTAACAGATATCAAAGTATCATCAGCAAATAGATGCAATTGATCACAATTCTGATAATGACTCATATCATTGATATATATAATATGCTTCCCTGGGGTATTCCCCATTCAACATTTTTTGCCATTGATAAAATCTGTACTATTCTTGTTAGTTGTTTCCTATTAGTTAAATAATTACGAATAGTATATTAAAAACGTAATTAATGCATTGCAACATAAAACCGATATTGGATGGCAATAGAAAATTTATCTGGGTGATTCTAAACATGTAAAAGAGATATGAAAACATCAACTTCAATTAAAAGGTCAATACACGTATAGAAGTGATTAAATTATAAAGTTAAACTGGTGATTTATAAATGAAAAATGCATAGTAAACATATTTTTGAAAATTAACAAATGTGATATTTTCAACTAAATTTATTAAAAAGCAATTAGGAATTTAAATAAGCATATACAATTATTCTATGAATTTGATACATTACAATGAAACCATTTAATGAATAGAAATTATAAAGTTTTACCTTAATTTCGAAACATAACATCCACAACTGACTGTAGCAAAATTCAATAGTCCAGAATTATAGTAATTTCATAATTTAGGCACAATAGGGGTAATAATGCACAAATTTAGGATATTAGTAGAGTATTCCGGGGTAAATAAGTTTTGAAAACTTAATATTTCCATTTAAAAAGTACAATTGAAATCTTGTGTCATAACTTTGGAGCAAGATTTTGACATAACCAACTATCAAAACAAGCTGAAATTCGTAAGACAACACACAGACGGAACGCGGAATCGAAATATTGCAATGTTGAATCTCAACAATGAAAGAGTTAATCAAATTTCAACAAAGGTTATGTATGAAACGACTGGTGGGAAAAGGATCATAGAACAGCAACTTATAAAATTGCAGATTTTAAGAAAAGTAGTAGGTATTATAAAAAATTGATTAGATAGAGTATAAAATATTGGAAAAAGGATTATTATATAGGAAAATAGCATTTGAAATATGCGAATTTAAAAAGTTAAAAATAATCACATCTATGTCAAAATTAAAAACTATAAAAGAAAGATCAAACATCATAGTTAGGAGAGTCTAAATTAGAGAGTGCAGCAGTAAACATTGTTAGGGGTTATAAAGTGACAGTTAGTTGTCAAAGTATAAAGTTTTCAAAATGCAATTTAAAAAAAAAAACTGATTGTAAATTGAATGAAAACAATCACATCCCAAGACTAGTTGAATTAAATAGTGCAAAGTTAATGGACATGTACTAAAATATAATACGGTCAAAACAGTAAAAATGTATAGCAGCAATTATATAATCAAACAAAGTAATCCAGAACAGAAGCTGAAAGTAAATGGTTGAAATTTGGTAACAGAAGTAAATATCAAAGATTTTCATACATTGGTAGCAGAGGTATTTGGCAGACAAGTAGCAAAGGTTTTAAACATTCGTAGCAGAGGTATTGCAGTTAGAGAGCAGCGTGTGAGGTATCATCTGAGATACATTATAGTGGGACAGCATCCAGCAGCAAAAGCATTATTAAAATGATAAAGTGAAAACACTTTAAAAGAGTTTTAAAGTGAATAGGTATTTACAGTTGAAATTTAATTAAACAATATAAATTGATATTCATTTACTTTATTTAAATAGAAATTCAAAGAGTATATTGTTACGAAATTTACCCAAAGCCGACCCTGTTTCATTTCAGTACGACAACAAACGCTTGGAGATAAAAAATGGTTCTCGAAAAGACTCGGCTCCTGTAGGAGTGATGATGATTTTTATGAGAATTTTTTATGCTGGTTTTATAAAGGAAGCACGCCACGATCGCGAGTTGATGGAGCGAAGAGCTTATATCTAAATTGTTATTGTGATATTTGAATCAGCTGTTATATATTCGATGTAAATAAAAGTTTCTAGAAAAGTGAAAGTGAATATTAGTTTTATAATTTTAAATTGAACCCACGGACTATATTGCAATATATTTCGAAAATAATCATTGTAGTAACGGTATAAAATTGAATAGAATTGCATTTTGATAAATCATTGAACTTAAAATTTAATTGTTTCATAAAAATAGAATCATTCCGAAAAAGACATATCTTTTTAGATTAATTACTAATCTAATTATAAGGTATTCTGATATTTATATTTTTGAGTTACATTTGATTTATCTTTGATTGTTGGTTGTTTTGAGTGATTTATTATAATTGAGTTATTTGATGTTATATGATTATTATTAAAAAAGAGAGAATTAGTTTGATAATATAATATGAATAAAATTTGGTGTTTTATTATTGACGAAAAGTCAATTGGCGCTTATAATTATATTTTCAGAAAGAGTCTCAAGAGTCGGAGCAGTTTTGAGGAAAAGAAAATTGTGTCGAGTATTTATGGAGTGGAAAATTAAAAGTTAAATAGTAAATATAAAATATAATCACACCACAAAATAAAAATTCCATAACAATATATATTATTTCTCGTAATACTACTGAAATTTTTTATCAGATTTGTTTTGTATAATTTTACCATAAGATTTGTGTTTTGTGGATTTCGCGGCTCGTAAATCTTTTGCTGGTCATCAGCTGTTATCTTTTTCCCAAGTCGTCACCGCAGCATGTCTCTCTCTACTCTCCGCCCATACGTACTATTATAAGGTCGCGTTTACTTATATGATTGTGTGGCTAACCACATAGCCAGATATTTTAAATCCCCTCTATCTCTTGTTTTGCCCAGTTAAAACATTTAGTTTCGGTAGAACTTTTTTAATTTTACATGTTTTCTTCAGTTTTTTTATGTTCAATTTAATGAATATTTTTCGAAGTTACACAAGTTGTAACGATCTGTACTCGACTGTCGAATTCTTCGAAATAGTGAAAACTACCCCGTAAGCTACAAAATAAGTAAAACAAAAAAATAGTCGTTTCTTATAATAAAGTTGTAGAAAAGTGAAAGTGAATATTAGTTTTATAATTTTAAATTAAACCCACGGACTATATTGCAATTTGGTGATCAGAATTAAAGGATTAAGTGCAGTTAAAATCCTAATTTGATTTATGGAAACCCGTAGTATGGACGAAACTACCAAAAAAATAGTCAAGCAGGTTACAGAGGGACTGGACGAAAAAATTGCACAGATTGTAGAAAAACGTGACAAGAAGGAAAAACAACATCAAGAAGAAATTCAACAAAGGTTAGTAAAATCTTTTGATGAAAAACGTAAAATAGAATTAGAAAATCTTGTCACTAAGATGAAAAGCGAACAACAAAATCTTGTTTCCACGATGGAAGAAAAACAACAAAATCTTGTTTCCACGATGGAAGAAAAACAACAAAATCTAGTTTCCACGATGAAAAGTGAACAACATAATTTAATTGAAGGATTATTCTCGAAATTTGAAGAAAAACAAGGCAAAATGGAAGAAAAAAGACAATTGCAATTTGAACAATTAATGCAAATAGTATCGCAAGTTAATGAAACAGTTAATGAAAGAATGCAAATAGTTGAATCAGATATAAAAGAAATAAACGACGACATAAATATCCTAAAAAGTAATGTGGAGACTCTTGAAATCAAAGTAGATGACATCGATTCCGTCCAGAACCAAGTGAAATTTGAAATAAGGCTATCCAAAGCCAGGTAAAAGCTGAAATCAGTTCAATTAAAGACGCAGTACACAGTGAAGTACAAGATAAAGTGGAAACAGCAATTAAAAAATTGCAACAAGATTTGCAGAGAGGGAAATACCAGCACACCGTGAGTACCAAAGGTTCCGTTAGCAAACCACCCACATTTGATGGCAGTTCATCTTGGGCCATGTATAAACGGCAATTTGAGGCCGTGGCTACAGCTAATGGATGGGATAATCAAGAAAAATCTATCTCTCTGGTAATTTCGTTAAGAGGTCCGGCCCTAGAACTCCTCCAAAGCATTCCAGTCGAAGAACAACGCAATTTCGACAAGATCATCGCCATTCTGGACAAGAGATACGACAATCAATCCTTGAGCCAGGTACACCAAGTTCAACTTAGTGGGAAAACGCAAAAATCCGGTGAAAGCCTTCAAGAATTCGAAGCAGAGATTAGACGGTTAGTTCACTTGTCCTACCCAGACCTGCCAGAGGAAACGAAAGACCAGTTGGCCACACAGAGTTTCATAAACGGCATCAGAGATGTGGAAGTACAACGAAATCTAAGACTAAGTGGCGTCAAGAAAAGTAATGAAGCTCTACTTCGGGCTTTGGAAGTAGAGGCCGTCATGAACATGTCCGAGCAGTTTCCTTCAACCAGGAAGAGTCAGAGTCACCATTTCAAGCGCTGCTGGCTGGTCTGAACAAAATATTAGAACGGTTACAAAGAACTGGCACCAGAAGGGCATGTTACCGCTGCGGACGGACAGGGCACTTCCAACGTGATTGTCGAGTGAGGCCACCTGAACGATCACCGACCAGGGGTAACCACATGTCCAGGGATCGTCAGCCAGTCATCATAGGGGGGCGAATGCTGGCTGTCCCTCCACCAGCCCCCAAAATGTTATCCATCCGGGGACTTTGCCGAGATAGCGGCAGCCTAGTCATCAGAGCCACCATCAATGGGCGAGCGGTTACCATCACCATCGACACCGGCGCCGCTGTGTCCATTGCCAAGTCCAGGGTTTTGAGAGCATGAGAAATTCGGCCAGTTACCAATAACATCCAGCTCAGAACAGTCACCGGCGAGTCCATGTCAATACAGGGTGAGGCAGATGTCGTGCTACAGATAGGGGACAACATGATCCGGCATAGGGTCCTGGTAGCGAATATTGAGGACGATTTTATACTGGGAATGGACCTAATTAGCCAGCATGGATTTATGTTCGACCCGAGATATGATGTTCTTCGGTTCCTAAATGAGGAATTTGTATTGACACGGCCCGTCAACACATCAGTCACCCCCATAAAAATTTTGGCAAAGTCTTCAGCTAGAATTGCCGGTCGAACGGAACAGATTATTCATGGGCAGCTAGACAGCACTCCTGGGAGCTGCGTTGGAATGGTGGAGCCCGTACACTCAGCTCATGACTACTTAGTTGGACGGGCTATAGTTAAAACCGGAAGAGATATACCAATCAGAGTCCTGAATTTGTCCAACAACGACATCAGAATTGCCAATGGTCAAGAGATAGCTTGTTTCGAGCCAGTAGAGACCATCATCAATTGCGAAGAGTACCAGACGTCGGTGAAGGAGACAGGGCCCAGTAAAGAGTTCCTACAACAGTTTGCTGACCATTTGACACACTTGACACCAGAGAACCAGAAGAAAGCCAAGCAATTTATCACAAAACACTGGCAAATTTTTAACAGTAAAGGTGGAACGACCGGTCGCACCAACATCATCCAGCATCGAATAGATACCGGAAAGGCTCAACCATCAGAATCCCACCTAGACGACTACCATTGGCAGGCAGTCGAGGAAAACATCGAGTCCATGTTACAAAATGGAGTTATTGAGCCATCCATCAGTCCATGGTCTGCTCCCGTCGTGCTAGTTAAAAAGAAGGATGGAACCACCCGATTTTGCGTGGATTACAGAAAGCTGAATGATGTCACGAAGAAAGACCACTACCCCGAATCGATGACACTTTGACCACACTAGCAGGCTCCCGTTGGCTCTCCACACTAGACCTAAAAAGTGGATAGTGGCAGGTTGGTCTACAGGCAAACGACAGAGAGAAGACAGCGTTCTCCACCAGTAAAGGGCTGTTTCAGTTCACGGTCATGCCCTTTGGGTTATGTAATGCACCCGCTACATTTGAGAGGCTAATGGAGTATGTACTGAGCGGGTTAACATGTAGGACGTGCTTAGTATACCTCGACGACATTCTAGTCATGGGTCAGACATTCGACGACCATCTGAAGAACCTGGACGAAGTATTCTCCAGAATTAATAATGCCAACCTGAGACTCAATCCGAAGAAGTGTTCCTTGTTCCAAAAAGAAGTAGAGTTTTTGGGTCACGTAGTGTCCGAGTCAGGAATCCGCACCAACGAAGACAAGATAGAAGCCATCCGTGATTGGCCAGTTCCAAGAGACAAACATGAACTCCGAAGCTTCTTGGGCCTCTGTTCATACTACCGACGTTTTGTTGAGGGATTTGCCACCATCGCCGCCCCTCTACATCAGCAGACCATTGAGAAAGAGACCTTCTATTGGAATCAGAATTGCGAAACATCATTCAGGCGACTAAAGGCAGCACTATGTTCCAGCCCAATCCTAGCCTTTCCTACACAGTCCGGCAAGTTCATCTTAGACACCGACGCCAGCAACACAGGTTTGGGGGCCGTCCTATCCCAGGTGCAAGATGGTGAAGAGAGGGTGATCGAGTATTACAGCCGTGGATTCTCGAAACCGGAAAGAAATTATTGCGTCACCAGAAAAGAACTTCTTGCAATAATAAGGGCTGTAGACCATTTCCACAAATACCTCTATGGTCGTCATATGGCTGCTGGACATAAAGACACCGGAAGGACAACTGGCAAGATGGATGGAGAAATTACAGCAATATGACTTCAAGGTGGAACATCGTGCCGGCCGTTTGCACAAAAACGCCGATGCCCTATCCAGAAGACCCTGTGGAGCGGAATGCGGACATTGTCTGAAGACGGAACCGCGAGAGGATATCTCCATAAGGCAGATCCGAGTGCAGGCCAATGAAGACTGGACAACGGAACAGTGCATCCAGGACCAAATGGCTGATCCAGACATCGAACCAATCTTGTCACTCAAAATGAGAGGGGCACCCAGGCCACGATGGGACGAGGTTGCTAGATACTCCGGCGTGCTGAAATCGTTATGGGCTCAGTGGGACTCTCTAAGAGTAGACAATGGAATGCTCAAGCGAGTTTGGGAAAACGCTGATGGACGAGAAACCAAGTCCCAACTGGTAGTTCCGAAGAAAAAGGTACCAGCCATCCTGACCGAAGTACATGATGGAATTACAGGAGGCCACCTGGGCATGAATAAAACCCTAGACAAAGTTCGCCAGCGGTACTACTGGGTGAATTACTTCGAAGACGTCAGGGCCCGAAGACCCGGACCAAGGGCAGAATGCAGCAGTACAATGTGGGCGTCCCATTTGAGAGAATTGCCATCGATGTCGCCGGTCCGTTTCCCGAGTCTGAGAGGGGTAACAAATACATTCTGGTCGCAATGGATTACTTCAGCAAATGGCCTGAGGCATATGCGATACCCAACCAAGAAGCAACCACGGTAGCGACGGTGCTAGTAGAACAACTATTTAGCATGTTTGGCGTCGCGATGAAACTACATTCAGACCAGGGGCGTAACTTCGAATCGAATGTATTCCAGAAGGTCTGCACGATGTTAGGGATCAGGAAAACGAGAACAACACCATTACACCCACAGTCAGACGGAATGGTGGAAAGATTCAACAGGACCTTGGCACAACACCTATCCAAGGTCGTCAGCAATAACCAGCGTGATTGGGATGAGCATATTCCCCTATTCCTGTTGGCATATCGCTCTGCTGTACATAATAGTACAGGCCTGACCCCAGCCAGGGTCCTATTCGGAAAGGAGCTGCGATTACCATGCGACTTGGCATTTGTCTCCCCCGAAGAACCTCCCCAAGACATCGACGATTATGCCGACCAGCTCCAACATAACATGCTGGCAATACACTAATTAGCTCGAACGCAGATGTTGGCCACCAGTGACCGGATGGAGACGCGATACGACCTCAAGGCCAATTCAGTCGGGTTCCAGGAGAGGGACAAAGTTTGGCTGTACAACCCCCAACGGCGCAAGGGTAAATCCCCAAAGCTTACACCCGCCTGGGATGGTCCATAAGAGGTGGTCAAGAGGCTTAATGACGTCGTTTACCGGATCCGTCGAAACCCCAAGGCTAAATTGAAGGTGGTTCATTTAGATCGACTCGCTCCCTACCATGGAGGGGATGTTTCTGATCGGGACGATCAGAATTAAAGGGGGGGCAGTGTTACGAAATTTACCCAAAGCCGACCCTGTTTCATTTCAGTACGACAACAAACGCTTTAAGATAAAAAAAAACGATTCTCGAAAAGACTCGGCAGCGGAAGGAGTGATGATGATTTTTACTGGAGAATTCGACGCTGGGGTTATAAAGGAAGCACGCCACGCTCGCAGTTCAGTGATACCGCGACGACTAGCGTATATGGGATTGTTATTGTATTTGAATCAGCTGTTTTAATGTAAATAAAGTTCTAGAAAAGTGAATATTAGTTTTATAATTTTAAAATTGAACCCACGGACTATATTGCAATATTTCAACCCTTAAAGTCACCCTTAACGGCAAAATTACGAAAAAAATTCAAAACAATCAGACATATTTCTAAAATAGTAAATTCATAATTTGCATACAATAAAAAAATTTAACAGCCTTCATATAATAAATTAGTAGTATTCTAAGAATTATTTTAATTTGCGTCTTAACTTGATGTTTTTTAAAATTTTGCCTTATGATAGGAAAAATACCTGAATGCTGATTTGAAACATTTCTGAACACCGTTTACTCTCTAATTCAACGTCAACGAGAAACATTTTCATAATAAACTTTATTTATGGCTATTGATCATCACTGTGAACTTAATTTTATAATAAAAAAATAACTGAGAGAACACTACAGAATATTTACGTATTTAAAAATTCCATTTTTTAATCAAAATGTTTTAAAACTCCATTTTTGATATCCTAAAGCGGAGTTTACATATAGACCTTTTATTAACCAAAATCTCTCGTTCCAAAGTTTATTTCTTAGCTCAAAGGTCTTCAATCCTCTTTTCACTTCTGTGATAATTGTCACAAGAAAGAATTGCTATTGGCGTTTTTGTCGATTTGTAAAACATCTAGTAATTTCTTTATAGAACCTCTGCTATTTGAGGTATTTGTTGTGAAAGTTTAGCTCAAAATGCATATTTAGAAAATACGATTATTGAATGCTGTACCGCCTGTGATTTTACTACCTCTTATGTTGTTGATAAATGTTGCGTTCAACATCAAACATTGTGATACAAACAGAAAGTTGACAGTTACAGTATAGTAATAACTACAGCCTCTTTTATTCAATATTCACATTGCAGGGGTAATTGATTTTCAAAAACGTTTAAGACACCAGCAAACTATCATTCTTTGTGGCCTTACTGGAAAATACATTCTTGCGATTGTGTATTGTCGCATTGTTGTTTGCTTTCGCCCCTAGTTGTCATCGATCTAGCGCGAGGAAGTTATATTTTCTGATATTGTCATATGGCACGCAACTGACAGCTAATGTCGCGTTTACGTAGCACAGTCTTAGAGCAACAACAATTAAATATTCATCTCTTTAGTACACATTGATGTTAGTTTTCAATTTTTCAAGTACTTGATGAGATTGTATTTCTGAAAGAGTTAATTGTAGTACCATTGGTTACATAGTTACAGTCTCTAACATAAATTTAGGTAATAGAAGCCAGTGTTTATTGGAATCGGTTAGAGCTACAAAATTATTTTTAGCGTAATGCCATAAACAGACAACAAATTCTGCGGCTTCAGATTTTTGACATCTCTATAAGTAAAAAAGCTACGGCCTCTGTAGCTTAAATGCGTTACATATGCCACTGTTTCTATCTGTAAGTACTACATAATTTACAGTAAGAAATTAACAAAATAGCTACAAAATCTGCCGGTGTGAATTTTGAAATCTCTACTGGGTTAGACCTTATAACTATGGTATGTGTAGCTTAAACGTGTTACAGAGGCCATTATTTCTCGAAAGCAGTAAGAGCTACAAAATTGTTTTTAGCATTACAAATTAGCAACAAATTCTGTCGTTTCCAGATTATTAGCTCTATTAGGAAGTTGCTTTGTAATTTATAGCTTAAAAAGCTATAGTGGCCATTTTTTCTCGAAATCGGCAAGAGCTACAAAATTTGCTTTAAGCGTAACAAATTAGCAACAAAATTCTCTTCAAAATCTAACGCTTTCCTAACTTTGAAATCTCTTAATGTGTAAAAAATTACACAGATGGTATCTATAGCGAAAACGTGTTACAGAGGCCATTGTTTCTCGGAACAGGTAAGAGCTACAAGATTGTTTTTAGCGTGGCAAATTATGGTTTAGATGTGGATTTCTTAAATGGCTCTTCCATAATAATAGGCTTATTGAATAGAAAGTATAATCTTCAAGCATTATTTTTTAATTACTTAAGGTTATGTTAAATTTAAATCACAAATTACTTTGCCTTAAAATATATTTGAATCAGGTAGATATTTACATCATAAAAATCAAACTATACATAATGAGTATGGCATTGAATCTCTAATTGTTATATACAAATTCAAAACAATCAGACATATTTCTAAAATAGTAAATTCATAATTTGCATACAATAAAAAAAATTTAACAGCCTTCATATAATAAATTAGTAGCATTCTAAGAATTATTTTAATCTACTGTTAAATAAAAGAAAAAATAACTTTAAAATAATTTTCCCATAATTTTAAACATTAATATGAGAAAATTTTATTTACTGTCTAAAAAGAAGGAACAACACAAGTTATTTTTTCCTATAATAAATATCAGTCAAATATTTTTTATCTGTGACGATTTTAAAAATAAAATGTGTGCAATGCCAATTTCATAAAATCTGCAATTTTCATTTTATCCGACCTCACTACTCTTAGTAAAAATTTATTTGAGCAATGCACCTACAAATAAGTTTTAAAATTTACATAAAGTACTAACACAAGCAACCAAATCCTGAAAGGACCAAGACTAGCAACGTAAGATGACTAAAAATCTTCATAAAATGAAGTGATTAAAAAATAAGAAAACAAATAACAGACTCGACACCTTTCAACCGGGAGTAAAATTTTAAATTACCAGTTAGAATTACATCAGTCATGTTTGTTAAAAATTAATTTGTTATAAAGTAAATGTAGAAGAATGAATAAAGATATATATAGATTTGTTCTCATAGAAATAAATGAATCTTATAATACAGATCACAACAAAAAATAAAGAAATACCATGTAACACTCATGGCATAAGCAGAATCTGTGACGACTTGAAGCTGATTCCTCAAAAAAGTTTTGAAAATTTCTACAGTAAATGCCATTTATGTTAAAATACTAATTTCAATAATAAAGTAATATTGTATGTAGGAATTTAAGAAGTATTTGTAAGACTCGTTAAATGTTTCTAAGTTATGACAAATGCTAGAAATGACTAAAAATGCCTTCAAATATGCTTCATTCTATATTCATAGCTCAAGCTTGTTTAGATTTATGTTTGTTATCAAATATACTCTAAAATGAAAGAGCAGTTTCTCTATTATCGAATGTATGAAGGTGTGTCAGACGAAAAAAGATTTTTGTCATTCACAGAAAAAAAAATCTATGAAAATGAAACATATAAGAATTTTCCATTTTTTTATAATAGCACCTTTTAGTAGAAAATTATATTTGACAAAGCTTTCAGCTTCAATTAGGTTTTATATCAAAACTGAAAATTAGCATCACAGAATTTTCCATCTGATTTTTAAATAAGCCCAAAGCACCTTGCAGTTGCAAAACTTAGCGAAAACTTTGGTTTAATTAAGGTTTGATGTTTCCATGCGAATTGTACTAGAGGAAATTTGTTTACTAAATAAACACACCAGTGTTATGATATATTGTTGTTATGGAAGAGCCTCCGTTGTGGTTCTGGTGTGTAGTGAAATCTCGCCCGTAAATGCTGTGGCGATCCCGGCACAGATGTGCTCTCCGATAGTTTTCTAGGGGGAGGAACTGGAGGTGTTGGTGAAACATACCTTAAAATATTAAAGAACATTGAATAACATATTTAATAGCATAAGCTGTTGTAACATCAAGGAATAACATTATTTTAAATGATTAATATTAAGATTAACTAATCATTATGCGTATATTCATATTCCGTAGTTCATAATTCTTTTGTTAAATTATTACTATACTATACTAACCTTTCGAGATTTTTCAAACCATTCAACGCAAGACAATATATTGTTTATAGTCGAGAACCTTCATCAGTTGCGCTCCCCTCAATTGATTGAACTCTCAAATAAATATTTATGTACATAGTACATATGACTGAATTTACTATTTTATCGCGAAATGAATTCCGACATCCAGGAGTTTTAGGATGTCGGAATTCATTTCGGGATAAAATATTATTACTATACTGCTGAAGCTTCGTGGATGGCTTAATTTTGACAAGCATGACAAATGTTTTATTTGGAAAAATTTTTGGAAAAGGGCCGTTTTCGGGAACACGGCTGCAAAACACGTCACGTTGTTATGATGTAATAAGTACGAGGTGTGGCTATTAAATAACGGGACTGGCACTGCAGTGGAACGAGTGCGCATGCGCCAATCAACATTGACTAATAGCTGTTTAGTTTGAGGCTTCCCCTTCAAAATGCAGTTAGTCTCGTTTCTGTAAACAACATCGTTGAGACATAACCTTCATTTATGTTGGTGTTGTTATTTTATTTTGCCGGAAAAATGGTTAGCGTAATAATAGTGCAACGAATTGTTATTAAATTTCACTTTAAACTTGGAAAAACCGCTACCGAAACCTATAATATACTAAAAGAAGTGTATGGCAGTGAATGTTTATCGCGGACTCGTGTTTTTGAATGGTTTAAGCGTTTTCAAGATGGCCGACAAGACGTTGAAGATGATTCGCGGCCAGGTCGTCCTTCAACAACAAAAACGGATGGCAATGTGGAAAAAGTTGCTAATTTGATTCGGTCTGACCATTAAGTATTCGAGCAGTTGCTGAATCTGTAGGCATTGATAAAGAATGTGTACGGCAAATTTTACGTGGCAATGTGGATGGACAAATTGTGGGTTTTGCACCAAAACAATGCGCCAGCTCATTCCGCGTTATCTGTTAAGCGGTTTCCAGCCAGCATCACAGAGTTAGAAGATCAACCTTACTCACCAGACCTAGCACCATGTGACTTTTATCTTTTCCCTAAGGTGAAATCTCCATTGAAAGGTACGAGATTTGAATCCGTAGAAGCTGTTCAACAGAAAGCGGCAAAAGTCCTGAAAGAGTTGACAGAAGATGACTTCCAGCACTGTTTCCAACCATGGAAAATTCGCATGGAGCGTTGTAGGGATAGAGAAGGGGTGTATATTGAAGACGTTAATAAGTAATTATGTATACAATAAAAATATTTTTTTATACAATATTAGTCCCTTTATTTAATAGCCACACCTCGTATATAACCCATCACTCTGCTTGTCTTGCTTTTTAATTTACTCATAGGTAATCTGTAAAAATTGATAAAAAGTTGTAGAAAAGAAGTGGGAACATTGCTTGGTTTGACACCGGAACCATGTAAAAATAAAGGTTTTTATTTATCCAGTTGATATTTGTAGGGTTGTTTAAATCCACTTATCATATTGTCCGACAAATATCTACACCGTTTTCCCAGTTTACTGCCAGGAAAACGCCTTTATCATGACAACTGATTACCATACACCTAATTTTTTATTTGAAATAAGGCTTGAACGAAAAAGAAAATTTCTGTTGGGTAATGTTGAAAACATAGATAAAAAAGAGCGACATTCATTTGAGTCTGAACGATGGAAGCGAAAGCTTCTTACGAAATATACTTCTCGTCTCTCGTTATCTCCCTTTCTCCCTGCCTATGTTTCCCTTTCTTAGAAAGGACATATATTTAAGAAAACTTAAAATAATTGTCAGTATTTTGTTACGATTCAATTATTAATCCTAATGTGTAGTTTAATTGCCAAGGAACATATGACGTGTACATTAATTTTTAATTAAAATATACAATTTTTGAATTATAATAACTCAAATCTACTTCATCTATTTAATATTTGGCAATATATAACGAGGTCACTTTAATTATAACAGATTAAATTATGGCACTTTCTTTAAGTAGATATTTTTTAAATATCAATACATCTCCTGACTATTTTTCAAAATAGCTGCTGCAATATAGTTTAATCTAACACGAGTATCTGCTTTAGAACACATTGGTATAATGAAAAGTACCTGGGCGAGCGTCGCTCTGCTATTCGAAATTTCACCAAGTTGGCTATATGTAAACGTATTTTACGCTTACACTTACCTAACAGGAAATAATTTAATTCCTATGAATCATTATTATAAGTGTGGAAATGCACAAGATACTCACTCAAACATGACTTTATAAATAATAAATTTAAGACATAAACAGAGACAAACCTGCAAAGAAACTCGTTTGGTTTCAAATGCAAAGTACTTTTTGACAATAACTAAGATCTAAAAAAGATAATTTATGCTCTTATGATATGAAGTATATGTTCTAAGGTCGAGTATCAATGTACATTGCACGTGACCTCCAGAAGTATATCCTCGAAAGTACGAAGTATTAATGTAAAATGTTTACCTTATATTTTCCCCCTTTTTGTGGTGTTTTGACTTCTGATATACGCAAAGCATCTAATTTTAAATATCGCAAAGAGAGAATTAGAACGGAAAGCAAATTTTGTGCTGGTGTTGTATATTAATTGAATTTTATATTTGTTTATTTACTACAATTTATTGGTTTTCTATAAATTAAGATGCTTTTAATATATAACCTGGTCCCTGTTTCTTACATAGAAAACTAAGTTGTATGGTTATTTAATTTTTTGAATTTCACTGCGATGCTGATCTATTTCCTTAGGCCTATGAGTGGGCCTCCGTTAAGGAATTTTCGCTTCAAAAAAGCATTTTGAAATTGTACCACTTATATACCCTAAATTACGCTTATATGAATAAATAATACAAATTTGATATATATTTTTTCTATATTTACCCAAAAATAAGTGTATTTCACTACTTGGTAACCTAAGTGTGAAAGAAGAACTATAAAATGTAATTATAAATGAAAGTGCAGAAAATATTAATAATCTTATATATCAATTGCTGTTCGCTAAAATTCAAAAACAGCTTGACCGATTTAAATAAATTCTTATATGTAAAAATGAATTGCTGTTCGTTAGTCTCGCTAAAACTCAAAAACCGCTTGACCGATTTAAATATATATACTTTTTGTTTAGTATAGTCTAATACAGCGGCGGTTTGAAAAGGAAATGATAGGAAAGACCCAAGAGAACAGCTGTTAAAGTTCTCGCAAAACATCCTCGTAGGATTCTCAAGACGAAACTGGAAACACTCTACGCGGTATTACTTACGCCCGCGCCGCTGAACATATCTGCCGCAATTGCAGATAAAGCATTCGGAAGAAATTCCACTAGACCACGGCAAAACAGCCCGAAAAACTACATGTTACCTAAATAATTTTGGGTAGGTCTAGTTGTAATATTACTCACCTTCTAGAGAGACTAGGTGAATTAGGTACTTGACCTTCAACAATATTTTTTCTAACTGCAAGGGGGCTTTGGTTTTCGCTACTGGAACGCCTATTTAAACGAGGAGGTGGCTCGGGACTTTGATGTCTTGATGATCTTCCACTTCTATCACCGGTAAGCTGCATTTTTATATATGAAGCGAATCGAGTTTTACCTAAAATTTGAATGTTACCATGCTATTCAAAAGTCTTATGAGCAACGTCAACAATGCCCTGCAATTTACCTGATTCTTCAGCTTCTTTCACCAATTGTTGCTGCTTTTGTTGGTGATAAAACCTTTGCAAGATCATCGGACTAGCGTTGCTAAAATTATATTGTGGTTCTTCTCCCTGGCACTGACTTCGTAACTGTAGTGGTGAAGAATTTGGTGATTTCCATCTTGTCTCACTAGCTACTCTCCTATGGTGAAGATAAGATGAATTGTTTGCGGAACTCTCCATACTTCGGCGAGGAAGCAATGGAGAATAACATTCTTTGTCCTGAAATTAATATTAACGAATTTACAAACAATTAAATGTAATATTTTAAGTAGAGAAATATTACATATAGTATACATATATGTCGATTAAAGGCACATAAAGCTCGGAAACAAAAACCCGAGTTTATTATTTTCAATGAATTTAAAAAAGTACTAATGTTCTTGTTCACTGAGTTGGTTTTTTAAAATTATTCATATTTTCTAGTAAAAAATAATTCCATAGATATCAAGGGTATCTCAAAATTAAACACCAACTGGCGATTAAGAGAGTTACTAGATTATAAATGAAAAATAAAAAAATTAAGCAACTTTTTAATTTTCGTGTTATAGGCATACATAATGAAAATGTTGAAAATCAGCATCCAAGACCCATTTTTGGTGCTGGGAGCACAAATTCCCAAATGTTGTATTTTGTTTTTGCACTATTACTCTAAACCGTGTTATTATTATACTGTTACAATTAAACAGTGAAACAGGTGTGTGCCTATTCCAGTTCTGTTGGTTACTATAGAAAACTTTGGATAGAATCGTTTCTAGGGTCCTGTTGTACATTTTTATCATGCTGTCTGATTGTGGGTTCAACATGTTCCAGATCTTCCAGAATGTATCTGACTCACTTTCGACCATGATTGGAATGGAGTTATACTACACAGCTGCTTCAGTGGTTGTCTCTTGAGTAATGAACAGCCACCTTTTAGTTTCTTGGAATACTTAGATACTCTGTGGCAATTTTTCAAATAGAATTCCCAGGTTGCAATTTTTGGGGCCCTTATTGGCAGCATATATTCCTATGGTTATGCACTTTCATTGGCGACTCCAACGGAATCTCGGGTAGCCCACAATGATTTTGTAGGATTTTGATAAATAAGAAGAATCATGTCGACATCTGTCTGCTCCTTCATTCGTCTGTTTAAATTTGTGCGATCTCTTGTTCTATCATCGTTAGTTGTCGGCCCCTATTTGTCGGACAGAAACACCTACCCTCTGTTCATTTTTTTACTATTCCAGCATGGTTTACAAGGTTCTCTTCATAAAGGATCGGAAACCTGCTGAATCTTGACGTGATGCAATTGCAATTTTGCCTGTTTGGTGGTATGCTGGGATTGGCTGTCTCTGGAAGGCGAATCTTGTGGCTACCTAACTTTACAATTTTTTTATAATTGGTTCGTCTGCAGTCGAAATAATTAGTACTGGCTATCATTTATCTTCGTGGTGTTTCATAATCACTTCTACATCTGACAGGAACTGGGTAATGAAGCAAACGAGACAACTTTTACTTATGGCTTAGACATATCCACAATGGCCATTGCACGATTTATAGCACTGAGACATTTCTGCTCCATAAAGTTCTCAGATGGATCTTGATAAGGTAGGTTCTGGTTTACTTACATCTTACCATAATTTCGGATTTTGACTCCCAAGTTACCATTGGTTAACTTAAGTAGAGCTTTGGTTGCATGGTTGTTTGGAATGCTTTAGAGTAATTCTAGTGGACAGCATTGTAAGAAAGTTACAATTGCTGTGACATTTTTATTATTGATAATTTGTATGTTTCTTTGGGGAATAACACCACAATAGAAATAAAACTACGTATATTGCAGGAATACCAAACGAAGTCAGAATAGACTTTGAAACGTTTGGTATTCCTGCAATATACGTAGTTTTATTTCTATTGTGGTGTTATTCCCCAAAGAAACATACAAGTTATCAAGAATATGCCACAAACAACGTTTAGAAGACAATTTTTATTATTGTCCCACGAATTGCTTGTTGCAACTATGTTTTATATTTATAAGCCAGGAACAACTTCTATTGAATGTTGATGGTTTCACAAAAGAGCCAGTTTTAATCACTGCACCAATTTCTTGTTATTTAGCCATTTGAAATTGTACAGCATTTTTGCCATTTATTAGACGAACTGATAACTAGAATTCTAATTTGTAAAACGTTAAGGTGCTTTTAATACAATACTATTCAAACAAAAGGGGTACCTTAGTTATGACAAAAAATATAATTTAGTCCAACCCAATATTAAAATACAATTTGGTACTAATTTCATTATGACAAAAAATGATGTCATAGTAGATCACTCCAATGGTTTCAATGGATTGTAAAACCTCGAAAAGATAGTACTATAATTGTTTTGAGAGGTTTTAGTTAACATCCTAGAAATCAGGGGGAAACATCTTTACGACATGCGATTTGGGTGGGTGTTTTCCCTGACACTCCTAAATGCCAATACTCTTTTCGCGATAAATGTTAAATTAAGGGCAAAGGTGCTAGAAACAAAACTCAAAATTCAATTAAATAGTCTGTTGATTATAATAACATAAAAATATAAGTACTACTATTACCTGTGAACTGTTTTTGTCAACCAATTCTTTTAGAGATGCTATGTGATTCTGATATGCTTGATAGGGTGAATAGCTTCTCACTGTGCTGCTGGTACTGTTACTTTGAAAAAGAGGATCATACTGCTGAGAAGAATGGTGCTGTTGTTGAGAGGAATTGCCGCTTCTTTGAAAGGAGCTAAGTCTTGAGATGTGCGGTACTCTGTGATCACTTTGGTCAGGCGGACGTTTCTGTAATTCTATCGCACTGCCGTTAATTAAGCTACATGACGGAACATTAGGCGGCGGCTGGGTTGGAGGGGGTGGTGGCTGCTGTGTCGGCCGGTGTTGGGAGAAAAATTGACGAAACGAACTTGTTGAATTTTGTCTAATAATGTGTAGAAAAAATATTATTAATAAAAATATATTTTATAACTTCAATTTGTATTTTCTGTGCACACAATTTTAGTACTAGATCGACTAATACTTTAAAGCAAATAATTATTTTGTTCTTAATGCAATTAAACTGTATTTGTTTATTGTATGCTATCTAAACAATTTAAACTTATCACTTAGTGTATTAATATTTCACGTTTTTGATTCCTTATAAAAATAGATGGGTGCTGTACAAATCGTTTTTTTGTTGTTGTAAGATAACTAAATAAGTACGATGTATTAAATAAATAAAAAAAAACTAAAAAAGTAGGACTACTAAAGAAGTAGAGAAAACGAGTATGGTTTAGCGTTTAGCCTGTGTTACTTTGAATTCGCAAGAAATATCAACAGAGCAAATTGAAGGTTTTTTTTTGGTTAACACTTAATAATAATTTGCTTATGCCACCACATCAGTAATAGTTCATAGTAGAGTTTTGTAGATGTTTACTGAAACGATTCATTGTGCATAAACCATATCGTTGAACTGTTCCAAAAGATTCGAATCACCATCGTCCGAGCAAATGTATCATTTGGAACAGGAATATCTCTCACACATTCGATCATTCCGGTCTTCGCATCAGCGTGCCAGAGAAAATAATAAATGAATTACGGTATAATCCGCAAGGAGATGAACCGAAGTATACCGATACGATATTATGCAGGATACGTGATACAACGTAAATCAACTAGTCGGTCACTCGAGCTATTCAATTACGACCTTTAAAAGCTATTCAGTAAAAGATATTTGAGGAATTTATTTAATACTTCATCTGAATAGTGTTTTAACTGAAAATAAAATATAAGGATAGTATAGTCATTTCAATGATAGGTTAACTTTTTAAGAGGTTAAATGAAATTTGAATTTGGCGGTATATACATTCATAAAGGTTAAAGGTATAATCATAAATCATAATAAACTTTCATAGCTTTTGTTTACATCCCCAAATGGTTAACAATTTGTAAGATTTTCATGACCGTTTCTGTGATCTTATTATGAAGACTATACAGAGGCATTAATGCTCCAAAATTGAAATAAATATCTCGAAAAAGAAGAAAAAATCTAAAAATTTCAACACCTTGTACATCGGTAACGAACCGCTTGCGGACATATGTTCATAGGAACTTTTCCTCATAAAACGACTCGAGGAAGCACATCTTGAAATCTCTCGCACTTATTCATTTACACCCTGTATATGTATGAGTATGCGTTATAAAAGCACATAACAGTAGAACTCCAAGGGAGATGTCAAAAAATTTGAGTTAGATTTTTTTTTCATATAGATAACGTTTTAAAAATTGTTGTAAACTGCAGTAGAACCAAACTACGTCTGGTAATTTTATAATCGACAAAAAAAACTTCCTTCGCTTAAGTTCAAATGAAATCTAACAATATTAAGTAACCAAGATGAAACACCTGATACCATAAACAAGCACAGATATTGGTCAGCCATAAATTTCATTATGTATCATTTCATAGAATTCGTAATCCTAATTTTTTTCACATACATGTCAAATTCATAAGACTGGTAAAGTAGGTAAAAAATAAAATAGTGTAAAATCACAAGCATTAATATATTCAAGATACAGAAGTCCAAATTTATTTGTTCGAGTTATAGAGGGAAATGAAATAGCTTGTAGTGACTCACTAATTATGTAGACTTATAGAGTTGAGATTTCGAGTAATGGAGGTTTTGGAGCTTGAACGAAAGGAGTAAAACATTATTTCAAGTTTTGGAGGTTTTCGACTTATCGAGGTTCCACTGTAATTCCTTTTAAAATGGGTGGCACTCTTTACCCGCCAAGAGAAAAATAACAGTAAATAGTTACCTATCTATTTTTTTAATTCAAAAGATTACATCAGGTGAAACTGTTTAGAGTTGAAAATTCATTCGGCCTAGGCTCAATTTGAATGTTCCAAATGTTCTAGTCTCGGCAATGATACACTTTCACCACTGAAAAATATATTTTTAGTTGTAGTTTATCATGAAAAAAAGTATCACAATGCCTTTGTAGAGAATCAGTAAACTTTCGAAATGAACCTTTTTAAGACCTAAACGGAACTTTTTTGGCCGAGAAAAGGCAGTTGTTTTATTGAAATCTGAAACGTCTTCCTCAAAATCATTTTATAGGGTAAGTTTGTTATAATACATCACTGCCTTGTTTAACAATAATAAGAATTTAAGTAAAATTAAAAATGCTTCTCTGATACTTCACAAAATAGCAACTAAAAATAATGCTCGAAAACTGAAATATTGTGACCGCTTCTTGTACGATGGTTATCTATAGGAGTGAGAGTGTTCTAAATTGGGAAAAAGAATTGATAGATATTCAGTAAAACATAACTGCATATGTAGTAAGACATTAAAATGATAATGATCATAAAAGATTTAAGTGGTTCTCGAGTAAAAAATACTGTTTAATATGTCTTTTATATGGAAAAATAGATATTATAGATACTTTTAACCACTTTTATAAGAAATTAACAGGGATATGTTGGATAATGAGATTTGTTTAGATTTTAGTCAAATCGATGACTTCGGTAACTAAGTGAAAGCAAAAGTTTTCAAAATACGTAAATATACCCTAACCTTATATCCTATGAGTTCGCGAAAGACTAAAGCACCAGTTTTTATTACAATAAAGTTATGAATTTCTTTCCTCGAAGTTTCCTTGGACTTCCATCGTCTTGAAGTGGTTGATCTCACAACGTTTCAATAGCTGTGTATCTGCTATCGTCATCAGGTGAATGATAGGAAATTCAGAGTATCCGTCGTATTTATATTATACCCTTAACCGGTCATGCGTCACAGGTCATGGTCATTGGGTCTTATCTGGTCCAATCAGCGTCGTCGTCCCTGGAGGTTGGTTGCCGGTGATGCGTAGCGGCAGAGGCCGAAGAAGAGCTCTCCAAATATTTTTAATTTGGACGCTGGGCTCGCTAATTATATTTTCGTTCGAGATTATATAGGCTGTCTCTATGAATTTTCTTTTGTACCAGTGTTCCTCCTTGTGAATTGCTTTAGCCTGGTCCCAGTTGATATTATGCTGTTCGGTCCATGCGTGATTAGCTAGCCCAGACTTCGTTACCTCTCCCCTTTGAGTAGCTGTGCGGTGTTCCTTAATCCTGGTCTCCAGCGGTCGCTTTGTCTCTCCAATGTAAAGATTGCCACATTCACACGGTATGCTGTATATACAGTTATGTGGTATTGCTGGTACGTCGGGCCTCGTTCTTGTTATCATGCTCCTCAAGGTGTCGTTGCTTTTGAAGATTATTCTGATTCCATAGCTGTGTGCAATTCTTCTAAGCTTCTCCGACAAGCCTTTAGTATACGGTAAAAGTAGAGTTGCTACCGTGGTGTCCTCTTCCTGCCTAGGTGGTTTGTCCAGCTCTTCAAATGCCTTGGTAATGATCCTTTCCGGATATCCATTCGCCAAAAGGTCTTCTCTAAGTTTCACTTGTTCTTCTTTGAGGGCTTCTGGTGTGCTGCAGATAGTTTTGGCTCGATGGATAAGTGTTTTGATAATGCCAGTTTTCGTTGCTGATGGGTGGTTCGAATTGTAGTGAAGGTATAATCCTGTATGCGTAGCCTTCCTGTAGACTGTTGTTTGGATTCCGGCCCTAGTCCTTTGACACTTTACATCAAGGAATGGTAGGCACCCACTCTCTTCCATCTCCATGGTGAATCTAATGGATGGTTGGGATTGGTTCAGGTGCTCCAGGAATGCCTGTAGTTCTGTCCTTCCATGTTGCCAAATAATAAAGGTGTCATCGACATACCTCAACCATAGCTTGGGCTGCTTCTCGAAACTCCTCAGTGCATGTTCTTCGAACCATTCCATGTAGATGTTGGCGATGGTTGGTGATAACGGGGAACCCATAGGCAATCCATCTTCTTGCATGAAGAACCGGTCCTTCTCCTGAAAGTAGCAGTTCTTGAGGCAACATTCAAGTAAGTCCATGATTGAGTCTATTGGCAGCTCCGTCCTCTCCATCAGGGTTTCGTCTTCAGTAAGTTTCTTTCTCACTATGTTGAGAGATTCGTCTAGTGGTACGTTCGTGAAAAGGTTTTCAACGTCGAAACTTACTAAGCGGTGTTCTGGCCCAAGTTCCATGGATCCTATGATTTCGACAAAGTGCTTTGAGTTCTTGACGTGCGATGATGTTTTTCCCTCCAAAGGCTGGATGATTGGTAGAAGGAATTTCGATAGTGCTGCTGTTGGTGAGTTGCGCGAACTTGTAATCGGTCTGAGAGGTACTCCAGCCTTGTGTATCTTGGGTAGTCCATAGAGATGTGGTGGTTTGCTGTGATGTGGCGTCAATTTTCTCCTGGTCTCGGGTAGAATGTATTCAGCATGATCTCTGAGCGTGTTGTAAGTTTTCCTTTCTATTTTGGATGTTGGATCAGTAGGCAGTGGCCTGTATTTTCCCTTCGACAGTACTTCGTCGATTTTCTTGTTGTATTCCGTTCTGTCCATCAGGATGGTGGCATTTCCTTTGTCAGCTGGTAGAATGATGATAGATTTGTCGTCCTTAAGTGTTTTTATGATTCTCCTTTCGGATTCGTTGATGTTTTGTTTGATGTGTTGTGTTTTCTCAATTGCGGTTCTGACTTTCCATCGGAATTCCTCCAGTTGCGGTGTCTCTTTGCTGCCTATTGCTGACTCCACGGAACTGATGATATCTAGTACTGGCAACTTTTTGGAGCTACAGCGTAGTTTAGTCCCTTAGAAAGCAATGTTTCCTCGACTGCTGTGAGAACTCTGGATGACAAGTTCACCACTGTTTTCTTGTTGGTCGTATCCTTCGGCAGCTGCTTCCTGGTAAGTTTGTTAAGTTTCTCAGTGTGCACCTTTTGGCCGATTCGTCTGATGTTGTCACAGTGTTTTTGAATCGAAGCAAAAATCGGCATGTGGTCCTCTTCGTGTGTGCATCTTCTGATTTCTTGAAACCGTTCTTCTGCGTCCTGCAGAAGTTGGGATTTCTTCCAACGATGATGGTTGATTTCTGACCTCACTAAAGCATGGCTGGCCTTGTCAAGTATCTTCTGTGCTTGTTTCCCTGGGATTGGCGACTTCAGTTTAAAACCATTTGGTATAATCTTTAAGTCTCTGGCGTAGCGTAGGAACTTGATGTGATCCTCTTCTCTGGTAATCTTCTTCATAGTCTTCTCGTATCCTCTGAATTTCCCATTGATACCGGGTCCGTACCGGGCTTCCAATGTTAGTTTGAAGTTGGTAGACAATGTAACTCGTTCCTCGAAGTTTCCTTGGACTTCCATCGTCTTGAAGTGGTTGATCTCACAACGTTTCAATAGCTGTGTATCTGCTATCGTCATCAGGTGAATGATAGGAAATTCAGAGTATCCGTCGTATTTATATTATACCCTTAACCGGTCATGCGTCACAGGTCATGGTCATTGGGTCTTATCTGGTCCAATCAGCGTCGTCGTCCCTGGAGGTTGGTTGCCGGTGATGCGTAGCGGCAGAGGCCGAAGAAGAGCTCTCCAAATATTTTTATATATAATCTCGAACGAAAATATAATTAGCGAGCCCAGCGTCCAAATTAAAAATATTTGGAGAGCTCTTCTTCGGCCTCTGCCGCTACGCATCACCGGCAACCAACCTCCAGGGACGACGACGCTGATTGGACCAGATAAGACCCAATGACCATGACCTGTGACGCATGACCGGTTAAGGGTATAATATAAATACGACGGATACTCTGAATTTCCTATCATTCACCTGATGACGATAGCAGATACACAGCTATTGAAACGTTGTGAGATCAACCACTTCAAGACGATGGAAGTCCAAGGAAACTTCGAGGAACGAGTTACATTGTCTACCAACTTCAAACTAACATTGGAAGCCCGGTACGGACCCGGTATCAATGGGAAATTCAGAGGATACGAGAAGACTATGAAGAAGATTACCAGAGAAGAGGATCACATCAAGTTCCTACGCTACGCCAGAGACTTAAAGATTATACCAAATGGTTTTAAACTGAAGTCGCCAATCCCAGGGAAACAAGCACAGAAGATACTTGACAAGGCCAGCCATGCTTTAGTGAGGTCAGAAATCAACCATCATCGTTGGAAGAAATCCCAACTTCTGCAGGACGCAGAAGAACGGTTTCAAGAAATCAGAAGATGCACACACGAAGAGGACCACATGCCGATTTTTGCTTCGATTCAAAAACACTGTGACAACATCAGACGAATCGGCCAAAAGGTGCACACTGAGAAACTTAACAAACTTACCAGGAAGCAGCTGCCGAAGGATACGACCAACAAGAAAACAGTGGTGAACTTGTCATCCAGAGTTCTCACAGCAGTCGAGGAAACATTGCTTTCTAAGGGACTAAACTACGCTGTAGCTCCAAAAAAGTTGCCAGTACTAGATATCATCAGTTCCGTGGAGTCAGCAATAGGCAGCAAAGAGACACCGCAACTGGAGGAATTCCGATGGAAAGTCAGAACCGCAATTGAGAAAACACAACACATCAAACAAAACATCAACGAATCCGAAAGGAGAATCATAAAAACACTTAAGGACGACAAATCTATCATCATTCTACCAGCTGACAAAGGAAATGCCACCATCCTGATGGACAGAACGGAATACAACAAGAAAATCGACGAAGTACTGTCGAAGGGAAAATACAGGCCACTGCCTACTGATCCAACATCCAAAATAGAAAGGAAAACTTACAACACGCTCAGAGATCATGCTGAATACATTCTACCCGAGACCAGGAGAAAATTGACGCCACATCACAGCAAACCACCACATCTCTATGGACTACCCAAGATACACAAGGCTGGAGTACCTCTCAGACCGATTACAAGTTCGCGCAACTCACCAACAGCAGCACTATCGAAATTCCTTCTACCAATCATCCAGCCTTTGGAGGGAAAAACATCATCGCACGTCAAGAACTCAAAGCACTTTGTCGAAATCATAGGATCCATGGAACTTGGGCCAGAACACCGCTTAGTAAGTTTCGACGTTGAAAACCTTTTCACGAACGTACCACTAGACGAATCTCTCAACATAGTGAGAAAGAAACTTACTGAAGACGAAACCCTGATGGAGAGGACGGAGCTGCCAATAGACTCAATCATGGACTTACTTGAATGTTGCCTCAAGAACTGCTACTTTCAGGAGAAGGACCGGTTCTTCATGCAAGAAGATGGATTGCCTATGGGTTCCCCGTTATCACCAACCATCGCCAACATCTACATGGAATGGTTCGAAGAACATGCACTGAGGAGTTTCGAGAAGCAGCCCAAGCTATGGTTGAGGTATGTCGATGACACCTTTATTATTTGGCAACATGGAAGGACAGAACTACAGGCATTCCTGGAGCACCTGAACCAATCCCAACCATCCATTAGATTCACCATGGAGATGGAAGAGAGTGGGTGCCTACCATTCCTTGATGTAAAGTGTCAAAGGACTAGGGCCGGAATCCAAACAACAGTCTACAGGAAGGCTACGCATACAGGATTATACCTTCACTACAATTCGAACCACCCATCAGCAACGAAAACTGGCATTATCAAAACACTTATCCATCGAGCCAAAACTATCTGCAGCACACCAGAAGCCCTCAAAGAAGAACAAGTGAAACTTAGAGAAGACCTTTTGGCGAATGGATATCCGGAAAGGATCATTACCAAGCCATTTGAAGAGCTGGACAAACCACCTAGGCAGGAAGAGGACACCACGGTAGCAACTCTACTTTTACCGTATACTAAAGGCTTGTCGGAGAAGCTTAGAAGAATTGCACACAGCTATGGAATCAGAATAATCTTCAAAAGCAACGACACCTTGAGGAGCATGATAACAAGAACGAGGCCCGACGTACCAGCAATACCACATAACTGTATATACAGCATACCGTGTGAATGTGGCAATCTTTACATTGGAGAGACAAAGCGACCGCTGGAGACCAGGATTAAGGAACACCGCACAGCTACTCAAAGGGGAGAGGTAACGAAGTCTGGGCTAGCTAATCACGCATGGACCGAACAGCATAATATCAACTGGGACCAGGCTAAAGCAATTCACAAGGAGGAACACTGGTACAAAAGAAAATTCATAGAGACAGCCTATATAATCTCGAACGAAAATATAATTAGCGAGCCCAGCGTCCAAATTAAAAATATTTGGAGAGCTCTTCTTCGGCCTCTGCCGCTACGCATCACCGGCAACCAACCTCCAGGGACGACGACGCTGATTGGACCAGATAAGACCCAATGACCATGACCTGTGACGCATGACCGGTTAAGGGTATAATATAAATACGACGGATACTCTGAATTTCCTATCATTCACCTGATGACGATAGCAGATACACAGCTATTGAAACGTTGTGAGATCAACCACTTCAAGACGATGGAAGTCCAAGGAAACTTCGAGGAACGAGTTACATTGTCTACCAACTTCAAACTAACATTATGAATTTCTGTTTGCGTTAAGACACTTTTTACAAGTTTTAACAGCTTTTGTCAGCGGAAAACGTTCCAATCAGGACTTATAAACGCTTATTTTGCAGGTTTTCCCCGACTCTCTAACAATTTAGTTCTACGATTTTGCTACTGAAATTGTCAGTTATCGCCTGTGAACTATTACTTAGTGGTAGCTAAGTGGTTTGCTGATAAATTTTATGGCATTTAAAAATCTCTATCGTATGGATAAATTAGGCTAGTGACTACCAAAATATGAAACAACTCCATAATTTTGTGTTAGAACAAATTCAAAATAATCATCAAATTGTTGAACGCTCGATTTGAAATTAGTGCCTAAGCAAGTTATCTAAACAACATTTTTGAGTGTCTTCCCTCACCATGTTATCAATATTGAGATCTAAATCTGAGACAGAATAACAATCCTCAAAAAACTGTATTTTAAATGTAAACAATGAAAAATATATTGTGGCAGTTTTTATCCAAATATATTTTGATCACTTTCATATGCATATGACTGTTAAAAAATTTGGAAGTTTTAAGGTATTAAAAAATATTCTAATTAATGATTTATATACTAAACATATCAAACATAAATACTATTATAGAGGATTTAAAATTATTTAAAAAATATATGTATTTGATGATTGTTTCAGTTATTCCTTGGTGAAAATTCATTTTAATTATATTAAAACACTAACCACTGTGGTAATTTTCACAAATTTATTATATTTTATTTGACAATTGTTTTGCTCTGATGACAGGCTTCGTCAGAATTAAAGATTAAACTAAATGCTAAACATTTGAATATATTATATAGTGTTGTAAGATAATAATGAGTATATAGGTAGAAAGCACAATATGTTTACTGTATAATATTAGTGAAGGTAAATATTATTAATATAATTTTGAATTTTGTATTATATAAGTATATTAAGATTAAATAAGGAAGACATATTTGTATTAGTTTGGTAATTCAAAAAATGTGGTGAATTTTTATTTTTATTGATCTCAAGTGGTTCTAAAAGAGTTGATTTTTTACTTTTTTGTTCTAAATGTAAAATTTTGAAAGTAGTTTGTGGAATATGATAAGTTGTATTTCTGATTTTCAAAGGCTTTTAAATGTTCGAACCATCTTGTTTTAAATTACCTTCCTGTGTGACCGATGTAAAAAATTTCTCAATTTCTACTAAACAGAAATATTCAAACAGCCTTTAAAACTAACAATAATTTGGCCAAACACATAAAAAATAATAAAGATAAAATTAATAAGTATGAAAACTCAGGAGTCTATAAGTTAACATGTGGTAGTTGCCCAAAATTTTACATCGTTCACACAGGAAGGTCATTTAAAACAAGATGGTCTGAACATTAAAAAGCCTTTGAAAATCAGAAATACAACATATTTACATTTATTTTTAAGTTTTCTTGGGAATAACACCAAAATTGAATTAAAAAAAATGTATATTGAAAGAAAATACCAAACGTTTCAAAGTCGATTCTGACTTCGTTGTCAATGGCTTTAAAATTTGTAACGAAAATGTAAATTTACATTCTTTCAATATACAGCTTTTTTAATTCAATTGTGGTGTTATTCCCAAGAAAACTTAAAAATAATCAAGAACATGCCACAAATAACATTTAGAAGACATATCTACATTTGCCGACTAAATGAAAATCATATTCCACAAACTACTTTCGAAATTTTACATCTAGAACAAAAAAGTAAAAACTTATTAGAATCACTTGAGACCAATAAAAATAAAAATTCACCACATTTTTTAAATGACCAAACTTATACAAATATGTCTCCCTTACTTATTCTTAATATACTTATACAGAGTTTTTTTTTTGATGATCAGTATGGGGATCTCGGAAACTAGCGGAGATAGAGTGGGAAAGATTTGCAGTTTTACTGGCCCAATTTAATGACACTTTGTTTTTGATTTTATAAAAAAAGGGTAAACAACTATTCCAAAAAACATTGAACGATTTTTTTATTAGGTATATCAGATATAACGAATAAACTAAATAAGTAGGTACTTACTAAAAACTTAAGAGATTAAAGTACATAATAATGGTTACAATTTATGTTCGAAAAGTCTACCATTGTTATTTAGACAAAAATTGCGTCTTTTTAAGATTGACATTACCGCTTTCCTCACAGACCGCCTATCAATTCCTTCAATTGCTTGTAATACCGCCTCCCTTAGGTCACCAACTGTCTCATACTTTCTTTTGTATACTTTGTTTTTTAGCGCACCCCATAAATAGAAGTCTCTAACTGCCAAATCGGAAGACCGGGGTGGCCATTCGCGTGGGCCATTTCTTCCTATCCAAGAGTTTGGATAGATATTATCTAAGTGTTGTCTTACTAATAACGAGTTATGAGCAGGTGCTCCATCATGTTGGAACCACTCAATTTCTAAACGAGTTCTCAAATTCAAATTATGCAACATGTCTTGAAAAATGTATTGCAAGAAATGCAAGTAGCGCTCCCCAATAAGTGATTTGTCATAGATAAAAGGCCCCAGAATAGTAGACCCTCTGATACCACACCAAACATTAAAACCAAATTTTATCTGGGGTCGTCTTTGTTCTACGTGGAAAGGGTTTTCTTTAGCCCAGATATGCTCATTGTATCTATTGAACATACGGCAGTTAGTAAATCTAGTTTCATCTGACCATAACACCTTTAACGGAAACTGTGGATTGTCAAGGCACATGTCTCTAAACCATGTACAAAACAGAATACGTCGATGTTCGTCACCTGCATGCAAAGTTTGAGAAACTGAAAGTTTGTACGGGTGGAACTTGTGCGCTTTCAGTACCTTAACTACAGTTCGCTGAGATGTGCCAGCTTCTTCCGCAATCTCACGAGTTGATGTAGGTGAATTTAGATTTACCATTGCCAAAACATTTATTTGTGCTGCTTCGTTAATTTGATTACGTTCCATTGGTGGTTTAGTAAAATATCCATATCTGCGTAAACTATGGTAAAGCCTCTTAAATGTACATAGAGCAAGTTGACGACGATTAAAATATCTTTGAAAGTATTCCTCAGCTGCACGAACTGAATTTTTATGGCATATGATATAACATTCCACCATATTCAGTTTTTCTTCGTTAGAATATTCCATTTTATCCCGAAAACTTGTCAATATCGACTTTCAGTTCAGCACTACTAATGGAATTACTCTCAAATGAGGAAACGTGAAAGTGGAAACAATCTTTTTCATGGTACCTACGTTAAAAATGAACATAAGAGAGAAAAGCATCCATAACTCCGTTATTTTTATGAATAACTATATCGAGTATTATATCGTTGAAAAGCTCTAAAAATGTCCGATTTTTTTGAGGTCATAGCCAACTATGGTTTCCATTCAAAAAAAGATAAGTTTGTGTCATATTTCGAAAACGAGAGCTGTCACGCAAACGAGGACATGACAATCATATTCGGGATAAAATTCCCTTCAATTTTGATATTTACACTTTTATTATAAAATCAAAAACAAAGAAGCTAGAGGGATTTGACTAAATCAACAGAATTTCGTTTTTTTTAAATATCTAGTAAGCCATTACTTTTTACAATAATCCGAAAGTGTCATTAAATTGGGCCAGTAAAACTGCAAATCTTTCCCAATTTAACCATTGCTCTATCTCCGTTAGTTTAAGAGATTCCCATACTGATCATAAAAAAACTTACCCTGTATAATGTAAACATATTGTGCTTTTTCCCTATATACTTTTCTGACGAAGCCTGTAATCAGAGCGAAACAATTGTCAAATAAAATATAATAAATAAATATGTATTTGCAATATGAGGATATTTGTTTCAATGTAAAATGCTGTTTCAAAACAAATAACAAATGCTTTAGGTGTCATTTATAAAGATTTTATATTAAAACATTAATTATCATATTTACATTTATACTATTTAATTCTATCTATGATTGGTTGAAATTATTCATTTTTAGCCAGATTAGCATTAATTTCTGAGAAATTGACACAAAACTAATTAGAACATTTTTGTTATTCACTACATCATGCAAAATGATGTAAACTCCAGGCAGTGTGAAACAAATAAAGTGCTCAACCTTATGGTAGATATTACATAGTTTAGCTAAACTCAAATTTAAACATGTGCTAATGCACAAAAATATTCAGAATCACTACTATAAATACGTTTTAAAAAATTATTTCATTCACTACCTATCAGCACTAACATTCAACATTCCGATTTAAAATCACATTCAAACAATTGACATTAATAACTAGGAAAATTAATGAAATTAATGTGTTATACTGTAAGATGCAATTCATACTGAAGGTTGTTCCATTTTTAAATTCTACATTATCATGAACAATATTTGTAGTTGAATGTACTTTCAATTTTGGAACAAAGTATAAATCAGTATAAATTAAGTGCTTGTTGTAAAATTACATACAAACCTACGGTGTATCTCGCTTTTATCATACACAAAACAATCTTCAGTGCAGGTCCTAATTCATTTCTACACACCATTCTCGAGACGAGTGAATATTAACATATTAGAAGGTAAGTAATGTAATTAATAAAAAGAAAACTGGGAAACTAACCATGCAACATACCTTGACGCCGCCCTGTTCGTCATCTCTTCAGCATTTCTAATTAGTGCTACATACCACTCTCTAACGCTGGAGTTGCTGACGTTCTCGTGTTTTTTAATAAACGAATGATTCTTTAACTTTGTATACTTAGGCCTTTGCTTCTTATCTTTTTCTAAACTGAAATGTACAATTTTTAATATTAAAGTTAATATTTCATGTTATTAATTTGCCAATAACATTTAATTTTTCAAACTGATACCTAGTGGTAAGTTTTAGTTTTTATTAACGAATTTTGTAAATAATCTGCATATATTTCATTTATTTGAAGTCAAGATGGCAAAACAATTTATAAAGAAGAATGAATCAATATTATTCTGTGTGAAAAAAGAGGGTACAAAACCTGTCAAAATTAAAAATGTGCATGAGTTTGTGAAATGCCCAAGAAATTAGGCATGTATAATACAGTGTCTGATGTTACTCCGGACATGGAGATAACACAAATCAATGCCTAAAGTTAAATTTTCCTATTTTGTGTTTAATTCACCATTAATTTATAAATATTGGTATCTAATAAACTGCAAATACTCACAACTCTATATAAGAATACTTTAATAGCTATATTATAATATAAATTATCCCTAGCACCAAAAGCTGGAACACTTTATTAAAGAATATTCGGTTTTTTGTTTCTCTTTAAAATTTACAAAATTTTACTAAAGAGGTTTAACAATTTAACTATCCATATAAAAATAAACAATATACAATACACATATATGTACACAGGAAGATTGAGTGATCATATTTTAGGGATTTTTCTGATTATCTTTGCGGAAGACTTTCTGTCAGAGACAATCAGAAATCCGGACGTTTTTTCCAAATTGCCACTACTGCACTTAGTTTCCATTACAAATGTCAAATACTTAAATGAGCAGAGAGAATAAACAAGAGAATTCTATAAGTTACATTTGCGGCTAAAAGGAAACAGCTCTGAATTTGTTGAAATTATTTAACTATCAAACATAAGGAACCAATATTTTTTCAAACAAAAAGCTTATAAAGGTAATTTGAATTTGAGCATAGTAACTTATCTATTTCCACTGGTTACCTTGGGGCAGTATGTAAACAATCACCATATGTAGACAATATTGTAACAGGTAACAATCAAGCATACATTTGGAAAAACTGTTGCGTAGGGATACTTTGTAGAATGCTCATATTCAATTCAAGCATCCTTCAGTGCTTCAGACATCTACTGCAGTTGCGGATGAAACATTAGAGAGAAATTTCAATTGACAACGTCAACCACAATTTATTCAAAGACACACATTTTGATAATTACCTGAACTTATAAATAAATACGGTAAAATGTGAATGAATATGCAGTTTTCTTTATCGGTATTAACAAAAAAATAAAATTTAATGTCTAAATACTGGAATTAATTTAATAAGAGGAGAGGCTCAACGTGTTTCTAAAGTTTGTCAAATTAATGAAGACTTACATAAACACAGACACATCACCTAATTGTCACCAAAAACACATTTAAAATTAATCGTTAAAATAACCCGGTTTTTAATTTAATTTAGATTCACTGAGGCAATTTAAGTTACAAGAGAGTCTACTTAACATCAATGAAACAAATACACAATGTACAAACTGTTACCAATACTAAATAGCGCAGGCACACAACGCCGCCATGCAATCCGAAAACCCGTGTTCAATTTGCCATCATTTTTTTTATTACCGGTAGATCTACTACCGTGGATATACCGTGTATAGACGGTTATATAGGGGATCTGAATCGTGCACAGTAGGCTCAAAGTCGCAAGCGATGTAAAATTCAATTTCTGAATAATGTACAGGGTGTAAACGGTTTGAATGCAAATATTTTGAGGATCAATACTTCAGGTAAAAACTAATCAGAAAGCTTTTTAACATTTTCAGAAATAAGTTATACTTTTGCCAAAAAATAAGTTACATGGCCTTTATTACAGTGAATAATAGACTAGGTACTTCCGCCTTCGAAATGCTTGTAGAGCTGAATATGTACTCAATAGCTTATATACTTTCAATAAATGAATTAACAAAAAAATTATTATTTAAACTCTAAATATTCTGTTATAATTTGCCGTACGTTTCTCCAAGAGATGTTGCAACATGGCATATAAACATGCCTTGCTTAGCTTAGTACTTTTTACTTTAACGACAGCTGACCGTTACGATTCTTTTTTGCAATATCGGTTCTTGTGAGTAAATTAATATGTAATTTGCCTGATATTTGATGTAGAAGAAACAAATAAAAACGGTTGTGAATTGTAAGTTCGAATATCAAGAACAGTGTGAAAATATTAATTTGTGACAAATAGTGGCAGACTATAGAATTAGGGAAAGACCTGACATGTTATTAATGTTTAGGTAAAGCAGATGTAATAGCACAATAGCAAACATTTTGAATTTTGAACATTTACTATGAAGAATCCGTTTGTTCTGCTCAGTTCTGTAATGGCATATCCTGTAAGTACATGAGTATTTATTTGTATAACATAAATAATATTAATTTAATGAGTAATAATTATTTTTAATTATTTTTCGAATAATTTAACAGATAAAAGAACTGCATATAAGAAATCTTTTGGGTTGAATATACTTTGTATTTGTATCAAATTATTTCTATATCATCTGTAAACAGCTTTATATCCTCCCTTCTTTAAATTGATGCATAAAATATTTGGCCAAATGAAATATTCATTTTAAAACATGGTATTTTATTATTTTTAAAAACATACATTTAAAAAATATATTAATTCACAAATTTACCTAAATAATTCTAACGGCACTTCAAGCAATATAATTATTCAATACAAAAAAGCACAGCTGTCCATTTTTTCTGGTTGAAGTCATTTCATAAAGTGAATCTCATTTGGTCGCGACGTTGCCGCATTGACAATAATTTACTTACATGTATTTGTAATTTTCTGGCTTATTAAGGCCTATAGAACATAATTATAGAAGTGTTTTTGTTTTATTTGGTGCATACTATCTCCACCTAAAATATATACTCTCAAACTATTTACACCCTGTATATAATTCACATTTTGCTTATAACAAGCATAAAAGTTTAATGTTTAAAATTCATAATTAAGCATGAAATTGTAAAACTGGTAGCGTGAGGTATTTTCATTTCAAAAACAGATCGTAAATATAAAACAAGAAGATCTTACCAACAAGATACAAAGTCTCTAAATTCTGGGCTAAATTCTTTATCCATAGGCAAGGATGGTGGATCTTGCCCAATAACTTTTGCCAGTACTTCAAAATCAGTTTTGCAGTCCTGATATGGAAATGCTCCTGTGGCTAATTCAACCAATGTTATACCAAGAGACCAAACATCTGCACGAACGTCGTAATCGGGGTTTTGAGGGTCGGGTTCTATGCGTTCAGGCTGCACATTTTTTTTGAATAAAAAATAATCAAAATATTTTTCAGATATTTATGTAAGTTAGAAGTTATTTTTTGCTTACTCACCGCCATATAAGCAGCACATCCAGCACTTCTGGTTTTTGCCATGGAGTCCACAAGCCTTCCACTTATACCAAAGTCACATAATTTTACATTCCCTTGTAAGTCTAATAATATATTTGACGGTTTCACGTCTCTATGAATCACTCCATGTTTATCTTTCAAGTATGATAACGCTTCTACAGTCTAAAAAATAATGAAAGATCCAAATATCTTAATGATACTTAATACTTAATAAATATGGAATTGGGAAAATGATTTTTATCCTTCTTCTTTTTGTTACCTTGGTAAAAAACACGATTTGGGTAGCATACCTAAGACACCTGTTTTAAATTAGCTTGACTGAACACATTATACCATAAAACTCAATTATTATCTAGCCTTAGTAAATTCAAATTCCTGTTCTTGAGATACATAATATAATGACTTCTTCATTATATTAAGTTTACAATTTTGAAAATATTATTCAGTACCAAAATGTTAAAACATGGCTGGTATAAAAGAAGGTATCGAAGTTGTAATTTATTCTATAAGTGTTGAATGAAAAAATATATTTCACTTTCCTTAATTTAATGAGGTTTACATAATAAGATACTGAACATTTAAAGTAATCACAAAATTATTACAGTTAATACAACTGTTTCAAGAAATAAGTATGTTTTAGTAAAATAAGCAAAACATTGACCTGTAAAACAATGTACAAATTGAAACTAAAGTATAAAATTTGAGCTACCAATAGATTTTTTACATGTTTTAAGTTAATTTTAAAGTTTGTTTCACTTTTATCATTGGTTGTAACAATGGTTATTAATTTAATGTATGAAAAACCTTAATTATTTCATGTACCTATTGAATAAATAAAATTATTTCATAATCAATGTAACAAACCCAGATCAAATTGGTAAAGTTGCCTTTAATGTTTCATAAGTCATCCTATCTATTTTTAGAGATATTACTTTATTATAAGTTTGTCTAGATTTTCTTTACCTTAGAAATGTTAGTGTACCATCCTACTAGCATCCCTTTGCCTACAGTAACATGTTTTTTGAAATGTTGAACTATTTGCAAATGCCATGTCAAAACACTGTGTTATATGTGGTTATGTCACTCAGATATTTTCGAGTAAACTCTTATATGTTCTATGGTACATACTAGAACTGTTGCGAATAATTTCGATCTAATATAGATTTCAAAGAGGCCAAGTAATCTGGGTGAACAAAGATGTTTTTACATGAAAATGTATTTTGTTGTTTTGTCATAAAAACGCCATTTTTTGTGACGACATGTACCTATTTTCGTCATTTGAAAAAAAAATGTAAAGTTAACAATGTTCCTTCTTAACAATGTTTTATTGTCAAGTCAACTTTCGCATGGAAGTTGTATGGCATACAGTAGAACTGATATGAATACTCTTGAACTGTCAAATATATTTTTGTACAAAGTTTGCAGACAGCTTCTATAAACATGACAAACAGAAGTATACATGGGTTGTCTTTTGTTGGAGCAATTAGAACTTTTTTGTGACAATATATTGCTGAATATGCTGGCCATTTCATTTTGGTAAAAATTATACCCAAATACATGTTTTAATTATTGAAAACATTACTAATACTAATAATGATCAATCTCAATAATATACTAACTGTATTTTTTGTCCAATACTATAGGAAAAATAATAAATGTCGAAACATTAATAAATTACTAGCGTATAGCAAAGAACTTCTATACCTAGTAACTTGTGTGTAATTTATGGTTTTAGCCCCATCATCTGTGAATATTTCAAAGCATGTTAGTTAAGACTGTAAAAAAAAGCCTAAAGTCAGTTGGTGCAAGATTAATTAATTGTTTGAAAATAGTCTGTAACTAAATGAAATTACCATTATTCATTTTTTCTCTAATCTGTATTGATAACTGACTTAACTTGGGTGAAATTAAAAAAAAATAGAGTTACATGGGACAAAAAGTATAAAAATAAGTGAAAATGTCATTCTGTACAACAGAAAATTATCTGAAGCGTTTTTATGACTTATATAAATATATATATATATATATATATATATATATATATATATATACAAGTTTTCGCGGGCACTAAATGTATTAGATGGTTTCCGGGAATTCATCCGCGTAGTTGATAACTGATCCCTGCCGGGATCGATGGTAAAATGACGACGTTTCGGCAGAGTCACATCTGCCCTCTTCAGGTCGGCTCGCATAATTCTCGTAGCCTTCAGCTTTCGCTTCTAGTTACTCGAATACTGATATTTTCAGGAGCGCGCACAGTGTTATATAGTCGCGGCTCGGCGCCTATTAGTTGGCACCGTGAACGGCTGCGTGTGATTGGCCCTGGGCGCTCAGTGGGCACGCCTCCCGCCTGCTGATTTGTTATTTCCGGTTGAGTTGTTATTGGACGGGTCCGGGCCGGTACGGTGTTTAATAGAATTTTCCAACAATTCGATAAGTTCTGGATTTCATTGCGTGCGTTTAGACTGTGAGGCCTCTTCGCTATTTGAATTGCCTCTCTTACGAGTCTTGATTTCGGATGTTCTATATTTGCCAGTAATCTGGTGTTCTCAAAGTCTATTCGGTGTGACGTCGTGGTGGCGTGTTCCGCAATGGATGTTGTTTTTTCCTGCTTTCTTATAGCATTCTGGTGTTTATCACGTCTAGCTTGAATTCTTCTGTTAGTTTGCCCCACATAGGTTTTATGACAGTCTGCACATGGAATCTCGTACACTCCCTGTTGTTCTAAAGGGATCCTCGTCTTCGGAGTCCTCAACACCGTGCTTATTTTTCTGTCTGTATTGAAAATAGTATCGATATTGTGTCTCCGTAGAATTCTTGCAATACTGTCCGTGGTACCCTTGACATACAGTAAATAGGCCTTGGTTATTGGTGTCTCATGTTCTCGTCTGTGCGTCTCGGTTTTGACTTTAGGGCTCAACATCAAGGAATGGCAGTTGATTATTGGCTTCAACCTCCATGGTGAATTTTATTTTGTGATGGATGCCATTAAGGTGGTCTAAAAATGTGTTGAGGTGTTCCCTCCCATGAGGCCAAATCACAAAAGTATCATCCACATATAGCAACCATAAACTGGGTTTAAGAGTTGCTGTTCTTAGTGCCAACTCCTCAAAGTTCTCCATAAACAGGTTCGCTATAACTGGTGAGAGTGGCGATCCCATTGGAGCTCCTTCCACTTGTTTGTATCGTTGGTTCTCGTAAACAAAATAGGTGTTCATCAGGCAGTGCCTTGTTAAGTCTACAAGGTATTGAGGTGGTTTGTATTTTTCTATTATGATAACCAAGGCTTCGTCGATAGGGATGTTGGTGAAAAGGGACACTACGTCAAAACTGACAAGAAGACACTCAGGTTGTAAAACCGTTTTTCTAAGTATTTCGATGAAATGTGTCGAATTTTTGACATACGAGCCTGCCCCCTCTGCAAACGGTTGAAGTTGTTGGGCTAAGTATTTGGCTAGCTGTTGTATTGGGGATCCAATTGAACTTACTATTGGCCTCAAAGGTGCACCTTCTTTATGTACTTTTGGCATCCCATAGAATTTCGGACATCTCGATGACTTTTCACGCGGAATGAGTTGCAGTTGGAGATTTTTGTCGATCCTACTTGCTTGGATTTTGGCCTTGGTTGTTTTCTCCAGATAAGTTGTTGGGTCAGTAGTAATGTGTTTATATGCTGGATCTTGTAGCAATGTTTGAATTTTGTTTGAATAATCCGCTGTATCTAAAATTACAGTCGCATTTCCTTTATCAGCAGGGAGAATGACAATGTCCTTGTTGAGGCGAAGTTGTTTCAAGGCCTCATTTTCTTGTATAAATAGGTTCCTTTTGGGTGGTTTAGACTTTCTTAGAACATGTGAAACATCTTGTCTAATTATTTCAGCGGTGTTCGCATCTAATTTTGAAACTGATGTTTCCACGCCACATATTATGCTCTCTGTTGGTATGTGAGAGGGAGCAATAGCGTAATTGAATCCCTTAGCCAACACGCCAATCGAGGTAGAGTTCAATTGGACCGAAGATAAGTTATAAACGGTTCTATTCGTTTCCAATTGCCTTGAGGTTAGACTGTGACCGTTATTTCCGAGATATTCTGTGTTTTTCTGTTTTTTTTCCAGAACTTTACCGTCATGTTTTTCGGAATAACTCCTTCATCGCGGCATCGTTGTAAAAAATGTAGATCGCACAAAAGTTTGCTTCTTTTCGCGCGTAATTTCTCAAATGTTTTACACAAATGAAAAGTATTCTCCCGGTAGAGATTCACTATATTTGGTTTTAAGTTTTCGCGGGATGGTTTCCGGGAATTCATCAGCGTAGTTGATAACTGATCCCTGCCGGGATCGATGGTAAAATAACGACGTTTCGGCAGAGTCACATCTGCACTCTTCAGGTCGGTTCGCATAATTCTCGTAGCCTTCTGCTTTCGCTTCTAGTTATTCGAATACTGATATTTACAGGAGCGCGCACGGCGCCTATTGGTTGGCACCGTGAACGGCTGCGTGTGATTGGCCCTGGGCGCTCAGTGGGCACGCCTCCCGCCTGCTGATTTGTTATTTCCGGTTGAGTTGTTATTGGACGGGTCCGGGCAGGTACGGTGTTTAATAGAATTTTCCAACAATTCGATAAGTTCTGGATTTCATTGCGTGCGTTTAGACTGTGAGGCCTCTTCGCTATTTCAATTGCCTCTCTTACGAGTCTTGATTTCGGATGTTCTGTATTTGCCAGTAATCTGGTGTTCTCAAAGTCTATTCGGTGTGACGTCGTGGTGGCGTGTTCCGCAATGGATGTTGTTTTTTCCTGCTTTCTTATAGTATTCTGGTGTTCATCACGTCTAGCTTGAATTCTTCTGTTAGTTTGCCCCACATAGGTTTTATGACAGTCTGCACATGGAATCTCATACACTCCCTGTTGTTCTAAAGGGATCCTCGTCTTCGGAGTCCTCAACACTGTGCTTATTTTTCTGTCTGTATTGAAAATAGTATCGATATTGTGTCTCAGTAGAATTCTTGCAATACTGCCCGTAGTACCCTTGACATATGGTAAATAGGCCTTGGTTATTGGTGTCTCATGTTCCTCGTCTGTTCGTCTCGGTTTTGACTTTAGGGCTCTTTGAATATTTCGGTCTGTAAATCCGTTTTATCTCAGAACTGTTTTTAAACTATCCAATTGGAAACGAATAGAACCGTTTATAACTTATTTTCGGTCCAATAGAACTCTACCTCGATTGGCGTGTTGGCTAAGGGATTCAATTACACTATTGCTCCCTCTCACATACCAACAGAGAGCATAATATGCGGCGTGGAAACAGCAGTTTCAAAATTAGATGTGAACACAGCTGAAATAATTAGACAAGATGTGTCACATGTTCTAAGAAAGTCTAAACCACCCAAAAGGAACCTATCTATAGAAGAAAATGAGGCCTCTACAAGAAACCTGAACATACTTTTGAACTGGCAAGTATCCACATAAAAAAATGCTTTATTGGAACAACAAAATAAAATTATTTGTCTATAGGTAGATATTGATAAATCAACTTTAAATTAATAAATACTTCACATATTTGTAGCAGATTTATATCAATCTACCAATTCTTCACTTGGTTGACAGTGGTTGTACTTTGACATTTCCCTTTTCAACACTGAAACTGTATCTCCAGGATGGAGTTTGGTTCAATCAGAAAACATCAAAATCATGTTATTTTGTTTTTATCTATTATCTCAAGTGTTATATATATGATTAAATTTCTAGCTCATCTGGCTCTTTAGTTATCCTTAAGTAATATTAATAAAACAAATCAACATTTGTTATTAAATGTTTGTGTAAACATATAAAGTAATAAATATATAACTTAAATGTCGTTTAAGAAAGAGACTGAGATGCAAAAAAATAACTACTTTTTTGTCTTGTTATTGTTTAAAGAAATTTGAAATATGACATAATAAAGGGCTTTTTGTGATGGTGATGTTTCAATGATGTTATTCATATTAACCAATATTGCTAGGATGTGTCTGGCTCAAACCATTTATGATCAATTAAAACTGGTAGATCATTGTAAATCAATTCGTTTGAATTTTTTCAAATGGCAAAGTAGATAAACAAGGAATTTATTTTTTAAAGGGGAACACACTGTGACCAAAAAATTGTGAATTAAAAATGATAGCTGTTAAAATTGTAATTATCATTGATGAACCTTTATATAGTAAGACAAAGGAAACATTAATAATTTACTTAGTAGAACTGAATATAATACAGATAATTAAGAAAAACTAAAGTGCCTTCAATTAGTCAAAGTTGAGTATTTTAGGGATATTTATTGGGGTAGGCATGGTATGACAATTAAAGAATCATTTCTAAGGAATAAAAATAAACTTACTGCAACTGTTACTTTTCCCAAAACATCTTCTGGAACATGTTGTTTAAATCTCTTCAACAACTTATCAAAACAAGTATCCATTAATTCCATACATATCCAAACTTCAGATTCAGTAATAAAACAACCTAAGCAATGTACTATATATTTACAATCATGCGACTTTAAAACTACTTCTATATCCATAATTATTCTTTTTGTTTCATCACTATTGCCTGATCTTCTCATTTGCTGTAAATAATAAATTAGCACTTAAGTCTACAAACCATTCAACTTACTTTAACAGCTATAATATTTCCACTAGGCTTGTGTCTCATTTTTACTACATGACCACAAGTACCATTTCCAAGTTCTTCTAAGTCTTCCATATCTTTAATATCAGTCTTATATAAGACACCATTAATGGTTAAGTTCCCACTGATCTGCATGATTTCCTTCAGTTTTCTTTCAGTCTCCAAATTATCATTTTGTTTTGTAATAAAGGTTAGATTTCTGGGCCTGGACATAACTGGGCTACTACCAGAACTGTTTAGTCCTACTACAAGAATCAAAATCATTTTATTTATTATATAACTTAAACTATTTAATTTAGTTACTTACAGGCCAAGGTAGGGCGACTAGGTGGTAAACCTCCGTTGTTGGAATTATTCATAGCGGAATTCGAAGGGACTTTCTGATTTTGTAAACGATTAAATAAGTTATCAATCCTTTTTTGGGCCTCTGACATTGCCAAAATCTGAACCTCAAAAATGTTTCCTGTCAGTACTAATGTATGATATATTATGTCACTCGTAAAAAGCTGAAATGTCCTTCATTACACAATCTGAATAAAAAATTATAAAGACGGGCATCCCTTCTAAGAAAATTAAAATATTTCTCAAATTTACTTCTTAAATTATTATTATTCTTCTTCAGATTAATATCTTGAACTTGAACGCCATTGGAAGAAGAAGATGCAACTATGCTACATAAATCTGTCACAATAGAGTTAGCTATTACAAGACAGACCATACGAAATCCCATTTACATTGAATTGACTGCATAGATAGCAGCACTTGGGTGATGTCATTCTTTGAGGTAATTCATTTCTTTACAGATAATCGAATTTTATTATTTTTATTGTTATTTATTTGCTATTTTATTATACACATGATATATAAGTTATAGTTAATATTTGTTACATTAGCATTTACATTTGTTTTATACAGTACCTATATATTTTATTCATACTTTGAGTTGTTCATTGGGGGTTTAGTAATCCATGCATAATTTGCCAATATTTGTATTTACATAAATGTTTACAAAAGCATATATTACCCTAAAAAGATAAACATATTTGCTATAGTTCTACATACATATTTTTGCAGAAATGTATTAATTAATCAGACTTTTCCATAAGACAGAATATTTTAATAATGAATTACGCAACAGGACACATCTTATATTTAATTCTGTACCAAAATTTATACTAATGCAATTTTTAGTTTATATTTAATTATTTTTTGTACATTTTAAAGTTTTGTATTCATTGGGTTTGTGTACTTTATGAAAAATGTAGCATGCTTTGAATCAAAACTTTGCCTTCCAATTTCTTCCTTTGACTTCGGTAGAGAGATACTCATCTCGTCGACTTTTCTACATTAGTTTATACTTCTTTCAAGATCATCTATTGATCTGAAATTGCTTCTAAGAGTCTCATATTTAACGGCGTGCTTTCATCAGCGTTGTTCAAGATTATTTTAATCAATTTATTTTGGAGTTTTAAAAGCTTTGTTATTCTTACCTGTGTTTCATGACGATTCACATGGCAATTGTACCATAGGTAGTTATGAAACAAAGCATAGTATAACGTCTTTAATTGTGTTCTTTTTAATATTTTTTAGTAAAGTTAATATATTGTAATGTTTTTATTTTCACACACGGGTTATGTTCAGTTCTTGGATTTATTTAAAAACACAGTCCAACTCAGTCAAATTTATTTCCACTACTTTTACACAAATTTATATTCACAGAAACTACTATTTACAATTTATATCTACTTAAGTATTCAATACGACCGACGAAAACAGAATGCCTCCTATCGCCAGCTGTTCCTTTTATATATTAATCTCGGAATTGTCTGGTACGTCCACGAACCATCAGGAAACTCCATCATGTTCTGGAAGCTTTAAGGGAATTCCCAGTAACGGCAGCGGTCCGCCGGTTGAGAGACAAACATTTCGGGTTCCCAGAATTTATCGGAATAATGTCCTTTCCATGAACTGGTTGATGGCCGATTGCACCAGCTGTCGGATGAATTCTCGTAACATTGACCACTCCTTAAGATCATTTCGTCCCGGAATGTCCTAGAATCCTTCCTGGTGTGACGATATTTGCAGGACTCTCCATTTCGACAACGGGAAGTTTGGTGGAAGTGGCAGTCAACGGTCTTCGAACCTGGGCTGCGAATATTGAGACAGCATACCAGGATGTTGATGCCACTGAATCGAAAGATTGTTTCCATCATACTTCTCACCACCCTCCAATTCAGTCCATCCAACCCGCAGGCTATCTTTGGGACCGCCAATTTCGTCAGATTCTTCTTCATCATCACATTCCTCAATTCTACCAGAGTCTTCCAAAGATCGCTATATGTTGGCTTGTCTTGCGAGAATGTTTTCGTTACCAAATAAAAGATGTCTCTGGTACCCACTGGTTGTTTATCTTCGAGATGAAGGACCTTCCCTACCGCTGGATCTTGCTCCCGTAGCTTCTGGAACTGGCCGTACTTTTTGGCAAACACCTTGGCTATTCCTCTGGACATCCGGAGATCTCGAGCTACACAATGAGCCAGGGCATATTCTATGGGCACCTTAAACAGGTCTCGGTGTTCCTCTGGGTTCACGTCGTGGTGCACTTTCTGCCCATTAGAGTACAGTGCCATAAACTGTCCGAAGGTCATTTCGTCATTGGGTGTTTGGATGCTGCGGACTTGGGCCTGGTCATCTTCGCCCTCATGACTTCCGGCATAAGGGGCTAACCTGTTGAAATGTACGACCTTTGGTTTTCCCCGAGGTAGCTTAATTTGGTACGGCCCCTCCCAAGATCTCTGTAGCTTGGGCGAATATCCACGACGACGTTGCGGGTTATACAACCAAACAAAATCATCAACTTGGAATTCTCCGTCCTCGGCTTTGATGTCGTAGGCTTCCTTCATTCGGGCACTGGCATTCTCGATGTTTAACCGGACTCGTTCATGGATGTCGTTAATCTTTTGACGTAGCTGCCTGACATAGTCTTCACCTGCAGTCTCTTCTCCTGGGGACATCCAAACTTCAAATCGCATGGTAGTCTTAATTCTCGTCCCATGATAATACTGGCCGGGGTCTGACCTGTGGACTCGTGCACAGACGACCGATATTCCATTAGAAACAAGTGCAGATACTGGTCCCAGTCTCTTTGGTGGTCAGAGACTACCTTTGACAAATGGCAGTTAATGGTTCTATTCATCCGTTCTACCATTCCATCGGATTGCGGGTGTAATGCTGTCGTCCGTCTTTTATTGATCTTCAAGAGTTTGCAGAAGTCTTGGAAAAGAGTAGACTCGAAGTTCCTACTTTGGTCTGAGTGCAACTCCAAGGGAACACCAAAACGACTGATCCATTTCTTGACAAGGACATCAGCAACAGTCAAGGCTTCTTGATTCGGCAAGGCATATGCTTCGGCCCATTTACTAAAATAGTCCATCACCACCACAATGTACTTGTTTCCTGTCGGCTTCTTCTCTTTTAGCTAGAGGTAGTCTTCTCGCCGACTGTGGAATAGGTTGAGCGTCCCCAGTATTAATTTTATGTTTCACCAGATCAGTTCGTCCTCTTTTGCCATTCCCTACATCGAAGATATCCTGGTAGTTTCTAACGATGTCCCTCAATTTTGCTCTCTGGTCTGGTTTCAAATTCTTAGATGAATCGGTGATGAGTCTTTCCAGTTCCTCAGATAGTTTACCTGGTGATATTTCTGCATGCTTTGTGTTTCTGACTACAGAGGAAACTGTTGAACAATGGCTCAAAGTTGTTCCTTTCTTTAGCATAACCGAGTAATGATTTACGTTCAATACTCTTACTGGAACAATCTTCCTGGCACGAAACAGAGTCTTCCCCAGTGCGACTCCTCTGCCTACATTTCCGTCATTAATTTCGGGATCAAACATCATTACTGTTCCATTGAGCTTTCCCATCTAAGCAAGCATCTATAATGACTTCAGCTCTTTCAGGAACATTGACATCCTCTGCTAAGATGGCTCAAAGCATTATGTCATCTTTTCCATGAAGCACCACTTCTTCGTCATTCACTGGCAGAATTCCATCTTTGAAGTTTAACTGGAATCCCTTGGAGCTCATGACATCCATTCCAATGATTACTTCGTCTTCGATGTCTGCCACTAATGCCCGATGTAGAAAGGTTGTGTTTCCCAAGGTCATTTCAAGCTCTATTTCACCATGGACTTTCGCTGCTTCTCCTGTCGCTGTTCGCAGTTGCCATTTTGTTGGTTTTATCATATTCTCTAAAACAATGTTGGGCCTTATTACTGTTTTCGTCGCACCAGTATCCAGCAGCATTGCAAATTGCCTCCTATTAATAAGGCCATCTACGAAGACACTGTTAACGTGGTTGCGTAGCGAAGCGACATATGCTTTGGTAGTTGACACTTGTTTGCTACAGGTCGACGATGGTCCCTTTACATAGGCCTTCTTTAGTTTCCCCGGCGAGGAAGTCTGGACTCCGCTGCTCTCCTTGCACCGACTCTGGACATGTCCTACCTTACGACACTTCCGACATCTCACTAGTCTGTTTTCGGTAAGGACTTCTTCTATTATCTTTCTTACACAGGCTTCATCGTTTCCCCCATCTTCGGATTCTCCGTCAACGATTCGGACTCTGGCTTGACCTCTGCAGGTATTTTTCGCAGCCTTGAATTCTAGAGCTCGAGCCAGTGCATCCACTAATTGAGTCGGTCGAGCTAGGGTCAATGCTTGACTTTCGTTTCGAGTCTCGTATCGTAAACATCGTTAGAAATTCGACATGCCACCCAAGACAAGCGGTAAAGCTGCAAAGAAAGCCGGAAAAGCTCAAAAGAACATTTCAAAGGCTGACAAAAAGAAGAAGCGCAGGAGGAAGAAAAGCTATGCCATTTACATTTACAAAGTATTGAAACAAGTACATCCCGATACCGGTATTTCCAGCAAGGCCATGAGCATCATGAACAGTTTCGTCAACGACATTTTCGAACGTATTGCTGCTGAAGCTTCCAGACTGGCACACTACAATAAACGTTCCACTATTACAAGCAGGGAAATTCAAACTGCTGTTCGTCTATTGTTGCCCGGTGAACTCGCCAAGCACGCCGTCAGCGAAGGAACTAAAGCTGTTACCAAATATACCAGCTCCAAATAAATCAGACAATTTTCGCATTAATAATATACTTGATAAAATAAATAATGGTCCCGAAGTGCATCCAAAAATGCTTGCACTGCTAACCTTTCTATTACATTTTCCGGTGTGGATGGATAGGCAAGGCGAACCAGACGGGCAATATCAGCTTCAAACTCTTGTAGGGATTCATTTGATTTCTGGTGGCGATTTTTCAATTGCGAGTGGTAGACGTGCTCCAAATGTGTCTGGCCATACCTCAGTTCTAAATGTTTGACCAGTTGATCGTAGTCTTCTTGCTCAGAGGTATTCAACGTTTGCAAAATGTCTGTAGCGTCCCCTCTTAAGGCAAGAGTTAATGCTATTGCTTTCTCCTCTGCCGACCATCCGTTTAGCTTTGCTGCAGCCTCGAATTGGCGCCGATAATTTCTCCATGACGATTTTCCATCAAATTGGGGGGGGGGGGTTCATTTTGTGTCTTGTCCCCTCGAGTCCAATTTTCGAATCCCCTACTTCCGACTATTTCTGCTTTCGACCTTTGGTGGAGTTTCTTTCCTTTGTATCGAGACTACTTGTTCTTTTATTTTGCTGATCTCACCCTCCATTATATTCTTTAACTCTTCTATCCGAGTTTCAGTTTTGTCTGACTCTTCGAACATTGTCTGCTTTAGCTCTTCTATCCGCGTTTCACTTTTGAGTGACTCTTCGACCATTGTTTGCCTTAGCTCTTCCATCCGAGCCTCATTCTCGAATATTTTCTAGAGCCTCTTTCATGATTTTAGAATTATCTTGTAATGTTTGTAGTTTACTTTCTAAATTTTCTTCCATTTTTTTTTAATAGCATACTCATATCTCCATTACCAGAAACTTCAAACAAATAGGTATCGGGATCGTTACCTTCATTTATTAGGGCATCTCGTAGCCGTTGTATTAATTCACTTTTCTTCCCACTAATTTCTAAATCCCTTTCCTCGAGTTCTTTTTTTAAGTCCGTCACTTTCAATTGGTCCAAATTCACTGTTTTAAACATTGTCCGTCTATTTATTTTTCACTTCTAAAGTTCCACAAATACACCGCACACCTGTCACCACTGTAATGTTTTTATTTTCACACACGGGTTCTGTTCAGTTCTTGGATTTATTTAAAAACACAGTCCAACTCACGCTAATTTATTTCCACTACTTTTACACAAATTTATATTCACAGAAACTACTATTTACAATTTATATCTACTTAAGTATTCAATACGACTGACGAAAACAGAATGCCTCCTATCGCCAGCTGTTCCTTTTATATATTAATCTCGGAATTGTCTGGTACGTCCACGAACCATCGGGAAACTCCATCATGTTCTGGAAGCTTTAAGGGAATTCCCAGTAACGGCAGCGGTCCGTCGGTTGAGAGACAAACATTTCGGGTTCCCAGAATTTATCGGAATAATGTCCCTTCCATGAACTGGTTGATGGCCGATTGCACCCAGCTGTCGGATGAATTCTCGTAACAATATAAAGAAGGTATGTGAATCTGCTTATTATGTAATCTATGTGAGTTTCCCACGTTAAGGTACAATATATGTTTATGCCACGATACTTGACACTAGTAACCCTTTCAAAGTTAATTTATTTAAAAGAATAAAAATGTGGTCACGAATTTTCTGAAATTGCATTGCAAAAAAATCATTTAATTATATAACGAAGAAAAGCGGTCCAAGTGTGTTATTGAGTTTTAGGGGCTTATTTCTTATGCCATGTATCTCCAATTTGTCTAATAGTATCTTATGATCAACTGTGTGAAACGCTTTAGACAAGTATAAGAAGGTATTTTTTATTATCTAAATTCAAATTTAAAAAATTACTTCATATTGAAACCGTATATGTATGTATTTTTACGGAATCCAACTGCCTTGTAGATGGGTCATTCTCAGATAAGAGGTAATATGTACGACAATCATTATAAAATAGCTTTTTTATTCTATATGTTGCGATTTTATGCAATAAATCATAGCATTATGATTTAATCTCAAATTAAAGTACATTTTCCTGTAATTCCATATTTAAGTCTGAAAAAGTCTCTATCCTGGGCTGTCCCTTTCACGCTTTTAATTAAACCCGCAGACAGTACTTAACTTCTTTAGCACAGTTGCCAACTAAAATATATTTAGTATGAATTTAAACAAGTATACTTAAGTATTATTAAGGTGAAATACTCGGACAACAATATTTGTTTATTTTCAATAATTTTCACACTTGATTTTTGTTCCGTTTTTTTGCGTTCTCCCCTGGCGAATTTTTGTCCGTTCATACTAACAGAAATATTGGACGGCGATATTATAAATATAGTGTTGAAGGACGTCATCAATGTGAAGTTAGTAATATTAAACATAAGAGCCGTTTTATTGCTGCCATTTGTTAGTTGATGCGATGCAACTATGGGGTGCACTGGTTTCGCAAGATCATTATATCTCTCCACTGGTAATTCGTAAAAAATATAAAATTCAGTTAATTTATTTGCATTTACTGCCTATCCTTAATAATACTGTGTTGGTTGAGGGTGTGATATATTATTAACTCAATATTAACTTAAATCAGTTAAAAATTGCGAATTTGTCATAAAAACGTCTCTCCCCTGCTGTATTTCCCCTGGCAAGATAACTATCAGAGGAGATACTCACTGATCAGAGGAGATAATATGGATTTATAAGATATTTGTGCAAACTAATTCATACGAGTATATAGCTAACTTCTGCCAACATTCTTAAAGAAACATTCTAAATTAATATGATATTCCTCGAAGTTTCCTTGGACTTACATCGTCTTGAAAAGGTTGATCTCACAACCTTTCAATAGCTTTATATCTGCTATCGTTATCAGGGAAATGATGGTATGATCAATATGATATGTTTTTTTTTTAATTTTTAAGATTAGCGACTTTGAACTTCCGGAGTAATCTTAAGCCCGAAGAAGTGTCAACTGTTCCAAAAAGTGGTGCAATATCTTATCTTGGACATGTAGTTTCCGTAGACGAAGTAACTGTGGATGAACAGAAAATCAAAGAATGACCCACAATTAAAGATATCCACCAGCTAAGAAAGTTTCTAGGGTTATGCACGTACTATCGGTAAGTAGCAGGATTTGCAAATATCGCCAAGCCACTCAATAGACTCACAGAAGGGAAGGTGTGGTACCAGTAGTTAGACGAGGAATGTCAGGATTAAAAATTATCCTGAAAAATATGAACCGCAAAAACAAAAAGAAAGAGAAAGAGTGATGAAAACGATCGACCAAATGACCCCCAGATAGCAACGAAAGACACGAAAGATATGAAAAAAGATAGCAAGAGGGCGCAGGCAACGACTTGCCCTTCGAAATGTTACTAATGTCCTGGTGACGCCACCTATTTCGGATGATGATGTTCAAATGCCGAAAGGGAATATTGATAGAAGAGTTATAGCTGCTAAAATTAAATCAAACCGAGATAGAAAATATTTAGTTAATAAAAAAAAAGATGAAAGTATATATAATCTAAAGACTAAATTAGCGCGTTACAAAAAAATATTACAAAGATTACAAAAGCCTCGAAAACTTACACCTAACAGCAAAGCAGAGCAAGTGATAAATTCTCCAAGTACTAGAGACAGAATAAAGAAAAAACTACTGTTTGCAGAATTATTTTGCTCTACCAAATTAAATGGAAAAACCACTTTTTAAAAGATTTATAAATGGGAAATGTTATCAATTTTCTTGAAGATGATTCTAATATGAGATTATGTTCCAGTAAAAGAGATTATATAACGAAGAAAAGAGAGCACAACTAAAGAGAATTCTTCTGAAGCTGGTAGACAATGTAACTCGTTTCTCGAAGTTTCCTTGGACTTCCATCGTCTTGACATCATTGATCTCACAACGTTTCAATAGCTTTGGATCTGCTATCGTCGTCAGATGAATGATTCACATATCGCAATATTGCAGTTATAAGATAAGTACAATGTTAGATTAAAGTTGATTGTATTCATTGTTTTATTACATCAAAGTCTCTCCCCTGATGTTGATGTCTCTACCCTGCCTAATGTATTTACCTTGGCCTTCTAAAAAGTAACTAAATATGTATAAATTGAGTTGCCCTTTTGGAAATGTTTACATAAAAGACACTAAAATCGTAAAATATTTGTTTACTCAAGAAACTCCAAGATTTTCTTTTCGCCGCATTCTCTATGGATACAAAACCTCTTAACTGAGAATGACCCAGATATTAATATCTAATTTTCAATTTATCATGTAAAACGATTTCATGTATCTTTGTAATAATTGAAATTAATGCTATAGGTTGGTAATTGCCTTGAACTTTTTGGTTACCCCATTTATGGACAGGTACTATTTCGGCCAATCTAAATTGGGTTGGTGTGGTTATATATTATGTGCAAATTTCTTAGAGTAAAAAATGTACAGGATCGGTTTTAGATTTTCAATTTATTAACAATTAAAACTTCTATTGTATTTGTGAGGTAGAAAAATAGGCTACCTATATATTAATTCGTTTTTTCAGTTTTTTCATTTCTAGAAATGCAGTTTTTTTACAAAATTATTTGGTTCAGCCTTACTTTCTTTATAATTAATAACCTATACTTTTATGCGTTTTATGAAGATTTCATTAAATAACCTGTCAATTATGATCTTGAACAATTAATAAATACCCCTGTCGAACTTTTTACCTCCCACGAATGCTAAGATTTTCTAGCGCTTCCAGGCCTAGATTAATCCCCGATTCGAAAAGTACTCTTTTCGAAGTCTAAACCTAGATTCGGATTGTGTATCTCGAAGATGTCAACCCCAATCTGAACTTCCCGGAATAAGCTTTTTTTAAGACCACTTTTGATAGTAACTTCCAAAAACATTCAGCCTCTGTAAAATACAAACTCTTTCATGATACCGTCAATGAACCTTCTCTCAAAAATTCCCCGAAAGAGTAACAATTCAAGTTATTACGCATGAGAAAATTTCAATCTCACAATCCACCTTCTCTTCATTGGCCTTAAGTAATGAACCTAAAGTTTTCATATACAATCTGAATATCGATTTTGATGGCATATACAGGGTGTATATAGTTTGGAGTGCATATATTTTAGGAGGAGGTAGTATACACCAAATTAAACAAAAAACTCTTATACCACTATAGTCAGTATGCCTTAATAACCAAGAAAATCCCTAAAACATATTAAGTAAATTATTGTCAATCCCGCAACGTCGCTCGCATTCGAAGCAGATTCACTCTTAGCGCGAATAATAAAGGAATGACTACGCCGACAAAAAAATAAACACCTGTATTGCAATTAGAATTTGTATTTGGCGGTTTCTTTTATGCAATTATACAAAGTTGGGTAAATATGATATGCAACTCAAGAGATCTGTATATGTAGTTTTTTACCAGTTAAATTATTCGAATTATTACTGATTTAATTAATATTATTTAAATTAGACAAGTAAATATGTAATCCTACTTACCGAATTTATTATAATGATAGAACTGAGTTGAAACAACGGATTATTCACAGCAAATGTTCAAAATGCCCACCATTTTAATCCAATTTTCACGTATGCGAGAAAAAATTCCTGGAATATTTCGGATTTCGTCAGCAGCGTCAAAAATGCGTTGTCTAGGTCATTCTCGTCAATAATTGGAGTCGTGTAAACCTTACTTTTCATGTGTTCCCATAAGTAGAAATCTAAAGGATTGAGATCAGGAGATCTTGTTGGCCAACGTATATGTCCGTTTCGACCAATCCAACGACGGGGAAATGTTCTATTTAAGAAGTCGACAACTAGATGACTTGCGTGGGCAGGTGCTCCGTCATGTAACTACCACATTTGGAACGTGTTTGTAGGTTCACTTCATCTAACAAATCTGGAAGCGTGTTGTTCAAAAAATAAAGATAATTCTCACCTGTCAAACGTGCAGCAGTATAAATGGCCCAACCAAGTATTCACCAACTATTCCAGCCCACACGTTAACTGAGAATAGGTGTTGAAATACTGACTGGCGTATTTCGTGCGGATTTACCTCAGACCACGAATGCGTATTATGAAAATTTATTATACCATTCCTATTAAAACTTGCTTCATCTGTTGTTAAAATATTGTTGACAAAATTAGGAAATTGTCGATGTTTTCTGAGGAACCAACGACAGAAATTGAGTCTTGGTTGAAAATCATCAATTGAAAGCCCTTGAACCCGCTGCATGTGATATGGATAGAGCAATTGTTCCCGTAATGTTCTATGAACAACAGTGTGAGAAATTTGCAGCTACGATATGGGTTGATGTCGATAAGGTCTAGTATTTGATCCTCAGCAGCTAAGATACGATTATGTCGCTGTGGTCCGCGATTATTTATTTGTGGTATTACACTACCTGTTTCCAGAAGCCTCTGTGAAACAGCTACGAATGTCCTAGCATTGGGCAGGCGTCTGTTTGGAAACCTTTCCCTGTATAACATTCTTGCTATTCTGCAATTACGTCTGCTTTCCCCATAAATTAAGAGCATGTCATGTCTTTCCCTAATTGTATAATCAGCCATTATTTATCACAAATAAATACTGTCGCACTATTCTTAATTTTCGAACTTACACACTAATCACAACCGTTTTTATTTATTTAAAAAATATATTAAATGGAAAGCACGAAGTCTACATCAAATAGATATCAAATTCATTCAAATCACTTTACCGTTTATCCATTCTTATTTACAAGAATCGAAATCGCAAAAAACAATCGTAACTCTCAGTCGTCGTTAAAGTAAAAAATGTAGTAAATAAGTTGGTCTGTATGCCACGTTGCCATATCTATTCGGAGAAACTTACACTAAATTATAAAAGCATATTTCGAGTTTAAATAATCAATTTTCATTTTCAATGTGGCTATTAAAGATGTATAAGCTATTGAGTATTTACATATTTAGATTTACCGACATTTTGAAATCGAAATTATTGTATTATTCACTGTAGCAAGGGCTACATAAAATCTAACTTTATGTGTTCTTTTTGGCAAAACTATAGTTTATTTTAGAAAATGTTATAAAGCTTTTTGATTTGTTTTTGCCTGAAGTATTGTTCTTCAAAATCTCTGCACTCAAACCGTTTACACCCTGTATATGATATTTTCAAAATTGTCACAATTTTACCGACATAAGAAATTTACAAAGGCCTACTTCCCAAACCCATTGTACGTGTGAATCCAAGAGAAGAATATTTATTATAAATGAGAACGTAATGTCCAAAAGAGATTTTGGATTTCATTTAGAAGTTTTTGACGATACACACCCTCTCAAATATAAATATATACGATTACTCTGCCTCTTAAAATTTAAACTGAGGCTCAACTGTTAGAGAACAAATCAGGACAGATTACCTTGAAAATGAAGACCTAGAACTAATGTGCATGAAATTTCAAGATATCTTTGATCTTCAAAGCGTTTTGACCTTTACCAATTTATTTACACACGAATGACTACTGCGAAACACGTATTTAGAAATGCTCAAGGCTTCTGGTAATCAAAAGTGGCAAGTGTTAATCAACTACAGGAAATTCAAATAAGTGAATGTAGGCGGTTTTTGAACTTGAGAAATTTCAGCACTTTCAAATCGACTTTTGGATCTTACTTTTTATTGTTAATGGGCATTATGGTTGTCTTCTAAATGTTATTTGTGGCATATTCTTGATTATTTTTATGTTTTTTTTTTGAAAATAACACCACAATCGAAAAAAGCTGTATATTGAAAACATAAAAATAATGGTCATTATGAATTCGCTCGTATGCCATTTAGTTTGAAAAATTCTACTTTTCATCTCCGCTGTATTGTTTACATGGATTACATCTATCCATGAACATATTTTTCTTTTGAGGCAAATTTTTAAAAGCGTTTAGAATGTCAAAATCCAACCCTACAAATGCGAGTTTCTCCGTAAAGAAGTGGCTCACCTTGGTCATCTTATCACTCAAGAAGGAGTACAACCGAGCTCTTCAAAAATTGAATGCAAGACGAACTTCCTTCAACCCCAAACTCCTGACGTTAAATCTTTTTTTGAACTTGCCGGATACTACCAACGTTTAATTCCAAAATTTGCTAAGATTTTAAAACTACTGAAAAAAATCTATACATTCCTTCCTTCAATGAATTGACGCAAGCTCTTGTGTCTGATCTCATCCTGATTTACCCAAATTCTGAGCAACCGTTTCTGTTCGCTACTGATACTAATATTTTTGCAATTGTAGCGGTTCTCTCTCAAGAGCTCTCCTTATAGCTAATGCTTCCCTTACAATTTGTGTTGCGGAAAGACGAAACCTCCACCATCGAACGGGAACTGATAGCTATTTTTTGGCGGGTCAAACACCCGCTGATTTGGCACCTTGATATCAAAGACGCTAGACACATGACGCTTTAAGCTACAGGAAAACAACTATACAATCGAACACAAGCCTACCAAGGTAAACCAAAATGCAGACGTTCTTGATGCTATGAAAATAAACCACTTCAAATAATGTACAGACTTTATTTTAACAATAAAAAAAATTCACAAATAACGGAAAATCCACCTCAAAGAATTCGACTGGTACTGATCACGATAACTCGGGCAATTCTGATAATGATCAAGAACGCGACAAACATTACGATAGGCTATAGACAGATGGCGTCGTAAGCTAGAGTAATGGAACTATAAAATGAATACAAGCCGGACAAGGAAAACCAAAACGCAGACGTTCTTTCTGGTATCAAAATTAACGGCTTCAAACAATGTACAAACGGACGAAAAGGGTAACAACTGAGTATAATAGGTTGTTCAATGATGTAATCATTATTTAATAATTGTTTTTTTTTCAAAAGTGAAATGCTAACGTTCAATATTTATACAAATCTTACAAACAAAACAAATAGTTACTTTCATTTGGCAAAATAATCTCAATAACATCATGACATCATTGAATATATTTTCGAAGAATACCCAAATTTCACTACTGACAAGGAGGGGGCAATGTGACGGGAATTCATTCGATATTTCGTGGAATGGGAATTCATATGATATTTCGTGGAATCCAAGATGTAGTTTGTTTTGTCTGGCGAGTCGAGGCTTGCGACTGGCGGTATTACAATTCCTCGAATCTTCGAGAATCCATGAAGGAAATTTGTCGGTGTCACTTTGACCTTCTAGAGCCTTCTGAAATGAAATATATAAATATGGAGAGCCAACGAAAGGATTCATTCAGTATTCGATTGCCGTACACTAAGCAGCGGGTGTTCAAGATAAATTGTATATAGCTGTGTGAATATAAAAGTAGTGGAAATAAGTTATAGTAGGTCAGATTGTGTTTTTAAATAAAACCAAGAACCCGAAGTGAAAATAAAAACATGACAGTACTTTAGTACCTTATTGCAAGTTGATAACGTAAAACACATTTACGGTAGACCTCCCTACTTCATTTAGAATTGCAGTCTTACAAATATATTGTTACTAAAAGTACGCTCAAATACAACGTTCGAGTAAGGGAGGGAAAATACCTTCAAAACAAATTTAAATTTTTAAAGCCAAAATATAACCTAGCACTAATTCAGTAACAGCAGCCAAAATGTGGAAAAATTATTGAATGTTTATATCAGTTCCTAATTCAAAACTTTTGTTACTTATCAATACATTAATCTCTCACCTTCACATTATAAAATAGGCAGCAACACCGCATGATCTCTAAAATAAAATATGTTTACTTAAAATATTTCAAAAAATATTTCCTAATTTTTTTCTGATATATTCGTATATGGGCGACAAACCTCATTTGAAATATATGTTTTATTCCTGGAATAGTTCAAGATAAATTCCAAAACGAGCTTTCGAATGAAACATACATCAATGAAATATTTTAACATATTTTAAAATAATTTTATGTTTGAAATCTACTACATGCAATATATGTTCACAAGTAAAAATATTTTGAAATATTTCATGATATATTTCTGTCGAGTCGAAATCGAATTTTTCGCGCAACCTTTTTGTTGTTGAGTAATTATGTTGTTCAGCTCACAATGTTTGAAAATACGATGATTAATGCACCATGTATTTTCTAAAATTCCTCAATGTCTGTTTTACTGGGGTAGCTAGGGGCTTCGTTATTATTGATATTGTTAAGTTTTCTATAAAACACTTTTTCTGATTGTCGGAATAGTATGTTGTCTAGTTTTAGACCTTCTTAATCGACATGTGTAGACGGAGAAATTTTGTCGTAGACTGTCCAGACACTGGTGAGATGTGATGTTCTCTCCATCCCACTGAGAGTGAATTCGGTTATTGTCCATGATAGTCTTGCCAAGTCTTTCTATTCTGTTGTTCCTGACCCCTCGTTGGTACTCGGTCAATCTTCCAATGTCTTTCTGAAGAGAATTGATTTTCCCTTCAAGCCTTCTTTGCGAAGGTGGTATTCGAAGTGTTTGTCTAAATTGGGGTTGGCCTTGCTTTGATCATATAACAACTCTAATTATTCTGCAGATGGCTATTGCGGCACACTAGATGATTTTGTTGTTTGATAGGTTGGCAAGATAAATTTGTTCATTGCCTGCAATACGATACCCCACTTGTTTGAAGACCTTATTTTGGATAGAGTTGATGTAGTCAGTGGATATATTCCACTGTATTCTATAATAGCTCCTTCCATTTCTGTTTGGATCTCCTTAAGCAGGTCAGCGTTGGTTAGCTGTTTTTGTTGAAGTTCTTGAGTTTCGTCCGCTCTTTGTGCCCAAGGTGTTTCAGGCTGTAGATCTGTTGTATTTCGACCAAATACTTCACGATCAACTTCGCTTTTTATTGTGTCCAGTTGTTCAGCCGAAATAAGTCCGTCTCTCAAGATGACACGATATTGATCTGCGACTCTCTGTTCGGTAACTTGAAGCTCGGTGTACTCACGACAGAACTCTTGATGAAGTGTTCTGCGATATTCAGTCTGGTCCTGGCCAAGATTCGTAACTCTGTAAAATGCGCGTATTATAAATTCATTCATGGCGATCGTCCATTTCATGCGCTATTTTCAGTCCCGCTTGAGTAAGCGCTGGCTGTTGATCCTGTACAACACTTTCTGCGACCGGAGTTCTCGTTTGACTCCGTTGGTTAAGGTCCCGTTGTTGCTGTGAGTGTGTTTGTGAGTGTTGTTGTGGTTCCTGCACTGTAGCTCTTTGGACGACAAGGGCCCGACTCCTCAGAACCCTGCCACCGACGTCCCGCATGCTGTCATGCCCAGCACCGGCTCCAGACATGCCCTGGCGAGCCAAGGCAGTGGATCTTTTCCGAGGCATCTACTCCGCAGTTCCAGTTTCATGGGTGGTATCAAATGAAATGATTAAAAACCGGACCATCTCGTCCGGATTGTGGGGAAGGAAGGAAGGAAGGCTCGGTACAGTTTGTTATTAATGGGTTTGGAAATATTTTTTTGACAGTTAATTACTCGTAGACAAATTTTCTGTGTATAAATTTAGCCTTCTAAAATATATTCATTTATAGGGGGTAATCTTATTCCACGTAACATTTAATAAGATGGAATAAAGAATATTGGATTAATGATATTCATGTACTTTTATTTTAAAACATCATAATTAATTGAAATAGAACATTCTAAATGCGTGCACCATTTTTGTCTAAAATATTTAGTCGTTCATGTTAGCGAATGATCTGATAACAACTGCAGCAGAGGCAATTGTTCTTAATATCTGAAATTATATTAATAATTCTTTTGTGTTAACAACTTAATTATAAATAGGAACTTACTATGATATGAAGAGTCCTGTCTACCGTAATATCCCCAAAAAGGTTCAACTTGAAACGTTCAATAGCACTGTGAGCATGAGTTAAAAGGACCAGCAATATTTTTTGTTGTTTTGTGTCTAGCCGGTACCAGGGAAAATTGGTTAATGATTGCAGTGTTTGTTCTGTCTGAAAATTTAATATTTAAAAATTTATTTACCTTTATTTCTTCTGTGTATAACAGCATACAAATTTTCTTCATTCACTGTTATATTATAATTGTATAACTAAGAAAATTCTAGAATTAATGTTCAGCATAAATTGAAAGATTTTTTTAAAATTAAAGGACTGGCAGTGCGAACGACAGCAGTGTGACATCTTCTGTTACCAAAGTGGAAGTGAGTAAAGGAGTATTTACATTTCATCGATTTTTGCTGTGCTTATTAAAACGCCAAATCGCCACCCCATTTACATACATCGATAAAAAGTGAAGGTCTAGGTCTAGTTCACTTTTCATAAAAATGCCATCAGAACCATCGCACTGCTTACAGGAACTGAAATTGTTCGACAAGCCATTTTTGAAGAACAAAATGAACAGACAAAACAATGGAACAGAACACCTTCACGTGGTGGCCGACCAACTGCGAGTAGCATTTTGAGTCACCCGTCACTTGCATGTTGTTCGCCGCACAATACCTAATCTACTTTGGAATTTGCGATTTTAGTCGTCTGCGGCCTTGCCAAATTGCCATTTAGACCACCGAATTCTGTCGTGCGGCGACAGTCGTGCTGCTGTAGTCGTCTGTGTAAATCCCACATAAGGGAGCAGTAAGTAAACACTTTACGACTCTCGATTGTATCGGTACAACAATTCCGGCAGTCTGCCGGCAGTGAAAGTGGCAGCGACATGGACATAATGTATAGGAAATAGGGATAATTTTATGTTCCTATTCATTTAGATACACATATTGTGATAAAAGTATGTAATGTGTGTATTTATGTAATCCGTATTTATTGACATTTTTCATAAGGGGATGGATGGTCGATTTTCATATATCTTTAATACATATCTATATACTATTTGGAATGTCTTCGATGGCACATTTCATAGAATATCCAAAAAAAATTTATGAATTGGATGTTGCGGTTTTGGTTCAATGCTGGTTCAATGCAAGTATATAATTGACGAAGGACCTTTAGCGGAACAATCAATAAACACGTGCCGTCACATAAACGAATCACCAAATAAAAGTTATCACTAACCTTTTACGTCCGGAAGCTCTGGTGTTTTCTTGGGTCTTCTTTCTTCAGAGGCTAGCCCCGTAACAGCAGGAACAGTTTCTTAGAGCTTCGTCTGGACAACACGTTACCCAAAAAATAGCGACGTAATGTTCATTGATTGAGTATACAAAAAAATGCGGGTTTAACAACAAATGATGCGCTTTTGTAAACACAAAAGAAACAAAATGAAAGCGGTTTCGCGGTTGTTACGAACGGAGCTAAGAACTCGCGAAATCGTAACACAAAAAACAACAACAATAAGCGCCGTCTCTTCAGAGGGAATCAAAAAAATGTCCGAACACTTCGGAGCACAATACACGACTCTCCCAAGCGTCCAAAATGCAAGGGATCCAAAACACGAATGACGAATACTGTCTATATTTTACACGCAAAAAACAATTAAAATTAGCATTAGCGCGACGGATAGTTTTAGAAAAGGTGCAGATGTTTAAAAATCAATGAAGTAATTCAATCAAATTGAAAACAATACACTAAGCAAATTGCGGGAACGCACCACTATTATAGATTTATAAGTTTGTCTGTTTGTTTGTTTGTTTGTTCGGGCATCACGTAAGAACTATTGAACTGATTTTGCTGAATTTTTTTGTTGCAAAGGTTATAGTTTGACTTAAAATCTGCTAGATATTTTATCTCCCTAAATTGTTAGAAACGGTAGATATAGCGAAAAAACTTCTACCATGTTGGATAACACAATTACTCTATTGGTTCCACTGCAAGCACCTAATATTAGATACTTGAGACAGCTTAGCTTTTATTTAACATTTGTAATATGCCAATGTAACAAGTTTCGATTTAAAAAAATCAACTGATATGTCATCCGTAATTTTACAGGATATTCTATATATAGGAAATTTAGTGGGGAGTATAATGAGATGGATATAAAAAATCTAAAAAAAGTTTTATTAGGTGTACCATAAGCAGCTGCAATGTGGTTGAAACAAGGGGGAGTGGAATTAGTTATACGGGGTTGTTCAAAAAAGTTATATTGAGTGGGCCATAAATAGTTGCATATACGGTTCATAAACGGGCGGAGTACAATTATATATAGGCTGGATAACAAAATTATATATTGTTTGGCTCATAAGTAGTTGCATATAGAGTATGATTGAAATAAAGGTATAATATTTATACAGGATGAATAAATTATTTTTAGAAAAAAATGTGTTGTGTAAGCAATTAGGATCTTTGAATTTTGTTCTTGAGCACTAATAGTTATGAAATGGATTGAAAAAATGTTAGAAGAATTTGTTTATACAGGGTGGTTGAAATATGAGATATAGTGGAATTATAGTTGATAGAGTGGTTAAAATATTATTTTATATCCACAAGTAGTTTCATATATAGGATGTTTGACATATGTAGCAGAGTATAATAACAGCTATACAGGTGGGTTTAAAACATATTATAAAGAAATGTTATGATCTACAAGCTGTTCCATTTACCGGATGGTTGAAATATAGGATGAAGTAGAATTTTAAAATACAGGGTGGTACAAAAATTTTATATTGGGTGGCAAATAAGTAGTTGCATATACAAGGTTGTTGAAATATAGGGTGGAGTCGAATTATAAGTATACAGGGTGGGTAATAAATGGTAGAACAATTTTGTTTAATAGCAGTTGCATACCTGAAATATGGGATGCAGTAGAGTTATAGTTACACAGTGTGATTCAAATAAGGTTAGAAAAAGTTTCAAATGAAGGGTGCTCTAAATGACGTGTAGAGAGAAATTATACTTTATAATGTGGTTAAAAAAATACGAGGAAAAATTGTGAAATTTCGTTGTTCATAATCAGTTGCACATATATGATAGTTGAAATATAGGGTGGAGAAGTGTTATAGTTCAGTATTTAAAATATGTTATATTGGTTGACCAATAAGTAGCAGCGTGTACAGGGTAGTTGTAATACATACCAGTTGATTCAAAAAAATGTTGAACAAAATTATTATATAGAGTGCCCCATAGGCAGTTGGAGTTTTGGTGAAATATATTGCGCATTGATGGATTTATAGTTATACAGGGAGGTACAAAAATGTTATAATGGGTGACCGATAAGTAGTTGCATATACAAGGTGGTTGAAATAGAGAGTGGAGTAGAATTATAGTTAAACAGGTTAGATAAAAAAATTTTGTAGGATGGAACATGAGCTGTTGCATATATACAATATCTGACACGCGGATCGAAGTAAAATTATAGTTATACAGTGTGATTAAAACAATGTTAGAAAAAGTTGCACATACGGGTGGTTGAAATATAAGGTACAGACAAATTATACTATCCCGGGTGGTTAAAAAATGGTTATATGGTAGTCCATAAGCAATTGTGTAGATAAGATAGTGAGTGGAGCAGAGTTATAATTAAGTGTTTAAGAAATGTTATATTTGGAGGCCCCTAAGCAGATGAACATACAGGGTGGTGGAAGTATTTTGTAAAGTAAAATTATGGTTATACTGGATGATTAAAAAATAAGTTATAATGTTTAACTGATTGACAGCAGTATATACAAGACGATTTTAATTAAAAAGAAATTGATTAATATTGTTATATATGGTGGCCAAAAAGCAGTTCCACTTTAGGTGAGTGTTTAGATAAAGGTTTGGAGTTAGGGTGCCATATTGTGTTTTTACATTTGTGACACACCAAGGGTTCCACAGGCATTTCCATTAGGGTGGATCGAAAAGTTAATATGCAATATCTGAAATATGGGGAGAAGCAAGATTTTTTTAGACTGTGACTAACACAATGTTAGAAAAAGTTGCATATAAAGGATGATTAAAATATAGTGTGGAGAGAAATTGTACTTTACAAGGTGGCTCAAAAAAATAGGAGAAATATTTGTTATACAGCGTAGACCATAAGCAGTTGCATAGCTGAAATCTAGGGTGGAGTAGAGTTATAAGCAGGGGTTAAAAAGGTTATATTGGGTGGCAAAAAAACAGCAGCATATACAGGATGGTTACACTATAGGGTGAGGTAGAGTTACAGTTATACAAGGTGATTCAAAAAATTCGAACAAAATTGTTATATAGGGTGGCCCATAAGCGTTTTTATGATTTACCTGAATTTTAAATTTTGAGGAAAACATTAAATTTTGAATGTTCATTTGGGATTTTCACTCCTCACAATGGTTTCTGGTAATAAATCGAAACGTTCCATCAAACAGATAAGTATAACACAAAATACATCCTAACATATTACACAGGAAAACTAGTTGACAAATTAGTACAGATTTTTGTCTATAACAAGGCAACTACTGTTCCGGACAATTTCCACAAACGCTCCTAGATACTACACTTTGATTTTCATCACATAACTTGTCTCTATTTTCAGAAATCATTGTAACGAGTGAAAATCCCAAATGAACATTCAAACTATATGCCTCCTTCCAACTAATACATAATCGTTTATATATATATATATATATATATATATATATATATATATATATATATTATTTTATATATAGATATATATATATATTTGTTTTTAAGTTTTCGCGGGCACTAAAGGTATTATATGGTTTCCGGGAATTCATCCGCGTAGTCGATAACTGAGGGATCGATGGTAAAATGGCGACGTTTCGGCAGAGTCACATCTGCCCTCTTCAGGTCGGTTCGCATAATTCTCGTAGCCTTCTGCTTTCGCTTCTAGTTACTCGAATACTGTTATTTTCAGGAGCTCGCACGGTGTTATATAGTCGAGGCTCGGTGCCTATTGGTTGGCACCGTGAACGGCTGCGTGTGATTGGCCCTGGGCGCTCAGTGTGCACGCCACCCGCCTGCTGATTTGTTATTTCCGGTTGAGTTGTTATTGGACGGGTCCGGCCCGGTACGGTGTTTAATAGAATTTTCCAACAATTCGATAAGTTCTGGATTTCATTGCGTGCGTTTAGACTGTGAGGCCTCTTCGCTATTTCAATTGCCTCTCTTACGAGTCTTGATTTCGGGTGTTCTATATTTGCCAGTACTCTGGTGTTCTCAAAGTCTATTCGGTGTGACGTCGTGGTGGCGTGTTCCGCAATGGATGTTGTTTTTTCCTGCTTTCTTATAGCATTCTGGTGTTCATCACGTCTAGCTTGAATTCGTCTGTTAGTTTGCTCCACATAGGTTTTATGACAGTCGGCACTCCCTGTTGTTCTAAAGGGATCCTCGTCTTCGGAGTCCTCAACACCGTGCTTATTTTTCTGTCTGTATTGAAAATAGTGTCGATATTGTGTCTCCGTAGAATTCTTGCAATACTGTCCGTGGTACCCTTGACATACGGTAAATAAGCCTTGGTTATTGGTGTCTCATGCTCCTCGTCTGTTCGTCTCGGTTTTGACTTTAGGGCTCTTTGAATATTTCGGTCTGTAAATCCGTTTTGTCTCAGAGCTGTGTTGAAACGGTCCATTTGGTGATGAGAATTAGCATGAAGGTATCTGTTGGTGTGAGTTGCTTTCCTATATACTGTATGGCCAAGGGTTCCATCTTCCTTCCTATTTATGAGAACATCAAGGAATGGCAGTTGATTATTGGCTTCAACCTCCATGGTGAATTTTATTTTGTGATGGATGCCATTAAGGTGGTCTAAAAATATGTTGAGGTGTTCCCTCCCATGAGGCCAAATCACAAAAGTATCATCGACATATCGCAACCATAAACTGGGTTTAAGAGTTGCTGTTCTTAGTGCCAACTCCTCAAAGTTCTCCATAAAAAGGTTCGCTATAACTGGTGAGAGTGGCGATCCCATTGGAGCTCCTTCCACTTGTTTGTGTCGTTGGTTCTCGTAAACAAAATAGGTGTTCATCAGGCAGTGCCTTGTTAAGTCTACAAGGTGTTGAGGTGGTTTGTATTTTTCCATTATGATATCGAAGGCTTCGTCGATGGGGATGTTGGTGAAAAGGGACACTACGTCAAAACTGACAAGAAGACACTCAGGTTGTAAAACCGTTTTTCTAAGAATTTCGATGAAATGTGTCGAATTTTTGACATATGAGTCTGCCCCCTCTGCAAACGGTTGAAGTTGTTGGGCTAGGTATTTGGCTAGCTGTTGTGTTGGGGATCCAATTGAACTTACTATTGGCCTCAAAGGTGCACCTTCTTTATGTACTTTTGGCATCCCATAGAATTTCGGACATCTCGATGACTTTTCACGCGGAATGAGTTGCAGTTGGAGATTTTTGTCGATCCTACTTGCTTGGATTTTGGTCTTCGGAGTCCTCAACACCGTGCTTATTTTTCAGTCTGTATTGAAAATAGTGTCGATATTGTCATAAAACCTATGTGGGGCAAACTAACAGAAGAATTCAAGCTAGACGTGATGAACACCAGAATGCTATAAGAAAGCAGGAAAAAACAACATCCATTGCGGAACACGCCACCACGACGTCACACCGAATAGACTTTGAGAACACCCGAGTACTGGCAAATATAGAACACCCGAAATCAAGACTCGTCAGAGAGGCAATTGAAATAGCGAAGAGGCCTCACAGTCTAAACGCACGCAATGAAATCCAGAACTTATCGAATTGTTGGAAAATTCTATTAAACACCGTACCGGCCCGGACCCGTCCAATAACAACTCAACCGGAAATAACAAATCAGCAGGCGGGAGGCGTGCACACTGAGCGCCCAGGGCCAATCACATGCAGCCGTTCATGGTGCCAACCAATAGGCGCCGAGCCGCGACTATATAACACCGTGCGCGCTCCTGAAAATATCAGTATTCGAGTAACTAGAAGCGAAAGCAGAATTATGCGAACCGACCTAAAGAGGGCAGATGTGACTCTGCCGAAACGTCGTCATTTTACCATCGATCCCGGCAGGGATCAGTTATCAACTACGCGGATGAATTCCCGGAAACCATCTAATCTAATCTATAATTTTATAGCTAAAACATTTTTATTAACTGAAACGGTAGATCCTCTGATACCGAATTTATGTTTTAAAAATAAATACTGTAGCCCCGGTAGTTTTCGCAAATTTCAGTCCATCCTATGGGAGACATATTTTTAGGGTTCCGTATATACAATATACGGATATCCTTATAATATCACTCCGAATTTCTCCCTCTCTCACATCTCAGCAATTTTCTCCTAAACTACTGGTCGGAAAAGGTTGAATTTTGGTATCAGTATACAGTTTGGTGACCCGATGAAGAGTACATATCGTTAATGACGAAATTTTGATTTTAGGGGTACTTCTGGGGGGTGGGAACTAAAAAATCGAAACTTGTAAGGAGTAAAATTTTGAAAAAAATTAGAAATATAGGGCGTCACCTGAATTTTACTGGAAAAATAAGGAGAAACCTCTACTATTAAATTTGGGGGGCAAATTACAGAATTAGATGGAAAATATAAAATTAAAATTGTTACTAACACATCATGTAATATATCAAATGAAAGGGCTCAATATGGCGAAAACAAATACATTTTTTCATATTTTGAAAATAAATTATTTTAAAGATATTAACAAAAATATAAATTTGTTACCCATTCCCCCTGTTTTATCTCCGAAACTGTAAACAGTAAAATTTTGAAAGAGATGTAGGGCCTCACCTGAATTTTATTGGAAAAATAAGGAGAAATCTCTAATATTAATTTTAGGGGGCAAATTACAGAATTAAATCTTATTGTTAAAATAAATGTTTTAAAATATATTAATAAAAATGTTTTAAAAAATTACCCATTCCTTCCTTTATTCCGTAAATTATAAGACCTAACATTTTTTGTTTACAGGACAAATACGAAGAAATCCCTAATATTAATTTTGGGGGCCAAATTATAGAATTAAACGGAAAATTAAATAATATTTTTTTAACGCATCATGCAATACATCAAATGAAAGGGCTTGTTATGAGGAATACAAATAAATGTTTTTCATATTTTTAAAATTAATTGTTTACAAGATATTAACAAAAAGATCTAAAAAATTCTCATTTACCGTTTTATTTCCGAAACCATATTACCTAAAATTTAGAAAATATTAGGGGTTCTGGCTTAGTTGAAATTTATAAGAAAAATTAGTAAAAAACCCCAATATTAATTTTGGTGGCAAATTATAGAATTAAATGGAAAATAAAAATTCAATTTTCAAACACATCATGAAATATATCAAATAGAAGGCTCATTATGTGAATTACAAATATATCATATTTTTAAATAATTTGTTTAAAAGATATTAAGTAAAATATTAAACATCGACGTATTTCCCACTTCAGAAACTACACTATCTAAAATTTTGAAAAATATATTTTATTTGTATTTTTAAATAATTTGTCTAATAGATTTTATAATTTATTATTTAAAACTTGACCTATTTTCCCCTTTATCTTTCAATCTATAGAGCCTAAAATTCAGACAGATTATAAAAGGTTAATGTTAATTTTGGGGGCCAAATTAGAAAATTAAATACCTATTTTTATAAAAATCAAGCCAATCATGAAGCATATAAAATAAAAAGTCTATGTATGGAAAATAAAATTGTATATTTTTTATCCATAAATTTAAAACGCTTCCTTTAACAGATATTAGGGTAAATATAAGAAAATGCATTCCGAATGATTTGGATGAGACCATTCGAAAAATTGCTAAGGGGTGTTAAACTATATTCCTATAATAAATAAGCTTATTTTAAATCTAAGCAGACTTGTTGATGTTGATTTTGTCCTGCTTTTAATTTTGTCACGTATTTTCGTAAATGACCTGTTCCAAATATAAAGTTTATATATGAGTGATCAATCTCAAGCGTACTGAGTTGGCAATACTCAACGTGTCGTGGCAACATTAAACGGTTGGTACCTAAAATAAAGACAATTTGCCAATAATTACAACGGTTTGAAAAATTATCCCTGATTCAGCGATCTCAACAGTTAGATGTGCCAACATTGGATTCATGGATAATTTTTCAAACCACTGGAATTATTGAAAACTGGGGTCTATGGAAAAACACAATTATTAGCATAGTATGATTATTGCACCTTCTGCTAATACCGTTGGGACCTTTTCAAATTTACGTGTTACTACACTCTCACTTTCTTAAATCTCTTAACAATTATGTTTCGGTGTTGTGAAAGCTTTTCAATAGCAATTTGTACATCCTGATAGTTAGTGATAAATTGTTTAAATCATGAAAGGGGTCGTTTTAATTAACACTTGTCTTTTAGAAAATTCATAGTGTCTACAATACACGAATTGAAAAATATCTAGGAACATTTATGTTCCCAACTCAGGGCACCCGTTATGAGGTCTTATTAAACTTTGTTGTTGTTGTAGTCACATTTCGGCATAAGAGACTTGCCCCCACCAAGATTTGTTTCTTCCTTCTCAGTTATTTGTTCGTCATTTGTTCATTATTGTTCTATCACAAAATCTAGAAATAAGCCCCTTAGTAACAATTTTTATTTTTATCCCTTAAATCAATAAAATTTTAGTAATTTATTAATTGTTCGATCAACATTCTCCATGGTTCGATCATAAATATTGTTATAAACTACGTGGGTTCAATTAATTAAAATTAATATTCACTGCACTTTCTAGAACTTTTATTTACACATAAAACATTAAATATCTCCAACAGCTGATTCTATACATAACACCGAAATCAACAACAAAATAAGTTAAACTCAATAAAAAAAACTAACTAAAAATGCTGAAATTATTTTTGCTTTATTAAGCGTACGAAGAATTTTCTAGTAGTTCTACCTTTGTTCGCATAGCGTCCAGATTCGCAGTTTTTTCCCATCTGAAACTTCTAGCTCTTCTTTTTTACTATCCCAGCGATTGATGTCTAATTGGGATGCATAATGCTTTACGTTGTTTTCGCAAGGGACGGAGTGGGAGAAATTTTATAACAATATTGTAAATTCCCTAATGATCCGATATTCACTAATTACTATATCAGTAGTCTTAAGTATGTAGCCTAGCACAAAAGAAATAATGCGTACAGATGCGCGACATGTGGGAATGTCATTTTCAAAAATTAAAAATATCGGATTACAGGTAAAAAATAAAAATCCCTAGTAAGGGGGCTAGCTTAAAGATCAAAATTTGTTTAATTACATATGAATCCAAACACGTGCTTCCGGGGGGGGGGGGGGCGATTTCATGCTAAATATAATTTTAAACCCAGAAAGTTGTTTTGGAAATAACGGGGAGGAAATTGGTAGATTTTTGTTGTTTTAAACAAATTATTTTAAAAATATTAAAAAAACGTATTTGTATTCCTTACAACGAACTCATTCATTGAAAATAATTAAGATATTAGTTTTCATTTAAATTTATATATAATGTAAAATTAATATCACAATTTTCTCATTATTTTTCCTGTAAACCTTGGGAGAGGTCCTATATTTTCTTATTTTCAAAATTTTAGACTCAGTAGTCTCGGAGATAAGAAGGGATGGTCGATTTTGTAAAATCCCCCTCCCCTCCCCATAGAGACAAACATAAGAGTGATTCAGTCTGTAGTCTCCTTAATAAATCATCATCCTCAATAAATAGTAATTTTGCGAATAAACAAACTGGTTGCAAAAAACAATTTCTGAATGCATGATGAAGGATAAAAAAGTACCGAAAAATTCCAACCTGTTCAACAGAAAAGAAATTATCTAAGTTAGCAGGTCAGGATTACGACTGCTATAATATCATCGTTCTAAATATAATGTTTGGTGTTACGTACCTATATCTGCATCCTAGAAGCAAACTATGTTAAGTCCAAAATTGTCAAATTTCAGTTAAATATGTTAAGTTACTTATCTGTTCACGTTCATTCCTTTGCTTTTTCCGATTTTGCGATATTTGAAAAGACAAGGAAAATAGCTTGTTTTAAATCAAATTAAGTCCGAAGTCGGCCCTGAGCGAAACGAGGTTAAGTCACATGATCGCAGTTTGGGTCTGGACATCTTAGTTTAGTTTCCGGTCTATGACTCGGATTACTAGCGGGAAATATAAAAAAAAGTTTCTTGGAAATCACCTAAACATCGCCAAGATGTATCGACTCTATAAAGACCATTGTGAGGTATCAAGAGTCAGTCCCGCCACACAATATTGCTAAAGAATGGCTTTATGATCAGATTTTCAACTATAAATTCAATTATGGATTTAAAAACTCAGATATATTTTCATTAAAAGTGCAAGAGGCTGAAACGCAGGATCTTAGATCCTCAATACAGAAGGAGTATGATGATCATTTGCAAGATGCAGGAAATACATATAAAATGAAAGCTGAAGACAAGAAACGCTTACGAGAAAACCACATAGAAAAAATAGTTTCGATTGCCTAAAGTTTTGGACGTACAATTTAGTGATACATGATTCAACCCAACTTATTTTATGATGTGGGGTGAACAGATTCCTGGACGAGGAGGGAATGAAATGTCATCCTGTGTATTAAAATGGTCTGAAGATTATGAAATTTCTGAGAACATAAATGTATTCACCATGTGGTCAGATAATTGCCCATCACAAAACAGAAAATAATAGAATCCTTGATGTTATTAACCATAAATTTCTAGCTAAAACAAACCCACATGGAGACCGATGGCGAATAGTCTTTAATTGAAAGGGAACGAACAAAAATTCCTCAGTCATTGGCACAAGCTTGTTCCATTTGTTGGTGTAAAAAGTCTTTTCATGTGACAAGGAAAGAAACCAAAGACTTTTTGGATTTTAAAAGCGTATGTGAAGGAAGTCATGCATGCACCTTTAATCATAGGCAAGAAAACTGATTCGGGGAAAAATTTTCTTATTTCATAAGTTGTACACGAGGTACACCAGGAATTTTATTTTTTAAAACCAAATTAAAAGATGCCTTTTCGCGTCATAATTTAAACAAAAACACCCGGAAAACCCATAACGATAGCTAATAACCGGAAATAAACATTCCATTTTATTTAATTTCATTTTATTTCAGAATGTACCTGAATCTGCCACAAATTAAACACAGTTTTAAAAAAATTTCAACCAAAAAATTTGAACATTTACAAAAACTAGTACCCAATAGTTCCATTCATTTTACGAAGATCTCCCGCCTGTGATGGAGCAGATGTAGACCTCGATTAACATAGAGGTATAAGCTTTTAAATAGGATATACATAAATTAGTCGAAAGAAACTTCTTTGGCTTAATAGATTCGTGTTAAGATGCAACTCGCAATACTGTTCTACATTCTTTCGTTAAATGTTTTATTTTTTAAGAGTAATATATATCTTTGTTTGGACTTAACATGGCTTGGCTTTATTAACTGATGATAAGTTACTTAGAAAAAAAAACTTATTTATGTAAAAAAATCTTCCACAATTTATTGGGCAACCAAATAAGCTACTCTTATGCCAAATATTAAAACCATAGGTTTAAAAATAACCGAGTAACTTTGAACTCTCTTTAATAAATATCTTTTTTTTTCTCAAAACTATGTTTTGTGACTTAACATGGTTTGCTTCTAAGGTACCGATTTTGAACTAGCAATATCTTTTTTCCTATAATAAAAAACTACGTGTCTAGTTCGGTTGTCTGTATGGACAATGTTAACATTTATGAATTAAATTTTGCATTCTCTTCATACTTTTTCATGCTGTAATCCTAATTATTTCCTAAATGAAAGTTTTTGATGGATTGATTCTACAAATACTCGTCGCAAACAAACAGCTTTTATAGGTATTTTTCAATAAGAAGTATACGTAAAAAATAAATAAATAAAATCTATTTTGGTACTATTACCTTAACTATAAGCAATACATTGAATGGTAGAAGCTTACGAATCAGTGATTACAATGAAAATAAGGTAGTCCCTACAGATTTCTTGTTAAAGAATAAAATGTTAGAATACTATTGCTACTACTACAGTTGATGCATGCTTACCTCAATAGTTAAGGCTGTTAGAGCTTCACTTATTACAACATGACTCCAGAATATTATAAACATAATGAGACAAAATGAAAATGTGTTTATAGTTTCATTCTGAAAAAAACATATTTCTATTATTTTTTTTTATTTAAGAATTTTTTATATTATTTAAATTTTTGATTCGGAAATTGATTCAAGTTATTGAAATCTAGAAAAAAAATTTTAAAAAGCAGCTCCATATATCTGACAGGTGAAGTTAACCTGAAAATTTCATCGTGACATTCTAGCCTAGGAGATACGGGTACACGGAATGGCTCCAGATTCGGAACCTCTGTGTGCTATTTCTCTCGAAAATCCTAGATGTCGGTCTCACATCGCGCGTCTTCATACTTATTCCCTTTGTCAGACAGAGTGAGAACAAATTATGTACCTAATTTAAAAAAATATTCATATAAGCTTTGAATTACTTACAAGTAGGTAAAGGATAAGATATCCGAGTATCATAAAATTGTCCCCAGTCCATATTACCATCAAAAATGGAGAGGCCATCTGTACGCATTGCATTCTATAACTAAACAAAACAAATTTGCTTGAACATTTTATACAGTCTAAAGATTTCTTTATATTAATTCACGACTACCCGTTTTTAAAATGTCATTATGATGAAATTAATCTAGCCAATAAAGATTTTACTCCAGAACAGCTTTCGTATTATTAAAAATCAATAATAAATTTTTAAAACAGGTTTAAACTAAACTATGAAAATTTTATATGTCCATTTTATCAATAATGATTTTACTATTTTGAGGTTTAATAATATAAATTTATGTGTTGAGAATGAGCAGTAGAGTTATATTAAATAATAATAATCTATTGAAATTGCTCTGTATAAACCAACTCTATATAAAATTATGATTGGAGGTGTATGACATATTTCATACATTAAAATGGGAACAAAATTAAAAGTACTTTCCTTTTTATCACAAATGCGTTAATACTTTATAATGAATAAAGTGAATCCACAGAAATTGGAGATACATGAGTAATACTTTAATAGATTATTTGTGTGAAAAGTGTCCTTATAATACAACTAAGGAGAGTCAATCAGGATGCAGATCATCATGCAATCAGTTATATATTGCCTCAATAATTATATATTGTAGTAGAGGAAATTGAGGTATTCATGTCATTACTAACTTGTTCTTTTTAAAACCATCAAAAATAAATTTAATTGGATGCGGTTCAGTGTACGGCTACAGAGAAAGTAGTCTGCATTGTATTCAATGTCCCCATGCTCAAGATTTACAAATTATAATATTTTTTTCTAAATGTACACTTACATTATTTCAGATATTTGGAATTCCGTCTTTTGGCAGGCATTACAGGGGGATAAACAAATCTTGTAAACTATGGACTTTCTATTCCAACTGAAGTTATTGCAAATCGCATAACTAAAATACTGGAAGAATACCAACCTAGCGAACAATTCAGACTGTGTCGACTTTAAGGAAGTCAAAATAGACCACTGTTATATATTTATAGGAATGTTACATCCTCACAATTTGTTAATCTGTCATTGACAATGTTCCCCGGAATTTGCAAACGTACCATGTGAAATCGATTTAAAAATGAATCTAATAAAAACAATGTAGTACAGGCCCATAGAACAGAAAATTAAACTTAAAAACCAAAACTGGGAAAAGTAGACAGTAATATCTGTTGAGGACACAGGATAAACCTCGAAAGCGATAATAAAAAAAAATCAGAAATTTACAGAAGGAGAATAATCGACTATCTTTGCAAACTTAAGTAGAAAGTACACCTGCCTTCTAGATTATTCGATTCGATATATTCGTCTACTAGTTCTAACTTTGATTTCGAACAAACTAACCATTTTTGTGCCACTACTAAAATATAATTATATAAATAATGAAAGCAACATTTATATAAATTGACCATGTCGAAACTGTTCCTGAGGAAAAATATGTTTTAATTAATTTACACCATTATAGAATCGAGTAATATCCCTATAGAATAAATTTGTTATAAGAAAATTTATTTTTGGACATCTTTTGACTTACCTGCTGCAGATCCATAATTCTTCTGCAAGAAATTTCAATTTACCCAACATCTCCTGTTGGAAGTGTTTATTGTATGGAAGTTCCAGGTCTTCAATAACGCCTTCGCAAATTGATATTTGAATAATACGGTCGTTAAGCATATAAACTTGAAACGTACAAAGGTGTACGAAATATGGGATAATAAAAATCATCATCAGTGTGCCTAAATGTAGGTAAGCCACGGAAAAAATAAATACCGTTATAAGAAAGTGTTGAGAACTCTTAGGAAGTTCTGTTTTTATGAGATAAACAATTAGTCCTGTATTTCTTTCATCTGCGAAAACATCTACATTTCGATTTTTGTTATATATGATAGCTCCTTCAATGAAGATTACTATAGAGAATATCATTTCACCAATAAGTAACCAACATAACTTATTCTTTCTTATTTGACTTTCCTTGCTCATCAAATGGTATGACCAAAATTTTTTTGTATTTTGATGCAATGTAAATAGATGCTTTGAAAGGATGCAAGCTATGCAACTTAAAACGATTGGCTTAAAAATAAAATCATTATATGTATATATATATATATATATATATATATATATATATATATATATATATGTTTCATTCGCCAAAATCACATTTGTCATTTTCAAAAAACCCTGACGTGGTCTTCTATTCTTTGAAATTTATCTATTTTATTAGATATCTTATAATTGTTATAGAGTTATACTTTGATTGTGTACAATTATGTAGGTCAATATATGCACTAATTTGGAAAATTCATAACGAATTTTAATTCTGATGACTGAGAAAAAGTTCCTCCACTTATTGCATTCATTTTTCGTTTTAAACATTTCAAAGCGCGTTAAGTATTATTGACAATATTAATGGTTGATATTAATTTGTGATCCGATATATCGTGTGTAGATGCATACAAACTAAATTATCACAATAATGTACACTATACACTAAAGAAATGATGTCATTTTCATCGATAAATAGAAAAATATATGTGGAAATTAGCTGAGTAAAAATAAGAAACAATTGAAATTTAATATTCTTTTAACATTTTTTTACAAGAAGTGAGAAATTTTAGTAAGGGTAAGCTACTGATTTGCAAAATAATGGCTTTGTGCGCTTGGGCTTAGAACATTTAGCATCGGTAAGGAATTAAGTGCAATGATTACCAAAGATTTCAGTTTGGTAGTTTGTCCGCCAAAAAATATCGAAAAGAAAAATATCAGTAGGAACATCGACAATCCAAAGCGAAAGATCGATGTTTCCCAAACAGCGATACGTCATGCACAGCCCTACAATAAACCTAACTTTTTAGACTATCCGAAATATAACCTAACCTAACCTTTGTTCTTTAGCGTCTTCACACTTTTAAATCCGGCAATGGTTTTTCAAGGTCGATCAATTGATTCTCAGGAGTCGATTTGAATTTCTTTAGAACTCCTTTCTTAAATAATAGAACTGTCAACATTGAACAAGTACTTAAATTCTTTGTTTCATTTGTAATCAATCATCTTTTAAAATATCAATTCTTTGTTAAATATTAAGTAGGTATCGGCTGCTTGTTCTTACGAAAACAGCCATAAGATGGCAAGTCAGCCATTTTATGGGAAGTTTCAATGGCTCATAGAAGGTTTTTCCGGTCTAGGGGGGCACCTAAATAATTTATAAAAGGCTAGAAGTATTACATGGGGTACTGAAACTTTTCTCCAGCGGCCTCCGCAAATTGAGAATTAATAGAATATGTTCAATATTGAAACATAATGAGATGAATTGAGGGTGTTAAAGAAGCTCCAAATTATAGATTGCAATAAACCATTAAAGCAGTAGATATCTGTAATTTTTCACAATTGGAGGACAACATTTCAAAATGCTATCCAATATTTCTGCATAAGCAAAAAACCATAACATCAGTTTGAATCAGTGTGACATGTCATTTGTTGACGCTTTATAATTAACCATTATTAATAAAAACCACTAGTCAATAGTGCCGAGTATCCCATATGTTACTATGCAATGTAAAGGAATAAGTTCGATGATTCATATAATTTTATCATCCTATTTTATTTCACAAATCTAGGTCTGCTTTTTGAAAACAAATGTACTTTTAATTAGAATATTTTTTTCTTTGTGATTATTTTGATACATACCAGTGGCGAAGATTAAATAAAAAATTAACCTATTTACACAGAAAATACATTAAAGCAAATTCCAAAACAATAGTTGGTATGAATTTGGTTCCAGATATCCAGATATTTCAGGGAACGAGCAACTACACTCCCGAATCGGGAGTCGTGGTTAGAGTAATGCTGTTACCCTAGAAATAAAGCGCCGCAATTTCGAATATAAATTAAACCTTCTAAAGCAATTCTGTTACTAGCTTTACGAGAGTTTACAGGCGTTTGAATGCAAAACCATGTATCGTTACCAGGGCCACCCGTCCTAAATTGTACCCAAATTTAATGTTTTGGCAGGAATTGTTCAAAATCATTCGACCTTTTTTTTAATGGAACTGTAGACGGGCTAACTTCTCTAGAATTTTTTATGAGCTTTTTGATTCTAACTTTAATGAATTTATTCCCTAGTGCAAACAGTTCCAGAACTATTGAAGAATCGATGTGATATCAACGAGATGGGGGCCGCCTCATTATGCAGCCGAAGATACCTTAATCAAGATTTCCCAAATAGGTAGGTGGGCAGAGGAGGTCCCATGGAGTGGCCACCAAGGTCACCGGATCTCACGAAACAAGATTTCTTTTTATAGGGTCATCTAAAAAATGTCGTTTTTAAAAGAAAACCCGACAACATAAACGATTTAAAAGATCGAATAAGACAAGAAATTAATAACATTCTGCAGGAAACCATTAATAAAGTTCGGTAGTAATTTATTGAACGTTTAGGACACTGCCAACGGGAAGAAGAAAGGCAGTTTCCGACACTGGCTGTAATTTATCATGTGCCAGTTTAGTGTCACTATTATATTTTGTTGTTTTCATTTTATTAAAGTTTTTTAAAAATGATATTTTTAAAAATATTGTATCTTTAACAATATTAATAGTAAATACACAAGCGTGACATATTTATGCAATTGCCTGGACATGAAAAAATCTAAAAAAATATACAAGGTAAGTTTTTTTTTATGATCAGTATGGGGATCTCGGAAACTAGCGGAGATAGAGCAATGGTTAAATTGGAAAAGATTTGCAGTTTTAATGGCCTAATTTAATGAAACGTTCGGATTTTTGTAAAAAGTCATTCCTTACTAGATATTATGAAAAAACGAAATTCTGTAGATTTAGTCAAATCCCTCTAGCTCCTTTGTTTTTGATTTTATAAAAAAAGTGTAAATATCAAAATTGAAGGGAATTGTATCCCGAATATGATTGTCATGTCCTCGTTTGCGTGACAGCTCTCGTTTTCAAGATCTGACACAAACTTATCTTTTTTTGACTGGAAACTATAGTTGGCTATGACCTCAAAAAATCGGACATTTTTAGAGCTTTTCAACGATATAATAATCGATATAGTTGTTCATATAAATAACGGAGTTATGGATGCTTTTCTATCTTATTTTCACTTTTAACATAGTTAGCCATGAAATAGATTGATGTATTAATAACTATTCCAAAAAACATTGAACGATTTTTTTATTATGTATATCAGATATAACGAAAAAACTAAGTACGTAGGTACTTACTAAAAACTTAAGAAATTAAAGTACATAATAATGGTTACAATTTATGTTTGACCGTCACAGACCGCCTATCAAGTTCTTCAATTGCTTGTAATACCGCCTCCCTTAGGTCACCAACTGTCTCATACTTTATTTTGTTTTTTGTTGCACCCTATCAATAGAAGTCTATAACTGCCAAATCGGGAGACCGGGGTGGCCATTCGGGTGGCAATTTCTTCCTATCGAAGAGTTTGGATAGATATTATCTAAGTGTTGTCTTACTAATAACGAGTTATGAGCAGGTGCTCCATCATATTGGAACCACTCAATTTCTAAACGAGTTCTCAAATTCAAATTATGCAACATGTGAAAAGTGTATTGCAAGAAATGCAAGTAGCGCTCCCCACTATGTGATTCGTCATAGATAAAAGGCCCCAGAATAGTAGACCCTATGATACCACACCAAACATTAAAACCAAATTTTATCTGAGGTCGTCTTTGTTCTACATGGAAAGGGTTTTCTTTAGCCCAGATATGCTCATTGTGTCTATTTAACATACCGCAGTTAGTAAGTCTAGTTTCATCTGACCACAACACCTTTAATGGAAACTGTGGCTTGTCAAGGTACATGTCTCTAAACCATGTACAAAACAAAATACGTCAATGTTCGTCACCAGCATGCAAAATTTGAGAAACTGAAAATTTGTACGGGTGGAACTTGTGCGCTTTCAATACCTCAACTACAGTTCGTTGAGATGTGTCAGCTTCTGCCGCAATCTCACGAGTTGATGTAGATAGATTTTGATTTACCATTGCCAAAACATTTATTTGTGCTGCTTCGTTAATTTGATTACGTTCCTTTGGTGGTTTAGTAAAAGATCCATATCTGCGTAAACTATTGTAATGCCTCTTAAATGTACATATAGCAGGTTGACGACGATTTTTTATGGCATATGATATAACATTCCACCATATTCAGTTTTTTTTCGTTAGAATATTCCATTTTATCACGAAAACTTATCAATATCGACTGTCAGTTCAGCACTACTAATGGAGTTACTCTCAAATGAGGAAACGTGAAAGTGAAAACAATCTTTTTCATGGCTACCTACGTTAAAAGTGAACATAAAAAAGCAAAGCATCCATAACTCCGTTATTTTTATGAATAACTATATCGAGTATTATATCGTTGAAAAGCTCTAAAAATGTCTGATTTTTTGAGGACATAGCCAACTATGGTTTCCATTCAAAAAAGATAAGTTTGTGTCATATCTAGAAAACGAGAGCAGTCACGCAAACGAGGACATGACAATCATATTCGGGATACAATTCCCTTCAATTTTGATATTTACAGTTTTTTTATAAAATCAAAAACTTGACTTTTTACAAAAATCCGAAAGTGTCATTAAATTGGGCCAGTAAAACTGCAAATCTTTCCCAATTTAACCATTGCTCTATCTCCGCTAGTTTCCGAGATCCCCATATTGATCATAAAAAAAACTCACCCTGTATGCCAAGTAAAAAAATTGTCGATAACGTCGTTTCTCACAAATGGTTTTTCTTGTACACTAACACTATAAATAAAACTGGTAGAAAGCAGGCCTTTTTTGGGAAGTGTGGCGTAGAACATACATGTGATAGAAAAATTAATTCACATAAGTTTGAAGAGAAATATAAATATTTAACAGATCAATTTTTGAGACTTCCGGCTAAGAGGGCGAGGCAGCCGCATGTGTGTGTGCGTTTTAGGGTTAGGAAAGTAGAATAGTGTTGTCATAGTCACCGTGAATTTCGGATCAATGCTTCTAGAATCCCCACAGATGCTTATTAAGTGTTAAAGACGCTCAGAAAGTGATTTATATGAGTTAGTACATAATCCATGGTATCATGCAGTGTTTTACGGAATTTAGAAGAGTCTCGTTTTCATGTCATTTCGCCCGAGTTTTTTTTCCAATATTTTTATCCTGGTGTTAAAATATATCGAACTAAAAGTGAAATAGAGTCTTAATATTAGAAGGATAATCTACATTATATATCACTAGTAACTGTTCGAAAAATCGAAGCAAACCCCGTCCCGAGAAGGACAACTTTGAAAGAAGTAGAAGATAATTTTTTTGTTGTTTTTTCATAGACATTAGATATCATCCGAGGTAACTGAAAAAATGTTTAAAAAAGATACTGGAACTAATTAATTTATATTTAAGTTGAGTTAAATAATCTTCTAATGGGCATAAACATCCGAGTCGCTATGACACTTACAGTGAAAATAACAAATAAATCAGCACCATATAACTTAATAGATTCGTGAAAATCTTCACTTTTAAAAATGTACCATAGTTGGAAAAACCATAATCCAAAATGAACGCAAACCACACTGGTTGTTATACTAAAGAAAGTTTTTGTCTTCAGGATGCCCCAAGTCATCCTTTCGAATAATTGGAATGGATCTAGAAAATAAAAAATCGTTTAGTTTATGAATATAAATGAGAACGAAACGTATTTAACCAATTATTTTTGGCAATATGAACATTATCTCAGTAGAGCAGAATAATTCTAGTATACTACTCAAAATTATTAATATATTATGTATATAAAGTACGGAAGAAATTATATGATTGATTAATCATATTACTGGCAATTGTCGATATGCTATTGTCATAATTTAAACATTCACACATTTTTAAGATGATTAGTTCATTTTAAATTTTAGATGTATCTAAAAAACAGCATTATCACGATATGTCAATATTTGAACTAGTGCCTACAATTCAGCTGTGAGTATCTCTCACAGCAAACTGTTTTTTCAAATTTTATTTTCATACTTGAGAATGACTGTTTGCAAAATGTTACTGGAGGGTAAAAAACAATTTGTAACCGGTAAAACTAACAATAGTCCTCAACTATCAGTAGGTAACGCAATACTGAGTTAGCTACTGCATCAAAAAGTGGTTTTATCAAAGCACCTTTGGGTCAGTGTTCAGATATTTCGTTCTCTGTAAGTCTTGTTGCATCTTCTAATTTCCAATTGTACACTTTATGTATTACTTTGTACTGTGCTTGTCTTATATCTTGCTTTGGATAGAATCGATACCATCCACCTTATTTTCCAGAGTATCCAGTATCTAATGAAGTTTTTAGTACCATCATCAATTATTTCCTTTGTATCTGATTCCACTATTTGTAGTGTCTGGTTAATTACTTAAGTGCTTGGAAGATAAATCTTCCAATAGTTTATGTTGTTCACTTTTCATGGTGTTGTGTTTGACATTGCGTGTAAAAGATTTTCTAATTCAATTTTACGTTCCCCTTAAAAGTGTTCGTGTGCAGGAGAGAGAGAGAGGGAGAGAGAGAGAGTTGGTTTCCGGGAATTCATCCGCGTAGTTGATAACGGATCTCTGCCGGGATCGATGGTAGAATGATGACTTTTCGACAGAATCCCATCTGCCCTCTTCAGGTCGGTTCTTATAATTCTCGTAGCCTTCTGCATCTAGTTACTGGACTACTAATAGCGAGCTGAAGAGGACAGATGTGATTCTGCAGAAACGTCGTCATTTTACCATCGATTCCGGCAGGGATAGTTGTCCTTTTTCTTCTATTTTGAATTTAGTATTTTGACTCAGTTTTTCTATCCTAGTTTTCATTTTGGTAACTTGCTGGCTTCATTGCTTTTGTATATTTATAATTGAATCTTTCATGTTATTTACGTAATTTGATTTCCACTTCTCCTCAATCAGCGGATTGTTTAGTTCTTTTTCATCTTTGTGACTACAAGTTTAAAAAAATACTAATATTTCAAAGCATAATTGAAACAAAAGTGAAAATTTGCTGGATATGCCTTGAGCCATAAAATGTGAAATAATGATTATCCAGTTATCATGAAGTCCACTAACTTCGAAGAAGAATGGTGCTGGAAGAAGCGTATGTCCGATGGTTTACTAGTGGTGCATGTTAGATGGATAGCTGGTCATATTTTACAGAATGGCCGAAAAATGGTAATATACTTACGTCATATTTACTATAATTTAAATTATATATAACACGCATTTAGCTTTGTGTTAAGTTATGTTGTAGATTGGAATATAGTGGTTTGCACTCATATTTGTTGCATTTTCACATTTTACACTTTTAATATACCCTTTATAAATCATATTACTTACCAATCATTGCCATCGTTGAAACTGATCTGAGGAAATAATTCATTTTAAGTCAATTATATAAGAGTTATTTCATTTCATTAACGAAATTGTTTACTTAAATTTCAAAAGTAATCTGAAGAAATGAGTCAAAATTACTGTACAACTTTAAATCATATTTCTTAATAATTAAGTAAATAAAGCGAATATTCATAATAGATAATAAATTGTTCTGTATTGGATGCATTAGTCCGTCATTTTTATATAAAAAAAACAAATTTAGTTGACAATAGCTCATTTAATATTTAAAATTGTAGATATAATGAATATCGGATATATATATGGGTCAAAATATTACTCTTTTCTAAACCATCCGATGTGGGTCTCAAAAACAGGTATTTCTTAGCTATTTTTTGCTCATATTGATATGCTTGCCACGAAGAGCCTATTTGATATTTTTTAACGTATAAAAAAGAGAACTATAATTCCACTCGATCTCATATTTCAACCAACCTGAATAAACAACTTCTTCTAAGATTTTTTCAACTCATTTCATAACTATAATAACTCTTGAACATATTTCAAAGATCCCAATCTAAAAAAAAAATTATCCACCCTGTATAAATATTCTACCCTTATTTCAACCATAATGTATATGCAACTACTTATGAGCCAAATAATATTTCATTTTATTATCCACCCTACATAAACATAATTCTACTCCGCCCGTTTATGAACCACCAACCACATTATATATATATATATATATATATATATATATATATATATATATATATATATATATATATATATATATATATATATGCAGCTGCTTATGGTACAGCTAATATAACTTTTTTTAAGTTTTTATTAATCCATGTCATTCTACTCCGCACTAAGTTTCCTATATATAAAACACCCTGTGAAATTACGGTTGATATGTTATTTGTTTTTTTTTTTAATCGAAACATGTTACAGTGGCATATTCCGAATTTTGAATAAAAGCTAAGCTGATTCAAGTATCAAATGTTTAGTGCATGCTGTGAAACCAATAGAGTAATTGTGTCATCCAACATGGTAGAAGTTTTTTCGCTATATCTACGGTTTCTGTCAATTTAGGGAAATAAAATATTTACCAGATTTTAAGTCAAACTATAGGCTTTGCAACAAAATAAGATTCAGCCAAATCAGTTTAGTAGTTCTTACATGATGCCCGAACAAACAAACATACAAACTTACCATTTTATAATAGTATAGATAAGAAAATTTCAGTGGGGTCACCCTTTTCTCTCACGCAAGACCTCGAGCACTTTTCACATTAGCGTCAATGTCACTGTAGATCCACCGTAACACATTCGAGAGTTCTTCTCGACATTCGACTTGTGTGTGACATACGCTTTAATAGATCCCCAAGCAAAAACTCCAAAGTCAAGTCTCGAAACCATGGATACCAAGAATAATCTGTCCCAATCCAATAGTCAAAAATCGTTAAATTTTATACAAAGAAAAAATATTGATAATCTGACATTCTATATTATTTTTTGATGTTTCTCGCATTTTTCCAAGATTTCATAGTGGATAAATTTAGATAAAAAATATGATTTTAAATGTCAATATTTTTTCTGTAATCTATGTACACAAATATTTTATTTTTGTATACGTACGTCAAAATCGACTACAAAATCACCGGAGTTACAGCACTTTAAATTGTAGGTAAATTAGAAAAATTGGGGTTTTGGCAATTTTCGCATTCAATTTTGAGCATGTTCGATTTTTTTTTCGCTCTTTTTTCCGATACAGTCTAGTCCGACATGTCTTTTATTTTTTGTTTACAGTAACGAGGCCTTCAAAGTTCGCATACATTTTGAAAATTATTGATGCTATGCTGGAACAACGTTGTAACCGCCAATATGAGTAAATTCAAGTTTTCCGACGTTCTATGTGAAAGTAATAATCAACTGCTGAACTGAAACGTTGTTCTAGCATAGCATTCAATCAGTCCTTTAGGAGCTAACGTGAGAGTTTATTTAGACTCGTGTAGATACTAATATGCTATAACATTTTTTTGCTGAGTATAGATCAGTAAAATAGACTAAAAAAGCTTCAGTTTCAGATATTGTAGAGGTTTCGAGGAGTTTAGGCACAAAAGTTATGGTATTCAACGAAAAATGGAAGTACCAAAAACTGTGATAGTCTTTTTATATCTACAATCCATCTAAAACAAATACATTCTTAATTATCTTTGTATAAATGCAATAAGAAAATCTCACTTTTCTTCTCCAGATATTTTTTGAATAATTTAGTTAATTTTTTGTTAAATTATAAAACTTCTTATCACTGATGGGTTCTTTATTGTATTAATTATCAAATACGTTTTACATTTTTATTTGAAAATAAAAACAACAATTTTTTATATTTTTTCCTATTCAACTGTAACACAGCAGATCTTAACCTAACAGTTTTATCAAAGTGCTTAAAATTCAGATTTGGGGCAATTGCTATGGTTCCAGGTAAACATCGAATGTTTTCCACGTCGTAGTAAGGATTAATATTGTCTGTTATTTTCGTTTTGCTTATAGATCGTCAGCTGGTGACAGATCCACCTTATTTTCACTTCTTCCTCGGAGGGGGTTGAAAATTGTGTTATTGTTGAATACAGTGAAGCGAAATTTGCGAGGGAACAATGGAAAAACTCGTTTTTCATTTTCCGAAAGCAAGATGTTTGGCTCCGATATTGTCGCCTTTGTGATGTTGACCAAATGAATTCTATGATGCAGCAATGTATTAAAGTTGATATCGAAAGTAGTTCACATCTAAAATTGCCAAAGGTTTGCAAATGGCCAAGTAACATTAAGTATAGGAATCGTTACTTAATCTTACTTGATCATTGGTAGTTTTTTGTGGACTATTTTCGACATCAACTTTTTATTGGCCGCTGAGGAATTTGGAAAAATCATACGCATTTAAAACATGTGATAACTTGAGAACCGAGTTAAAAACGGAGAAGTTTTTGAATTATCGGGTTTGTTTTATCTGTATTTTATACGATAACTTTACTGATTGTGGACGGATTTTTTTGATTATTGCGAAAGCTTTATAATGAAGCAAAACATACACTTACACATATGAAAATAAATGAGTATGGTAATGAAATGCAAAATTTGAAATTGCATTTGTTTTGGCACTAGACTACCTTGATCTTGAAATACCTAAACAACTTAGTTTTCTGTGTAAGAAAGATGGACCAGTTTATATAGTAGGAGTCTCTTTCTTTATAAAAAATCAATAAATTATTGTAAATAAACAAATATAGGTAAGATCCAATTCATATATAACACCAGCACAAAATTTGCTTTTCGTTCTAATACACATTCTAATTTTCTGTTTCAATATTTTTTTCATATAATTTTTGTTAATTGTTTCCACACTTACCGGATATTAATATTTGGATTCAACTGACAGGTTAATGAATTATTACATACATACATAGTTATTGTTGAAGAGATTAATTCCATTTTTTGAAACGAAAACCCCATAGCAGAAGCTCCCACTTAAACATGGAAGAATGGGCGAGTAAAACGATGACACCCTCGTTTATTTATTCCATTTTTACACGACTGATGTTATGGAGATTTTCTTGTAACTTATATTGATTGCCTCAGTTAATCTAAATGAAGTTGTCAAAATCGGTATTTTCTAAGAGACATTTTAAAAACGTTTGGCGTGCTGTTTAAATTCTACCCTCTTGCTACATCAAAGTCATCCTTGATTGAATGCATTTTGTTGGACACTTACTGAACACGATTAAACTATATTAAAATGGCTATGTTGTAAAATAGTCTGGAGATGCTGTGGTATTTAAAAAATATTTACTTAAATAATGATCTCATATATTTTAGTTTAGTTTACTCAAAAACTAATTTGTTGTTATATGTTTCTTTGCAGTTATATTTAAATTAAGAATTAAATTACACATTAGGATTAATATTTCAGTCGTAATAAAATAGTGACAATTGTTTTAATTTTCCTGAAATCTATATCCATTACCAAGAATGACACAAAGAACAGAGACAGGGAGATAATGGGCGATAGGAAGTATATTTCCTAAGAAGCTTTCGCTTCCATCGTTCAGTCTCAAATGACTGCCGCTCTTTTTTTTGTAAAACTATATACAATTTGAATGAGCCATTTACGAAAAAAGTACAACGAATTCTTTACTAGCAAATCCATTAGTCCAGTAGAGATAAACATTACCTAATTCCGATTCAAATTCATGTAAAATTAGATATACATTTTTTTGCAATTTTCTAGGAGTATAATGTAGCAATATTAAAATGTTGGCTTGCCTTTAGTTTAAATATTTTAAGGTAAAAAAGATATAAGTAATTAACTCATTAAGCAGGGGCAAGTTATTAATTATATAGCGATATTTTCAAACCCGAATAACAGGTGTTCAAAACAGTATTAAATTTAAAAATTTTATCTATTTGTAACAACTAATATGATAAATATAAGCTTTTAAAATGATATAAAAACACGTTTTCCTCTGTCAACTAACCGGACTTATGGTATTAATTAATTATTAGTGTAATTTTTGTCTGGGAGTTGGTAATTCAATTTTTATTTATTATTTAACACCTTCTGTTATTCAGTTTATATAAATATATATAGGAGTACAACACAATGTAATGTGTATTCTTATAATGTTCTATTGATTTCAAGTGTTTCTAGAATGAACGAGAGAATCAGTTCATCAATAGAAGGGTTTAAATATTTATTGCTACTATTTCTTTGTCGTGTTTCAAAGACTATACTAGTTCAAGTTTCCTGTTATAGATCAACGGATGGCAACTCATTGAGCACACGAAGAAATCCTTATGATTTTAATTAAACCTTATTATTGATTTCAAAATTCCTTTATGCACTTTTCTACTAAGCTGTAACAAGCTGGCTGGGAATAAAAATTAATATCCATGCTGGACAAGGTTGGCGCAGACAACAAAACATATTTCTCGAAGATACGTGGACAAATCATGTTATGCCAATAACCACTTATTAAGACCATACTAAAATCGTGAAGAAAGAAGAAAGCTCAAAAAAGAGGAAGTAGGCTGTATGAACCCTAGCTACATATGTGGATTCTTGTTGGAAAAAGCTAGTACTCAAGGAAAAAAATAGCTGAACTCTCAGTATCAAGTGATCGAAAAGGGAAAAATAGGTACTATTTACCACGCCAATAACCGTTTGGTAATTAAGTGATTCTTCCAAGCTTGAAATTTTCATAAAAACACAGAAAACTGTTAAATTAAATACCTACTAAAGTTTGACTTCCTGAATCTATTTTCAGATAGTTGTATAAAAGATCCCCATTCGAAAAATGCAAAATAACGGTTAACAACTTTTATTAGAGACATTTAAAAATTAATATTCTTTTCAACAATAAATAGTAAAATGTCTTTATCTCAAAATTCTTTAAACAAAAGACGTAAATAATTAAAGAACATTATTTTCAGGTAGTTTTAACAGATAAGAAAACATTTATGAATAAGTGGAAAAGGGAACTTCTTCCAGTGAAATACGTTCAGAATATGGTTCATTGGCTGCTTTCAGCTACCAACTTAAATAGCCGGTTACCCTCTCCATTACCCTATCTTTCTAGTCTTGGCAGGATATTTGTGCATTGCAAGCTCTCTCCAGACGTATATACTCTAAGGTTAAGTATCAGAAATTGTGTTGTGTGTTGTATTTTGATGTTAAAAAGTTATTATTGTTGAATATATATTATTAATGGGAGGACCAGTGTGTAATTGATGCCCGCGGTAATATGTAACCATACATATATTTATACACACGAAGACTGATTGATCATATTGCAGAGATTTTCACTCAGAACATCTGTGAGGAAGGCTTTCTGTAAGACAAAGCCAATAATCCGAACAATTATAAAACATAATAAGAATCAAAGACCTCATTCAAAATTTACAGGAAAAATAAAGCGAAAATCCTGATATGAGTTTGTTTAAACAATATTAACGAAAATATACAAATAATTTGATCAAGTGCGAGTTGGTCTGGCATACTAAGGGTTCCGTACCACCTTCAAGATTCTAATATTCCAGTTCCAGACAAGCAGGGAATGAGTGCATTTTCTTATATTTACCCTAATATATTTTAAAGGAAGCGTTTTAAATTTATAAAAAATATACACTTTCATTTTCCACACATAGACTTCTTATTTTATCTGCTTCAGGATTCGCTTGACTTTTATTTTATTTTAAAAGTATACATATGTATTTAATTTTATAATTTGACCCCCAGAAATTAACATTAGAGTTTTATTTTACTAATAAACTTTCAGGGAAGCCTTTTATAATGTACACTCTGAATTTTGAGGCTTTGTAGATTGAAAGATAAAAGGGCAAAATAGTTTTAAATTATAAATTATTAAATCTGTTATACAAATTATTTAAAAATACAATTAAAATATATTTTTCAAAATTTAAATAGTGTAGTTTCTAAAGTGGGAATTAAGTCGATGTTTAATATTTTTGTTAATATCTTTTAAACAAATGATTTAAAAATATGATATATTTGTAATTCACATAATGAGCTTTTTATCTGATATATTGCATAATGCGTTTGAAAATTGAATTTTTATTTTCCATTTAATTGTATAATTTGTCCCTAAAATTACTATGGGGGTTTTCTAATAATTTTTCTTATAAATTCCAAGTGAGCCCCAGTACCCCTAATTATTTTCAATATATGGTTTCGGAAATAAAGCGAGAAATGTGATTATTTTATATCTTTATGTTAATATATTGTAAACAATTAATTTTAAAAATATGAAAAATATATAATTGTATTCTTCAGAATGAGCCATTTCATTTGATGTATTGCATGATGTGTTAAAAAAATATTTTCAGTTTAATTCTATAAATTGGCCCCCAATATTAATATTAGGGATTTCTTCGTATTTTTCCTGTAAACAAAAAAAAATAGGTCTTGTAGTTTGGGGAATAAAGGGGGGAATGGGTAATTTTTTTAAATATTTTTTTAATATATTTTAAAATATTCATTTAAAAAAAATAAAAAAACATGTTTGTATACGTCATAATAAGCCCTGTGATTTGATACATAACATGATCCTTTAGAAACAAGTTTAATTATTTATTTTTCATTTAATTCTGTCATTTGTCCCCCCAAAAATCAATATTAGGGGGTTTCTCCTTATTTTTCAGTAAAGTTTATGTGAGGGACTACACCACAATTTTTTTTAAATTTTTTATTGTCCAGTTAATTCTATAATTTGGCAAAATGAATATTAGGGGTTTTTCACTATTTTTTCAGTAAAGTTCAGGTGAGGCGCTATAACTCTATTTTTTTTTCATAATTTTACAGATTATGGTTTCGGAGATAAGGGGGGATGCTTAAAATTTTTTATATATTTTTTTAATATCTTTTAATTAATTTATTTAAAAAAAAAACTAGAGGTAGAGGTTTCTCCTTATTTTGTCAGTAAACTTCAGATCAGACCTCTATTTTTTTTAAAACTTTACGTTTTATAGTTTCGGGGATAAGGAGGGGGAATGGGTAAATTTTGGTATATTTTCGTTAATATCTTTTTAACTATTTTTTTTAAATATGGAAAAAATATATTTGTGTTCCTCAGAATGGGACCTTTCATTTGATGTATTACATGATGTGTATGCTCAGTAGTTTCGGAGATCAGGGGGGAACGGTCAATTTTTTTAGTTTTTCCCCCCAGAAATACCCCTAAAATCAAATTTGTTTCTTTTACGATATGTACTCCTGATCGGGTCACCAAACTATACGTTGATACCAAATTTCAATCTCTTCCGTCCAGTAGTTTAGAAGAAAATTGCTGTGATGTGTCTGTCACATCAGAAATCTGCAGTGATATTATAAGGGTATCCGTATATTGTATATACGGAACCCTAAAAATGTGAATATAGGACCTTACTCAAAGTTTACAGGAAAAATAAAGGGAAAATCTTCATATTAATTTTGAGGGGCAAATTATAAAATGAAAGCGCTCCTCGTAAAAATATTAATGTAATTTTTATTTAGTAAAATATTTAAAATTGGACTCATTTATCCCTTTATCCCGAAACTACCTAGTCTAAAATTTAGAAGCCATCTGTCTCTTTTTTACAAACAAGAATCTATCTATCATTAGCTAACCAGCTATTTATGTTTTGAGTTATTGCAACAAACACGCATACACCTCGTTTACATTTATCGGCTTATTATTACACCTGTACTAGTTTCCAAAACAATTATTCCGTGGATTATAAATTAAAGTATTTGCATAACAAAATTATGGAGCACAACTAACAATAGGGAAATTGCCTCTTGTATGTTACCATATATTGAGAAACGTACCTAATGCTCCTTGTAGTTTTCTCAAAATAGAGTGTTACAACTTCTCGCTTGTTCTTAGTTTACTTGATTCGTTTTTATTAGGGTACTTGTTCTTCATTTTGGTACCACTTTTCCACAAGTTAAAAGTGAAGTAAATTATTGCACAATATCATTTTTCTCTCTGAGATAAAGAAGGATAAACCCAATACCTTTTAGCTCAATTCTATTGATGGTCTAGGGCAGCGGTTCCCAACCTTTTTTGCTCTTAAGAGAACATATTATTATGCTGCTGAGGCTACGGCCACTATTGCCAGAAATACTAAATAGAACTGTCATACGAGATTTATGTCCACAATGTATTTCTTATTATGTACAGGCACATCTAAATATCTAAATGATTTGCGGGCTCCATGGTGCCCGCGGGCAAAGGGTTGGGGGCCCCTGGTCTAGGGCAATCTTGAGTAGTATTGGTCTTCATTAACATGTATACGTTTTTGTGGTGAATTCTTACTATCTATGCTCCACTTTATCGCCAATATTACAGTAGTAATGTTTTATATGAGAGTTTTTTAATTATATATTTGTTCCAATTTTTATTCTTTTTATTATTTTTATTGTTTAATATTGTTATAAAATTTATTTTACTCAGCAAGAAAAAAGGAAACCTTCTAAATTAATTGTTCCAACAAAATCAACAAGTAAACTTAAAAAAAAACGGGTGACATTAAAACGAGAGAAACACAGAGGGTATCCTGAAATTTCGATCGATGTGAAAGGCGACTTTCGACAAGGTTCTGGATATACTGTGACAAATCAGAATTAACCACCGAAATTCGGGTATATTCCACGGTAATTATAAAAGACGATGATCGTACAAGTTTTACAGTTTTTGGTTATATTGAATCGAGAAGCCATCAGCTGTCATATTAGTATTAGTTACTGTGTTTTGTAAACAGTGAATAATTTGTTTATTTTGGATTAAAATAAAGACGTGGAAAGTGATTGTACAAATTTATGAATTGAACCCACAGAATCTATTGCAATATAAACATAACATAGTGTTTATTGAATGGCAATAGTGTTGTGGAAAATTTGAACTGATAATTGTTTAAATTTCATTTACTTTTGTAGATATTCTTATTGATTTATTGAATTAAATTATTATATTGACAAGGGACGTTATGCTTGCTTCCAAGGAAACACAGAAACTAATTCGTGTAATTGACAGTTCAAGAATATTCGTGACATTTCTGGGTCTCTCACATAAAATATGCAATAATTTTCTGGAAACTCGAAAACGACAGTACATTGGTAAGGAAGTGTATGTTGTGTTGTATTGTGAATTCCTAATTACAAAATGACAATATATATATATATATATATATATATATATATATATATATATATATACTATATACTAAGTAAGTTACTTAGTATCTTTTGAGAAAGCCAAATATGATTTTGGCGAAACGTCAAGTGATTTTTCAAACGAATACAGATGAACGGAATAAATCATCAACCACATATTTCCATCCGTGAAACAGTATACACAAACATATATATATATATATATATATATATATATATATTCGTTTTTAAGTTTTCGCAGGTACTAAATGTATTAGATGGTTTCCGGGAATTCATCCGCGTAGTTGATAACTGATCCCTGCCGGGATCGATGGTAAAATGACGACGTTTCGGCAGAGTCACATCTGCCCTCTTCAGGTCGTTTCGCATAATTCTCGTAGCCTTCTGCTTTCGCTTGTAGTTACTCGAATACTGAGATTTTCAGGAGCGCGCACGGTGTTATACAGTCGCGGTTCGGCTCCTATTGGTTGGCACCGTGAACGGCTGCGTGTGATTGGCCCTGGGCACTCAGTGGGCACGCCTCCCGCCTGCTGTTTTGTTATTTCCGGTTGAGTTGTTATTGGACGGGTCCGGGCCGGTACGGTGTTTAATAGATTTTTCCAACAATTCGGTAAGTTCTGGATTTCATTGCGTGCGTTTAGACTGTGAGGCCTCTTCGCTATTTCAATTGCCTCTCTTACGAGTCTTGATTTCGGGTGTTCTATATTTGCCAGTACTCTGGTGTTCTCAAAGTCTATTCGGTGTGACGTCGTGGTGGCGTGTTCCGCAATGGATGTTGTTTTTTCCTGCTTTCTTATAGCATTCTAGTGTTCATCACGTCTAGCTTGAATTCTTCTGTTAGTTTGCCCCACATAGGTTTTATGACAGTCTGCACATGGAATCTCGTACACTCCCTGTTGTTCTAAATACTAGTTTCTGAAGCTTATTTGTGGCATCTTCTAGTTACTTTTAAAGTTTTCAGATTTCGTTGTCAGAGTGAGAAACGATTAGATTTTTGAATACACAACCCTTTTTCTGAAGTGTGGCATTATTTCTCAATGAAACAATTAAAAGAACCATAAATATAGGCAAAAGCAATAAACGGTAATAGTGCTTAAAACTCATTTACTAACGACTATTACATAATTGATTGCTAACGATAAATGTTTAGTTTTAAACTACTAACAAAATTTTCTACATCATTGTGTTTTTGTTGTTGATAGTGATCTTATTAAAAATATAACCGATACCATTATTCTCAGCATCTGCAGAAAAAATAGTTAAAATTTAATAAGCAATTTTCATAATAGTAAAAATATTACCTCAATGTTCAAAGTTCTGTCTAGAACAACTTGTCCAAAGACTTTTATGGTAAAACGATCCATCGCACTTATAGCTTCAGTTAATAACATTAAATACATCTTTTGGTGTTTTAAACTTAGTCGATACCATGGGAATTTAGCCAGTTCATAATAGGTTTGCTCCGTCTGAAAAGGCACATACTTATTGGAAATTAAAGACACAAAAAGTAAAAAATCGATCGTTCAAAAAATGCATTCTAATTTTTTTTAATATCTATGTCAAAATAAATTATGGAATTGCATTACAAACTAAATTATGGTTAATAAAACCTATAGTGCGACGTATATCCAGTAATTATAGCAATTGATTTTAGTTGATTTCTAGGGCGTCTCTTAAGCTATTAACTCTATTACCTCCCTTTTTGAAAATACACTGTTTTAGGACAGAACCGTCATGTCCATAATTTATCCTTATGGCGAACTGGTGCATTTAGTTACCTGTTGTTTCAAACTTGAAACAGCTTCCGACGCTATTATGTGATTGTTGAAAATTATAAACATGATAAGATAAAACATTTTCGTGCTTATTGCCTGATTCTGAAAAAAATAAAGGATTAGAATAAATTTTATATTATGTGTTCTAATTTGGAGGGAACATTGTTTAAACATATTATGTTCTAAGGGATATTATAGTGCCAATTTTAGAAAAAATTGGGAACTGCTGGAAATGTGGGTACAGATTTCACCAATGTATTAACAAGGGAAGAAATTAAATTAGATTGGTTGTAGGGCAAACTTCAATATCACTAAGAAACATATGTATCTTTTTTTCAGCTTAAGGTATTTGAATATTTATTGAGATTCTTCTTACATTTTGTTATAAATTATACAGACGTGTAACTCTGTGGATCTCCTACCCAAATAAGGCCTCTGTTTCTATGTTTTCATATGAAGTTCCATTTCGATTCTGCTATTGCTTCACAATGTAAAAATAGTTTTGTTATGTTTCTTATTAGGGAGTTTTTTGTGTGATATTTAGGTGTTGTGTGATCTTTAGGTTTTATGCCCAACATTGCTATTTGTGTCTCTTTGTTAATTTGTTCATCGATTGTTCCTTAAGGCTCCACGTATTCGTCACGTATGTTAGAACTAATAGGACGCATTTATCGTTCGGTATGTTTTTGTTTTTTAAAGTTGTGCTTAACTTTTCAAAGGCATTCCAAGATAGTCTTCTAATTCTGTAAATACCCATTTTATGATTCTCTTTTAAAAATGTAGTCATATACCTTAAATAGACATATTTATCCATTTTATTCAGTTCTTGCCTTCCAAGATTTCTGTTCTGGGCTAGGAAACTACACATAAACTTTGTATTTGTGAAATTCTGTTTACACTAATTTTACATGCTATGTCCAGTTCTGTTTACAATATCTGGTATTTTTTCTGCCATAGAGCAATGTCATCAGGAAATCTGAGACTGTTGAGCCTTTTTCCATTTATTAGAATTTAATTATTAGTTGGTCAATGCAATTTTCAAAAAAATCCATTTATGAAGTATTTTGGCGAAAGACTGTCTATGCTTTTTTAAAGGTAATCGGTTTGGTGTTTCCATGTAGATGTATACTGAAGGTAGCTTTCTTGTAAATTTCAAGGAAAATTTATAAGATTCTGGGATTTTAGAAACTTTATAATTGTCCATTTGTGCCGAAAGTTTTTGGGAAGTTTACAACTTCAAGAAAACTTCTAAATTATACTCTACTGACAATTTCTGGTAAAGCCAGCTTGTTCCCTTGTGTTGGTATTCCAGTTGTAATAACTTACTGAATTACTGAATGTTTTACACAGTTGATATTGAGCCATTATGAGACCATAATTTTCAAGGTTTGTTTAATCTCCATTCTTCTGTAATAATATTATAGTTGAATTTCTCCAGGTCTTTGGAAATTCTCCCGTTCGCAGGTATGCGTTGAAGAGGTCGTATAATTTTGACAAAATTTACAGTTGTGTTTTCTCTATCATTTCTATACCATACCATCATTCGCATCAGTGCATATCTTAGTTTTGCAGATGTTATATCTGGTATATTTTCTGACCTCACGTTGATTATTCTTCCTTTCGTGTTCCGATTTGTAATACGACAGGTTTACTACAAATTCATCCTATTTTTTTCCTTTATCTTTACCTATTTTTGAGTTTGTATTTAGTATTCCTTTGTGTATTTTGTTTGATATGTTGTTAAAAAGGTTTCTATTTCTTCATAGATTGATTCTGGTATATAATACTGTATTAATTGTATTTTTTTGTCACTCTTGTCAGGCATGTTGGTGATTTTCGGTATGGAAATGATATTTGGTAATGAAAATTATTTTGTTATGGACCCGACTCTTTCCATGTATTGGGTTACGGCAGAGAGCAGAGGTTCGAATGAGCTGAGTCACTTTCTGAAACTTGCCTTTACTGAAAAACTAACAGGAAAATAACTTAAACTTCACAAAATAAAGAACAAATAATTTTCAACATAACGACTTCCAAGGTAGTTAAAATTCATTTAATAACTGGAAAAATATCAACATTTTGTCATGACTAGAAACGAACATGAGTGGAAACGCACCCAGCCTGCTAATAGAGTAACGCGATGCTCCTCCGCATGGATGACTCACTCACGACTCCAGTGGGATGCAGTGAGTTTCGAATCTTTGGATCTAAAAAGTGAATATGGACCAGTTGGGTCTCAGGGAGACCACGAAGTTTCAGTCTACTTTTATATGATTTGTGTTATGCAACACTCCTGTCCAATTTGAAGGGCTAAGTTTGTATTGAACGTACCTACAAGTACATGGCAACGGAAAAGCTATATCCTGTAGACCTTCCTATGGAGTTGTGAGCATTGTAGACAATTTTACAATCAATAATCAGAATGCATTTCCATTACAGATTAGAGGCTTAGTGAAAAACATCTGCACTGGACCATAGAACAATGCAAAGCCGATCAGTTGGCAGGCGATTGCATCAATTGGGACAAAATAGTACAGAAGGAGGAGACAAACTTTGATGGAAAGACTATGCTATGGGCACAATTTTCTTCGAGTTAAGAATAATAGGGCTACAGATTACCTTATTAATAAATGATTGAAATAACTAGGACGTGATACCTACAATGGCAAAGAAATTTTTGTGTACGGTGCTGAAGATGCTTAGCATTATGCAAGCGAAACATACACACCACTTAATAAAGTTTACGTCTTTCATGAGGAGAGGTTGTAAGTAATTATTTACCATTCCCAATGTTGAAAAGCGATTAAAATATTGTAATATTTTTATTTTCACACAGGGTTCAGTTCAGTTCTTGGAATTATTTAAAAACACAGTCCAACTCACTCTAATTTATTTCCACTACTTTAAAACAACTATTTACAATTTATATCTACTTAAGTATACGACCGTCGAAAACCGAATGCCTCCTATCGTCAGCTGTTCTTATTTATATATTTATCTTGGAATTGTCTGGTACGTCCACGAACCATCGGGAAACTCTTTCATGTTCTGGAAGCTTTAAGAGAATTCCCAGTAACGGCAGCGGTCCGCCTGTCGAGAGCCAAACATTTCGGATTCCCAGAATTTATCGGAATAATGTCCCTTCCACGAATTGGTTGATGGCCGATTGCACCAGCTGTCAGATGAATTCTCGTAACATTGCCCCCTCCTTATGACTATTTCGTCCCAGCATGTCCCAGAATCCTTCCTGGTGTGACGATATTTGCAGGACTCTCCATTTCGACAACGGGAAGTTTGGTGGAAGTAACAATCAGCGGTCTTCGAATCTGGGCTGCGAGTATTGAGACAGCATACCAGGATGTCGACGCCACTAAATCGAAAGATTGTTTCCATCATACTTGTCACCACCCTCCAATTCAGTCCTTCCAACCCGCAGGCTATCTTTGGGACCGCCAATTTCATCAGATTCTTCTCCATCATCACATTCCTCAATTCTACCAGAGTCTTCCAAAGATCGCTATATGTTGGCTTGTCCTGCCAGAATGATTTCGTTACCAAATAAAAAATGTCTCTGGTACCCACTGGTTGTTTATATTCGAGATGAAGGACCTTCCCTACCACTGGATCTTGCTCCCGTAGCTTCTGGAACTGGCCGTACTTTTTGGCAAACACGTTGGCTATTCCTCTGGACATCCGGAGATCTTGAGCCACACAATGAGCCAGGGCATTTTGTATGGGCACCTCAAACAGGTCTCGGGGTTCCTCTCTCGTTACGTCGTGCTGCATTTTCTGCCCATTAGAGTACAGTGCCATAAACTGTTCAAAGGTCGTCTCATCATCGGGTGGTTGGATGCTGCGGACTTTGGCTTGGTCAACTTCGCCGTCATGACTTCCGGCATAAGGGGCTAACCTGTTGAAATGTACCACCTTTGGCTTTCCTCGAGGCAGCTTCCTTATTCTGTAGACAACATCGTTGATTTTCTTAACGATTTAGTATGGCCCCTCCCAAGATCTCTGGCGAATATCCACGACGACGTTGCGGGTTATACAACCAAACAAGATCATCAACTTGGAATTCTCCGCTCTCGGCTTTGATGTCGTAGGCTTCCTTCATTCGGGCACTGGCATTCTCGATATTTGACCGGATTCGTTGGTGTATGTAGTCCATCTTTCGACGTAACTGGCTGACGTAGTCTTCACCTGCAGCCTCTTCTCCTGGGGGACACCCAAACTTCAAATCGCATGGTAGTCGTAACTCTCGTCCCATAATAACGCTTGCCGGGGTCTGACCCGTGGACTCGTGCACAGATGAACGATATGCCATTAAAAACAATTGAAAGTACTGGTCCCAGTCTCTTTGGTGGTCGGAGACTACTTTTGGCATATGGCGGTTAATATTCCTATTCATCCGTTCTACCATCCCATCTGATTGAGGGTGTAATGCTGTCGTCCGTGTTTTATTGATCTTCAGAAGTTTGCAGACATCTTGGAAAGAGTAGACTCGAAATTTCTACCTTGGTCTGAGTGCAACTCCAAGGGAACACCAAAACGACTGATCCATTCCTTGACAAGGACATCAGCAACGTTCAAGGCTTCTTGATTCTGCAAGGCATATGCTTCGGCCCATTTACTAAAATAGTCCATCACCACCACAATGTATTATTTCCAAAGTCGGATTCAGGAAATGGACCGGCAACATCAATGGCTACTCTTTCGAATGGACTGCCAACGTTATATTGCTTCATGGGAGCTTTTGGACGCTTCTGAGGCCCATTACTTGCTGCACAAACAGTACATTTCCGACACCAGTCCTTGACATCCACTTGGCAGTTTACCCAATAGAAGCGTTCTCGCAACTTCCCCAAGGTTTTCGTTACTTCCAGATGTCCTCCAGTTGTATCATCATGTACTTCTCGCAAAACCTCTGGTCTCCTATTTTTAGGGACAACAATCTGCTTTCTGTCCTTGCCTTCCTTTGGGGTTTCAAGGACGCCCTTTAGAAGTCCATTCTCCAGGATGAGAGAGTTCCACTGAGCCCAGTACGACTTTATGGTTGGTGAGTATCGGGAAATCTCTTGCCACGTAGGTTTGCAGTCTTCTTCCTTCCACCGGAAAACCTCTTTCAAATCTGGATCTAATTTCTAGTCTTTTTGGAACTCCGCAGCAATAGTCATCGATGGCGGTAGTTCTGCAGAGAACAGCCCCTTTTTCTTCTGTTCGCTGACAATGTTTGCAATCATCAGGGCATGATCTCCTCGATAAGGCATCAGCATTCTTTTGGCTTGTTCCAGCTCGATGTTCAGTCTGGAAGTCGAATTCTTGCAACTGCTCAATCCACCTGGCCACTTGTCCTTCGAGGTTTTTAAACTGCAGAAGCCACTTAAGTGCTGCATGATCAGTCCTCAGGAGGAATATTTTACCATAGAGGTACTTGTAGAAATGTTCTACCGCCTTTACCATAGTCAAGAGTTCCCTGCGAGTAACGCAGTAATTCCGTTCAGGCTTGCTCAAGGTCTTGGTGAAATAGCCGATGACTTTCTCCTGACCGTCTTGGATCTGCGAAAGCACCGCACCAATTCCGACATTGCTTGAGTCGGTATCCAAAACGAAGTTCTCATCTGGCAAAGGATAATTTAAGACGGAGGCACTCGTCAATGCTCTTTTCAGTGTCTCGAATGATCGTTGGCATTTCTCGCCCACTGGTACTGCACTCTTTAGTTTTCCGACGAGGAAGTCGGATCTCCGTTGCTCTCCTTGCAACGACTCCTTATTTGTCCTACCTTACCACATTTCCAACATCTCAGTTGTCTTTTCTCAGTAAGAACTTTCTCTATTATCTTTATTACAGAGGCTTCGTCGTTTCCGCCATCTTCTGATTCTCCTTCAAAGATTCGTACCCTGGCTTGACCTCTGCAGGTATTTTTCGCAGCCTCGAATTCTAAAGCTCGAGCTAGTGCATTTACTAATTGAGTCGTTCGAGCTAGGGTCAATACTTGTCCATCCAAAAACCTTTCTATTACTTTTTTCGGTGTGGCTGGATAGGCAAGGCGAACCAGACGGACAATGTCAGCTTTAAACTCTTGTAGGGATTCATTTGATCTCTAGTGGCGATTTTTCAATTGGGAGTGGTATACGTGCTCCAAATGTGTCTGACCATACCTCAGTTCTAAATGTTTGACCAGTTGTTCGTAGTCTTCTTGCTCCGAGGTATTCAATGTTTGTAAGGTATCTGTAGCATCCCCTCTTAAGGCTAGGGTTAATGCGATTGCCTTCTCTTCTGCCGACCATCCGTTTAGCTTAGCTGCAGCCTCGAATTGGCGACGATAATTAGTCCATGATGATTTTCCATCAAATTGGGGAGGTTTCATTTTATGTCTTGTCCTCTCGAGGCCAATTTTTGAATCCACTATCTCTGTACTGTTTCTGCTTTCGGTTTTTGATTGTGTTTCTCCTCTTTGCATTGTGAGTACCTGTTCTTTTATTTTGCTGATCTCACTCTCCATTATATGCTTTAACTCCTCTATCCGCGTTTCATTTTTGTCTGTCGTCTGTATTAGCTCTTCGACCATTGTCTGATTTAGCTTTTTTATCCGCGTGTCATTTTTTACTGACTCTTCGACCATTGTTTTTTTAGCTCTTCCATCCGAGCCTCATTCTCGAATATTTTCTCTTCCAGCATTTCTGAGTTTTTCAAATTTTCTTCTAGGGATTTAGAATTTTCCAGTAATTTGCCTTCCAGGGTTTTAGAATTTTCTGCTAATTTATCTTCTAACGCCACTTTCAAGTTTACAGAATTTTCCAGCAATTTATCCTCTATCTATCTCTGTAATTTTTCTTGTAAGGTTTCTTTTAAATTTTCTTCCAATTTTTTTAATAGCATACTCATGTCTCCATTGCCAGAAACTTCAAACAAGTAAGTATCGGGATCGTTACCTTCATTTATTGGGGCATCTAATTTCTAAATCCCTTTCCTCAAGTTCTTTTTTTAAGTCCGTCACTTTCAATTGGTCCAAATTCACGTTTTTTAACATTGTCAGTCTATTTATTTTCCACTTCAAAATTTTCACAAATAAACCGCACACCTGTCACCACTGTAATGTTTTTATTTTCACACACGGGTTCAGTTCAGTTCTTGGGATTATTTAAATACACAGTCCAACTCACTCTAATTTATTTCCACTACTTTAACACAACTATTTACAATTTATATCTACTTAAGTATACGAACGTCGAAAACTGAATGCCTCCTATCGCCAGCTGTTCTTATTTATATATTTATCTTGGAATTGTCTGGTACGTCCACGAACCATCGGAAAACTCTTTCATGTTCTGGAAGCTTTAAGGGAATTCCCAGTAACGGCAGCTGTCCGCCTGTTGAGAGACAAACATTTAGGATTCCCAGAATTTATCGGAATAATTAATGTCCCTTCCACGAATTGGTTGATGGCCGATTGCACCAGCTGTCGGATGAATTCTCGTAACAATATTATTGTTTAGTCGCACACTTGCCTAGACATACTCTATTGTTTTTTTACTGGTCATCTAATTATTTATAGTTTAAAAATACTTACAAATATGTAGAGAAATACATAACCGAATATACATATATAATTTCCAATCCATATGAAGGGAAAAAACGGTAACAGCATGTGTACTCCTTTTGTTCGATAACTGAAAATAAAATAATTATAGTTTCTAATAACACGACTCGTGTTTTTTGTGACTTTGTTCTTCAACTGATGTAAATATGTGTTTGTTGGAGGTCATAGTTGGGTTTATTATCTTATGAAAGGCAAAGCGGATCCAGAGTGGAGGAGATGCGGCCGATCGTCCCCTCCGAGAACCTCAAGGTTAAAGAATTCGACACTAAATCGAGAAAAAAATGTTTACATCCAATAGCTTAAAAAATAGCTGTGTTTTAAAACCGATGATCGACTATATTTAATACAGGAATACAATGTATCCAAAGGTGTAGAGAAGTCCCCATTGAAGCTGGTCTCTGGATCCGCCCCTGATGAAAGGTCAACTTTCATATACAAAAAGAAGATTACTAAGAGTAAGAAATAAAACCAATCATTAAATAACAGCAAACGGAAGCAATGAAAGAACATTATGAAAGGCAAGTTTCAAGGGTCTCAAATATAATAATAACAGAACAATTGATCCTACTCTTTACAGTGGGGCCAATATGGGCGTTATGCAAATATCAGATGACAAAACAAATATGTACAACTCAAGAAGACTCTCGCCGATAAGTACATATCTTTGTAAAGTTGTTACGAAAGACCTTTTGCAAGATTATGCATTTAACATCTCAGAAATAGTCAAGTCTGGCATTTGAGTTTTTGGAGGGTAGGATGGATGGGCCCAAAAAATCTCCAATAAATAATATTAATATGAAACAAATGCACCTGAGCTGAGAAGATATCAATATATACATCTAGTTTAGGAAAGGAAAGACAGATATTATCACAATGAAACAAATTTTGTATCAAGTTCTTATATGTAAATTTTCTTGGGCCCCGATTTCCGTCTGTAAAGCAGTAGCAATGAAAATAATTTATATTAAAAAAAGCCGACTTCAACTGACAATAAAAACCATTTAAAAACCGTGTGCAATCAATCACTATTTTCTGACATTTATTCATTTTTTATCTGATTTAAAATACTGTTGATTATTTTAGCATATTCTTATCTCTCTCCCCCTCTTCCTTTCTCTCTCTCTAATTTGTATTTTTTCTATATTTTCCACACATTTTTTAACTTTTTTATTCGTTTTATCATTTAGACCACTTATATAAGTGTTACTTTAATTCACCGTATATTGCAACCACCATGTATATGTTATGTGTATTGGTCACAGAAGATAAATTATTTTCTGAACTACACTGCACAAGTATATTTCAATTCCGCACGATGTTGCAACCGCCCTTTATAAGATTAATCCTCTCTACCCTTTGACTCTTTCTATTTTTCTATTGTTTAAATCACCCTGTATACCTATAATTTTACTTCGCCCATATGTCAAATATAAACAATTACTTATGTTCTACACTATGCAGGGTGTAAATAGTTTGAGTGCATATATTTTAGGTGGAGGTAGTATACACCAAATTAAACAAAAAACTCTTATACCACTATGGTCAGTAGGCCTTAATAACCAAGAAAATCCCTAAAACATATTAAGTAAATTATTATCAATCCGGCAACGTCGCTCGCGTTCGAAGCAGATTCACTCTTAGCGCGAATAATAAAGGAATGACTACGACGACAAAAAAAGTAAACACCTATGTTTTTGTATTGACTGATGATATTGACCTTAGAATTAAATAAAAATGTATGAAATATTTTGTTGAAAATATTTACGTTTTTAATACAAGGTATTGCAATTAGAATTTGTATTTGGCGGTTTATTTTATGCAATTAAACAAAGTTGGGTAAATACATATGATATTCAACTCAAGAGATCTGTATATGTAGTTTTTTACCAGTTAAATTATTCGAAGAGTCATTACTACTGATTTAATTAATATTATTTATATTAGACAAGTAAATATGTAATGCTACTTACCGAATTTATTATAATGATAGAACTGAGTTGAAACACCGGATTATTCACAGCAAATGTTCAAAATGCCCACTTTTACTATCGACACAAGCACGACACCGTTTAATCCAATTTTCAAGTATGCGAGAAAAAATTCCTGGAATATTTCGAATTTCGTCAGCAGCGTCAAAAATGCGTTGTCTAGGGTCATTCTCGTCAATAATTGGAGTCCTGTAAACCTTAATTTTCATGTGTCCCCATAAGCAGAAATCTAAAGGATTGAGATCCGGAGATCTTGCTGGCCAACGTATATGGCCGTTTCGACCAATCCAACGACAGGGAAATGTTCTATTTAAGAAGTCGACAACTAGATGACTTGCGTGGACAGGTGCTCCGTCGTGTAAGTACCACATATTGGAACGTGTTTGTAGGTTCACTTCATCTAACAAATCTCGTAGCGTATTGTTCAAAAAATAAAGGTAATTCTCACCTGTCAAACGTGCAGGCAGTATAAATGGCCCAACCAAGTATTCACCAACTATTCCAGCCCACACGTTAACTGAGAATTGGTTTTGAAATACTGACTGGCGTATTTCGTGCGGATTTACCTCAGACCACGAATGCGTATTATGAAAATTTATTATACCATTCCTATTAAAACTTGCTTCATCTGTTGTTAAAATATTGTTCACAAAATTAGGAAATTGTCGATGTTTTCTGAGAAACCAACGACAGAAATTGAGTCTTGGTTGAAAATCATCAATTGAAAGCCCTTGAACCCGCTGCATGTGATATGGATAGAGCAATTGTTCCCGTAATGTTCTATGAACAACAGTGTGAGAAATTTGCAGCTCACTTCCAATACTCCGTGTGCTACGATATGGGTTGATGTCGATAAGGTCTAGTATCTGATCCTCAGCAGCTAAGATACGATTATGTCGCTGTGGTCCGCGATTGTTTATTTGTGGTATTACACTACCTGTTTCCAGAAGCCTCTGCAAAACAGCTACGAATGTCCTAGCATTGGGCAGGCGTCTTTCCCTGTATAACATAAATTAAGAGCATGTCATGTCTTTCCCTAATTGTATAATCGGCCATTATTTATCACAAATAAATACTGTCGCACTATTCTTAATTTTCGAACTTACACACTAATCACAACCGATTTTATTTATTTAAAAAATATATTAAGTGGAAAGGAAACCACGAAGTCTACATCAAATAGATATCATTCAAATCACTTTACCGTTTATCTATTCGTATTTACAAGAATCGAAATCGCAAAAAACAATCGTAACTCTCAGTCGTCGTTGAAGTAAAAAATGTAGTAAATAAGTTGGTCTGTATGCCACGTTGCCATATCTATTCGGAGAAACTTACACTAAATTATAAAAGCATATTTCGAGTTTAAATAATCAATTTTCATTTTTAATGTGGCTATTAAAGATGTATAAGCTATTGAGTATTTACATATTTAGATTTACCGACATTTTGAAACGAAATTATTGTATTATTCACTGTAGCAAGGGCTACATAAAATCTAACTTTATGTGTTTTTTTTGGCAAAACTATAGTTTATTTTAGAAAATGTTATAAAGCTTTTTGATTTGTTTTTGCCTGAAGTATTGTTCTTCAAAATCTTTGCACTCAAACCGTTTACACCCTGTATAACATTTTTTTAAACACCTCTTTAACAATAATTCCACTCCACCTTATATTTGAACCATCCCGTATATGCAACTGCTTCTAACATTTTCAAACCCTCCGCCCTATAACTCAAATATCCTTACTGCATATGGTGATTTAACAATGTTTTTATGTTTTTTGATCCATTCTTTATACCTGTAGTTTTACTTCACTCTTATTTCAACCACCTAGTATATGCAACTACTTAAGTAGGTACCACCCAATACAAGATTTTTTTGAAATTCTATTCCACCTTACATTTTAACCATCCTATATATTCCACTGCTTATGTACCACCCAATATCGCATTTACTTGTCAGATTTTTGAACACACCTGTATAACTGGAATTTGACTCCGCCCTATATTTCGACAGCGCACATTGCTTGCTGTTTGAAATTCGATGCACGCACGCAAACACACAAACATCTACCACCGTATACCGTATAGAAAAGATCGCTCACATAACAATTTTTCTTTCCGATACACTAATGGAATATTTTCTGCTATTTCACACACACCACACACCTACCACCGTATACTCTGTAGATAACTATTTTTCTGTAAGCCAGGTTAAATAAAAACCGTTACAAACACCCTGTATGATATACTTTCATGGCATATCTTGATATTTAAGCTAGATATTTATGATGAAAATCTGACATATACAATGATGTTTACCTTTTCTTGCACAATTTTATCTGATTTTCAGAAAACAGGATTTTTACGTTAAAGAAAATTATACGGAATCAAGCTGGAACATTTCTTTGTAGAATATAGTTTAAAATATTCAAATTGATTGTGCCGTTTTTGAGAAACTTTGTATATTCATTTTACGCCGCCAAAAAATATGAAACCTTTTAAACTAATCGTTCTGATAAAAACATTGCGAAAACGAAATAAAAACGGCTGTATATAGAAAGCATCAACAACGGTAGCCCCGAAAATTCGATATAGGTAAAAAAGCTAAGGTTGACATAATTCAGAAGTCGCATAACATCTAGACACACCCCCAGGGGGGTGATTTCATGCTGCATTTGTTGAACTGCAACAAAGGTTAGAGAAATCTTTTGATAAAAACGTCAAATTGTCTTAAAAATCTTGTAACTAACATAGCCACAAAACCTTGTCTATACGATGAAAAGTAAACAACAGAATTTACTTGAAGGGTTATTCTAGAAATTTGAAGAATAGAGGCCAGCTGATGAATTAAAAAGGCAAACTGATGCATTAAAAAAGCAAGATGCAAAAGGGACAATTAGATCAACTAATGCAATTACTAATGCAAGGTAACGAACCAGAAAATAGTGATTATGGAATCAGACAAAAAAAAAAAGATAAACAATGACATAAATATGCTAAAATATACTGTCGATACTCTTGAATCCAAAAAAGTTGAAGTCAGTTCAATTTAAAACACAGTCCAAAGTGATATTTAAAGAGTACAAATGGAAATAAAAAGAATGCAACAGGACTTGCAGCGACGAAAATATCCGAACACTGTAGTACCAAAGATTCATTTAACAAATAACGCACATTTGATGGTAGTTCATTTTGGCATGTGTACAAATGGCAATTTGAAGCCGTAGCCACAACGAAAAATCTACCTTCCTTGTAATTTCTTTAAAAGGTCCAGCATTAGAACACTTCTCCAAAACATTTCAGTCGATGAACAAGGTAGTTTTGATCATAAGATCATTGCAGTCTTAGATGAGAGATATGAAAATCAATCCTTGTACAGACACACACACACACACACACACACACACACACACACACACACACATATATATATATATATATATATATATATATATATATATATATATATATACAAATATACCAGCTTCAACGTTCAACGAAGCGGGAAAGCGCAAAAACATGGAGAGAGTCTACAAGAGTTCGAAGCAGAGATTAGACGTTCAATACACTTGTTTTACCCAGAGAAAACTAAAGATCAATTGGCCACACAGGGTTTTATAAATGGTATCAGCGATGATGGAGTTTAAAGAAATTTAAAACTTAGTGCTCTACCGGGCACAGTAAACGCGAATCACTGGCAAATCTTTAAAAGTAAAGATGATACTCTGTGGTACAAACATCATCCAGCACACAATAGATACCGGGAAGGCTCAACCCATTAGAATACCAACTAGGCGACTATCGTTGGGGCAACAACAGGCAATCGAGAATAACATCGAGTCCATATTAAAGAATGGAGTTATGGAACTATCCCATGTTCTGCTCCCGTTGTTTTAGTGAAAAAGAAAGATGGAAACAATCGATTTTGCGTTGATTACAAAGAATTTAACAGCTAACCACTCCCCCGAATCGATGACATACTGACCACACTAGCAGGGACCCGTTGGTTCTCCACACTAGATTTAAGGAGTTTATATTGGCAGGTTGGACTACATGAAAAAGACATTGTTCTCTACCAGTAAAGGCCTGGTTCAGTTCACGGTCATGCCCATTGGGTTATGTAATGCTCCCATTACATTTGGGAGAATTGTCATTAATGTTCGCGGTCAATTTCCCGAGTTTGAGAAGGGGAATAAATAATTCTGGTCGCAATGGATTACTTCAGCAAATGGCATATGAAATACCCAATTAAGAGGGGACGGTGCTGGTAGAACAGTTATTCAGCAAATTTGGTGTCCCGTTGGAGTTACATTCAGATCAAGGTCCAATATATTCCAGAAGGTCTGTACGATGTTAGGAAAGAAAACTAGAACTACACCTTTGCACCCACACTCAGACGTAATGGTGGAAAGATTCAATAGAACATTGGAACAACCTCTATTCAAGGTCGTCAGCAATAACCAGATGGGTTAACTGATTCCAACCAGGTTATCTGGAAAAGAGCTGAGATTATCTGGCTCACAAGAAGAACCGGCCCAAGAAGTAAAGGATTATGCCGACCAACTCCGACAGGACATGCTGGTAATACACGAACTAGACCGAACACAGATGTTGGCTACCAGCGATCGGATGTCACGCTATTTTTTCAAACCAAATTCAGTCGGGTTCCAAAAGAGAGACAAGGTCTGGCAGTGTTATTAATTGATTTTACGCCACCAAAAATTAAGAAACCCTCTAAATTAATCGTTCTGATAAAAACATTGCAAAAATGAAATAAAGACGGCTGTATACAAGAGCAGCAACAACGGTAGCCCGAAAATTCGATGGAGGTAAAAAAGCTAAGGTTGACGTGATTCAGAAGTCAAATACCATCTAAACTGGCAGACCAGAAAACGACGGGAAAATTCTTGGAATGACTGAATCCTATATAAGACAGCGACAATTTCATGCGAACAGTTTGGTTTGGAAGCAGCGTGTAGCACTCCAGTTGATAGTATTTATCATTTTGTTTTTGTAAGATGATAAAAGTAAAGACGTTTCAATTGATTGTGAATATTTGTGAAATTGCACTCACAGAATCTATTGCAATGTTATAGATGGTATTTCAAATGCTTACTATTTTATTGCATTACAATATTCTATGATTTTGCAAGAACGATATTAGAAATTTGAAAATGTAATGAAGATGTGAATGGAAATTTAGCATATGGACGTCATCGCTCTTATCATGTTATGTGAGAAATAAATATGTTAAAGGCTTATTTATAACTATAGTAGCTATTATTGAATTTTTACCAATAATAATTTCAACAGTCATTGAACAATTGAAATAAAAGTGATAATTGAGACACACCTTAAACACATTTCTAGAATTAATTGTAGATTAATCAATTCCTTACAACTTTTTTTTACGAATCATTAGCATCTCTGGTTTGTATTTTTGTGATTTTTTGGGAATAACACCACAATTGCTGGAAATGAACTTTGTCAGGCGAAGAAGTTTATAAAATAAGTGGGGTTATCTTTTACTCTCGGAAATACGAAAGAACGCATACCACTCAAATTCGGTCAATTACTATATTAGGTGAAAATAATAAATGTCGATGAGGCCTAGGTTTTCTAATTGATAAAAAATTAAACTGTATATACAAAAATTTGACAATTAATCAAAAAGACTAAACTCAGTAATATTATTGAATTGTTACCAAAAAAACAACCCATAGAGATCAACAAATGGAAATATTTTTTAATGAAATGTGAGACAACCTACACAAAGATAATACTAAATGTGTAGGAAAATTTCTCTATCCCGACTGGACAGAAAAGGGAATCATACTTCTAGAATTTCTCACATCACACCGTTTATATGAAATAAATTATTTCTATTCTAAAAATCAAGAAATAAGACTGGAATCAGTTCAGATCTAAAGACAAAAATTGGGATATGCTATATCATGTCAAGTGAATAAGAAATTGTACAAATTATTTGAACTTTATTTACATTGAATATAACATTTAATAGAAATAGGGACCATAGACTATTGGAAGAAAAATTCCAATAGCCCTTGAAACAAAAAACAAATAACAAATATTCAGAAAGCAACTGATGTATCGGAATATGGAAAAGAGCTAAGCAAACATCTGAGTTAAAAATAGTAAAAATCAAATGACAACTGGGATGAATTCAGCTGATGTAAAATTCGCTAAAATGAGAAGCTGTAAGGTAGAAAAACTTAGTCAACGTACAAAAAAACGAAATGAAAGAAAAGGGTAATTATTTAAAGAAGGCACCACGTGGAATATAGGCATATGGCAAGATCTACTAACCTACTACAAAATTGTGAAAAATTAATAGTTAAACAAGGGAATAAAATGTGTTCGAAGGAATGGAAAACGATTTAATACTACAGCTCAAAACGGATTGGAAATAAGAAATTATATGAGAAAAGGTCAAATTCAATACAATACTATTCGGCATAAAAACTCAACAATTAATCGAAACTTTAATAAAAGTAAAAACTATTCAACACAGGATCAGAAGAAATGCCAGATATATCAACCGAAGAACTAAGATATTGACTGTTAGTCTCTCGTTCCTCGAAGTTTCCTTGGACTTCCATCGTCTTGAAGTGGTTGATCTCACAACGTTTCAATAGCTGTGTATCTGCTATCATCATTAGGTGAATGATAGGAAATTCAGATTAACCCTCGTATTTATATTATACCCTAACCGGTCATGCGTCGCCGGTCATGGCCATTGGGTCTCATCTGGTTCAATCAGCGTCCTCGTACCTGGAGGTTGGTTGCCGGTGATGCGTAGTGGCAGAGGCCGAAGAAGAACTCTCCAAGTATTTTTAATTTGGACGCTGGGCTTGCTAATTATATTTTCGTTCGAGATTATATATGCTGTCTCTATGAATTTTCTTTTGTACCAGTGCTCTTCCTTGTGAATTGCTCTGGCCTGGTCCCAGTTGATATTATGGTGTTCGGTCCATGCGTGATTAGCTAGCCCAGACTTCGTTACGTCCGCCCTTTGAGTAGCTGTGCTGTGCTCCTTAATCCTGGTGTCCAGCGGTCGCTTTGTCTCTCCAATGTAAAGATTGCCACATTCACATGGTATGCTGTATATACAGTTCTTCAGACTAACATTGGAAGCCCGGTACGGACCCGGTATCAATGGGAAATTCAGAGGATACGAGAAGACTATGAAGAAGATTACCAGAGAAGAGGATCACATCAAGGTCCTACGCTACGCCAGAGACCTAAAGATCATACCAAAATGGTTTCAAACTGAAGTCACCAATCCCAGGAAAACGAGCACAGAAGATACTTGACAAGGCCAGCCATGCTTTAGTGAGGTCAGAAATCAACCATCATCGTTGGAAGAAATCCCAACTCCTGCAGGACGCAGAAGAAAGGTTTCAAGAAATCAGTAGATGCACACACGAGGAGGACCAAATGCCGATTTTTGCTTCGACTCAAACACACTGTGACAACCACAGACGAATCGGCCAAAAGGTGCACACTGAAAAACTTAACAAACTTACCAGGAACCAATTGCCGAAGTATACGACCAACAGGAAAACAGTGGTGAACTTCCATCCATCCAGAGTTCTCACACCAGTCGAGGAAACATTGCTTTCTAAGGGTCTAAACTACCAAAAAAGATGCCAGTACTAGATATCATCAGTTCCGTGGAGTCAGCAATAGGCAGCAAAGAGACACCGCAACTGGAGGAATTCCGATGGAAAGTCGGAACCGCAATTGAGAAAACACAACACATCAAACAAAACATCAACGAATCCGAAAGGAGAATCATAAAAACACTTAAGGTCGACACATCTATCATCATTCTACCAGCTGACAAAGGAAACGCCACCATCCTGATGGACAGAACGGAATACAACAAGAAAATCGACGAAGTACTATCGAAAGGAAAATACAAGCCATTGCCTACTGATCCAACATCCAAAATAGAACGGAAAACTTACAACACTCTCAGAGATCATGCTGAATACATTCTACCCGAGACAAGGAGAAAATTGACGCCACATCATAGCAAACCACCACATCTTTATGGACTACCCAAGATACACAAGTCTGGAGTACCTCTCCGACCGATTACAAGTTCGCGCAACTAACCAACGGCAGCACTATCGAAATTCCTTCTACCAATCATCCAACCTTTGGAGGGCAAAACATCATCGCACGTCAAGGACTCAAAGCACTTTGTCGAAATCATCGGATCCATGGAACTTGGGCCAGAACATCGCTTAGTAAGTTTCGACGTTGAAAACCTTTTCACGAACGTACCACTAGACGAATCTCTCAACATAGTGAGAAAGAAACTTACTGAAGACGAAACCCTGATGGAGAGGACGGAGCTGCCAATAGACTTGCTTGAATGTTGCCTCAAGAACTGCTACTTCCAGGAGAAGGACCGGTTCTTCATGCAAGAAGATGGATTGCCTATGGGTTCCCCGTTATCACCAACCATCGCCAACATCTACATGGAAATGGTTCGAAGAACATGCAGTGAGGAGTTACGAGAAGCAACCTAAGCTATGGTTGAGGGGTGTCGATGACACCTTTATTATTTGGCAACATGGAGAGGCAGAACTACAGGCATTCTTGGGGCACCTGAACCAATCCCAACCATCCATTAGATTCACCATGGAGATGGAAGAGAGTGGGTGTCTACCATTCCTTGATGTAAAGTGTCAAAGGACTAGGACCGGATTCCAAACAACAGTCTACAGGAAGGCTACGCATACAGGATTATACCTTCACTACAATTCAAACCACCCAACAACAACGAAAACTGGCATCATCAAAACACTAATCCATAGAGCCAAAAATGTCTGCAGCACACCAGAAGCCCTCAAAGAAGAACAAGTGAAACTTAGGGAAGACCTTTTGGCGAATGGATCATTATCAAGGCGTTTAAAAAGCTGGATAAACCACCTAGGCAGGAAGAGGACATCACGGTAGCAACTCTAATATTACCGTATACTAAAGGCTTGTCGGAGAAACTTAGAAGAATTGCACACAACTATGGAATCAGAATGATCTTCAAAAGCAACAACACCTTGAGGAGCATGATAACAAGAACGAGGCCCGACGCTCCAGCAATACCAAAGAACTGTATATACAGCATACTATGTGAATGTGTCAATCTTTACATTGGCGAGACAAAGCGACCGCTGGATACCAGGATTAAGGAGCACCGCACAGCTACTCAAAGGGCGGAGGTAAGGAAGTCTGGGCTAGCTAATCACGTATGGACCGAACACCATAATATCAACTGGGACCAGGCCAGAGCAATTCACAAGGAAGAGCACTGGTTCAAAAGAAAATTCATAGATTTATAGCGAGCCCAGCGTCCAAATTAAAAATATTTGGAGAGCTCTTCTTCGGCCTCTGCCGCTACGCATCACTGGCAACCAACCTCCAGGTACGAGGACGCTGATTAGACCAGATGGGACCCAATGAATATGATCGGCTAGGGTATAATATAAATACGACGGTTAATCTGAATTTCCTATCATTCACCTAATGATGATAGCAGATACACAGCTACTGAAAGGTTGTGAGATCAACCACTTCAAGACGATGGAAGTCCAAGGAAACTTTGAGGTAGGCGTTACATTGTCTACCAACTTTGGACTAACAGTCAATATCTTAGTTCTTCGGTTGATATATCTGGCATTTCTTCTGATCCTGTGTTGAATAGTTTTTACTTTTATTAAAGTTTCGATTAATTGTTGAGTTTTTATGCCGAATAGAATTGTATTGAATTTGACCGACTCATATAATTTCTTATTTCTAATCCGTTTTGAGCTGTTAATGTAGTAATACATCGTTTTCCATTCCTTCGAACACATTTTATTCCCTTGTTTAACTACTAATTTTTCACAATTTTGTAGTAGGTTAGTAGATCTTGCCATATGCCTATATTCCACGTGGTGGTAAATAATTACCCTTTTCTTCCGTTTCGTTTTTTTTTGTAAGTTGACTAAGTTTTTCTACCTTACAGCTTCTCATTTTAGCGAATTTTGCATCAGCTGGCTTCATCCCAGTTGTCATTTGATTTTTACTATTTTTAACTCAGATGTTTGCTTAGCTCTTTTGCATATTCCGATACATCAGTTGCTTTCTGAATATTTCTTATTTGTTTTTTGGACATTGGAATTTTTCTTGTAATAGTCTATGGTGCCTATTGGACCAAATGAGACCCAATGACCATGATCGGCGACGCATGACCGGTTAGGGTATAATGTAAATATGACGGTTAATCTGAATTTCCTATCATTCACCTGATGACGAAATTGCCAGCCATTAATAAATAATAACATATTGATGCACCTTTATTGTAGAGTAATCCATAAATGCGTACTATCAGTTCTAACATCTGTAGTTCAAACCTTACGGAATAGTCGATGAACAAAGTCACACAAAGATTAATGAAGCGCCAATCATTAAACTTCTTTTAATGAAATAAATTCTAGTAATTTCAAATATTTTCTGTTATTTGCAGTTTTAGGTGTCCCATATAATAAACTGTGAGGGACCCTATAAAAATTTCAAAACATAATAGGTTTGCTTCATTACCTGCTACAGTTCCATAAGTGTTCTGCAACAAAGCTTAACTTCCCTAACATGTCTTTTTGAAAAATGACATCATTAGAAAGGTCTAAATTCTTAAATAGCTTCTTGTTATTCGATATGTATTTTATATAGTCGTTTAGCATGTATACTTGAAAAGTACATAAATAAGCAAAATATTGCACAATAAATATAACGGTGAGGGCAGCAAAATGTACATAATAAAAAAAGAAACTATAAAGGCGACCCAGAAAACCCATTTTGTCTGGGAGTTTTGTCTTGATAAAATAAAGAAGTAAAGCAGTATTCTTGTTGTACATTCCTTCTGTAGAAGTTCTATTATTGTCAATTGTGGTAACGGCTATGATGTAGAGATTTGCAGTAAAAACCCAGTAACATAGTGATATTATCGACAACATTCTTTTCTGTTTGAAACTTTCTTTACTCATTCTACTGTATGACCAAAATTTTTCTCTCCTTATTTCCTGGAACTCCGATAGTTTTTTTGGAAGTAAGCAAGCAACAATGCTTAGCATTACCGGCTGAAATAGAAATATTGAGATTATCAAAGTATTGCTATCATACTTACAGTAATAATCAAAATAATCACCTATTAAAATTAAAATTAATTATCGTGCAATTTTATGATAACAGATATACTTATTGTTTTGTGAAAGATAATTGTGGCATCTCTGGTTTTTATTTTTTCTGAGTTCTTTGGGAATAACTACCACATAAACTTGAAAGTCTGTATATTTCAAAAGTCCAAACGTTTCAAGGTCTAAATCAGACCTCGTTTTTAATGTTATGAATACAAATTGAACAAAAAATTCAAAAATTAAGAATTTTTTAATTTTTAGGGTTCCGTATATACATTATAAGGTTACCCTTATAATATCACTCCGGATTTCTCCCTCTTTCACATCACAGCAATTTTCTCCTAAACTACTGGACGGAAAAGGTTGAAATTTGATTTCAGTGTATAGTTTGGTGACCCGATGAGGAGTACATATTGTAAATGGAGAAATTTTGATTTTAGGGGTACTTCTGGGGAAAAAACTAAAAAAATCGACCGTTTCCCACCTTTTATCTCCGAAACTATTAGAAATAAAATTTTGAAAATAATTAGAGAGATAGGGCGTCACCTGAATTTTACCAGAAATAAGGAGAAACCTCTACTATTGATTTTGGGGGGCAAATTACATTATTAATTTTAAAAATATTAAGAAAAATATAAACATATTTACCCATTCCCCCTACCTTATCTCCGAAACTATAAGCCGTAAAATTTTGAAAAAAAATAGTGATATAGGACCTCACCTGAACTTTACTGGCAAATAAGGTGAAACCCCTAAATTTAATTTTAGGGAGCAAATTACAGCATTAAATAGAAAACATAAAATTAAAATTATTTCTAACGCATCATGTAATATATCAAATCATAGGGCTTATTATGACGAGTACACATATATTTTTTCATATTTTTAAAATGAATATTTTAAAAAATTACTCATCCCCCCCTTTATTCCCCAAGCTATAAGACCAACAATTTTTTGTTTACAGGAAATATACGAAGAAATCCCTGATATTAATATTGGAGGCCAAATTATAGAATTAAACGGAAAATAATAAAAATATTTTTTAAGACATCAAATGAAAGGGCTCATCATGAAGAATAAAATTACATATTTTTCGTATTTTTAAAATTAATTGTTTACAAGATATTAACATAAAGATTAAAAAATTCTCATTTCTCGCTTTGAAAATAATTCGGGGTACTGGGGCTCACGTGAAATTTATAAGAAAAATTAGTCGAAACCCCCATAGCAGTTTTGGGGACAAATTATAGAATTAAATGGAAAATAAAAAAAGGCCCATTATGTGAATTACAAACATATCATATTTTTAAATTATTTGTTTAAAATATATTAACAAAAATATTACACAGCGATTTAATTCCCACTTTAGAAACTACACTAGGTATCGAAAATTTTGACAAATATATTTTATTTGTATTTTTAAATAATTTGTCTAACAATTTTAATAATTTATTACTTGACCTATTTTCTCCTTTATCTTCCAAACTACAGAGCCACAAATTTCAGACAGTAGTTTATAAAATTCTTCACTGAAAGTTTATTTGTAAAATATAATTCTATTGTTAATTTTTGGGGCCAAATTAGAAAATTAAATAGATATCAGTGGCGTAGCGTAGTGGGGTCGGCCAAATTTCACGATAAATAATAAAAATGTTTCAACCATTTCACTTTTTGATTACACATTGGGACCGATTAAAAAGAGCACGGTAACTGCTGACAACACCGTCTATTCTGACTTGCGGGGATTTTCCGTAGTATCAGCGAGAATGACTTTGACAACTCAAAGTTTTATTAATGGATCATCAGTTGTCCATTTCACATTGTCTGGTAACATAATTTATGTTACCCTTTAAAACTGTGTGCAAATAAGTACGTGTAGTGGTTGTTAAATTATTGAACTTTGTAAAAAATTGTTTTCCGCTACGTATACCTACATACAACTGTGTGAGTATTAAAATGGTATTATATCTATATATTTTATTAAAATAAAATAAACCCGGCTAACTGCGAGTTTTACACTCGCGTACTCGGGGTTCCGTACAAATATTTACCGTTTTCAAATTTTTCCCTATAGATAAATCCGCTGTAAGATATAGGTTCCTGTCAAATTTCATGTTTATAGGTCAACGGAAAGTATCCTGTAGGTTTTGATTGTCTTGTGATATCACGAAAATTGCGAGATTTTACAAATGGTCATATGTGATCGCGTTGACCTACAAGTTTCATTTTTTCACCGTTTAAAGAGACCGTAGATCTATAAAGGTTCCGTTTTTTTCCCTTTGAGGTACCAAACTCTAAAAAAACGCAATTTTTTAGTAAAGCAAGTTTTTCTTTTTTTTTAGTAGGTATTTGTTTTGAAATGTTCGAGTTTAGTTTACAACTTTAACTTGTACATTTATCATGTATTTTTTTGTTTTAGCATCAAAAATGAAAAGGGTAAAAGAAAGTGGGGCATCTTACCGTTAGATAAAGTTTTTTATTTAAAATCTGACCTGTATAATGCAAATAATGACAACTGTTCTTGCCGAAAAGTTATCTAGAATTAATGTGCGTAATTTATAGTATACATTAAATTGAAATACCTCAATAAGAGGGCGGCAAAATTGTCTTCCGCCCCGGACGGCCGACACCCACGCTACGCCGCTGATACATATGTATTTTTATAAAAATCAAGCGAATCATGAAGCAGATAAAATAAAAAGTCTATATGTGGAAAATGAAAGTGTATATTTTTTATAAATTTAAAACGCTTCCTTTAAAAGATATTAGGGTAAATATAAGAAAATGCACTCATTCCCTGCTTGTCTAAAACTGGAATATTGGAATCTTGAAGCTGGTACGGGACAACGGAACCCTTAGTATGCGAGTCCAACTCGCACTCGACCAAATTATTTAATTTTTTGTTCAATTTGTATTTATACCGTTGAAAACGAGTTCTGATTTAGACCTTGAAACGTTTGTACTTTTGAAATATACAGACGTTCAAGTTTATGTGGTAGTTATTCCGAAAGAACTCAGAAAAAATAAATATACTTTTTGTTACTGGTAGAAATTTATTTGACCTGTGACTGCATAGTTTTACATTTTCTAGTAGAAAGCTCACCATAAATACGGGCGATATTGTAGCTATTATCGGATGTGATATAGTTGTTTTATTACTTAGGTTTGTGAAAGTAAAGAAAGTGAAGGCATCATTCAAAATTGATTTTTAGAATAAATGGAACCCAGTTATTATTTGACGACGAAAATATGGAAAAATAAGCTTAATAAATTTATGAAAGTATGACAGAACGACTTGATGAAAAACTGACAAATAACATAATACATGACTAAAAAATACAACGAGAATAATTTCAGGACCTTGAACAACTAATGTCGAGTTCTTATGAAGTGATTCACTAGTTAATAAATAATCTGAAGTCAGACTTTCGTATATGAGGTAAATACCAAAATTAAATTATTAAAACATAATGCTAAATCAAGACAACTGTGTTGAAATTGATACTGTCGATATTAAAACCAACGACACAGATGATAATGTTCAGAGTGAAACTCAGATAATAAAAAGTTCAAGCTCAAGTGTTAAGTGAAATTTAAAAGATCTAGAACGAGATGATGATAGGAAATAGTCAGAAACTACAAAAACTTCTGATATAAAACTACTTAAGTTCCACGGCAGTTACTCCTGGTCATGTACAATACACAATGAGACAAAGAAGAAGAGGTCACATCATTAATGATTTCGCTGTTTTGCAGTTATTTTAAAGTATTCCAGTAGAACAATATTTTCTTTCATCTCACTACATTTAGATAGCTTTAAATCTGCTATCGTTATGAGGTGTTTGGTGGGGAATTCCGGCGTTATGGCGTATTTTGCCATTTACCTATTAGGCTTAATTCGCGTTGCATTGAACTTAGACATTGGCGCTTTTATACAAATCTCAAAATGGATGTTCATCTGACCGCATAAAAATTACATAAATCACTTTCTCCTGTTTCTTGTTCCATTAAGTTATTGAAATGAATTCTAGACATTTATTAGCTACAGCTGTCTTTTATGACTACAAAAAAGTAGACTGAATGACCAAAGACATTTAAAAGTATAGTTTATTACTTAATTTAGAGATATGAAGAAATATCCCAATAAATATTTAGAGATATTCTTTAAAAGCACTATTGAGGATTTCTTACAGTATAATTTTCTTGCATACATAGTTTTCATCACCCCATATATGTCTGGAAACTTTGAAATTAAATTGAGGCAACGGCAAATAAATGCTGTTATAAAACACATTGACAATGATTACTGTTAACATGAAAATATCCTTCCTTGAAGCTTAATACTAAAGGTAAAAGTTTTCACATGAGAGTTATTAAATTAAACTTTTCATATCCCAAAGAGAATAAATATTTAGTAAATCTAAAGGGGTTTTATTTTATAGCCTTGTTCCGAAATTATGTGCAGGTACAATATTAAACTATAATAATTTTTTATAGATCTGTATTTTGTATGAAATCTTTCAAGAAAGCCTCTTGAATAGTATTCGAAATTTAAAAGAATATGTATCTTTACACATAACAATATAAAGATATAATATCATAATATAAAGATACTAGCCGTTACCCGCGGTTTCACCCGCGTACGGAATGTCCAAGTTTTCGCAAAAAGAAATAACTTATGAAACATATGGATTATCCTAAATAAAAATTTTTCTAACTTGTTTAAACCACCCTACTTAACTATAAATGCACCCAATTCCTAATATATTTCACCCAAACTGCAAGAACGTATGTGTGACCCTATATAACAATTTTATTCGACATTTTTTAATGACCTTGAATAACTGTAATCCTACTTCACCCTATATTGCAATCATCCTGTATATGCTGCTGTTATTTGTCACCCAATATAACTTTTTGAAGACCGGATTATAACTCTTCTCTACCCTATATTTCAGCTATACAACTGCTTAAGGTCTACGCTGTATAACAATTATTTCTGATATATTTTGAACCAACTTTAAAGTACAATTTCCCTTTACCCTATATTTTAATCACCCTTTATATGCAGCTTTTTCTAACATTATGTTAAACACACTCTAATAATATAATCTTGCTTCTCCCCATATTTCAGATATTCCATATAGTAGAATACAACTGTTCATGGTCTACCCTATATAACAATTATTTTTCTTTATTACATCCACCCTGGTGGAAATACCGGTGGAACCCTTGGTGTATCACAAATTTAAAAACACAGTTTTGCACCCTTCACCAAACTTTTATTTAAACACTCACCCAAACTGCAACTGCCTATTGACCACCCTATATACTAATCTTATTCAACATTTTCTTAACCGCTTTGTATAACTAAGTCTACTTCCATCTACATTAAAACCATCTTACGGGAAAAGAAAAACAAATTAAAAGAGAGCGCAACATATCGGAGCTCACTTCCACTTCAGACGCCACGGAGAGCAGACCAAGCGGAGAACGACCTAGCCGACGATCGCGGATACGAAGTAGTCCGGAAAAGTCCGAACCTGCAGCCACCCTTCGTGTTGGAAGAAGCGGAAAAGCCTTATGAAAATGCCAAGTGAGATTTTGGCGAAACGTCAGGCGACCGTTCCTTTACAGGGACAAAACTTCCAACGGACGAACACCCGGACCATCAAGAGAGCTACTTATAAATATATATATATATATATATATATATATATATATATATACATATATTACAGAGCGAGAGAGAATAATAAAACATAAATTCAAATACATATTCTGACTCAGTCATGTAGTTGCACTAAATTATTTCAAAATAAGTAAAGCAAGTATTAAAAGCGAAAATATGTATTGGGCTATTTGCTCATGTGTAGAAAGGTTTTTTTCTAATTATCCTTTTAAATACTTCAGTTACAATACTAGTTAATTTAATAAAGTCAAACTTACTCCAGAACTGATAAATAGGTCAGATCCATACAACCAGAGAGCCTCATGGAAATCTTCTCTAGAAAAAATGTAGCATATCTCTATAAGCCATTCAATTATAATTATGCTCAAACCAGTTACGGTTGTAACAAAAAATGTTTTGGATTTCATTACAGACCAAGTGACCAATTCAAGCACCTCATATGAATCTAAAATACATTTATTGTTAAAGTTTAGAACACTATGTACTTTTATTTCTAATTTGTATTCTATCTATTCTATTCTATTCATATCTTTGATGTTTTCTTTAAGCTATTGCCTTTTCTTTCCTTCGAAATTCCTCCATTGGCGCTCTTTTCCTGTAGTTTGGATCAGTTGACAAAGTAAATATCATCATCCTCATACTGATGTAGATAAATTCCGATTCAACTGCCAAAATAAAAAAAAATCCACACGTCAGGAAGTATGCACATTAAAACACACAAGATCAGAAAATAAAACTGACCCCACAGCTCAGCAAGTCACTCGTTCTTTATGGATGGAATCCTCCTCAGGCCTTTCACCAGTTGACGTGACTCAGTTAGGGTAGAACTATCAAAATTCCTATCAGTGATTTAACATTTGGAAGGCAGAGCATCTTCTCACGTTAAAGATTCAACGCACGTTGTCCAAATTATCAGATCTTTGGCATTTGGGCTCGATCATCGAAGCTGAAAGCCTCTTCACTAAAGTGCCAATTACATCTTGACATGGTAAGAAAGAAACTTACAGAAGACGAACACGTTATGAATTTATCAATATTTAAATATATGAATTTAAGCAACATTCTGTTAATACAATGTTGCTTAAAAACTGTAGCTTTCAGGAAAGGGTCATTTCCTTTATAACGGATAACCGCTAATTTTATTTTAAAATAGTTTGATGAACATGAATTGAAGAGTCCTGGCTCTCAGATAGTTCGAAAACATTTTCTTAATTTGACAATACGAGGATGCAAACTGCAGATATTCTTGGACTATTTGACAACTGCCTATTTATTTCACCAGTACTTGCTTACCCTTACTGTAGTGAACTACCATGACCGCTAGAGAAGTAACAAAATTACCAATGATTAAAAATGTAAGGAAATAAATGTACCAGTAGCACAAAACAGTAGCATCACTTCATCATGAGTGCAGTTTAGGGTTCTGCTGTGCCCAATGGTAAACATGAAGCAGGTCATTGGTGTAAGGGAAATTAAATTCAGGTCAGGCAACAACACTTTCATTTGTAACTATAAGTAAATTTCACATAGAATACACCACAAGACGTAAACTTTCAGGACGAGGAATTACAGTCTTGTCTTTCTTTCTATATATCGAGGCGGCACAGTGACAAAATTTGATTCACAATTTATCAACGTTCTAAAACGACGAAAACTAAACTTTCAATAAAACACATAATTACTGACAAACCAAATGTTTAGGTTCAGATGGAATATCTCCTCTATACACCTAGAAAAGTACGGAAGCAGGTTTGCACATACTTAGTAGTAATACAGAAATATTTTGGAACATACCAATCCTCTAAACGAGAAAGTAGGCTATATTTAGTCACGTAAATGGGTGACTCTTAGATACTTGTGATTTTTACAAATCAAGATTTTTTAAAATAAAAAATGCTTTAAAACTTGTGTTCTGGCTATTGTTCTTTCATTGTGCTCAAAATAAAGTCTGTAACGTAGTTTACTCCAACTTCAATAGAAAAAAAAAACTAGAACAAAAATTAATAATTTCACGGTCAGGGTACTGACACCAAAATGAAATATTCAGAACACTTGTCTAATGAATATCTTGAAATTCTTAAAATAATTAAACAAATGATAAATTATAAGACTTTGATAATCATACAGAGACATTTACGCCATTTTCCTTCTTGGTTTTAAGAATCTTTAAAATTTATTAACGGTAGAATTAAAATAACAATTTTTATAATAGTCTTAGAATAAAACAAAGTTTAACATTAGTTAAATCTATTATTTCTTTCTACCAATCAATATTGGGGTATAATTCCTGCATAATTTGATGAATTATACTGTTATAAAGTCCGTGGACTCAATTTAAAATTATAAAACTATTATTCACTTTCACTTTTCTAGAACTTTATTTACATCAAATTATACCGAACAGCTGATTCACAATAACATTACAGTATACGCTAGTCGTCTCTGTATCACTAACTGCTGCGAGGATGGGTCCTCCTCTTAAAATCAGCGTCGAATTCTCTAGTATAATCCAGTATCAATTTTACAGTTGTCGAGTTATGATCGAGATAAGTTGTTCTCCCGTCCGAACCTTCGAGCTTTTTTTTATATCCCAGCGGCTTTGGTAAATTTCGTAACACTGCCCCCCCCCTTTAATTCTGATCGTCCCGATCAGAAAATCCCCTCCATGGTAGGGAGCAAGTCGATCTAAATGGACCACCTTCAACTTAGCCTTGGGGTTTCGACGGATCCGGTAGACGACGTCATTAAGCCTCTTGACCACCTCGTATGGACCATCCCAGGCGGGTGTAAGCTTTGGGGATTTACGCTTGCTCAGTTGGGGGTTGTACAGCCAGATTTTGTCCCTCTCCTGGAACCCGACTGAATTGGCCTTGAGGTCGTATCGCGTCATCATCCGGTCACTGGTGGCCAACATCTGCGTTCAGGCTAATTCATATATTGCCAGCATGTTATGTCGGAGCCGGTCGGCATAATCGTCGATGTCTTGGGAAGGTTCTTCGGGGGAGCCAAATGCCAAATCGCAGGGTAATCGTAGCTCCTTTCCGAATAGGACCCTGGCTGGGGTCAGGCCTGTACTATTGTGTACGGCAGAGCGATATGCCAACAGGAATAGGGGAATATGTTCATCCCAATCACAGTGGTTATTGCTGACGCCCTTGGATAGGTGTTGTTCCAAGGTCCTGTTGAATCTTTCCACCATCCCGTATGACTGTGGGTGCAATGGTGTTGTTCTCGTTTTCCTGATCCCCAACATCGTGCAAACCTTCTGGAATACATTCGATTCGAAGTTACGCCCCTGGTCTGAATGTAGTTCCATCGGGACGCCAAACCTGCTAAATAATTGTTCTACTAGCACCGTCGCTACCGTGGTTGCCTCTTGGTTGGGTATTGTATATGCCTCAGGCAATTTGCTGAAGTAATCCATTGCGACCAGAATGTATTTGTTCCCCCTCTCAGGCTCGGGAAACGGACCGGCGACATCGATAGCACTGTACTGCTGCATTCTGCCCTTGGTCCGGGTCTTCGGGCCCTTACTGGCTGCACAGGTGGCACATTTGCGGCACCAAGCTCTGACGTCTTTGAAGTAATTCACCCAGTAGTACCGCTGGCGAACTTTGTCTAGGGTTTTATTCATGCCCAGGTGGCCTCCGGTATTTCCATCATGTACTTCGGCCAGGATGGCTGTTACCTTTTTCTTCGGAACTACCAGTTGGTTCTCGTCCATCAGCGCTTTCCCAAACTGGCTTGAGCATTCCATTGTCTACTCTTAGAAAGTCCCACTGAGCCTATAACGATTTCAGCACGCCTGAGTATCTAGCTACCTCGTCCCATCGTGGCCTGGGTGCCCCTCTCGTGTTGAGTGCCAAGATTGGTTCGATGTCTGGATTAGCCATTTGGTCCTGGATGCACTGTTCCGTTCTCTAGTCTTCATTGGCCTGCACTCGGATCTGCCTCATGGAGATACCCTCTCGCTGTTCCGTCTGCTCTACAGGGTCTTCTGGATAGGGCATCGGCGTTATTGTGCAAACGGCCGGCACGGTTTTCCACCTTGAAATCGTATTGCTGTAATTTCTCCATCCACCTGGCCAGTTGTCCTTCCGGTGTCTTCATGTCCAGCAGCCATTTGAGTGCGGCATGATCTAGTCGGATTAAGAAATGACGACCATAGAGTTATTTGTGGAAATGGTCTACAGCCCTTATTATTGCAAGAAGTTCTTTTCTGGTGACACTATAATTTCTTTCCGGTTTCGAGTATCCACGGCTGTAGTACTCGATCACCCTCTCTTCACCATCCTGCACCTGGGATAGGACGGCCCCCAGACCTTTGTTGCTGGCGTCGGTGTCTAAAATGAACTTGCCGGACTGTGTAGGAAAGGCTAAGATTCGACTGGAACATAGTGTTGTCTTCAGTCGTCTGAATGATGTTTCGCAATCCTGATTCCAACGGAAGGTCTCTTTCTCAAAGGTCTGCCGATGTAGAGGCGCGGTAATGGTGGCAAATCCCTCAACAAATCGCCTGTAGTAGGAACAGGGGCCCAAGAAGCTTCGCAGTTCATGCTTGTCTCTCGGGACTGGCCAATCACGGATCGATTCTATCTTGTCCTCGTTGGTGCGGATTCCTGACTCGGAAACGCCGTGGCCCAAAAACTCTACTTCTTTTTGGAACAAGGAGCACTTCTTCGGGTTGAGTCTCAGGTTGGCGTTATTAATTCTGGAGAATACTTCGCCCAGGTTATTCAGATGGTCGTCGAATATCTGACCCATGACTAGAATGTCATCGAGGTATACTAAGCACGTCCTCCATGTTAACCCACTCAGTACATACTCCATTAGCCTCTCAAATGTAGCGGGTGCATTACATAACACAAAGGGCATGACCGTGAACTGAAACAGCCCTTTACTGGTGGAGAACGCAAATATCCACTTTTTAGGTCTAGTGTGGAGAACCAACGGAGCCTGCTAGTGCGGTCAAAGTGTCATCGATTCGGGGTAGTGGAAGCTGTCTTTCTTCGTGACATCATTCAGCTTTCTGTAATCCACGCAAAATCGGGTGGTTCCATCCTTCTTTTTAACTAGCACGACAGGAGCAGGCCATGGGCTGATAACTCCATTTTGTAAGATGGACTCGATGTTTTCCTCGACTGCCTGTTGTTGCCCCAATGGTAGTCGTCTAGGTGGTATTCTGATGGGTTGAGCCCTTCCGGTATCTATTCGATGCTGGATGATGTTGGTACGAACGGTGGTTCCATCTTGACTGTTAAAAATTTGCTAGTGCTTCGTGATAAACTGCTTGGCTTTCTTCTGTTCGTCTGGTGTCAGGTATGTCAAGAGCTCAGCAAATTTTTGTAGGAATTCTTTACTGGGTCCTGCCTCCTTCGCCGATGTCTGGTACTCTTCTTCGCAATTGATGATGGTCTCTACTGGCTCGAAACAAGCTATCTCTTGACCATTGGTAATTCTGATGTCGTTTTTGGACAAATTCAGGACTCATATTGGTATATCTATTCCGGTTTTAACTATAGCCCGTCCAACTAAGTAGTCATGAGCTGAGTGTACGGGCTCCACCATTCCAACGCAGCTTCCGGGATTGCTGTCTAGCTGCCCATGAATAATCTGTTCCGTTCGACCGGGAAATCTAGCTGAAGACTTTGCCACAATTTTTATGGAGGTGACTGAACTGTTGACGGGCCGTGTCAATACAAATTCCTCATTTAGGAACCGAAGAACATCATATCTCGGGTGGAACATAAATCCATGCTGGCTAATTAGGTCCATTCCCAGTATAAAATGGTCCTCAATATTCGCTACCAGAACCCTATGCCGGATCATGTTGTCTTCTACCTGTAGCACGACATCTGCCTCACCCTGTATTGACATGGACTCGCCGGTGACTGTTCTGAGCTGGATGTTATTGGTAACTGGCCAAATTTCTGATGCTCTCAAAACCCTGGACTTGACAATGGAAACAGCGGCGCCGGTATCGATGGTGATGTTAACTGCTCGCCCATTGATGGTGCGTCTGATGACTAGGTTGCCGCTATCTCGGCAAAATCCCCGAATGGATAACTTTTTGGGGGCTGGTGGAGGGTCAGTCAGCATTCGCCCCCTTATGCTGACTGGCTGACGGTCCCTGGACATGTGGCTGTTCTGTTGGTTACCTCTGGTCGGTGATCGTTCAGGTAGCCTCACTGGACAATCACGTTGGAAGTGTCCTGTCCTGTTCAGGCCAGCAAGCAGCGCTTGAAATGGTAACTCTGACTCTTCCTGGTTGAAGGAAACTGCTCGGACCCTCGGCTTGGACATGTTTATGACGGCCTCTACTTCCAAAGCCCGAAGTAGAGCTTCATTACTTTTCTTGACGCCACTTAGTATTAGATTTCGTTGTACTTCAACATCTCTGATGCCGTTTATGAAACTCTGTGTGGCCAACTGGTCTTTCGTTTTCTCTGGCAGGTCTGGGTAGGGCAAGTGAACTAACCGTCTAATCTCCTCTTCGAATTCTTGGAGGCTTTCACCGGCTTTCATCGACTGGAATGCTTTGGCGGAGTTCTAGGGCCGGACCTCAACAAAATTACCAGAGACGTCGATTTTTCTTGGTTATCCCATCCATTAGCTGTAGCCACGGCTTCAAATTGCCGTTTATACATGGGCCAAGATGAGCTGTCATCAAATGTGGGTGGTTTGCTAACGGGAACTTTGGTACTCACGGTGTGCTGGTATTTTCCTCTCTGTAAGTCCTGTTACATTTTTTTGATTTCTGTTTCTACCTTGTTCTGGATGGTACTGATTTTATCTTGAACTGTGTTTTGAATAGAACTGATTTCAAACTTTATCTGGCTTTGGAAGGAATCGAGGTCATCTACTTTGGTTACAAGAGTGTCCACCGTATTTTTTATGGTCTTAATGTCATCATTTATTTCTTTTATGTCTGACTCAACTATTTGCATTCTGTCATTAACTGTTTCATTAACTTGTGCTACTATTTGCATTAATTGTTCAAATTGCAGTTGTCTTTTCCTTTCAGTTTCCTGTCGTTTTAATTGGATCTTGTTTCTCTTCAAATACTTTAAAATCATTTTGTCGTTTTAATTCAAGTTGATCTTGTTTTTCTACAAATTTCGAGAATAATCCTTCCATTAAATTATGTTGTTCACTTTTCATAGTGGAAACAAGATTTTGTTGTTCGCTTTTCATCGTAGTGACAAGATTTTCTAATTTTATTTTACGTTTTTCATCAAAAGATTTTACTAACCTTTGTTGTATTTCTTCTTGATGTTGTTTCTCCTTCTTGTCACTTTTTTCTAGAATCTGGGCTATTTTTTTGTCTAGTCCCTCCGTAACCTGCTTGACTATTTTTTTGGTAGTTTCGTCCATTTTTTCCATACTACGGGTTTCCATAAATCAAATTACGATTTTAACTGCACTTAATCCTTTACTTCTGATCACCAGATTTGTTATAAAGTCCGTGGGTTCAATTTAAAATTATAAAACTAATATTCCCTTTCACTTTTCTAGAACTTTATTTACATGAAATTATACCGAACAGCTGATTCACAAAACATTACAGTATACGCTAGTCGTCTCTGTATCACTAACTGCTGCGAGGATGTCAATTTTACAGTTGTCGAGTTATGATCGAGATAAGTTTTTCTCCCGTCCGAACCTTCTAGCTTTTTTTTATATCCCAGCGATCGTTGTTGTACTGAAATGAAACAGGGTCGGCTTTGGCAAATTTCGTAACAATACAATAGATTGTAGTTATAAAAGTTAAACTTTAGATTATAACGACATTATAGAAACTTAAACATTTAATTTGAAAAACGAAAATCAGGCATGAACACGATACTGACATTTACTTTACTTACAGAAATATACCCTTCTGTAAGTTTTCAAGGTCTATGAATACTTATGCTTTAATGTACAATGTGGACGGTAAAATACTACCAAATTTATCATATTTATAATTTTCTGATCAAAAAAAGTCATGTTGAATAATAAATAAAGTACTATAGATACATAAAAAATCGCAGTTATTTAAGAATCACACAAATACTAAATATTGGCCTTATAATTAAAACTGTTCGAAAAAATTTACATTTTTCAAAATTGCTACAATCTATTATGAACTTTAGACTTTTAGAGTGAAATTCTACGATTTCACTCTAAAACTTATAAAACTAGGCACTTCATTGATTGACTGTAAAAATTGGTTGTAGTAAATCCTCTGTGTCACCGTTTTCATTTTCGGTTCTTGTTAAGGTGGGAGAATGATTTGCATGTAACAAACGATGATCGACTAAGTAGACCACGAAGGGTGCAGTTAACAAAATTTAATGTGCCTTCTATTGATGATAATTCACTCAGTGGCACTAGTTAATGACTACCTTGAGACATCAGATTACCGTTAAAAAAGAAAGATATCATGTTTTCCAACAAATTTAAATTACTAACATACGTTAGTTGTACTTCATGAAATTGTTAAAAGTTTGATATAATTCTAAAGACGGTTACTGTAATTAGTCTATATACCGAAATAGAAAAGTAATCTTTGTAGCTAAGTGTACTTGGATATGTGTATTAGCATCTCCAGTCTAGCGTTAACGACAAAAGGAATTTTAGTTGGTAATACTTAAATATATCAGAAGTCTGGACACTTGTCTGTTTTCTCACCAACCTAACCTAACCTAAGTAATTTCGAAAAGATTGTTGAGGTCTTCAATTATTTTGCCTGTTCATTGGGGTTTTCTTTCCTCAATTTTTTTTCCTGCAACAGATAAGTATTTAAAATCGTATTTGGAGAACAAAGTGTAGTAAGGCAATTTCGTAAAATTGCCCGGATTACTGGCTGTCCCTACAGAAATACTTCCTCACAGTTATTCAGAGAGAAAGAGATGTCTTAAAATGATCAACCAGTATTCCTGTATATAAATAGTGTATTAGCGATTAGCCAAATTGTCTAACGGCCAAATGAAAGTCTACCGCATTGTGTACGGCTAACCGTAATGGAGTTGAGCGGTACATTAGCCGCGTCTGTGGCAGTTTTTAGTACCAATTTTCAACATTTAGTGATTGCTTTGATATCTTGATTACCGCCTTAAATGTTAATATATGTTTAGTCAACTAGGGCACAACGGATTCTAATTGGCGCAATAATATCATTTGAGGACAAGCTTGTTCTATAATTTCGAACTACTTTAAAGTCTGAACAAAAGGGTGATGCAATTGTGCAACGCAACGTTGCGCATCACTTTGTTTAGCGATTTTTTCACAATGTTGGAGCCCTATTACCGTTGAACCGCCGGAAGACAAGAACGGCTTTGCATTTGAATTCTGTACCTTGTTAAGGCAGGTACGGAACGGAACGTTATAGATTTGTTCGTAGATACCAGCTGCCACAAATTCCAACGGTTTGAAAAACTCTTCGCAAGTCGGGTTTTTGGCACAGCCAAATCTTTAGATCGCCGATTCGCCAAGAAGTTTTCAAACCTTTAGATATATTTGCAGCTGGTCTTTACAGACAAACCATATGTCATTACAATTCGATTCGGAGTCGCAAAACTTTTAATAATTTTGCGTTCTATCGTAACATTATAATATAGCTAGCCGAAATGTAATATGACGAAATATACAATACGACTGAGAGTCTGACATCTGGTCTTAATGAATGTCAGTAGGATTTTTCTGGTAATATTTTATGACAGGACGACTGATTAAATTTTTAAGAAAATATAATATTTGGCGAGATACAACCATCATACTTCATTGACATAACCTATATTCTAAGTTCACATAGTGTCACAAATATAAAGATGACGGTCTACTTTAAACTGATTTAAAAATTTGACTTTAGAAATCAATTTAAAGATAGTTAGTTAGGAAAATAGTTCTTTGAAGCCTGTTTATAAAACAGGAAGTTAGGAAAACATCGAAAATTATCGTGCAGTTTGTTTGCAGTGGGAAATATTTGATAGTATTGTAATAATCCAGTCACCACCCGGTTTTGGGTAGCAATTCTTTCGGACAACATGGAGTTACTTGAAATTTGACATGGAGGTAGTAAATACCTCAAGGTTCCACAGTTATATTGTTCATGGATATATGAAAACTACCTTGAAAACCAAAATTTTCTTAGATTTTTTTTTTCATCCATGAATCTACATTTCGTTATCAGTGAGCGTTATATAAAAGTAAATGTATGGTGTGGAATTTTTTTTATGGAATTATTGGTCCATAGTTCATAGAGGAAAATTCAATAATAGTACTTCTCTCATAATGCATTTTATAGTTCTCCTAATTTATTAAAACCCTGTATATCTAATTGCAAATTTTTATATTGTAAATTGATTTTCTCGACAAGCAGAACTTTTTATTAAGAGTGACTTTTTGTCGTAAGATGAGCAAAAATATTTTTTCCTCTTGTGCACTCCATCCGCGGAAACTCTAATTTGGAATAAATATAATAGCTTATTGTGAAAATCTACAAAAACATTACATACATTAACAATTATTTCTTACCAACCATGACGATACGAAAGGAAGTATTTATCTAAATACCTCAAAAGAGTAATTATTTAGTATTGAAGTACCATACAAGATATAAAACAATACATAAATAATAAATTAAGGCCGGCTGTTTCATAATGTAGAATCATATTTACACTAAAGTTCATAATGTTTAATAATATATATCAAAAAATGTCTATTACAGATCAATGTCAAAGATTAACTTGATATTTAGTCAACATTCTAATACGAATTCATTGTTTATTTTCAAAACTTTCTATTACGGTAATGATGATAAAAATAACTTTCACAACAAACATTTTTCAACTTTTTACAAGTCATTATTACATCAAAGATTCATAGAATAGAAACAAAAAAGTTTTAACATTATCCACGACTATTATAATAACTTTAGATATTTCACTAAAAACTAATAAATTATAACCATAACCCTGTTTTCCACCTTTTTGAAACAGGGAAGATGGCCTCTCTTTTGGCATACGATTCCCCATATGGAGAGAAATAAAGGATAGAATACTTCAGGTCAATTTACTTCTAAGTGCCTATCATAGCTATTATTTCTTCAACAGATATTTCAAGTAATTTATCAAGCTTGAAGCAATCTTAATTCAGTCTATTCAATACACTTACCGTCTTTAGAAACACAAACAGGAGATTTGTCATGAATTCTGTAAACTCCGGACTGTTATCAACACTAGTTTCTTATCACACTGTGGTTTTTCTTAATATTCTGATCTTCCACTTCATACAAAATTTTGGTTATTTTGAAATTTTTTGGTGGGTGTTCATTTTTTCCAATTACAGTGTGTTCAGTTTTATGAAATGAATTATCTTAAATTATAAACAACAACGTTGTCAGCTATGTTTATTCAAGACATTAAAATAATGATTATATCCGTTTATATATATATATATATTTGTTTTTAAGTTTTCGCGGGCACTAAATGTATTAGATGGTTTCCGGGAATTCATCCGCGTAGTTGATAACTGATCCCTGCCGGGATGGATGGTAAAATGATGACGTTTCGGCAGTCACATCTGCTCTCTTCAGGTCGGTTCGCATAATTCTCGTAGCCTTCTGCTTTCGCTCTTGTTACTCGAATACTGATATTTTCAGGAGCGCGCACGGTGTTATATAGTCGCGGCTCGGCGCCTATTGTTTGGCACCGTAAACGGCTGCGTGTGATTGGCACTGGGCACGCCTCCCGCCTGCTGATTTGTTATTTCCGGTTGAGTTGTTATTGGACGGGTCCGGGCCGGTACGGTGTTTAATAGAATTTTCCAACAATTCGATAAGTTCTGGATTTCATTGCGTGCGTTTAGACTGTGTGGCCTCTTCGCTATTTCAATTGCCTCTCTTACGAGTCTTGATTTCGGGTGTTCTAAATTTGCCAGTACTCTGGTGTTCTCAAAGTCTATTCGGTGTGACGTCGTGGTGGCGTGTTCCGCAATAGATGTTGTTTTTTCCTGCTTTCTTATAGCATTCTGGTGTTCATCACGTCTAGCTTGAATTCTTCTGTTAGTTTGATCCACATAGGTATGGTCATAAAACCTATGTGGGGCAAACTACTGGCAAATATAGAACACCCGAAGTCAAGACTGGTAAGAGAGGCAATTGAAATAGCGAAGAGGCCTCACAGTCTAAACGCACGCAATGAAATCCAGAACTTATCGAATTGTTGGAAAATTCTATTAAACACCGTACCGACCCGGACCCGTCCAATAACAACTCAGGGCCCAGGGCCAATCACACGCAGCCGTTCACGGTGCCAACCAATAGGCGCCGAGCAGCTACTATATAACACCGTGCGCGCACCTGAAAATATCAGTATTCGAGTAACTAGAAACGAAAGCAGAAAGCTACGAGAATTACGCGAACCGACCTGAAGAGGGCAGATGTGACTCTGCCGAAACGTCTTCATGTTACCATCGATCCCGGCAGGGATCAGTTATCAACTACGCGGATGAATTCCCGGAAACCATCTAATACATATATATATATATATATATATATATATATATATATATATATATATATATTGTGACCAAGTTAGACTTTACTATAAATTATTAGTATTGTATAAAAGTTCATTATATGCTGTATATATACTGTAAAAACATTCAATTAAACAATGCTGACAAGAAAATTCCAGAAAATACGATTGATGATAAAAAAAGCTTTCGAATCCATTCCGGAATTAGAAACCATACACGACAGCGTACCTACTAGAACAGACAGAGAAATATCTAAATCTACTTTGAGGATATATAAATGCGATTGACTGATGAGAGAGGTGAAAGTGATCCAGTGATCATGTGTTCAGTATTAGTCGTTGTTGTTGATGTAAATTAGACAAACGTATTGTGATTTATTTTGGTGCTAATAAAGACTTTTGTATTGGATGTAAAAATTTATAATTGAATCCAAGAAAAAATTATAATAGTATTTATTTTACCATACTGCTAGGATTCACAGTTTTCGCTAATATGACTAATATTTGACTACTTTTGTTGATTTTTATATTGGTATTATCATAACAGCAAAACTGTTTGCAAATTTAGCAAAGGCACTTATTGTACGGTATTTTCGCATAATTAGTTATATAAGGACAGTTCACTTTATGGTTAATACAATATTACCTTCATCTTATTTTTAATGAAATCACAGTGTTAATGATATACAGTTTAAAATGCAGTTTTTTCTCAACTATAGCAATTGCATCCTTTTTAGCCATTTTAAATTTTTTTATCAGTTTGTTCAATTTTACTCTCGCCTATTTTTGATTTTGTTAGGCGTTCATTATTATCGCAACTGCAGTTGTACACCTCTTGGAAATAGGCCCATTGACATAATTGTGTTGGTTCAAATATAAAAAGTACAAAAAATATTGAGAATTTATGTATAATTGAGTAAGTGTTGGCATTAACACTCAATCTTTATAAATAATTTTCCACATTCTACTCCTTGTAAAGATAACGTATTTATAAACCAGACTTTCAATTTTTCATATTTTTTTAAAAATATTAAAATAATCTATTTGTTTATAAACAATTTAAAAACAAGTGGAGAAAAAAATTATTATTTTTAGTTAAAAAATGTGTTTAATGGACATAACAACGATAATTTTTTTTGTTTTTTCTTTCTTCGTTATCTTAAAAAAATGATTATAAACAAAGTATTGATTTTTAAAACATTTATGATCTTATTTTGTATGTATATGAGAAAGGCTCTACGAAGCGAAAATATTTTAGTTAAGAACGATAAAGGAAGATTGAGAAAATTTTGTTAACAATCGTCTAGTTTATTGAAAAATTTACTTAAATACAAAATCTCAACGGGATTCAATTCTTTAAAGTGTTTAGATTATACCATATTTTTTTATATTTTTCAATTTACTATAAGTAGCTCAAAAAAAAATTATTTGACATACGTACTTTCGAGGCCGTGCGCGCAACCTAACAATGGTGTGCGGAGGGCTATTTTCAGCGTTAAATTAAAATTATAAATAATGGAGATACAGTTTCGGGAATCGGAACATTTTTTTAGTAAATTTTCTCCTTTTTAATGATCTTTTTTACAAAGTTCAAAAATATTAAAAGTTTACGAACTATAAACGAAAAACACAAACACATGGGTTAATTTAATTTTTTGTCACAATGATCTAGACATCATTCTGGTCAAATGAACCAATCCACATAATTTTAGTCATATTATGTTGTATTCTGAACTTGTCGACTAGACTATATATTTACCGTTTCTGTCAATGTAGGGAGATAAAATGTATACCAGATTTTAAGTCAAACTATAGCCTTTGCAACACAAAAAGATTCAGCAAAATCTGTTCAATAGTTCTTACTAAACAAACAAACAAACAGACAAACTAGAAATTTAGAAATTTATTGGACGTTTAAGAAATACCACAAGTGACAATTGCTTTTATGATTGAAGTTCACTTACAAATTTGGAATATCGACACTTATGTCGATATTCACAGGTATCAACATATTTCCTTTATTAAATTAATATTTTGTCAACATTTATTTATTGTTGTGTGTTGTAGATTACAGAACACATATATAGAGGGAAAATATATACCCTAATCGGTTGATATAATTATGGCCCAGTTCTCTCTATATTACATTTAGATTATTGCAGTAGGTATGATTCGAATAGGCAAATGGTTATCTAGATTGAAATAAACAACTATTTATTTTACAATACATGTGTACAACGATTTATAACTGAGAGACATAACACAAACAACAGTGATCTACAGATGGTGCTTACAATTCATTCAAAAATGAATATTGATTAACTGCCAGCCTTAAGCATTGTATAAAATAAACTGGCAAAATACAGGAAAATATGCAAATAAATGTTCTTAATATGTTATTTTCTGCTTTATTATTGGGCTTTTGTTATATCTGACAGGGATCTTATTAAAAATGTGACAGAAACCATTATTCTCAGCATCTGGAAAAAAATAATAATAAATTATGTCCATATAGCAGTAAAAATGTTACCTTAATATTCAGAGTTCTATCTAGCATGACTTCTCCAAAGACTTTTATAGTAAAACGATCCATAGCATATATGGCTTCAGTCAATAACATTAAATACATCTTTTGGTGTTTTATATTTAGCCGGTACCAAGGGAATTTAGCGAGTTCGTAATAGGTTCGTTCCGTCTGAAAAACAGTGCATATAACTGGAAGTTAAAGCCACAATAAGCATCCTTACAAAAAATATATGCTACATATTGCCTGAAAATAATAATAAATTATGGAATGAGTCTTTTTCCTGGGAGTAGTGTTGCAAATTTATCACGATAGGCAGTACTTGTGGTAGGGACAAACATTATTCCATTTTCCATTTGATACAATGTATGTCTAGTGGTATAAATTAATTATTTAAAACTATGTAACAACTAAAAACATATTTTTAAATAATGATAATGTCAACAAAACATTGCAGTTTTACGAATTGTCCTTCGGATAATCGAAGGAGAATGGTGTTAACAAAAGAATAAATACTCTATTCATGGTAATGGTAACTCTGCAAGCCAATTCTGATCCAGTTTTTATTAGTATGTTATTTATCTAAATTACCAACTATAATTAACTCATGATTGTGAAGGTCTGTTATTGGTAGCTTTAGTTGGAAAATACCGTTATAAAGTAATTAGATAAATATGCCCATTTAATGTTTACTAAATTATTATCTTTTACAGTTGTGTATATCCTTCTTCTTCTTCAAGATGTCTCTTATGAGACTGAATGGCTTTAGCCGTCGACTTGTTAACCAGATACTCGCGTTTTAAATCAAAGAATTATATACACCAACGACTAACATAGTTCACTCACAATAATCAATTTTTAGGGTGTTAAAAATCACTTAATGAGCATCTTTATATTAATCCTAATTTTCACTAACACTATTTGTAGGATTTTATTTATTGCTAACTATATGTACGGGTGATCATTTTTAGACGTCCGGCTTAAATATTTCACGCCCACAATTAAACAGTATTCCTGTAGTGACCTAACGTGATTTTTTACTATTCTACAAGCATTAAAATGATTAAAGTGATTTTGCATCATGAGATATTGAATATGCTATTTATTTTTGGAGTCCCTGGAAAGTATTCATAGGAAGTGGGAAGTGGTAAGAAACTTTAGGGAATGTTTTTCTGACAGACAGGTATCCGATCATAAAATTTTTCGTTGTTAGGACTTGACTTATATGCTTTCTCTTGGCAAAAATAATTTATAGAAATAGAAAATAAAAATCTATTTACGGCCCAGTAAGTAGTCGACATTCTATAATCCTTATAATAATATATTTTTTAGCAATCTATTGAACGCAATATAATTATTGTTTTAATCGATTTCCTGATTAATTCAAGTTCCAGTCTCTGTAAGCTATTTTAAATTTGTCTTATGGTGGAATTTAGAGATATAAATATCATGATTTTAATAATTTTCCTAGCTTAGGCCATTTTGCATGGAAAGGAAAGTGAAAGTTTGGGCCTAACTCATGGTTTTAAGAAAACGATAACAGTAATTTTTTAAATCATATATTATAGACATATGAGAGATATTTTATGTGCAACCGAAAACCGAATCTTCCTCGAGAACCGCTCTATTCACTGGTGAAAACAGCATGAAAATCGGTGCGGTGGTTTTTGAGTTTATCGCGAACAGACATACAGACAGACAAATGTGGAGCAGGACTTTGTTTTACAATATGCAGTATATATATATATATATATATATATATATCACTGCACTTCGCGGGCACTAAATGTTTTAGGTGGTTTCCGGGAATTCATCCGCGTAGTTGATAACTGATCCCTGCCGGGATCGATGATAAAATGACGACGTTTCGGCTACTAGTATTCGAGTAACTAGAAGCGAAAGCAGAAGGCTACGAGAATTATGCGAACCGACCTGAAGAGGGCAGATGTGACTCTGTTCCAAATTATACGTCGGTCAAACAAACAGGCGAATATCCGCCCGTCGAGACGAACACAAACTATACATAAAAAACAAACAGACCACCTCTACTTTATTCAGACACGAACAAGAAACAGGGCATAAAATAGAGTTTAATACTTGTAAAGAAATCGCCAATGTTGAAAACTATAAAATCAGAACAATACGAGAAGCAATTGAAATTGAAACTCGAGATACCATAAACAAGAGAGACGAAGCTTTAAAATTATCACCATTTTGGAAAGCAGTAATCCCATATCAAAATCACAATACAACAAAACCAGCAATAAACCCAAATAATCCGATTACCCAAATTACCGACAAAAGCCATAAACACGGCAATTGCACTTTAATTGACCATCAGTTAACCCAACCTAATAAACAAGATAAAGTACCTTGGAGATTAAGTACTAATGAGGGCTCACAGGGCAGGTATAAATTGAGATCAAGAACCAGAAATTCTTCAGTTACTTAGTATCTTTTGAGAAAGCCAATTATGATTTTGGCGAAACGTCAAGTGATCTTTCAAACGAATACAGACGAACGAACGGATGCACACCGGAATAAATCATCAACCATATATATATATATATATATATATATATATATATATATATATATATATATCTTATATATACTTAGTATCTTTTGAGAAAGCCAAATATGATTTTGGCGAAACGTCAAGTGATTTTTCAAACGAATACAGACGAACGGATGTACACCGGAATAAATCATCAACCATATATATATATATATATATATATATATATATATATATATATATGAAGATTAATCCCTATATTCCTTGGTCATGGCATCACGCGTAAACGACTGCATAAATTTCCTTATTTCTTTTTTTGTTCTGTTGTGTCAGGAGAAGGTTTTTATGAGAAAACGTAAGAAAGTTAGCCGGAATATTGGAAAATATAAGAAAACTTAACGACCACATTAACTTTTCCAGTGTAACCTTATGGCGTTACGAATCATCCGAATGCGCACTATCAGCGATTGCCAGAATGCGCTCTGCAAATAGTTTAACATAGATGCATTGGTCGGAATTATATCGATATTTAAAATCATTATCATTTCTTTGTGCAAATTTTCACAGCCGATTCAATTATGCAGTGAAATTTTTGAGAAGTGTTAGTTCAACACGGTAAGTTAAGAACAATCACTCCTAATATTAAAGGTTCAATTTAATATGGAGTTTTCGGAAGTTTTGATAGAATGCTATGATTGACTAACACAAGGTATACATAAACATACATTCAGAAAAAATAATTATATAAGGTAGCCATCAGTAGGTGAGTAATGTAATGTTTTTATTTTCACACTCGGGTTCAGTTTTATCCTGTCGACTTTTTCTCTTTTAGCTAGGGGTAGTCTCCTCGCTGACTTTCGAATAGGTTGAGCGTCCTCGGTTTTAATTTTATGTTTCATCAGATCAGTTCGTCCTCTTTTTCCGTTCCCTACATTGAAGACATCCTGGTAGTTTTTAACGATGTCCCTCAATTTTGCTTGCTGGTTTGGTTCTAACTTCTTGGAAGAATCTGTTACGAGTTTTTCCAGCTCTTCAGATAGTTTACCTGGTGGTATTACTGTATGCTTTGTGCTCCTGACTACAGAGGGATCTGTTGAACAGTGCCTCAAAATTCTTCCTTTCTTTAACGCAACCGAGTAATGATTCAAGTTCATTACGAGTACTCTTACTGCCACAATCTCCTTGGCACGAAACAGAGTCTTTCCCAGTGCGATTCCTCTGCCTAAATTTCCGTTGTTAAGTTCGGGATCAAACATCATCACTGTTCCAGTTTTAGCTTTCCCATCTAGGCCAGCATCTACAATGATTTCAGGTCTTTCCGGGACATTGACATCCTCTGCTAAAATTGCTCGAAGCATTATGTCGTCTTTCCCATGGAACAGCACTTCTTCGTCATTCACTCGCAGAATTCCATCTTTAAAGTTTAAAACTCAATCACTTAGAACTCATGACATCCATTCCGATGATGACTTGGTCTTCGATGTCCGCCACTAATGCTCGACGTTGGAATGCTGTATTTCCCAAGACCATTTCAACCTCTATTTCACCATGGATTTTCGCTGCTTCTCCTGTCGCAGTTCGCTGCTGCCATTTTGTTGGTTTCATTGTCTCTAAAACGATGTTGGGCCTTATACCTGTTTTTGTCGCACCTGTATCCAGCAGAATTGCACATTGCTTCTTATTAATAAAGCCATCTAGAAAGACAATGTTAACGTGGTTGCGTAGCGAAGCGACATAAGTGTTGATAGTCGGACCTCCGTTGCTCTCCTTGCAACGATTTCGTATGTGTCCTACATTACCATACTTCCAACATCTCACTTGTCTTTTTTCGGTAAGGACTTTCTCTATGATCTTTCTTACAGAGGCTTCATCGTTTCCGCCATCTTCTGATTCTCCGTCGACGATTCGGACTCTGACTTGAACACTGCAGGTATTTTTCGCGGCCTCGAATTCCAGAGCTCGATCTAGTGCATCCACTAATTGAGTCGGTCGAGCTAGGGTCAATGTCTGTCTGGCTTCGTGGTCCCGAAGTCCATCTAAAAATGCTTGTACTGCTAACCTTTCTATTACGTTTTCCGGTGTGGCTGGGTAGGCAGGGCAATATCAGCTTCAAACTCTTGTAGGGATTCATTTGATTTCTGGTGGCGATTTTTCAATTGGGAGTGGTAGACTTGCTCCAAATGTGTCTGGCCATATCTCAGTTCTAAATGTTTGTCCAGTGGTTCGTAGTCTTCTTTCTCCGAATTATTCAACGTTTGCAAAATATCAAAAGCATCCCCTCTTAAGGCAAGGATTAAGTCTATTGCCTTTTCTTCTGCCAACCATCCGTTTAGCTTTGCGACAGCCTCGAATTGGCAACGATAATTAGTCCATGATGATTTTCCATCAAATTGGGAGGTTTCCTTTTGTGTCTTGTTCCCTCGAGGCCAATACTTCCGGACTATTGCTGCTTCTGGTCCTTGGTAAAGTTTTTCCCGTTTTCATTGTGACTACTTGTTCTTTTATCTTGCTGATCTCAATCATCTGTTTTAGCTCGTCTATTTTCTCTTCCAGCATTTCGGAAGTTTTCTCTACCATACATTTCAAATTTTCTTCTAGGGATTTAGAGTTTTTCAGTGATTGGGCCTCTAAAGATTCTCTCAAGGTTTTAGAATTTTCTTGCAATGTTTGTAGCTTATCTTCTAAGGACTTCGCATTTTCTACCAATTTATCCTCTAGTGTTTTAGAATTTTCTAGTAATTTATCTTCTAGAGTTTTAGAATTTTCTTTTAAAGTTTGCAGCTTATCTTCTAAAGATTTTTGTCTTGCAATTTGTCTTTTTAACTTTCTTCCATTTTTTTTAAATAGATTACTCATGTCTCCATTCAAACAAATAAGTATCGGGATTATTACCTTCATTTATTAGAGCATCCTGTCGCCGTTGTATTAGTTCATTTTCTTCCCACTAATTTCTAAATCCCTTTCCTCAAGTTCTTTTTTTAAGTCCGTCACTTTCAATTGATCCAAATTCACTGTTTTAAACATTGTCAGTCTATTTATTTTCCACTTCTAAAGTTCCGCAAATACCCCATACCTTACACCACTGTAATGTTTTTATTTTCACATTCGGGTTCAGTTCTTGGATTTATTTAAAAACACAGTCCAACTCACTCTAATTTATTTCCACTACTTTAACACAATTTATATTCACAGAACTATTTACAATTTATCTAAACTATACTATACTGAATGAATAAATCCTCAGCTCTCTGTATTTATATATTTCTTCTCGGAATTCTCCAGAATGTCAAAGAGCCGCCGAGATCAGACTAGATTCTTCGAGAAATACATCGAAGCTAAGCCGCCGACCTCGAAGCGCCAGTCGAACCATATCTCGAATTCCCCGAAATATCGGAGGAATGTCGCTTCCACGAATCATCGGATGAATTCTTGTAACAGTATATATGGTAGTACAATTATAGGGCGGAGTAGGAAGGTCATTAAATAGGGTGGTTAAAAAATGTTAAAATAATGCTACACTTATAAAATAAACCATTAGCAGTTGAATTTACAAGGTGCTAATAATATAGGTTGGAATAAAATTACAGTTATATAGGGTTATTAAAAAAGTTATATTGGGTCGTAATGATTAGGTTTATATACAGGGTGGTTGAAATATATGCTAAGTAGAATTATAGTTATACAATGTGATTTAAAAATGCTTTATTGCTTAGCCGAATTTTCAATATCGGATGGAGAGGAGATATTGTTATACAAGGTGATAATATAAAATGTTAGAGAAATGAATAATTTATAGAGCTACCCAAAAGGAGTTGCATATATATGATGGTGGAAATATAGGAATTAGTAGAATGATAGTTACAGAAGGCAGTTAAAAAAATTATGGTGGCAGCCGAGAAATGTTTGATGGTTGAAAAATGTTATAAAGCGTGGTCCATGAATATGTGATAGAGAAATATGGGAGGGGAAGAATAATTGTTATACAGGGTGGTGAAAAATTTTACAATAATGTGATACCTATAGGTTAGCAAACAGAGTGGTTACAATATATTGTGAAGTGGAATTCTTACAAAGTGTTTTAATAAAAGAGAACTGAAATTGTACTGATTCATTTCGTCTTGGAAATAATTAGTTTGCAGGGCCAAATGTCCGCAACTTTAGTTATCTTTCTTACTGTTAATTAACACAGTTTTAAGTTCATATTTATCACATTTAAGCTTAAAGCAGATATATTCACACGTTATTCAGAGGTTCAGTTGTGATAACTGTATGCATAATGGCGTCAGGTATTTTATTGATTTCTTTCATATGTCATCAAAACGGTCCAAATAATTGCAATTTATAACACATTTGGATAAGACAACGTCTGTCGGGTCCGTTAGATAAATACATTTTTGGCTTATTAAGTCAACGCGTACCAGTTCATTTTGTTCATAAACTTTTACCTGTCAATTTAAATGAAAATGTATCAGTCTGTAATGTTGGGGCTTTCGATGTTACCTGGTCCTGGTCTATTAAGGTTATACATACAAATTAAAAAATAAAGAAAAAAAATTACCCGAGTTCAAAAAAAACTAATAAGTTGAAAAGAAAACATTAAAAAATATATATAACCGACTTTCAAGTATAACTAAAAAGTTGAAAATAATTATAATAATATACAACACTAGACAATAAATAATAAATTCAATGTTGTTAGATACCTACACACAAAGTAAAAAATGTGAACATTAATAGGTGCTCATTCTGTACTAATTTAGTACCTACCTATCTAGTACATTCTTGAAGTCGGTGCCAAGCAAATCGAAAATACTGCATTGCGTCCTTATCAAACATGATTGTTGTTTGGCACCGACTTCAAAAATATACTAGACAGGTAGGTCATTAAGTTAACATTGAATGTGTTATTTATGTCTATAGTTGTATTTTGTTATAATTATTTTTGGGGATCTCGGAAACTAGCGGAGATAGAGCAACGGTTAAATTGGGAATGATTTGCAGTTTTACTGTCCCACTTTAATGACACTTTCGGATTTTTATAAAAAGTCATGGCTTACTAGATATTTTGAAAAAACGAAATTCTGTCGTTTTAGTCAAATCCCTCTAGCTCCTTTGTTTTTGATTTTATAAAAAAGTGTAAATATCAAAATTGAAGGGAATTGTATCCCGAATATGATTGTCATATCCTCGTTTGCGTGACAGCTCTCGTTTTCGAGATATGACACAAACTTATCTTTTTTTGAATGGAAACCATAGTTGGGTATGACCTCAAAAAATCGGACATTTTTAGAGCTTTTCAACGATATAATACTCGATATAGTTATTCATAAAAATAAAGGAGTTATGGATGCTTTTCTCTGTTATTTTCACTTTAGGTATATCAGATGTAACGAAAAAACTAAATAATTACTAAAAAGTTAAGAAATTAAAGTACATAATAATGGTTACAATTTATGTTCGAAAAGTCCACCATTGTTATTTAGACAAAAATTGCATCTTTTTAAGATTGACATTACCGCTTTCCACACAGACCGCCTATCAATTTCTTCAATTGCTTGTAATACCGCCTCCCTTAGGTCACCAACTGTCTCATACTTTCTTTTGTATACTTTGTTTTTTAGCGCACCCCATAAATAGAAGTCTATAACTGCCAAATCGGGAGACCGGGGTGGCCATTCGCGTGGGCCATTTCTTCCTATCCAAGAGTTTGGATAGATATTATCTAAGTGTTGTCTTACTAATAACGAGTTATGAGCAGGTGCTCCATCATGTTGGAACCACTCAATTTCTAAACGACTTCTCAAATTCAAATTATGCAACATGTCTTGAAAAGTGTATTGCAAGAAATGCAAGTAGCGCTCCCCAGTAAGTGATTCGTCATAGACAAAAGGCCCCAGAATAGGAGAATCTATGATACCACACCAAACATTAAAACCAAATTATATCTGGGGTCGTCTTTGTTCTACATGGAAGGGATTTTCTTTAGCCCAGATATGCTCATTGTGCCTATTGAACATACCGCAATTAGTAAATCTAGATTTATCTGACCTTAACACCTTTAATGGGAACTGTGGATTGTCAAGGCACATGTCTCTAAACCATTTACAAAACAAAATACGTCGATGTTCGTCACGAGCATGCAAAGTTTGAGAAACTGGAAGTTTGTACGGGTGGAACTTGTGCGCTTTCAGTACCTTAACTACAGTTCGTTGAGATGTGCCAGCTTCTGCCGCAATCTCACGAGTTGATGTAGATGGATTTTGATTTATCATTGCCAAAACATTTATTTGTGCTTCTTCGTTAATTTGATTACGTTCCTTTGGTGGTTTAGTAAAAGATCCATATCTGCGTAAACTATCGTAAAGCTTCTAGATACTACAAAATTTGAGGTGACATTCGGACCATGTAGCAATATTTTCATAGGGTTTTGTTAATAGCTCTTTTATTACATCGAAAAAGAGAAAATGAATTTAATAAAAATTATTCAGAAAAAAGCACTTTCTAGTACTGTATCAATAGGTGGTAAGATATTTTATTTGAGATCGCAAACCCCAGCGTCGTTTACATAGGGTGATGTTAAGTAACATGATTTATTCACTGGTATGTCCCATTTTATTCCACATAAAGTATTTTTTATATATTGGGGCGGACTGCTAGATATGATCACCCTGAACGTTTGGCTGTCTCACTATTTTGACCGGAATTTTAATTTTGCTCCTAGAACGTCTCCTGCCAAAAACATTTTAAATATCCAGCTTTATAATTTTGTGAATGGGAATTCGATAATGTTTGTCTCTAATGGATTACTCGCGATGTAGTGAGAATTTTTTCATATTGGATGAAACGTGTTCATTTCTTTCATATTTAATTAAATTGAAACTGTAACGCGATGAATTTGTTATAATTCTACACATTACAAATTTCAAATAGCCATCCGTTGTAAAAGAAATGAGGAGAGATATACTCTCTAATGAAGGCAAATACTTTTTACTACCTTTTAAAGGTAAAATCGATGAAAGATATACAGTGTGTCCGGTTATGAACTAGCGATAATCTAAATACATGTAAAGCAACTATTTTAATACACAATTACACTATATACTAGGGCTCAATACCCCCTCCTCACCATATGGCAGCCATTTTGTTTTTTTTTGATGACCTATTCTCTACGTGTAAACAAAAACGTTCATATCTCTTCAAGTTTTGGTCTTACTGAGATAAAAATAGGCTTATTCGACGGACAATAAAACTGTCTATCAACAACATTTCAAAACAAAGTGTTAACGTTTTCTTAACTTTTGAAAAAAAGATTAAATGCAAAAAAAGGGTAAAAAAATTATGCAAATCAACAAACTATTGCAAATCAATGCAAAAGTAGGCACTAAATCGAAAGTTTTTGAGTTAAGCTACAATACAACATTAAATTCACAACTGTATGTTTATTACTTTAGGAGTTATTGTTGTTTGAACATAGCGTATGCGCAAGCACAAAAGACCTTTCTGGGGACTTTAAACAGGTAGGTAAACATTAAAACCACATTAAAGTCTTATTACTTGCTGAAATCATAAAATTCATATCACAAGATAACCACTAATACAGAACGTAAACAGCACGGACGGTAAGTAAAAGTAGGGAGCACAAGGCAGGACAAGGTACAACTCACAGTACAACTAACGTAACTAGTCTTTATCCTGTAAGTTCTTTGCAGGTAGAGTCAATATGTTCCATTTCGCTTACTCCTGCTAGTCGCGAATAGCATTGCTAGCCTTTTCTCGGACAGCATGCAGCAAAGGTCAGATGTCACTTAAAGTTCTTTTGTGCTTGCGCATACGGTATGTTCAAACAACAATAACTCCTAAAGTAATAAACATACAGTTATGAAATTAATGTTGTATTGTAGCTTAACTCAAAAACTTTCGATTTAGTGAAAAAAATGAGAGGTAATCGGGACTACTTTTGCATTGATTTGCAATAATTTGTTGATTTGCATAATTTTTTGACCCTTTTTTTGCCTTTCATCTTTTTTTCAAAAGTTAAGAAAACGTTAATACTTTGTTTTGAAATGTTGTTGATAGACAGTTTTATTGTCCGTCGAATAAGCCTATTTTTATCTCAGTAAGACCAAAACTTTAAGAGATATAATGGTTTTTGTTCACACGTACAGAATGGGTCATCAAAAAAACAAAATGGCTGCCATATGACGGGGTAGGGTATTGAGCCCTAGTATATAGTGTATTTGTGTATTAAAATAGTTGCTTTAAATGTATTTAAATTATCGCTAGTCCATAACCGGACACACTGTATAATTCATCAAAATTGAACTCCAATCGATTTAAAAATCAATATTTTTTGAGAAGAATCTCCATGTTGGCATTTTTCACTTTATGATTAAAAGTTCGATTTAATTACCTGGTTTTTTAAACTTGACACAGGTTCGGTTGCTATCACGTGATTGTTGTAAATTATAAACATGATAAGGTAAAACATTTTCGTGCTAATTGCCTGATTCTGCAAAAAATATATAGTATTAGAATAAATTTCCTATTGGTCAATATTCTATTTTAAGAGTTTGAATTAAACAGCTGCATTAATACTGAGAATAATTTGTAAAAAAAAGTTGTTTCCTGACATTTTCAGCATGTAAGTGCAGTACTGATCGTAACTTATTGTATTTTTTCTATAAGATATTTAAGGTATTTTATTATAAATAAAACTTCTGAGAAATGTGCTTGAAAGCTTGAAAATTTTGAATGGAAATTATTGAAATAATTATGAGTGGATGCAAACTAGGTGTCATACAATTTTGAAACGATTTTAAAATATAGTTTGTGTACATCTTGTACTTATTTATTAAAACTATACTAACTTTTAATAGATGTCTCTTTAATTAAAGTGAAATGTTACTTACAAAGATATAGAGGAACACATAACCCAATATCAATAAATAATTTCCAACCCATATGAAGGCAAAATAGGGAGAGAGCATTTGTACTCCTTTTGTCCGATAACTGAAAAAACGTATTAATAATAAACAAAACCAAATTTAATATTTATCCACATATAAATATATATATATATATATATATATATATATATATATATATATATCATCATGTTCAGCTAATTTCGACCATTATTTTATGGTGGAGCCTCTCTTACATATTCGTTTCGCATTTCTCTCCATGTTGTTCTGTTGTACGCTTTTTGGGACCAGGTTATGCCTGCTATTTTCTTGATGTCATAGTCCCATCTTACATTGGGGCGTTTCCTTGGTCTTTTAACCCCCGTAGGATTGTTGACCACCTATTATCTTCTCTTCTTGCCAAATGTCCTATCCACTGCCACTTCAGAGATTTTACTCTGTGGATAACATCTATTATGATATCTGATGATATTTATACCTGGGTTTTGTTCCTTATCCACTCTATTCTCTTCCGATCTCTTCTCGTTATTCCGATCATGCCTCTTTCCATGGACCTTTTGTGCTACTTGAAGTTTTCTTGTAAGTTCGGTTTTCAGAATCCAGGTTTCACAACCATATGTCAGTACTGGTAGAACACACTGATCAAACACTTTCTTCTTAAGGCGGAATGCCATTCTTGACTTGAAGATTATGGAGTTTCTTCCAAACGTCATCCATGCAAGTTTGATCCTTCTGTTTATTTCTGGTAGTAGCGAACCTGATATGTATATTAATTGACCCAGGTATATATATTGTTCTACTATTTCCAGAATTATGTTATCTATTGTGACGTCTTGTGTGTCTACTAGTTCGTTGTACATTATCTTTCTTTTTCCCATATTTATTTTTAGGCCTATTTCCTTACTTACTCTGTTAAGTTCATTGATTTGATTTTGTAGTTCTTCTGCGTTATTGGCAATTAGGACAATGTCATCGGCGAATCTCAGATGGTTTAGATATTCTCCATCTTTGTGGTCCCAGTTTAATCGTCGAAAGATACTCTCTAATGCCGCTGCGAATAGCTTCGGTGATATTGAGTCACCTTGTCTGACTCCTCTGTTAGTAGGAAATTCAGGGCTGCCTTCGTATATTCTGATTTTGGCTTTGGCTTCCTTGTATATATTGGCCAGCGTTTCTATGTATGGCTTATCTACCCCTTGTTCACTCAGGGCGTTGATTACCGCCTTCGGATATATAGTGTCGAACGCTTTTTTGAAGTCAATGAAGACCAAGGCAAGTGGTATTTGATATTCTCTAGTTCGACTGATAACTTCCCTTATAGTGTGTATGTGATCAATTGTGCTGAAGCCTCTATGAAATCCTGCTTGTTCCCGGGGTTGAGCGGAATCTAGTGTACTCTGTATTCTGTTTTGTATGATTTTAGTGAATATTTTGTACACTACCGGTCTGTAGTTCCTAATGTCTTCTTTATTGCCTTTTTTATGGATTAATACTATGAGGGCGCTATTCCATTTTTCTGGAATGTTTCTGGTTCTTAGGCAATTCGTATATATTTTGGCTAGGCGTTTCCATGCTTCTCTACCAGCGTATTTTAGTAGTTCTGCCGTTACTGCGTAGTTACCTGCTGTCTTGCCATTTTTCATTTTCTTGACCGTTAATTCCACTTCCTCCACGAGTACTTCAGGTATTTCTTCTTTCGTCAGCTGTATGTCCAGAGAATCGGGGGCTTTGTATAGATCCTTGTAGAATTTCGTGACATGCTCCATTATTTTGTGTCTATCCGTTATTCTGATGCTTTCTTCTGTCAATGCGATTACTTGTCTTTTCTCAATTATCAATGCTTTCTTAGCGTTTTTATAGCTTTTCCGATTTTCAATTGCAGTTTCTACCAATTTTTCGTTGTATTTTTTGATGTCCTCTACAATTCTCTTTCTTATTGTCTTGCATAGTTCACTGTATTCTATGCGTTGGATGTCTGTTGTCCTTTTCAGTTCTCTTCTTTTCTTAAGCAACGCCTTTGTTTCCGAACTAAGCTTCTTGTGTTTGTTTCGTTGTTGGGTTCCGTCTATTTCTTTAGCACAGGTCAGTATTGTATTCATTAGTTGTGTGTTGTCTTGTTGTTTCCTGAGCTTCTCTTCTATCAGCGTCTGATATTTTTCAGAATTTTCTTTCAGGTTGTTAATGTCTATGCTAGTAGCGGGCGTCTTTCTAGTACGTTTCTCCAGTTTCGTATTAAGGACAATCCTTGCTCTGACAAGTCTGTGATCGCTTCCTGTCCTGAATTTATTTAGCGTGCTTACATCTTTGATGGTATTAATCTTGTTTGTCAGGACAAAGTCAATTTCATTTTTGACTGACGCATTTGGAGCTTCCCAAGTCCATTTCCTATTAGAATTTTTCTTGAAGAAGTAGTTTGATATGTACATGTTCTGATAGTGTGCGAACTGTACTAATCTCTCACCTCTTTCGTTTCGTTCACCGAACCCGAAGTTCCCCACTGATCCTTCTCGGTCTTGTTTTTTCCCTATTTTCGCGTTGAAGTCGCCGATAATGTATTTGAAATGGCTGTTGTTGGTATCTAAGGCCTCTTTGATTTCGCTGTATAGTTGTTCGATTTCTTCGTCAGAATGGCTAATTGTTGGGGCGTAAACTTGTATTATTTGAATAGAGTATCTTTTCGAAAGCGACAATGTTAGACTTGCGACTCTGTCTGATGTTCCGGACACGCCTATAATTTTATCGGTCCATCTCTTATGGATGAGGAATCCAACACCACTAGTTCTTCCTGTTGGTGTTCCTCGGTGGTATAGGAGGTTGCCTGATTCAAGTGTTATTAGCTCTTCGTTTTTTCTCCTAACTTCACTTATGCCAATGATATCCCACTTGATTTTTACTGCCTCTTGTTCTAATTCTACAATTCTAGCTTGGTTCGAGAGTGTTCGGCAGTTATATGTTGCTAGATGTAGTGTAGTCGAATGTTTGTCTCCCCCAGAATCCTTGAGGCAGACCAGTTTCCCGGTGTGGGATTGCTTACCCACCTGGGGTACACTTCCGTGAGTTTTGTAATTCGACATGTTTGAGGTTCTGAGGCATACCTCACCATGCTGCCTCAATGCGGGTTGGTAAGGAGCAATGATTCTCTTTCTCATGGATTTTGCCAGTTACCAGAGACGACCGTACCCCCGAGATGACGTCACGACTTTTTATTTTTAATTAAAAGCCGTGGTATGGTTGGGATTCGAACCCGGGTACGAGACTCGGTTTCACCCTCCGAATTAGTGAAATTTTGGAGGTTCGAGCACATTCCCTCTGCGCTACCGGGGATATATATATATATATATATATATATATATATATATATATATATATATATATATATATATATATATTATATCTTTTATATCTTCACAAACACAAATGCTTTTTAAAAAAATATATTTTTATTTAAAACACAAATTAAATATTTTCCTTCAAAAATTACGTTAAACAATATAAATGAGATAATTGAATGCGATACACTTAATGACGCTAACAGCCATCGCAAGTGCATTTATAAGCTATATGTTGCTTTGTCAGCAGTCAGCAGTTTTACACGTGCGATGGGCATTTGCGTATTTCCTGGGAATTGCTATATCGTGTAATATGACACCATGTGAACGACTCATTTGATCGGTTACACGGTGTTGTCATATTATTATTCTAAGTATTGTTTACGACGTATAAAACAACTCCCCTCACAAAGAAAAAGTTGCTGTTTTACAGGAACTTTTCTGAAAATAGAATTTGTAAAATAATAAAATATAACATATGAAATTTGTAGAAAGCAAAAGTGAATAAAATAGCGTAAATTGTATAAATGTATAAAATAAAAATATAATTAGCATTAAGGTCATTAATAATAAAACCTAAAATAATACAGTTTTTAGCGATAAATAAGTTTTACAAAACAATTTTTGAAATTATTTTGGGGTACTTAGCTCGAAGTCTTCAGTTTCGTTCGGTCGAAGGTTCGGTCTCAATCTTGGCAAGAATTTTGAAATTCTGGTTGTGGGTGATGGACTTTCGCTGGTTGTATTGCGTTTACGCCAAAGCGTTTGGAGGAAAAATACAGCGACAATTATTATTATGGAAAATATTGTCACGTAGGTGAACCAAGAAATGTTCTTTTTGACGAATGGCTGATTTATTAGTTCGTCTAGGTCCTTTGAATAGTCGTTGAGTTTGTGGTTTGCGACGTTTAACTCCTCGAAATTCAATTCATGGAGTTTCAAAGGTTTAAGTTCGAAAACGACAATTTTTTCTGGTATGGTATCGCAGCAGTTGAAAGGGATAAGAACTGGTTGATAGTTGTCAAGGGTGTTGCTGCTTTTTGTGGCGTCTGCTTCGATTTTGGTTATTCCAATGAAGGCACTGCAATCTTTCTGAAGTTTTAATAAAGAGTTAACATTGAGTGTTAAGGGCTTTGTATTGATGTCAGTACAGGTGATGGTAATGCTGAGAGGCTCGGTAAACATAATTAACCACATGTTGGTTTCGAGTTTTTGAACGTGGTACCCTTGAGCAGAAATCACGGCACTGTGACAATTGTCCGGCACTTTTTTAAAATTTCTTAAAAGTTGGGCCCCGCACAAATCATTTGAGTCTATCGGATATGCATAGAGTTCGGAACACAATTTATTTTGATTGTTCAACGGCTTGCAGGCACTAAGGTCTTTTATCGGAATATACAGTAAGGAATCGTCGTTTTTTGCTATATATTTATCAGTGAATGAGAGTACATGGTATAACCCAGTTCTATCATCATAGATGGGGATTGGGTATAAGCGGAGAGCAGTAAATGATTGCTGTTCAATAAGTGGAATTCTGAGTATAAATAAAAGGTCGGAATCTGTTTGAAAAGCTTCTAATTCTGTAATTTCTAAGTATCGTGCAATACTTGAATATTTGACGGGCAAAGGTAAATTATTTTTCACGAGATTCTGCGATATTTTCTGTAAGGCGGCAATGAAATGTTCGGAAGTTAATATTGAAGTGTGGATAATTTTTAGACGGGCAAAAGTTATGGAATTAAGAACATCATTTAAGTTGTCTTCTAGAAAGAGATAATTTTCCATTAGTTTTTCCGTCATTTCTAGAAATGAAAGTTTTTTTTCCACGTACGCCATTTTGTCGTTTACTTTACGAATCATATTTTAATTTTTCGAATATTTTCGTTAAATATTTTCTCGTCGACCTGAATGTGTTGAATAGTCTCGTTAAAGTTCTTTATAACTGAGGTGGTTACACTGATTTGGTTTTTCAACAGATTTTCGATCTGCAGTTGTCCTTTGTTTAAACTATTTATACTGTTGGTGAAGTACTCGCCGTCGGCGGCGTCTAAGTTACCAGTTATAGCTTTGAAAATTGATCCGGCGCCATCGATTAGTCCACGTTTGTACCTTCCGGTGTCCATGTGGATTTCAGTGAATTTGTTTTTGACAGAGTTTGAGATTTGGTTAAGTAGGTTGATGTGTTATTGAACGTCAGCACGGAATAAGTTGGTTGGGTGGACGTTAGTTTTTAGTGATAAAGTTAGTGCATCGACAATTCTGTCGTTGGTAGTAAAAGCTTGTTTTAGAGCGGAGAGATTTCTATGAACTAGAAGAGTCCATTTGTGATATGACACGGCTATACGTGATTCTTCATTATAATAAATCCCTAGGGTGTTATTGATTGGCTTTATTTCAAATTGGGATGCTGCCGATCCGAACAGCAGGATGACCCTGTAAAGAAATCAGTCTTCTGTGAAAGGTTTCATACGGTCAAAGTTTACTTTGGTTTTTTGGTTAGTACGAGAATTAAGTAAAGTAGCTGAGTTTGTATGTAGTTCTACTATTTGAAATAGTCCGTTAAATTTGTTTTGTAGTTTATCTTTGAACTGAGATTCGCGTACGTAAACCTTGTCACCTACTTGATAATTTGGGGTTTTGTCCGAAACATGTTTATCGAATCGAATTTTGGCTTTCTGTTTTTGAGTATCGGTTCTTTCGCGTGCTATTTTGTAGTACTGTGAGATACGATTGTTTAAGTCTCTGATGTATTTAGAAATCAAGTCCTTTTCATTATAGAGGGTTTCAGGTGGTCGGCTAGACGTGTGCCCGAAAACGAGTTCATAGGGTGTGAACCCATGAGTTTTGTTAGCGGAGTTGTTGTAAGTAATAATTGCGTATGGCAGAATATTGAAGGGGTGTTCGTCAGGGTGCTCGGCTTTATGAATACGGATCATATCTAACAAAGTTGAATGAAAATGCTCTAACGAGCCGTTAGATTGGGGGTGTCCTACACTAGAGTAAGAAAGTTTAATATCGAACAATTTGCAAAGGTCTTTGAGGAGTCGCAGTGTATTCTCAGAGGCGTTCCGAAGTGTTGGAAAAACACCAAGAGTGTACTGACGACAGTTTTAGCGGACTTGTCGCTAATCGGGTAGGCCTGGGAATATTTAGTTAGTTCGTCTCTGATAGTAAGGGCATAATTTTTGCTAGGAACTTCCAGAATGTCAATATTTATCCTTTTAAAGGGGGTTCTTGGAGCTTCGGTTACTACTAAGGGATTGTCAAGGTTTTTTTCGGAAAACTTTAGTTGTCTGACAGATTTGACAGTTTCTAATGAAGTTTTCTACGTCTTTTGTAATACCTTGCCAGTTATACTTTTCTTTAATTCGTCTAATAGTTTCGTTGATCCCTCTGTGTATGTTGTTTTTACCGTTATGGAATTGATCTAGTATTATTGGCACTTGATCTCTTCCTACTGTTTTTGTTATGTTCTGACAGACTTTTCACTTTATGTCTGTTTCTGCGAATATAAACGAAAGCATTTCGAGTATAGGTAGGTCTAAGTTATTTTCAACGCAGTATAGTTTTGAGTCAGTTAGAAGGTCTTGTAAATTGAGGCAAATAATAACTCGTTCACAGTGTCGAAATCAGTTGGTAAGAGAATAATTTAATATCGTCTTTTTCGAACGCTTTTACTATTGAAAATATTGATTTTAAATTGCTCGAAGTCGGCAATCTCTTCGAAGATATCCTCAAGAATTTGGTTATGAAAATCTGTTAAATTGCCGGATTGAAAGAAAACTAAGATATTTTTGTTTTCTCTATCAAGGAGTTGGCAGTTGGAATACTGAATTTTACTATAGTCGATAAGTGAGACGGTCTTATACCGTTCTACGAATGTCCGAAATTCTGTAAAAATTGAGTTGTCTTCGTCGTCGGTTTCAAGTTGTTCTATGTCACTGTTTTCGTTTTCGTTTAAGGGAGTTATCGTGTAGTGTTGGAGTTTGGTGTTCGATTGGAAAGTCATACATTCATCAAAATGGTTGATTCGAATGCGTGAAAGGGCGTCTGCGTTCTTATTTACTTTTCCCGGTTTGTATATAATTTCATAATCGTACTCCTCGAGTTTGAGGCGCCATCTGGCAAGTCGACTACCTGGATCTTTAATAGAAAAGAGCCACGTTAACGGGCGGTGGTCGGTCAGGAGTTTAAACTTTCGTCCAAAAATTATCGGCCTGAAGTGTTTAACGGCCCAAACAATAGCCAGAAGTTCACGCTCTATTGTGGAGTATCGGGTCTCAGCCTTGCAGAGGGTCCTAGATGCGTATCCAATTGGCGGATCTTTGCCTAATGGCCCCTGTGAAAGCACAGCGCCGATTGCAAATGCGCTAGCGTCAGTTGTCAAAATAAAGGGCTCATTGAAGTCGGGATAAATTAAAATTGGGGTCGAAGTGAGGGCTTGCTTTAATTCATTGAAAGAATTAACGCATTTAGAACTGAAATAGAATGAAACATCTTTTTGCAGCAATTTTGTGAGTGGTTTTGAAATTTTAGCAAAATTGGGTATGAATCGACGATAATACCCGGCTAATCCCAGAAAGGATTTGATATCTTTTTGATTTTGGGGCTGAGGAAATTTCAATATACATTCTACCTTTGATGGATTCGGTTTAACTCCATCTTTGGTAATCAGATGTCCGAGATAGGCGACTTCTTTGCGAAGAAATTCGGGTTGGATTTTGAGGTTTGCCTTTCGTAGGCGTTTAAAAACATCAGTAAGACGAGACAAATGGTCGTTGATAGTGGGAGAGTATACGATTATGTCGTCCATATAGACGAGACAACGTTCGTTTTGAATGCCTAAAAGAATGTTGTCCATAACCCTCTGGAATGTTGAAGGGGCATTCTTTACACCAAAGGGCATCCTTACGAACTCGTAGTGCCCATTCTCAACGGTAAACGCGGTTTTGGAAATGTCTTTTGGGTCAATCTCAATCTGATGGAATCCTGAGGCGAGGTCAAGTGTTGTGAAATATTGGCATTTGCCAAGTTACCGTTAGTTCGTTGAGTTTTCGATAATCAACTATAACGCGCTATTTTTGCTTTCCTGAAGCGTCCAATTTTTTCGGTACTACCCATACAGGGGAGGACCAGGGCGAGTTTGAATGGCGAGTTTGCTGGTAATTTAGTTGGTTGGAATGTTGGGTGAATGGAGGGCGAGGTCTTTGGACATTTTGCTCAATACTTTGATTTTGTCCAAATCTTTGGTTTTGTTGAAATTGCCTGAACTGAATGGCCCATTCTCTTACAGAATTAATTGTCCCATTTTTGGCTCTAGGCCTGTAAGCAGGCTGTTTAGTGCCATAGGTTCAATTAAATCTATTTGGGCTTGTTTTTCCTTACTAGTCAAATTTTGTTTTGTGACCGCTGCCAGCATTTTTGCCTGGTGGGTCTGAATTCTAGTAGAAAAAGTTAAGAGCGATTCGGATGATAATTGTTTCATACGTTGGAGATCTTGAATGAGTGCCGATAGGTCTCGAGGGTCTCCGAAATGGTTTTCTAAAAGAGTTACAATGTCAGTCAATTGTGTAGGGTGTCGTGAATTTACTAGTTCCGCTGCCCTGCCACGGGGTTTATTTTTTATGTGGAGGATAAGTAGGACCTGTTGGTTATCGGTCGCCATACTGTGGGCGGTGTTACAAGATGTAATAAAATTAGTTAAAAAGATGGGGTTACCGTCGTACTCCGGTACTATCGCAAAAATCTCGGAAATTTTATAGGGCCCCACAGTTGGAGTGGCTGCACCTTGCCTTGTTGTAGTCATATTGTTTAAGAATAAAGTATTTGCACAATATTAAAAATTTAAATCAGATTATATTGTCGAATTGACAATGGTAAAACGTATAAATCAATGTGTAAATAAATAAATGTGAAAATAGATAGATATTAAAATAATTAGATCAGGTTATTATAAGTTGTCGTTCAAAATAATGGTATAAATTTAATGTTTAATTATAAATATGTACCAAAATTGGTCAAAAATATTTCTTACCTTGCGCTTTTACTCAAAATAAATGAACAATATATTAAAGGTAGTGATGTAATATGTTTAAAATATTTAAGGAATATTAATGGATATATCTTTGATGATAGAAATGGTGATTAAGTGTATCAATAAATGGAAATAATACAATAATAGTAACGTAATCCTTACAATATAATTCCTGGCATGGACTGTTCTGTAAGTTGACTGCACTGGTTAGCCGTTGCATGTTCCTGGTGCTAGCTCGCTTCCAGTTGTGTCTCCAGAAAGAGGTTGATTGTCCCACGAAGGTTTGGAAACCACCACGACTAGTTAGAATTCTCGTGTTCTAGTCGTTTTGGAACAATCCTACTGACTGCGCCAATTTTATATCTTCACAAACACAAATGCTTTTTTTAAAAATATTTTTATTTAAAACACAAATTAAATATTTTACTTCAAAAATTACGTTAAACAATATAAATGAGATAATTGAATGCGATACACTTAATGACGCTAACAGCCATCGCATGTGCATTTATAAGCTATATGTTGCTTTGTCAGCAGTCAGCAGTTTTACACGCGCGATGGGCATTTGCGTATTTCCTGGGAATTGCTATATCGTGTAATATGACACCATGTGAACGACTCATTTGACCGGTTACACGGTGTTGTCATATTATTATTCTAAGTATTGTTTACGACGTATATAACATATATATATATATATATATATATATATATATATATATATATATATATATAATTATGAACTGAATTATGTTCTGCTTCTAAATTAGTGAATTACTTGACTTTTTAGTTCCTGCTTGGGATCCATTACCAAGAGACAAAGAAGCCAGGAAAATAAAAATGAAATATTTACAAAGACTAATGCGAAGTTGGGGCATCTATCCGCTTATTCTCTAGAATACTAATAACAGAGATTTCATAGTCTCGAACAGATAGAATTCGAATTCTGCCGACTCCCCAAGCTACAGTAAAAACTGAAAATTTTCGTAGTTCGAACTTGGGGCCTCAATCTAACTACACTCTACTAGTTTACTACATCTATTAAAACTCTAATGAAATTCATAAATCTCTAATTCAATTTTTATGAACCAAAATTTTGTAATTAATTCAGATATTGTAGCAATGATAATTGAATCTTTTATTTACATACCATTTCACATATTCCAAATATTAAATGTCTTTTCTAACTCCTCTGCAGATATTTCAATCCATGAGATTTTATATTAATTTGAAATATCTTCTAAATTATTAATTGTCCAGCCAAAATTAATGATACCTACCAAACCAATCATTCATCTTATTTAAATTTTAAATTTAAAAATTAATCGGTCATAAAATTAAATTTTTTGTTTACTTGTATTACTATTCAGTGTAAATATCATTCCAAACACATTCAAACCAAAACATCTTACCTCTTAACGCTCAGTTTTCAGTATTCTCAACGGAACCAACCAAACGGGGAATCCAAAGGACAAAGTACCTAACGAGGATCGATGAGTTTACGAAATTCCATGTCGGGATTATCCAAAGCTACATCGGTCGTACCAACAGGCTCGTCCGCCATCCAGTATATGAACACAGTCTGTTAGTACGTAAAAAAGACCGACATCAGCTCTCGCACATCATCATATCCAAACAGGACGCTCTACCAACTTTGGACATTACGACTGCCAAATCCCGTAGGGCCTTCCACTATCCGCGAAGCTATATAAATAGAGAAACGACCCCTCTGTCTCAACTGACGCGATAATAGCACCCGCCTTCCTACAGCATGGAACTCCGTAACAGCCATCCTAAACAAATCAGACATTCAGCAACACCCAACCAATCACCACCCAGTTCTTTCATCACGTGACATCCCCTTCTAATCGTACCACAACTATAAATAAAATAATCAGAGCAGATTCACACTCAGTTCAGTTATCTAGTGAGACTTGGGAAGAAGACTCTGAAACTATTTTGAATCAGTCTTTCAGTGAGAATTGGGAAGTAGTCAGATTGAGACCCCGAATTTGATCTAAGACCTGTACCTAGCTCTAAATCAGTCCTTTAGTCAGACTAGGAGGAGAGGCAGACTGAGACACCAAGTTCGATCTAGTGCCTGATTTTCGGGATTTTTCATTTTGTTTTTTGATATTAGGTCCAAAGCAGGAGTCGAAAAAGTGGAGTATATCATAAATTCAGACGCGTTTCTTCCACGCAACCTAGCTCAGTTCGTATATAACATAAAAGCTGTTGTCGTTCCCCGTGTGTCAATGCGCTTGTGCTAAATAATTACTTTTCACCCAACTTTGAAATGAGATGAGAGTAGTTATGATTATAAGCAAATAGCCGTTTCTTTACCTCTGATTTGTCCATGACTTTTTGAAATAATTCGGCATAAATGTAATACTTTAATTCTTGTAGCTTATATTCATATTAAATATACCATGAGATACAGCTGACAAGCAATAATGAGTAAAGAAAAGCTCAATTTGTTTTACATTGTAATTCAGTTAGAAAATAATAAAAAGTTTTCGTCCAACATCTTCATTTAATATAAAAAAACGTTATAAAATTTGTTGGGGTTCAAAAATTTTGAAATTCCGTTGTTTATTTGCAATTCAAGGTACGACACATAAATGAACCCTAAAGGAAAGGTACATATTTCAAATAATATTACCTGCTACAATTCCATAAGTGTTCTGCAACAAAACTTAACTTCTTGAACATTTCTGTTTGAAAATCAGCATCATTCAAAAGGTCGACATTTTTGAAAAACTTCTTGTCAGTAGATATGGATTTTATATAGTCGTTTAACATGTAGACTTGAAAAGTACATAGATATGACAAATATGGCACAATGAATATAACTGTAAGGGCAGCAAAGTGTAGAAAATAAAAAAAGAAACTGTAAATGTGAGTTACAAAACTCATATTGTCTGGAAGATTTGTCTGAATAAAATAAAGAACTAAAGCAGTTTTCTTTTCATTCATTCCTTCTGCAGACGTTCTATTATTGTCAATTGTAGTAATAGCTATAATGAAGAGGTTTGCCGTAAAAACCCAGTAACATACTGTTATTATAGACAAAATTCTTTTCTTTTTGGAACTTTCATTACTCATTTTACTGTATGACCAAAACTTTTCTCTCCTTATTTGCTGGAACTCTCCTAGTTTCATTGAAACTAAGCAAGCAATAACGCTTAGCAATACCGGCTGAAATAAAATAATGTAATGTAAATAATGTTGCAAAAGCAGCACTTCACATACATTTCAAAATAATCGAAAATTTTTCTTAATACGAATTAGTAAAGCTACGCATTTCTAATAATAATCATCATTTCACATTTAGCACATGTGTCACTACATTTAAGGATCAGTTATTTAATAAAAGGCGGTGCTTAACACTGAACTAGACTACAGAACAAGTCAAGTGCTTCGAAGATATATACAGATATATTCAGATGGAGAAAGTCCACATTATATCAAACGAAAAACAAATCAATGGTCTATGGGCTTTAATAACCAAGTTATGACAATATATATGTTAAAAGTAAATTATTGTCAATGCCACAACATCGCTTATCGGACGATACAGTTTCATTTTTGCCATTTTTTCTTACTAGTAAAAAAATTACCTTGACCACGAAAATTGCACTGCAGAGTTTTGTATTGATTAATGTTTTGTCGACGATTTGCTTGATTTGGGTAAATGAAACATTTAAGAAATAAAGGTTTTCAAAACATTATCGTTCTGAAAACTGATATTTGGAGGTATCCTTTAAAATTTGAGTAATTCTTTTATGTGTTAAGTTAAAGAATATAAGAATAAAAAGCATTTTACATATGATTCAGAAATAACTTTTCTTAAAATATTTTTCACCAATGTCCCCATTTCAGAAACGTTAGATATTCTAAAAACGAAACACACTATCTCTTCTGATATCATCAAACTTATACAACACTGTTCTTCTAACACGTATTTTTCATTTAAATGCACTTTGTTCACACAAGTTCGTGGTGCCCCGATTCCTTGCTAACATTTTTATGGAACAAATCGAAACCCAGGCCCCAAACTTCTCTTATTTAAAACTTCCTGTTGGCTTAAATATCTTGATGATACTTTTGTCATTTGGCCTTATGGCAGAGATTCATTAGACTTATTTTTACAATACCTCAATGGTTTACATTATAACATTCAATTTACAATGGAAATCGAGTCCGATTCTTCTCTGTCGTTGATGTCTACATAACAAAAACCAACATTGACAGATTTTCACATACCGTCTATAGGAAATAAACCCATACCAATCGATATTTAAATGCTCAATTGAGTTCTGTAATGAAATATTTGACTCTTAGATCTATTCGCTTAACAGACATTGACAATAGACAAAAATAACTTAATAATCTTCAACAAATCCTTCGACAAAACGGTTATCATCCGGACCATATTGCGCGCATAATTCGTCAATCTCAACAACCCTCGAATACACCAACCCCGCCAGAAACTTGATTTGCTCTATTGGCGTGGACTGGCTTTTTCTGTAACGTCTGCTGTATCTGACTGCTACTTCAAACCGCTTCTCCGTATACCTGTTCTCTCTAGAATTTCGTTCCAATACCTGCTTGCTTTCTGCTTCTTTATCTGCCTGCTGCTTATTCTGCCTACCTTCTTTATAAATTTACTGTAGTCTCAAATCAATGCTGCTTTCAATCTGCTCTTTGACTTGACTGCTTTCTTAATCAAGTGGCTTCTATACTGAATGCACTTCAATAGCTTCTGTGAACAACTGCTTTCTTAAAATCCTCTGGCTGGTGGTTGCATTCTCAATTAACTTGTAATACCATTTAGACATATTTGAGGTTTTAACGAAAAATATTTTTTTCTCTGTCCAACTTTCTGCCAGCTAAACGTCAATTTCTAACCCCGAACAAAGTTTTAACACTGCTAAAATCTGAATATCCCGTATGACATGCCCTGTCGCGTTTTTATAGTTTTTATATTGACATAGAAACAAATTCATCTAATTACGAACTTTCCAATCTTAATTCCTCCAAATGTTGAACCGTTTGTTCAAATCTCACTTCCAAAATGCTTAGTTTTTTAAAATACCTTCCCAATTTTGTAATTTTCATTCTTCTTCTTCTTCCTTGACTTAATTACCACCTGTACTTCAAAAGTATAACCTGCTCCTAAATTACAAAAATTGTCCATTGTTTACTACCAACACTGCGTTCAGTCGAGCCAACTATCTGTGCTTGTCGTCAAGTATAAATTTCAAATATATCCGTTCGTTGGTTATGTCATAATTTAGATCCAAAGTTATATCATGGCAATTACTATTTTGCCTGTTAATAGATGGAGATGGAAATAATAAATTTTCAAACGCTATTGTTCATGAAATGTTCCAATAAAATTCCAAAGATATTAATTGTAACCCTTGCGGTACCAAAAATATGAAGTTATTGAAAATCTGGACTTCTGAATTTAGTAAAGGTCACTAAGTTTTTATATCAAAATCAAGGTAAAATTTCATTCTTTGTATTGCTTAAACATTCTCGCTGTGATATATAAAATTAATTGAATATTTCTTTATGCTTGTTTAAACTATTACTCGTTTTTTTAGACATGTAGCTAAAACTGTCTTTGTTGGATTCAAAAAGTTATGTTTTACTGGTTCAATCTAGTAAAAAATGCATTATAAGTTACCAGTTTATGACCTGGATTTATTATTTTACGATTTTAATATGATTACTGCATCTACGAGGTGTGTTCAAAAAATACCCGGAATATTCGTCTTTTGAAAAAAATATTTATTTTATCATCTACATCGATGTTGTCCGCGTCAAAGTAGTCCCTACTAGATATTATGCACTTATGCCAGCCTTTTTCCAATCCTCAAAACACTTCTGGAACTCGATCTTTGGGATAGCTTTGAGCTCTTTCAGCGATGCACTTTTAATCTCATCTAAGCTTGTGAATCGACGACCCTTTAAGGTTTTTTTATTTTTGGAAACAGAAAAAAGTCACGAGGGGCCATGTCTAACGACTATGGATGTTGAGGTATCATTACAGTGTTATTTTTTGCCAAACATTAACGAACAAGCAACGATGTGTGAGCAGGTGCATTATCGTCATGCAAAAGCGATGAACAGTTTTGCCACAAATCCGGACGTTTTCTTCGCATTGCTTCAGGCAAACGGCGTTGAACTTGTAGATAGTGCTCTTTATTGATCGTTTGACCTTGATGCACCATGCCAGTAAAATCAAAGAACACAGTCAACATAACCTTGACGTTCGACCGCACTTGCCGAGCCTTTTTCGGTCTTGGAGAACCAGAATGCCTCCATTGGGACGATTGAGCTTTGTTTCGACGTCATATCCGTAAAGCCATGTTTCGTCATCTGTTATTACTCTTTTGAGCAAATCTGAGTTGACGTTGACTTCATGTAGTGACTCCTGAGCAACTTCCATACGCCGCTGTTTTTGTTCAGAATTGGGAAAAATTTTGTTGCCACGTGTTTCATACTGAAAAAGTTCGCAAAAATGTCATGGCATGAGCCATTAGATATGTCAACTTCATCAACGCCTTCTCTGATTGTGATTCGACGATCGCTGATAATCATTTCTTTCACTTTCTTCACGAGTCTTGGAAACGCTTATACCACTTGTAAACACTTGTTTTTCCATAGCAGACTCACCATAGGCCATTGTTAATATTTCACACACTTTGTTACACTTTATTTTTTACACAAAACTTAATACAAATTCTTTCATTAATTTTTTTTTAATCAAAAATCGCCGAGCTCATAAAAACTCGTCTAATCTTAGCGACTGCCACAGACAAAGTAAACAAGGAATACAGAAGAAAATTGAAAATTGTATCATACGTCAGGGGCATGTATACCAACATAATAAAAAAAATTGACAATCGGACTCTCCAAACCCGCGAAACTTAAACATTCCGGGTATTTTTTGAACACATCTCGTATATCTCCATTTGATGTTAGCATTGTGTTTTTTACATCTAAGAACTATTGTAGCATTTCTTATATATAAATGTTTAGTACAAACCTATAAAGTTTTGATTATGTTCAGTGAGCGAACACTTTCTTAATTTAATAAACAGCAAACTTACTCCTGAATTGATAAATAGATCAGATCCGTACAACCAAAGAGCTTCGTGGAAATCTGCTCTGGAAAATATGTAACATATCTCTATAATCCATACAGTTATAATAATGCTCAAAGCAGCTACGGTTGTCAGAAAAAATGCTTTGGATTTCATTACACTCCAAGTGACCAATTCTAGCACCTCGTACGAATCTGAAATACAGTTTATATTACTTACTAACAGTCCCATACAGTTTTTACATTCAATCGGGACAAGGCATATATTTCTCATTTTCATTACTAATTTATTAATTAAGTATCATTCTGGGGTAGTCATAGCTAATCAACATGTCGGTGTTTTACAAGATTATAAATGGTATAACCGTTATAAATGCAAGACATTCCCAAATATCCCTGCTTGAGTTTTAAATAATTTAAAAATACATTAATTGAACTTTACGTATAATATGGGGACAAAAAATCTAAATCAACATATGCCTATTTTATAAACAAAATAGAAATGCAATATATGAAAACTAGTGGAGCCCATAGTTCGAAATGCGACCCTATTTCATCAAATTGTAAACATTATTGGGTTTTTTGTCAAAAGTATATTTTTATCGAAAATAAAGTTGAAGAAAAATCGTAGAAGTAGGTGTAATGACCAAAAAATATATATACAGGATTATTGACGTATTTCGCCACGGAAAATTATTACTTAGATGCTCATTTTAGACGATCTTTTTTTAGGTTGATATATATCCGTTAGAGGAACATTTTAAAATAATTTTCGTTCTATACAGGGTGTCCCAGAAATGTGAAATGTATCAAAGTTTTATTTTTTTAAATTGAATGCCCTGTATATTATTAGATTTTTGGTAACACCGATTACAATGGTAAGGTGTTTTTTGGGCTTCCTAATCAGTGAACTTCCAATTATTTTAGAAAATATTCTATTAAACATACGAGCAAGAATGTGGGTCACATATTCATCGTGAAGTACGACATTTTCTAAATGTCCGTTTTCAAAATCGTTGGCTTGGAAGAAATGGTTTTCAGAATTGGCCTCCAGGATCTCCTGACTTGACCTCACCGGATTTCTTTTCATGGTCATACATAAAAGCAATTGTCTATAACATGCCTCCAACAACACCGAATGATATGAAGGACCGCATTAGAGGAGCTTTCCATAGCATAGGCGTCGATATGTTGGCAAATGTTGCTAATAGTTTTAAAAAAGGATACATTTATGTTTAGAGTCAGACAGACGACATATCGAACTTTTTTTTGAGCCGATAGTATTGTTTTAAACCCAACATTACTGCATGAATTACCCAGCATCTAATGTTAATAAAATGTTTTGGCCTCAAACCTGTCATTTTTTGTTTTCCTGAAGAAAAAAAATAGTTTGCATAATATGTAGAAAAGTTAGGTATAGAGAAATGTTATACTGTCGCATAGAGAATGAAATTCTACTACTGCTGGTGACAAAAAATACAGGTTTTTCATTAAACTTAAAGAAGTTATTGTCATTTGAAATTTTGGTTAATTAATTGGTATGTATTTCATACCTTGTATACAACACAAAATATTATTCTTCAGAAGACCCTAGTCGAAATTTGGTTGGAAACAAGAAAAGAGTATGCTGAGCCACTAACCCTTTAACTGATCACTAAATTTTGATAAAATAGTGAATATTACAGAAACTATGGAGTTTAGGTATAGTAAACTTTTATGAAACACCTTATCATTTTAATCATAGATACCGAAAGTGTAATAATATGCAGGGCATTCAATTAAAAAAAACTTCAATACTTTTCACATTTCTGGGACAGCCTGTATAAAACGAAAATAATTTTAAAATGTTCCTCTGAATGATATATATCATCTTAAAAAAAGATCGTCTAAAATGAGTATCTTAGTTATAATATTCCGTGTCGAAATACGTGAATAACCTTGTATATATGCAAGTCGGCTAACATTTTTTTAAACCACAATGTATAACTATAATTATACTCCAGTAGATATTTCCATCACTCTGTATATGCATCCCTATATAATGTTTTTTGCCCCACTCTATATAACTACAATTCTACTATTTTAAACACTCGGTATAATTATGATCTACAGCACCTTATAGCTCAATCAATTTATGTATGCATATGTAATTGTTCAAGACAACTTCATTATGTGCCACAAATTAACATGAGAAGACATAACTTTTTACCCATCCATAAATCGCCTAACCAGCACTTTTTACTTTAAAATCTTGAAAGGTTCAGCTGTAAAAATGTAATGCCAGAAAACTATCAAATAATAATAAAAATCTTATAAGATCCTTCACATCAATTTGTAAGGAAATTTTTTTTAGAGCAGTTACAATCTCAAGTAGATTACCAAATCACCCTGTATTGAATCTCTTGCAATTTCGAAACTCAACTGTCATTATTATCACAAAGTCGTTCATTTTCGGTAATACGAGTTTTGACATATTGACAGTGTGGGCATAAATTATGTTTTTTCATTTTATTTTTACTAATAAACCAATATTATAAATAAATTTTAGCATTCTGCACTGAAGCTTGTCAGTAGCTAAAAAAAAAGAAAAATAACGAAAATCGGTTGAGGAACAGCGGAGAAAATGGTACCGAACCGTTTTATCTTTGCATATTAATAATAACTAGATTCGCATGTGATCGAAATTCGACCAATTGTGTCAATTCCTAACGAAATTCATTTTTTTCATAAGTAATTAATAGGACTTTATGATAGTTTCTGTCTTTACTTGATGAAAATTCATTTTAATATTATATTAAACACACTTATGTAATTTTCACTTAAATTTATTTACTATTGACAATTGTAAAATTAACAAAAATAACAACTCGGGTGTCTATAAGTTAACATGTGGTAGTTGCCCTAGTTTCTACCTCGGTCTTACGGGAAGATCATTTAAGACAAGATGGGACGAACATACCAAAGTTTTTGAGTGCCACAATTATAATAAGTCAACTTTTGCCGACCATTGATTGAATACGTTCGAAGTATTACATTTACAACAAAAAAGTAAAAAATCATATCTTTAAGAGTCATTAGAAATTAACAAAAACAAAAATTCACCATACTTCTTAAATGATCAAACCGAAACCAATTCATCCCCATTACTTAATCTTTTCAATAGAATTATATAAACTCATTACAGGCATAATTTATCCTTTTAAAAACCCGATTACAATATTTTGTTCTTTCTTAATAGTCATAATCCCCTCCTACTTGCTGCAATAATCCACTAAATAGCTCTGTAATCGTATCCCCGTAGTTCTTTGTAATAGTTTTAGGCATTTAACTGTTAGTCTTACGTTGTATTCTGAAGTGAAAACTACATAAGTGTGTTTATTTTAATATAATAATAGGACTTTATTGTTGTGAACATTTTTAATTCTTAGCTTAATGATATATGGTATGAATTGGATATTACAGACAAAAATCTAGTTAACATGAAATTTCTTAAAATTAAATAATTCAGCTATTAATCAGTAAAATAATATAGCAAATAAACGTAAATTACAGTTCCATTTGAATAGACATTGCAAAATAATCTGTTTTATTAAATTTCGATTTGTATATTTATACTACCCTATAAATCATTTCCTTTTCTAACATTTTTTATAATCACCCTGAATAACTATGATTCCTCTCACCTTATGTTACCCTATATATGCAACTAATTATAGGCATTTTTGTTCTAAAAATTTTTAAACCACCACTGTATAAATATAATTTTATTCTAGCACATATTTCCACCACTCTGACATATTTTCCTTTTCATCTTCTAATCTGCAGAGCCTAAAATTCAGGCAGTAGATTATTAGCGAAATAAAACTCTAATGTTAATTTTTGGGGCCAAATTAGAAAATCAAATACATATTTTCATAAAAATCAAGCGAATCATGTAGCAGATAAAATAAAACGTCTATGTGTGGAAAATACAAGTGTATATATTTTTTCTATATATAAATAGGCAAAGAACAAACGGTTAGGTGCCATTTTCTCCTCTGTCTCTTAACTGATTTTGCTTATTTTTGTTTTGTTTAATAGCTACTGACGACCTTCAGTGCAGAATGCTAAAATTTATGTGTAATATTGGTTCATAAAAATATAATATAATAAAAAAACATTATTTACGTCCTTACTGTCAATGCTAAACAGATAACAGTAACAGTGTCGCCAGATTGCTTGGGGAAAAATCATAAGATGGATTGACTCGAATGTAAAAGACAAATTAAATTAAACTAAAAAGTAACAAATTTTGACCCTTTCCTAAAGTTATTCTACATAGTCATGCTATTGAAACAGACCCCAGAGAAATTTATATTACATAATAATGATCATTCATTGAGCTCTCGCAAATTTGCAACCTTCACTAATTTGCAAATTTGGTTTGTCAACTAAAATAAGAATTATGTTGCAATTGATGAATTTATTTCTGATAATATTTCATTAATTTTAATGTTATACTTTCAATTTAAAGATTCTTTTAATTTTTACTGTGTAAATTTCATATAATGTGAATAAGATTACACAAAGTGTGAATTAATGCCCTGATTGTAGTATTCAAGACAAATAGTTAGATCTGGCATCCCTGAATTTACGGCTATATTTGATGTAGCACCTTCATTTGAATTTTGACATTTCAGAATATTGTTTGGCGTAAGTTTTTGATAGCACGATGGTAAAGGTAAGTTGTAAATTCAGTGTGTAAAATTCAAGATTTCAGCTTTATTCACTGCGAAAAGTTTTTAACAAATGTGAGTATTACTTATTTAGCATTAGTTAACATCAGGTGCATTATATTTCTTTATATTTTCCATACAAAACAGAAATAGTCATTGTTTACTATGTGATTCATTTAAGTTAATGAAATTATATTGAATCTTATGTTTTTGGTTGAAAGTTTCTTAATATGTACTTATGTTTTGTAGTTATTTGGAAAAGTAATGTAACACCTTAATACTAACTTTTGAGTTGGTTGATTTCATTTTCTGCTTACGAGCTGAGAAAGTATTATTTTTTATGTTAAAAATGATAACTACATATTTGAAGATATTTAAAGGCTGAATCTTTCAATAGGGAATCAGTTACTCTTGTGTGTTCATGCATCTTATCTAATAAACGATTTTATTTTATATTTTATGGTTCCATTCCTGCTAAATCCTTGTTTTATTACAAGGGACTTTTACCTAAAATAAACATGTCATTGACATTTAAAAATAAAGAAATTCAATGCTTTTACTGATTTGTTATAGTAAGTTAGGTACATATGTCTATTCCACAAAGTAATATATTTTAATTGAACATATTTTTCCTTCGAAAAATATTGAGTAATTATATATGGAAGAAGCGTTACCTGTTGTTAAATCATGTGAAGTCTACCTTTAATACTCAGGCATCAAGCGTTGTTTATTGTTCAGTAAAAAAAATAGTCAATGTAGTAGATCAGTATTTATTTGTTGGACAAGTAGCAGTAATTTTCGTTTTAATTATTTTGTAATTTTTTGTTGTGAATTTAATTATTTTATTACATTATTTTCAAAATTTTCGCAAGGTGTGGTGTAACAAATTGATAATCAGTGGACAACACAAAATCAATTACACATTGTATTTGTTATAAGGTTGTTGAACATATATATTTTTTTATTTTATGAACTTGATTGAAACTGCAACTGGCGAAAACTTCTAGGTTACAAACTACTATCCCAGCAAAACTTAGGGGACACACATTTTTGAAAATTATTTGGAATACCTATAACTGATTAAATTCACAAATATATTTTTTATTTCAATAGATTTGTCAATATGACATGAACGATTTGTGGGGGGGGGCTTCATGACACCTTCTTCTCCGGTTTCTCCTCCACTCTATTTGTGATAAACATATACTATTGACAAACGAACCTCAATAATGTTCACAATTTGATGGAATTTCGACTACTGAGAGCTCACTTCAAAAAATATATTAGGGTAAATATAAGAAAATGCTCTCATTCCCTGCTTGTCTGAAACTGGAATATTAGAATCTTGAAAGGTGTACCGAATCCTTAGTATGCGAGTCCAACTCGAACTTGACCAAATTATTTTATTTAAATTGAGTCAATGCTGACCGAATTGTATAATTAAGTAAAAATTTTGGAACAAATATTTATGATTATAAATTATAGTAAATTTTGAAAACAACTTTGTTAATATTGAAAACATCTGTCAATTTTCAAGAAGAACGCCTTTTCTCAAAAGAAAAAATATTAACTCTGAATTTCCCGAAGATCTATGTATCTAAGATTATATTATTTGCATTATATGATCAATGTTTCTGGGTAAGACTCCTATGTCTTATGAATTTAACAGAAATGTGTTTAAATGAACCATTAATGAAAAACGATACAATAGATAAAATCTTAATGAACTACCGAATAGTTTGTGCAGCTAAATTGGGAAGACTTCTTATAAATTATTTTATGTGTTAGATGAAGTGACTAAACTAAAAAAAACATTAGGTGAATTAATAATTCTTCTTCCTCACCAACCATGACGAGGCTGCTGGAACAATTTACTCAAAATGTTTTTAAGGAGATACTCACTCAGTATTGAAGACAACAATACATAAAAGCTAAATTAATGTCGTCTGTATTATAATGTAGAATGTTGTTTACACTAAAGTTCATAATGCGTAGTAATTTGTAGACTAAAATCACCATTACGCATCAATGTAAAAGATGTCACCATTAACCTTAATATTTAGGTAATATTCAAATAATGTAATCTCTGTTTACTCTAAAAACTTTGTTCCACGAATTGTTCATAAAAAATAACTTTAGCAATAAACTTTCATTGGTAAAATTCTTAATTTAATAAAAGAATAGAAAAGAAACTTGAAAAAAAACATGTTGCATACCTATTATAATTTTTCATTTTTACTTACTGTGAATAACTAATTAAAAATAACGAATCCCCGAACTAAATCAATGTCATGACTAATATAGTAGTTGGTTGCAATAATTTTGTACTATTTTTGCATTTAAGTTAGTTTGAATTCTACCTTGTAAACTTTATACTTGGCTATAAACGAAAATTAAAAAACATTTTATTGACATAAAATGTAAACGTCGACTTCCTATGTAATTAAGTAAGTAATAGTTAATAGGCGAACATTTACAGGAATTTAACTGCAACGCGGTTGTAATACTATTAATGAAAAACTGGTAGAAAACCCAAAGAAACTTCAAAATGAACGTTTATAAGCTAGATAGAAGCATTTTTCACCAGGAAAAACACGAAAAACATTTATAATAATCATAACTGTATTTCTTTTGGAATCTGGAACATTAGGTTTTAGAAAAATGAGAGTTTAAGATGGCATAATTAATTAGATAAATAGTTTTGCAGAATTGCAATTAGAGACATCTTGCAAATTGCACTCATTAACAAGTATCGTTCACAAAAACTCCGACTATGGTTTTTATCTATTTAATCAAACCATCTAAGGGTTGAACTCCAAAGTTATTCATTTTGCTTTGACAGACATAGCTTCTCAAGAAGGAATTCCTAGTAGCGAATTGTGTGTAGATGTGATAGTGGGCTTAGAAACCGGTAGTGGCGTTTTGTTAACTTATAAATTTATAAATGATTTTTTGAAGTTTTTCAGAAAACAAATGTTATACTTGCTATATATAGTTACAGGTTATTTTGATAGTTATGCTAAATTATATTAACATATGTTATAATACTAATGTTGATTCTAAAGTTGCTAGCAATAACCGAATTTCAACTCTTCAGATCGATTTAGCACTATCGTGAATGTAATTCGTGTATCGATCTGATCTTAGCAAATGTTGACTGTTCAGTATTGAGCCATGATGAAGAGTTGTAGGGAGAGGATTCTCTGTATGTAACAATGTAAACGTGACTGTTACACAAGTAGTCTCAGGTGGTATCTATGAAATGTATAAGTTTAAAAAATCTAATTATATTGTAATGTTTTTATTTTCACACTTGGGTTCCGTTCAGTTCTTGGATTTATTTAAAAACACAGTCCAACTCACTCTAATTTATTTCCACTACTTTAACACAATTTTACAATTTATCTAAACTATACACCGCGGTCGAATACTGAATGAAGTCATCGCCAGCTGTCCATATTTATATATTTCTCTCGGAATTATCTAGTAAGTCAACGAGCCATCGGGAATTATGTTCTCGAAGCTTCCAGAAAATTCGACGAATTCCCATTAACGCTAGCGGTCGGCCTTGGGTCGATAGACGAACAATATTTCGGCTTCCCAGAAATATCGGAGGAATGTTGCTTCCACGAATTGGATGATGGCCGATTGCACCAGCTATCGGATGAATCTCATAACAATATGACTATGTAATGCGTTAATTGAAGTATACGGTACATTTCTATATCGCGAAATGAATTTCCACATCTAGAAGTTTCAGGAAAAACTAACCCACAAACACTTCAAATCGGGAGTCGCACTGCGTGTAAGGTCGTTTCTTAGGATATAAATCACATGAAAACAATCGTAGGTTCACTAAAACCTTTCAAATTTCAAATATACTATGATACTACCTTTTCAAGATTTTTCGATCCATTGAGCGCAAGATAATGTATTGTTTCTACTCGTCAGTTGCGCTTCCCTCAATTGATCGAAATCTCAAATGATTATTTATGTATTTAGTACATATATAACTGAATATAATTTATTATAAATATTTCGACATCTAGGAGTTACAGCGAAAACTAGCTCATTGAGATTCCAATCAAGAGTCGTACTGTGTGTAACAGGGTAACGGCGTTTATTTGTCAGTTGTGGAGGTGTAGACCTCAAGTGGGTCTCTGAATATAACTACATGAGAATAGTTTTCTCTCACAATCTGAATTGAAATAGACAACATAGGCAATGAACATGAAAGCAGAACAGGGCATCAACGTCAACGGATCCACCATATTTGGGGAGTATCTTGTGGAGCTCATCCGCAAATATTGTCATTAGTGTCAAAAGATATAGTAAGGTCTCCTCTGGATTATGGGAGTATATTACTAAATTTGAGAAACAAAACAATTCTTAGAAAGTTGGAGTCTTTGCATTTCAAGCCATTTAGAGTTGTATTAGGGTTTATGAAATCGTCTCCTACGAATACAATCCTAGTGGCGGATGGAGAAATTAATCTAAAGTGTAGGAGAAAATTGCCAGCAGCAAAATTGTTCTTGAATAATTTGGATAATCCGGATTTCTGAGTAAGAAATGATGTGGCTCAAAAACTCTACCACTTTCTACTACTTTTTGGAACATGGAGCACTTCTTGGGGTAGAGTCACAAGTTGGCATTCTTAATTCTGGAAAATACTTCGCCGATGCTATTCAGATCGTCGTGGAATGTGTGATTCATGAACAGAATGTCGTCGAGGTAAACTATGTCTCCAATTGCTCTATACTCCTTTAACCGTAGCGGGAGCATTACATAACGGCATGAATGTGAATTGAACTTGTGGAAAATGCTGTCTTTTCTGTGTCGCTTTCGTGAAGATCAACCTGCCTGTATCCACTTTTTAGGTCTAGTGTAGATAATCAACGGGACTGTGCTAGTAGGAGTGTTATCGATCCGGGGGATTGTCACGTCGTTGAATTCCCTGTAATCCACGCAAAATCGGTTGCTTCTATCCTTCGTTTTTACTAAAATAACGGAAGCAGATCCATAGGCTGGACTCAATATTTTCCTTGACTGCCTGTTGTTGACCCAATGGTAGTCGCCTACGTGTATTCTCAAGGGTAGAGCCTTTCCGGTATCTATTCTATGCTAGATGATGTTTTTACCACTGTTAGTAGCAACTTGACTATTAAAAATTTGCTAATGTTTTTTGATAAATTGCTTGACCCACTGCTGTTCCTCTGGAGTAAGGTGTGTTAAATGGCCGGCAAAGTATTTTAGAAACTCTTTTCTGGGACCTGCCTCCTTTTCCGGGCCCTGGTAAGCTTATTCGCAATTGATGATGGTGTCTATTGGCTCGAGGAAAGCTATTTCGTTACCCTTAGCAATTCGGATTTCTTTGTTGGACATATTCAGGAATATATATCCATCCTAATAAGAAGTCATGAGCTAACTCTACGGGTTCCACCATTCCAACGCAGCTCGATTTGTTCGGAAATTCTGGTCGCATGTTTCTCTAAAATTATTATAGAAGTAGCTAAATTGTTTACGGGGCGGGCAAATATAAATTCTCATTTAGGAATTGAAGAACATCATATCTCTGGTCAAACATGAACCCATATTAGTTAATTACGTTTATACCCATAATAAAATCATCCTGAATATTCGCATGGGGATGCCTTATTCTGTTGTCCCCTATCTGTAGCACTACATCTGCCTCTCCTTGTATTGACTCGCCGGTGACTGTTCTTAATTGAATGTTGTTGTTAATTGGCTGGATTTCCGATGACTTCAAAATTCTGGACCTGGTAGTGGACACAGGGGCACCGGTGTCAAAGTTGATGGTGACTGCTCGGTCATTTATGGTGTTCGTGATTACTAGACTGCTGCTATCTCGGTAACATCCTGGATATATATTGTCCTGGGGGCTGATGGAGTGTTACCCAGCGTTTGAATACTTATACTGATTATTGATCTGTCTGGTAACCTCACTCTATAGTGACGTTGAAGATGCTCTGTACGTTTACAACAATAACATGCGACTCTGTTTCTTTGTTTCCATCTTGTCTCAATTATTGTCTCCATTCCGGACAGAACATTCTGAAGAGTCTGCTGGGATACCTCCTGACGGATGCTGCTCGTACCTTGGATTTGGAATGGTCATATTAGCATCTACTTCCAAACTACGCCCAAAATTTCATTACTATTCCTTATTCTACTTAATCTTAGATTTCGTTGAACCTCAATATCTCTACCATTTATAAAACTTTGGGTAGCCAATTGGTCTTTAACTTTCTCTCGATGGTCTGGATATGCTATGTGTGTAAAACGGCTAAGGTCGGCTTCCTAATTTTGTAAAATTTCTCCAGATTTTTGTATTTTCACTCGCAGTTATACTTGTAATGCTTGACTAAATAATTGATTGTCATATCTAATACTGAAACAATTTTTTGAGTTACCCTGTTCAACCACTGGAATGCACTGAAGTAGTTCTGGTCATTTAAAGCAATTACTAAGAACGTATACTTTTCTTGATTATCTCAACCATTAATTGTAGATATTGTACTTTGCTTTGAATTGAATTGATGTCATATTTGATCTTTTTTTCGGAAGTTTTACACCTTCAGTTTCATCAGTTATTGCTGGTATGTCTTATTCTATAATATGGTTTTCTGGTTAACTGCTTCTTTACTAATTGCTTTAGTTGTTCTTTTTTTTTCAGTTTGTTTCTCTTGCATTTTTCTCCCAATATTTTAAGTTTATCTAGTCTCGTTTTCTAAGATATTTTGAGCGCAGCTTGTAATTTAGAAAATAAAATTCAATTAAATTCTGTTGTTTGTTGGCCAAGGCATTTACATTTTTTGCTATTTATCTTTCATGGCAATGACAAGGTTTTGTTGTTTTTCATATTTTAAGGCTGCAAGATTGCACTAACCTTTGTTGGATTTCTTCTCGAATTTGTCTCTACTTTTTTGTCAGATTTGTCTGGGATGTAACGTATTTTCTCGTCCAGCTTATCGGTATCTTGTTCCCATATTTTCTTGCTAGTCTCGTCCATTTCTGCCATACTTCTAGTTGTGACCGCAAATAAATAACGATTTTACAACACACTTATTCTTATACTCTCTTCGAGGTGTCATTCCTTTGTACGCAAGACAATATATATTATATATCAATATAATACATATTGTTTCTGGTTAGGGAACTTTCATCAGTTGCGCTTCCCACAATTGAATGTCCTCTCGAACACTTCTTTATGCATTTGATGCATTTCGTTAAATTTGAAGACGCGAGACCGACATCTAGGATTTTCGAGAGAACCAGTACACAGAGGTTCCCAATCTGGAGTCGTTCCGTGTAATTGCTGTTCTCTCTCAACTCCTTGGACAGAATGTCACGATAAAATTTTTCAGGTTACTTCACCTGTCAGAGATATTGAATACTCTCTTCGAGGACAGAGTGTTCGAGAGGACATTCAATTGTGGGATGCGCAACTGATGAAGGTTCCCTAACCAGAAACAATATGTTTTATATTGATATATAATATATATTGTCTTGCGTACAAAGGAATGACACCTCGAAGAGAGTATTCAATATCTCTGACAGGTGAAGTAACCTGAAAAATTTTATCGTGACATTCTGTCCTAGGAGTTGAGAGAGAATAGCAATTACACGGAACGGCTCCAGATTCGGAACCTCTGTGTACTGATTCTCTCGAAAATCCTAGATGTCGGTCTTACATCTCGCGTCTTCACACTTATTCTTAGTTCATCACACCAAACTGTGACAAAGTTCGTGGGTTAAAAAACAAATTTTTGCACTCAATATAAATGTCCTTATTCGCATCACAATAGTTTCGACTGCCAAATATCAAAACGATGACTAGCACCGAATAGATGATCACTGCGATACTATCTTCCACTTCCATTTCTCCCATCGGACAGTCGCCTCTATATATCTTCATATTGAATCGAGATTTCCTCTGTCTCTTCTGGTATGCTAACGTGTACAGTTTCTAATTCGAAAGCCTTTTATTACCATCAATGTTTTCGGATGTCCCCTTTTTGTCGACATTTATTTTACGCTGCAAAAAAATAAGAAAACTCAGAGAAGTAAATCGCTGTAAATAAAAGCCAACGTGCGAATACGATAAAAACCGGCCGAATACAAAAAAGCAACAACAACGGGAATCCAAAATGCTTCGACTGCTGAAAGAACTGAGTTGGACGCGATTCTGGAATCGAATACCATATAGACTGGCATACCAGAAATGACCGACAAAATTCTCCAAATGGACGAAACTATATAAAACGCGATTACCCTATGGGTAAGTAGTTTCAGTATTTCACTTTTGTTTTGTAAGTAAGTGATTTTATTTTGGCCAAATAAAGTCATTTATAGTAAGTGTTAAAATTTGAGCCCTCGAAGTCTGTAAGAAGACATTATGCTCATACGTTACAAGACTATTGTATTTTCTATGAATCATGACAAGAAGTGTTCAATTTAATCAAGCAATCGACGTATTAGAAGAGTTCCCAATATGGACATTTCAGCTCTGCATATTGCATAAACAATGGCAAATGGAACAAGTTGAAGGATGATCTTTTTTTGAAAAAGCTAGCACGTTAACTAGCAGTCCCTTTTACGCAAAGACTTTACATCTCAACTGAAGAATTGTCAAGAGATTGAGGTTAATTTTATAGTGTGTTTTGGGCATATATATGTGACATGCAACAAGCCTGTATCTCTATAATGGAATGAGTGCCAATAATTTTGATGATATTGACCCATTGCCATTTTTTCTGAATAGTTTCAAACGCACTTTTCTGTTATTTTAAATACATTATTATTGAATTTAAAAATTTTCTTTATTTTGAATGAAAAGAGGGACAGAATCGAAACTGATCGATGAAAACAAAGGCACCTTATAAAATGTATTACCTCTCTCTTGCTTATAGTTACAATATAGCTAATCTGTACACATTTGAGTATCTTTTTTTTAGATTGTATCAGCTAATTATTTATCGTTTTATATTAAGTCGATTTTTACGGGGTTTTTGAGAACTAATACCACTTTTGAGATTGCTAATATACTTGCCATTTATTCGACATTACTTATACTTTGTATAAACTAGGATAGTTATGTTATCTCGTTCCCATAAGAGGACAACAACATAAACAAATAAAATATCAGGAACACGTGCAACTGACTCAGTAATTTTTGAAAACAAAAACTAGTCATTCGGATTTTGAACGAGTTTCTTCAAGAGAAACGTCAGCTTTCAAACTGTAAATTCAGTTTGCCGAGCTACAGAAAATAAGAGAAAAATCCAAGTGAGGAAAAGAAAATCCACTATGGTCCACTACAGAACAGAGAAATCAAATGAAATTCCGCTCCGTTATAAAGAAATGTTGCTTTTCTTATTTTATACTTTTTTTCCTTATTTTATATATTATTTCCTTATATTCATACATTATTTATCCAGTTAATTTTAAAAGAACAACATTTAGATTTAGATTAGGGTACTTTATTTTTTTATTTAAATTAAATATTTCAAATAGTCCAGTTGGAGATTCAAATATAATGAATCCCAACAGACAAGTAGGTAATGTTCCAGTTTATGAACCTAAGCTATTGCAAATAATTACACAATTCGATGGAAATTCTTTAGAACTTTGAACATTTTTTGATAATGCTAATATTATAATTAATTTGTATTGGTAACCAAACCCAGAGAATATAAATAGCGTACAAAATATAACAATTATATATGGTATTTACTCGAAATTAATAAACCTAGAGAAGTTTATAGTATTTTCATTGCTAACGATCAAACACACTGGCAAAAACGCTTTAGTAGCTCAATATTGAGATTAGCGTGATGAGAATTGTTTACTTTTAGATTTTCAAATTGAAAATATTCACGAAAATTATACTGACACCAACTTGAACAAATTTCAGAAGGAACAGCTTTTCCAACAACTGCCTCAACAAAAAATCCTACTTACAACTACATTATATCTATGACAAAAAGGACCTTCCTTATATAAAAATATCCAACTTTCCATTGAAACTTTTAATGACAAGGGTGCAAAAAATCATTTTTGAACCCCCGAAGTAGCAGAAAATTATTTTTCAGATTTTATAAAGAAAGAACTCTACAAATTCTTCAATTTTTCAGACAACTAACAAAAATATTTTATCGAAATCCTAGCTTTTTCAGAATTTAATTCTAAGAAAAATATGAAGGTGTATTTATTTAAGTTCCACAGTTTCTTTGACGGCTTAATTGAAAAACCTCAACGTTCAAATTGATATAAGAAATTTCACTTTGAGAACTCCAACTTCCAAAATTAATTTGGACCGTTACGAAACAAAAAAACCTCTGTTCTTAGCCCGACTAAAACATCATACTATTGAAACCCATAAAGTTCCATAAAATTACCGCAAACATTGGAAATGGCCAAATTGAGATAAATACAATTAAAATAGGAAACTATTTTATTCCAGGAGGTATCACAATCGCAATAAATGGTTATACCAGTGGGTGAATTGAAAATAAGACAGACGGTCCCCAAAATATAATTATATTGTCCCATATCTATAACACTTTTCAATAAAAATGACTATGAAATTTTTCATGCAACAATATATTCCAAAAACTGACATTACGAACTTAGTCCAAACTCAACACATGAACTCACAAGAAAAATATCACATCGAAAAATGATGTAGTTCCTTTTCTGACATTTTCAAAACATAATGACGAACCTCTGACTTTCGCTAACCAAGTAAAACACAAAATAAAATCTTCTGACGAAATTCCAGTCGACTCAAAATCATATCGATATCCTTTAATCCATAAACCCGAAACTCAAAGACAGATCAAAAAAATGTTCGATAATGAAATTATTCGACCGAGTAATATTCCATGGTCGTCCCCAATCGGAATAGTTCCGAAAAATGGGGAATTAGAGTATAGGTTAGTTCATTTTTCTATGATTATCGTAAACTAAATGAAATAGCCGCATTGATGATCGCCATCCCATTCCAAATATTTCCGATATTCTCGATAAACTTGGCAAATGTCAATATTTCACAACTTTTGAATTTGGCTTTCACCAAAATGAAATGCATTCCGACGTTATCAAAAAAACAGCTTTCAATGTTGAACACGGTCATTACGAGTATCTCAGTATGCCGTTTGGTTTAAAAAACGCCCCCGCAACATTCCAGAGAGTCATGGACAATGTCTTAAGAGGTTTACAAAATAATATTTGTTTGGTGTATGTCAATGATATCATTTGTTTTTCCTCCTCACATCAAGAACATATTGTTAGTTTCAAAAAATATTGCAAAGACAATTTAAAAATCAATTAACTCAGAATTTTTGTGCAGAGAAGTTTCGCTTTCTCGGACATTTAATCACTCCTAATGGTAGTAAATCTAATCCTGACAATATCAAGGCAATTTCAAATTACCCAATTCCAAAAAACAACTAAGGAAATAAAAAATTCCTAGGACTTTTAGGTTAACATAGGAATATCATCAAAAATTTCGCTCGCATTACAAAACCATTTATTTACAACTTGTTTGAGTATATTAAAACTTTCGAAGAATGTAAATCACTTTTGACAAACGATAAAATTTTGCAATACCCAGACTTTTCAAAAAAATATATTCTAACCACACATTCGGGCTACATCGCTATACTTAGTCAAGACCCTATTGGTAATGACCTACCAATTGCTTACGCATCCAAAACCCTTAATGATAACCTGTGATCACCTTCTCTTAAAGTGGCTCATGTCTTTAAAAGAACCCAATTTACGTTGAGTACGTTGGGGATTACGTTTAGAAGAATTTGATTATGAAATAGGTCACATGAACGGTAAGAAAATACTAATGCGGACGCTCTGTCACGAGTAGAAATATATTCTAACTAAACCGAACGAGTAATTCCCCCAATTTTTCAATACATTCAAGAATTTAACGAACCCTAGAATTATAAATGAACAGATCGTCTACTTCTTGAGAAATCGATAACTAATCGATAATAGGAGAAGTTGACCCTGACGAAGAGTGACAACAATACTATTCATACTAGCGAAGAAGATCCAATACCAGTGAATTACTTTCTAAATCAAATTTTTAGTTTTGTCCAAGACAATCTCCGAAAACAGACAAAATTTTTGAAAACCTTTTAATTCGTACATGTTTCTATTTATATGTAAAAAATAATTCTTTCCGACAACAGCTAATTAATAATTATTTTTACGAAGAAATATGTAGATTCATTCCCCAAATACTCAAAAATTCTGCCTATAAATTTTTAAAGTCAAATAAATTACTTTTTGATGTAACACTGGAACACAGACAACAAAGTCTTATAAGATTCCAAAACGGAGGAATAACAAATCACAGAGTAATTTTAGAAAGCTCTAACGAACTCAAACAAAAATATTTACCCAAATTAGTCGATGATGTCAAAAAATTCCTAAATAACTGTAATGTATACCAACAAGTCAAGTATGAACGTCATCCCTTTTAATAAAATTTTAATTAACGCCCACTCCAAAGAAACCATTTGAAACAATCCATACAGATACTTTCAAATTTGAAAATTCGATTGCCCTTACTATGTGACATCTTTTCAAGATTTGGACAAGCTTATATTATTCCCAGTTTATCAGTTCTTCATGTATATACATCTCTTTTACAATTTATCAGTACATTTAAAATTCCAGAAAACATTGTTTCTGACAATGGTTCAGAATTCATTCAACATCTAAAAGATTTTGCAAATTTATATAAAATAAATTGGCATTATACTTTACCCTTAAATCCAAATAGTAGCTCAATCGTAGATGATTTCACTCAACTCTACTGGGGCATTTAAGAAGAATTTAACTAAACTAGATATAACCTCTTTTGAAAAATTTTCTTACGCATTTATAGGTAACAATAATTCCCTTCATTCAGTCACAAAATATAAACCCGTTATCTAATTAGAATAAAAAGAACCAATTGAAATAGATCCACAATCACAACTTTATACCAAAATGTTTCTGAAAATATGCAAAAACAAAAAGCAATCCTTATTCAGAACATTAATGAGAAAAGGAATGATCCTTTTGATATTCAACCATAAACCACAGGTTACAGAAAATTAACGAATAAAAAAACAGAAAAAAATTGAACTTTTATATAAATCTGAACATATTCTACAAAATGCGGATTTAAGAGTAACGACACCTCAAAATACTTATCACGAACAAATTTTTAAACTGCCTTGAAAATTTATTGACATAAACTTGTTGCAGGTTGATGACACCTGACGATGAGTCAGAAAGTTCAAATTCGGAAAGAATATTAATTAACCCTAAGGATCTGTAATAAAATATTTCACAAGAGATATGGACGCCCAAGATGCTCAAGAAATTCATGATAGCAAGAACACATAACCAAGTGAAAATCAATCAATAATTATCCCGAACACACAGACGCAAGATGGACCAAGCTTATTTTCGAATGGAGATTAACACTAGGACATAGATCTATGGTTAGATCTAACACCACATGGACCGATGATATCAAATGAAGAGCTGGAACCCACTGTATGAGAGAGGCACTTAATAGAGAATGGTGGCGAGAAAAGGGGGAGGCCTACATCCAGGGGATAGTATACGTGATCGTGATACTATCTTCAGGCATTTAGATCATTCAAGTTTTGGATTAGTGTTATGCAAACTTCAAGGAACCAAACTTGGATGAAACTAGAAATAAACCAGTGGCGGCGAATAGAGCTTCAGGGGTGACAGTGCCGTATTTCAGATATGGGGGAGATCTTGCACTAATCTAAGTGGCAAAGGAGGGCGTGCACTTCTCTTTAGTTCTCGATACATACAATGGTTTGAAATGATGAAGGGCAATTGAGTTTTTTATCAAAATAGAACCACTCAAAACTACAGTCCACTTAATTCAATTAATTCTTTACAATGCGTTAGAAACAATTATAATTGTATGTTTTCCATTTAATGCAGTAATGTGCCCCCTAAAATTAATATTAGGCGTTTCTCCTTATTTTTCCAGTAAAGTTCAGGTAAGGGCCTATATCCCTATATTTTCAAAATTTTACAGCTTATTTATTTAAAAAATATGAAAAAAATATATTTGTTTTCGCCTGAGCCCTTTCATTTGATATATTACATGATGTGTTAAACACAAAGTTAATTTTATATTTTCATTTAATTCTATAATTTGCGCCCCAAAATTAATATTAGAGGTTTCCCCTTATTTTTCCGGTAAAATTCAGGTGACGCCCTATATCTCTATTTTTTCAAAATTTTACTTCTTATAGTTTCGGAGATAAGGGGGACGGTCGAGTTTTTTAGTTTTTCCCTCCAGAAATACCCCTAAAATCAAAATTTCTTCATTTATATATGTACCCCTCTTCGGGTCCACAAACTATACACTGATACCAAATTTCAACCATTTCTGTCCAGTAGTTTAGGAGAAAATTGCTGTGATGTGAAAGAGGCAGAAATCCAAAGTGATATTATAAGGGTATCCGTATATTGTATATACGGAACTATAAAAATGAAGGTACAATTAATAATCATCCAGTTACTTTAGGCGAAATCAAAGCAATCAGTCTAGCAGTTGAAAAGCTCAACCTAGATAAGTTACATGAACTTCAATCAGGAATCAGCCGAAGAGCCCTTAAAATAAATCAAAATACAGTCCAAACGCTCTACGTGGTTCCTATATTTCATAATATTTTAAATTATTACAGTTATCCTGTATTTCGTTGTCAGAAAACGATGAAATTGTTCGAGTCCAGCCACCAGGCCCAAGACTGGAAGTTATCCGTCTCAGGTGGTTCCACCCTTGACGAACGTTTCCGGGTGTATGAATCCCGTTTCCATAAAAGGACAACAACATAAAGAAATAACATAAGCAACGCATGCAGCCGTTTTATCATAGTTTTACAGTGAATTCAGATTATTTCACATACCATGATGCTTCCGTTTTTTAGACATAGACATATTATTTGTATTCAGTAATTAACTTTAAATAATTGTCACTATTGTTTCTGTTGAAATAAATTAATTTTTTTAAGTTATTTTTGTAAATATTACTAAATACTTCTTACACTTTCACTTATAATGAAGGAGTACGATGAAGTCCATGTTACCCTCCATGGATTTCATCTTACTCCTTACATTATAAGTGACGGGGTTTAATTAATATTTAATATAGGAAAATTTTTGAAAAACATTTATCAAAATTACTTTAACTAATTGAATACGAGAGCAAATGTCAGGATCGTTGACTTATTATTAATAATCATGGCTCCTTCCTATACATGTTGATAACTTCTTTTTCAAATCGTTTCATTTACCACCTAAGCAATCTTTGTTTACCACGAGAAACCACTATCCATACATAAAGGTTAAAGTTACCTTATTTGACTATAATTTTCACTGAACAATAGACTTATAATAAAGAAACTTGTTTGTGAATTTCAGGCAGGCCATATAAACAAGGGAAATTCTAATCTCGGGGAATTAGATATTTCTGTGTTATTTTGTTTTTCTCTACTTTTTTGTTAGATTTTTTCGTTGATGTGTTTGATTGAACCGAATAAAGGTGTTAAAATTAAAATTCCAATAGCTAAATTTATTTATTTGTAGAAGCATTAATAATTGCATAATACAGAGAATCTCTGTCCGTAGCTGAAAATGGTTATGTAGATATTGAAATAGAAAATTTAATTGTTAAATCAAACTATGTGACCTCTTATAGATAGTAAAATTCTCAAATATTGAGTTGTACAGCATGAACGTAGAACATTTTTTACAGAAAAGTCTTATTCCTACATTCTCAATTATTAACATCATTCTTCTACTGGAAAGTAAAGACACTTCCAGGCTTGCGGCATTTTTCCACCTCTTCGCTCTTTGCAGCATTTTATATCTTTGACTAAGTCTTCCAACACTTCTTCTTCCTCTAGAAATGAAATTAGTTTCCAAAACAAATTTTTAAAAATCATAAGAATAACCGACGAATTTCCCGTTTGTTCTAAATGATAACGATACCCATACAAGCAACATACAAAACACAAGTTAATAACAAAGTCGACTATTTGCTTAACCAAATATTATACAAAACAGTAGGTAATTCAATATGAGCAACGCCCATCTGGATTGGGCGAAACAAAATAAATATTGGCGGCAAACAGAAATTTCGAATATTAGCAGACCTATCCAGAGCACTTGGATTTGGAGTGAATTTCGGAACTGTCCGTGTACATAATTACAGAAATGCATGTTGTTTGGTAGAGTGAGCTATCTGAAACTATGGACCATACCAGTATAAATGAAGAAAGAAGGAACCAATGCAAGATATAAAAAGCATCTAGAAGATGATAAATTGAATAAATAAAAAACAAACCATCACTATAGATGCCTAGAAAATACAGTAGGAACAAAAGAATCACCTATAGAACCCAGGCAAGTAATAGGTGCCTTTACGCACTACAAGATTTCTTAAAATATAAACTGACATTAAGGCATTTAGGGACTAACATATACAAAACAATAAGAAGACTGATGGTGATGTATGTATAGTGCGACCCCGCAGCTAAATCAAAAACAATATGGATCGATTACACAAACAGGGCAATTTCAGCAAAATAAATTTAATAAAGGAAGGGAAATGGAAATTGAATGCATACTGTGAAATAAAATATGATAATTATAATGTAAACAGTTTATTTGCGCTTTGTTTTCTGTACACGAGATAATAAGTAATTAAATATAACTAATTGTCTTAACCTTACGTCTAATTCTAAGTAAAAAAGTATGGCAGTGTCCACAAAATATTTACATTCGTTATCTATATACATTAAGGTGCTATAATAATTAAGTGTAACGTGAACTATTACAGTTTATTGGATAATTGATAAGAAGTATCTTTCTTTAACTCAAATAAGTATCACTTAAAACAAACTGGACCCACTGAAAAGCCAAAAGCTTGATTGGGCATTCCATAGTCCACAGGTAAAAAGTCAAAAATCGGTAACTGATCCAATTTCTTGGTGTTAATTTCAAAAATTGTTTCGCTCTTACTCTTCCTTGATTTACACCCATCAAAAAGTATAGTTGGTTTTAAGCCTGTATGTGAAAATTCTTGCCCATTGCCACCAAGTAATTTAATCGACATATCATATTTGTACGTTTTCGAATTATACCAAGCTACACTGTTCATGCAAGTGTAAGTAAAGTTCTGATGGACTTCTTGAGACAGTAACTTTAAAAATGCCATTTGGACTTGTCCCACAGTTTCGTACGTAATCTGAAATAAAGAAGCAATGAAAAACAATTTAAATAATATAATACAATTTATCTGACATTCTAGTAAACACTAGCTTACCAAGGAACCTCCTCTGAGTTTGGAGTACCACTCCTTTAAATTGCTCTCTTTTCGCCATGGAATATTGGGTAAGTTAGAACTGTGAACATCAGGGAAAACGCACGTTTCGCCTTCAGCTGTCATGTTGCAAAATACGTACACTGCATCATCCTTCATTCCCAAATTTGGATCAATCCAGTACCAACCTTCAAATTTCGACTAAACTTCACAAATATTGAAAACATTTTACTAACTTACCGTCTTTTAAATGTGGATGACCATAAAAGAGATCTCGACACGTTCTTGATGGGTTTTCCTTGATTCCTGAAGGTTTTCGTACTTGTTCTAGCTCTTGCCTCATGGAATATATAGTACTGTACATATCAAAAAATTTGATGTTTAAATCATTTTTGGGGATTTCTTTGTCTGAACCCGTCAATGGTTTTTCATTGTTATTATCGATTTCGTCTTGGTAATCCGCCCTGAAAAAATAGAAGGTAAACCTCAGCATTCACTTGTAATTTAGGTATATACGAACATGAGCTCCTCAACATTTCTTCGTCTCCTCGTAACACCTTTATCTGCCGTTGACTGAACCTGAAATAAGAGTTCTGGAGGCAGCAATGGCATTTCTGCTGGTTCACCTGGAGGACCAGGAGGTCCGGCTGGTCCAGGTTCTCCTGTAATAGCGAAGATAAAGAAATTAAATTTTTAATGATAAATATATATTGTTCCCACACCTTTCATTCCAGCTGGACCATTGGAACCTTTTGGACCTGGTGGACCTTCTGGCCCTGCTGCACCACTTGGACCATCATTTCCTTTGGGGCCTTGAGGACCAGGAATACCCTATAAATTATGGTTACGTTTTCTGAAGTTTGTTTATTGTAAAAAAATACCTGTTCTCCTTTGGGTCCACTAGGACCCCTATCTCCCTTTTCCCCACGTTTACCGGTTTCTCCCTCCTCTCCTTTTAGTCCCGGAATACCAATTTCTCCGCGATGACCCTTTGGACCTCTACGTCCTCTATCACCTTTGTGTCCTCTAGGCCCTGGCTCTCCAATTTTTCCATGAGGTCCTGGTGTACCTGGATTACCTGGCGGTCCATTTTCTCCCTTAAATAACAATTATTATTTATGATTCTGATAAATTCTATATCTCATTAACAGTATAGCAGAGTATTGTCCAAACTTACTGTTGCTCCTGGTGCACCAGTCAGCCCTGGTGGACCTTGGGGCCCAGGAAGACCTTGTGGACCCGGAGAACCCTGAAGGCCTGGTGCTCCAATTGTACCTTTGTCGCCTTTTTCACCAGGTAGTCCAGCAGTTCCTTGTACACCTGCAGGGCCTTCTGGTCCCTAAAAAAATATTGGTTATTTCCAGAAGGAATTTAGCATCTTATAGACTCACTGGTCTACCTGGGGGTCCCATTGGACCAATTTCCCCACGTAAACCTTGATCTCCCGGCAGACCTATTTCACCCTGTTTTCCATCGTCTCCATCTTTCCCTCGTTCCCCCTTATCCCCTTTTATACCTGGTTCACCTGGTGGCCCTGGAAATCCGGTAGGACCTGATTCACCTCTAGGTCCTTCTGGTCCCGGAATTCCTCTTGTTCCTGGAGGACCTTGAACACCTGGCTTCCCTTCTTCGCCTTTTGCACCTGTTGCGCCATTATCTCCCTGTAATAGGTGTTTTGATATACATTTGATTTGACACATAAAGTCATTTATTACCTGCTTCCCGTCAATGCCAGGTGGCCCCTGAAGACCTGGTGGTCCGCTATCACCTTTAGCTCCTTGTAATCCTTCAGGTCCCGGAGGACCTGGTGATCCTTCTACCCCTTTTGGACCTCGCGGTCCACTTTCACCAGGGGTCCCTGCTGGTCCAGGCGGGCCTTTTGGTCCTAAAGTAAATAAATAACTCATAGTTTAAGCTAGTATATATTACTAAATAGTGAACCTGTATCTCCTATTTCTCCTTTAACACCCTGAGGACCGGGAAGACCTTGTGGACCGGCTGGTCCAACAGGGCCTTGTATTCCTGGAACTCCATCTTCGCCTTTCATTCCGTGTCTGCCCATTGCTCCAGGAGGCCCGCGTTCTCCAGGAAGACCAATTTGTCCAGGTTCTCCACGTATACCAGGAGACCCTTGACTTCCTACAGGACCCTAACGCAAAAACATATTTTAATATAATTTTTACTGTAATAAAATTATTCATAATTACTTGATCTCCTTTTGACCCTTTGAAACCCTTTTCTCCTGGTGGTCCAACATCTCCTTTATCACCATCTTCTCCTGGAGGTCCTACTGGACCAGGAGTACCTGGCAGACCTCTTGCGCCCGCTAATCCATCGCGACCTATTGGTCCAATCGCTCCGCGTTCACCCCGCTCTCCTTTAGCTCCGCCAGGCCCAGGGGGCCCAGGCGGACCGGGTCGACCTTCAGGCCCAGCAGGACCATCTTTGCCAGACTCACCTTGCTGTCCTTTATCTCCTGCAGGACCCGGTGCACCGATTGGACCTGTGTCACCTTTGAAACCAGGCATACCCTTAATTAAAATGATTGTTAATACCATAGAATAAAATTTAAACAACAACTTACAGGTAGCCCATTATGTCCTCTTTCTCCAGGGAATCCTGGTAAACCTGTTGGTCCAGGAGGGCCAGGATTTCCAGGTGGACCAGGAGGTCCATTAGCTCCTTCTTTTCCAGCATCCCCAGGTAAACCGGGCTCTCCTGGTACTCCAGGACTGCCCGGAGTACCTGGTTCTCCAACTGGTCCAGGCTCACCCATAGAACCTTGTGGTCCTATTACACCCGGTGGACCTGGGGGACCTGGCTTTCCTGAAGATCCCTTAAAAATAAATAATTTAAAAAAGGCTATATTCTTGGTTTAGAAAATCTTACTGGAGCTCCCCTTTCACCTGGTAATCCAGCGGGTCCATCTTTACCGGCAGGACCACTTAAACCGGGTGGCCCAGTAAATCCTCTAGATCCTTCAGGTCCAGGTGGACCGACTTCTCCTTGAGGGCCTGGCGGGCCTGGTTGACCTGTATCTCCTTTTGGACCTTGCAATCCATCTGAACCTCTACGACCTCTAGCACCTCGGAAACCTCTTGGTCCTATTTCACCTCGTTCACCAGCTACTCCAGGATGTCCCTATATAATTATTAAGAACGGTATTTAAAAACCTAATTAAAGTTTATTAACTTACTCTATCTCCCTTATCACCAGGTGGTCCAGCTACTCCTGTAGCTCCTTTATCTCCTTTGTCTCCAGGTAGACCTGGATACCCTACTAGGCCAGACACTCCTTGCTTTCCTTTTTCACCAGGAAGGCCAATTTGTCCAGCTTCTCCTCTCGGGCCATCGTAACCCTATGTACAAAATTAAGTAAAATTTTGTATAATTGATTTAATATGGATCCAAAAATTCATATACATAACACTAAAGATTTGTGCATAATAACCTTTTTATTTATAAATTCGTTGTAACAAAATTACAGGCAACGGTATCTTTGACATTTTATCATGTTTTCTTCGACTAGATTAAAATATGAACATTTAAATTTGCTGATTTATATAATCCTAACGATCCCTAGATTTTTTCTGATTATCCTCTAAAGCCGTAAACCTATTATGCATCCAGTTTTTAATTCGGGCACCTAATTTGTATCTCATTAGCACGTAACTGTGAACGAGATTGTATTGAAGAAGGAATGTAGAAAGCTAATAACCATCCTTTCAGTAATAGCTGAACACCTCTGTAAGACCACTTCACGTCGCTAGAAGACACCAATAACCTCAATCGAATTCAAACTAATTACGGTCGAATTTTGACCATTGGGCGACTACTAGTGAGCTTAGGTTAAGGCATGGTTTAGAGAACTTATCCCCCTATATTCGCCCCTATGTTTTCCATTTTCTGTGAGGTTGATAATAGGTGAACTATTTAGAGAATAATTATAAAGTGGAGAAAGTATTTAGGGCGAAACTTCAGTAAATTGTAGAAGAGGAAGACTTATTTTTCGAAAATCGAAGTAAATGATTGTTATGCAGGCACGGAAAATTGTTAAAACATGAGGTTACATTTTCCCCTTCTATGCCAGCCTTTATAGTTTACTAAACAACTGCAAAAGAGGCGGAAGAACTGTTGAAGGTTAAGTGATTGCTATTGTTTTCAAAGCCATTTGATTGAAATTTTTCGAGGTAACAGAGCTGGTAGACATAACCAAAAAATGAATTTACTTCATGTTAAAATCAAGGAACATATAAATCTAAAGTCGAGTGCTTCGAGTTAGGTTGGATAGGTTAAACAAGAATCACACTGACCTTTACATTTAAGTATATTATTACTGAAGAAACGAAATCTTTAATTGTCAAATACTGCTCTATCCAATTTAATTTATTGGTTTATGATAATATTTAGTGTATTATTTTTGTACCTTTGGACCCTCAGGACCTTCTAAGCCGGGCAAGCCCTGATGTCCTTGTGCTCCTACATCTCCCCGCAAGCCTTGTTCACCTTTTTCACCTTCAAGTCCTCTTTCGCCCTTTTCACCTTTTTCACCAGTTATCCCCCTTTTTCCTTCGTCGCCTTTAGCGCCCCTTGAACCAGGGAATCCAATAGATCCTTGTGGTCCAGTTAGTCCTGGTTCTCCCTTAGCTCCTGGTAATCCTGGATGACCATTGGCACCAGGAATTCCTTCACTTCCAGGTAGACCTGGAACACCAGATTTTCCTCGAGGACCCTAAATATAAACAGGTTGTTATTTCATAGTCTAATTCAAGAACAACAAGAATAATATAATCTTTTAAACGTTGTTTGTGGCATATTCTTGATTATTTTTATGTTTTTTTGGGCAATAACACAACAATCGAAATAAAACGACGTATATTGAAGGAAAACCAAACGTTTCAAAGTCTATTCTGACTTCGTTGTCAATGGCTTTATATTTATTGATGTAAATTGCAAATTATAATAATAATTTTCGTTTTGCAATTTACATCAATAAATATAAAGCCATTAACAACGAAGTCAGAATAGACTTTGAAACGTTTGGTTTTCCTTCAATATACGTCGTTTTATTTCGATTGTGGTGTTATTGCCCAAAAAAACATGAAAGTAAGAATAATAATATATAATTAGCCTTCTGCTTTCGCTTCTAGTTACTAGAAGCGAGAGCAGAAGGCTACGAGAATTATGCGAACCGACCTGAAGAAGAGGACTCTGCCGAAACGTCGTCATTTTACCATCGATCCCGGCAGGGATCAGTTATTAACTACGCGGATGAATTCCCGGAAACCACTTAAAACATTTAGTGCCCGCGAAAACTTAAAAACAAACATATATATATATATATATATACATATATATATTCTAAATGTACGTCATTATCATAATTAATATCAAAAGTTTCAGCATCTTCTATGTATAAATAGGCAAAGACAAAACGGTTCGGTACTATTTTCTCCTCTGTCCCTCAACCGATTTTCTTTATTTTTGTTTTTTTTTTAATAGCTATTGACGATCTTCAGTGATGGATGCTTGATTTTTTTATACTAATTAAATAAAATATATTAGAAAAATCATAATTTACGTTCACACTGTCAATGCCAAACAGTGCCGCCAGATGGCTTGGAGAGAAAATCGTAAGATGTATTGACTCGAAAAACAAACTAAATTAAACAAAAAACTAATAAAGTTTGATCGGTTCCGAAAGTTATTCCACATTATCACGCTATTCAGATCTCACGCATAAAAATTTATATTATGTGACCATTTATTTGCTACTCGCAACTTCCATTTCTTTCTAAATATGATTTTTCGACTAAAATTAGAATTGTGTATTGTGTGGCAACTCATTAATATGCTTCCGATAATATTTTATTATTTTAATATTATACTTTAAATTTATATTGTTTATATTTTAAAGGTTAATAGTTTCATACAATTTAACTAAGATTACAAAGCCCACTATATGAATATAATTAGTGAGATTTAAGATAAATAGTCAGATCTGACATCATGGCAATAATTCTCATGTTCACGGCCATCTTCGTTTTAGCTCATTTTGTTATTTTGATTTCAGTTTGACATAATTATAACATTGTTAGCCGTTAGTTTAATGTACCTTTCCAATTCAATGTGAAAATTATCAATGTATTATTTGAAAATTTTCAATTTCAATACACTTACAAAAACTATCCACATAAAATGTATTATTTAACAGAAATGAATTGCAAGTGCATTGTATTTCTTTATATTTTTGATATAATACAGAAACAGTTATCGTTACCTTTGTGTGTTAAATTGAAATTACTGAGATTATACATACATTACAGCTTAAAGTGTACTAATGAAATGTACCTTAATTGGTTTCTTGCATTTAGTAATTGTGAAATATCTGAATAACCGTCAAGTATTTTGGAAAAATTAAAGTTTAAAAATATTATATTTAATATTAATTTATTATTTGATATACCATTCCTGCAAAATCTCGCCTCTTACTAAAGGGTGAATGAATTTTACCTAAAATGAACATATTGACATTTTAAATATGTGTATTTTATTAAAAATCTATATACAAATACGCAAATACAAAAGAGTTCGGTACCATTTCTTTCTGTTTGTGAACCAATATTCTTGGGTTTCTTAATTGCTAATTGACGGTATTCAGTGTTATTAATAAGGAATGGATCAAACGGCCAAAATGTTCTGTTAATAACAATTTAAATCAAGGCTTTTTATAAATTCTGATTTTTATTCACGTTTTGAACTCTCGAAGTGTATTTTTATTTATAATTTATTCAATAATGTATGATGGCATGAAAATTTGTATATTCTTTTTTATTCAGGAATAGAAGGGTATTTGAGTTTGCTTATTATTATTACATGTACATTAACTAGAACCGTAAGACAACAAAACTGAAATTACTATCCTTTGCTAAATAATTTTTTACTTAATTATAATGATAGTGAATTATTTTGTATAAGTACACAAAAAAGTATATAATAGTAGAAAAAAATGTTCGAAATATGCACATTTGTTATACGTATATTATCTTCAAATTTTTAACAATGATTTTGGTTGAATTTCGACCACTGGGCGACCGCTAGTTTATTTAAAAGAGAGTAAACTCATATGAAGTAGCAGTGAAGATTGAGCAAAGAATTTTCATCTCTTGTGTCGAAACAAGACCTAGCCAAAAAGTAAAAAAAAAAATTGGTCAATTAAGTAATCTATAGGTTATTACTTCGACAGTCGCATTTGGAAAATAATATAAAGTACCTGGGTGACCGAGCTTCACTCGTAAATTCAAGGTTTTATCATAAATGTACATATATCCAAATAATCGGACATTTGCTATGTAAACTAATTTAAACTCCCTAACATAATATTTTTTCTTACATTTCTTATTTACATGGTGTTACTACAATTCAACCTCTTCCTATATTTCAACCACCCTATATATGCAACTTCTTATGAAAAACCCATCTAAAATTTTTTAAATCACGCTCAATTCCACTGGATTCCATATTCCAACAACACTTTTGTTTCCAAATTCTTTCATTTATATTCTAACATTTTTGTAAACACTTTGTATAACTATAATTTCGCTCCACCGTATATATGCAACTTTTCACAGCCTACCTAATATAACATATTTTAAATCACACTGTATAACTATAATTTCACACCACCACATTTAACTACCCTGTATATGCATTTGTTTATGGCCACCTATTGTAATTTTTTTTGAATCTCCATGTATAATTATAATTCCAGTACATCCTATATTGCAACCACTCAGTAAATGCAAATGCTAATAAGCTACCCTATAGGTAAAACATTCTATTAACATTTTTTTAGAGACCTATATAACAATACTTTTACTCCGTCCTGTATGTCAGCTAACATTAATTTCCAACTGCTTATAGGGTACCCTACACAATTATTTTTTTCTCGGTTTTTTCTAGCCATGCTATAATTCCATTTGGCGCTATATTTTAACCATCGTGCATAGCAACTCTTATGGACCATCTAAAATATTTTGAAAGACCCTGTATAATTATGATTTTACACCACCACTTCACTCTCAAATAGGTCACCAAATCACCCTGTATTAGAAGAATTTTTACAACAGGAGTCTCACTGTTATGTAGTCAATAAATAAATTTTTAATAATTTAATTTCTCAGGAAAACGATTTTTCCCAAAGATGAGACCCTCACCAATCCATTTCTATCCATCGGAACTTCCAAATGGGAAAATTTCCTCAAAATCGTTAGAGCCGTTTTCCAGAACTCAATGACATAATATATATATATATATATATATATATATATATATATATATATACTCATTCATTTTTTTTCAATAAATTCTCATTCATTATGGTATGTCCGGAATTGTCGTGAAAAACAATTTTAGTGTTTTAATTCATTTATGTTTGTATATTAATAAAATGATTCTAGTCGGTTATTAAATTATAAACAACCCACAAATATACTGAATTGGTCACTTAAGAAACTGTGATGACTACTCTTACTTTTATTAGAAAAAAATCAATCAAATAAAAGAAACATAAAGGTTCTCCATAATTATTACAGATGATTTACTATTTTCTTTAAAAACAATTGAACCTTGCTTGAAAAAAATAATTATAGCACTTAGAACTTGAAATTCTGATTATCCATCTTATGTGTAGACCTTTTTGATATCTGGGTTCTCTTCAATTTCTCTGACAAGCCTCGATTCTGCTTTTAGGTTCAGGATGGTCGTAGTAAAATAAGATGATTACGTAGAGAACTTTATAAGTTGGAATTTGCTTTAGTTTTTATCGACAGAAAATTTATTGAAAATAATTACATATGAAATTTGCTAAAGCCTATTGCATTGTCATAGTTACGAGGGTTAATTTAACACCTTTTCCAGCAAACACAAAGCACGTGCTCAAAACAGTGTCACTGCAATATGGCAAGGTGTAGGATATGACTGTCAAGATATTTCAAGAAGTCTTGACTAAGAGCTCCTCAAAACATATTTTTTTTACTTCTGAAGAATTTGCAAATATGAGATCGTGGGGTTATCATTTTCATGACTTTTTAAAAAGCCTCTCTCTTATTTATTTGTATATATATATATATATCTTAAAGTGACACTCATGTTCAATTTAAAAATAGCATTTTGGGAAGTAAAATCTCATAAAAAAATTTTTTGAAACGCAAGTAAAATTAATAACAACTTTAGATTTGGAGCTGAAACTTCTCCTAACATAGTAAGTACTACAAAATACAAATCTATTTATATGCAGGAATACTGATCATATTGTAGACAGCGAAAAGAACTGAGTGAAGTATCTATCTTAATTATTTATTTGTAAATCCATTTATGTTCTATTAAAAAATAACATTTTGTTGAAGTAAAATCTGATATATGATACAATTTTTCTTGTGTGTTACTGTCAAATTTTTTTTGCGAATTTTCGCAAATATAATTCCAGCCAGAACATATAGTTAATGACAGAGATACCAGAATTGGAGTTTAGAAAAACCCGGATATATATCCCACAATATAAAAACTCTTAAAAATGACTTCTTTATGAGGTCTTTTAAGAAGACCTTCTAGACGTTTTCTTAAAAAACTTAGTAATGATTTTATTTTCACACTGACTTAGACGGCCAAAACTTACATATGAACACTTTTAACCTGCCAAAGGTATTTAATGACCATGTATATGTTTGACGTTCTGAATGTCTGCTAGTTCATTGTACATTTGTTTTAGTTCTATTTCTTTACTGAGTTGAGTTCTGTTAGTTGTTGTTGAAGTTTCTCTGAATTTTTGCAATGAAGACTATCATCAGTAAATCAAAGATGGTTGTGATATTCTCCGCTTTAATGCTGTCATAATAAATAAATTATACTATATTTTGTATTATACCTATGTTTAATGCGTTATTACATGTAAAGCATCATCACCATGAGGCATATATGAAAAATGTAAATAATATTAAGAAAATGTTTAATGATATTGTTATAAACTCCTTGGGTTCAATTACTTTAAAAAATACTCATATACACTTCAGTTTCTAAGAACTTTTATTCATACGTGAAAATCAAATATTTTTAACAGCTGACTCTAATATAGGTAATAACATCGAAACCATAACAATAGGTAAGCTCTACTAACTCAGTACTGAAATTAATATCGCCTTTTATAGCGTAAGCCGAATTTTCTGGTAGTTATACCTTTGTTCGCACAGCGTCCAGGTTGATAGTTCTTGCTCATTTTGACGACTCTAGAAATTGATGTTTTTATGTTCTTTCGCCAGGGACGGAGTTAATAAAATTTTATAACACTGCCCTCCCTTTAATTCTGATCGACTCGATCAGAAACATCCTCTCCATGGTATTTAGTCCTCTTGACCACCTCATATTGACCATCTCAGACGGGTGTAAGTTTTTTAGATTTACCCTTGCTCCGTTGGGGGTTTTAAAGTCAGACTTTGTCCCTCTCTTGAAACCCGACTGAATTGGCCTTGAGGTCATACCGCGTCTTCATCCGGTCACTGGTAGCCAACATCTGCGTTCGAGCTCATTCGTGTATTGCCAGCATGTTATGTCGGAGCTGGTCGCCATAATCGTTGATGTCTTGAGAAGGTTCTTCGGGAGAGCCAAAAGCCCAATCGCAGGGTAATCACAGCTCTTTTCCGAATAGGACCCTGGCTGGAGTCGCGCCTGTAGTTATGTACGGCTGAGCGATAGGCCAACAGGAATAAAGGAATATGCTCATCCCAATCATACTGGTTATAGCTGACGACCTTGGATAGGTGTTATTCCAAGGTCCTGTTAAATCTTTCCACTATTCCTTCTGACTGTGGGTACAGTGGTGTTGTTCTCGTTTTCCTGAGTCCCACCATCGTGCAGACCTGGAATACATTCGACTCGAAGTTACGCCCCTGGTCTGAATGTAGTTCCATCGGGACGCCAAACCTGCTGAATAGCTGTTCTACTAGCACCGTCGTTACCGTGGTTGCCTCTTGATTGGGTATCGCACATGCATATGCCATTTGCTGAAGTAATCTATTGCGATCACAACGCATTTGTTCTCCCTCTCAGACTCAGGAAACGGACCCGCGACATCAATGGCAATTCTCTCGAATGGGACGCCCACATTGTACTGCTGCATTCTGCCCTTGGTCCGGGTCTTCGGGCCCTTACTGGCTGCACATGTGTCACATTTATGGCACCAAGTTGTGACGTCTTCGAAGTAATTTACCCAGTAGTACCGCTGGCAAACTTTCTCTAGGGTTTTTTTGTTCATGCCCAGATGGCCCCTGGTAATCCCATCATGTACTTCGGTCAGTATGGCTGGTACCTTTTTCTTTGGAACTACCAGTTGGAACTTGGTTTCTACCCATCTGTCCTTTCCCAAACTCGCTTGAACATTGCATTATCTACTCTTAGAGAGTCCCATTGGGCCCATAACGATTTCTGCACGCCCAAGTGTATCTAGCTACCTCGTCCCATCGTGGCATGGGTGCCCCTCTCTTTTTGAGTTAAGGGATTGGTTCGATTTCTGGATCAGCCATTTGGTCCTGAATGCATTGTTCCGCTGTCCAGTCTTCATTGGTCTGCACTCGGATCTGTTTGATGCAGGTACCCTCACACTGTTCTGTCTTCAGATAATGTCCGCATTCTGGTCTATAGGGTCTTCTTGATAGGGCAACGGCATTGTTATGCAAATGACCGGCACGACGTTCACCTTGAAATCGTATTGCTCCATCCACCTGGCTAGTTCTCCTTCCGGTGTCTTCATGTCCAGCAGCTATTTGAGTGCGGTATGATCTGTTCGGATTAGGAAATGACAACCATAGAGGTATTTGTGGAATTGGTCTACAGTCCTTATTATTGCCAGAAGTTCTTTTCTGGTGACGCAATAATTTCTTTCCGGTTTCGAGAATTCACGGCTGTAGTACTCGATCACCCTCTCTTCACCATCTTGCACATGGGATAGGATGGCCCCCAAACCTGTGTTGCTGGCATCGGTGTCTAAGATGAACTTGCCGGACTGCGTCGGAAATGCTAAGATTGGGCTGGAACAGAGTGCCGCCTTCAGTCGTCTGAATAAGGTTTTGCAATCCTGATTCCAACGGAAGTTCTCTTTCTCGGTGGTCTGCCGATGTAGAGGCGCGGCAATGGTGGCAAATCCCTCAACAAATCGTCTGTAGTATGAACAGAGACCCAAGAAACTTCGGAGTTCATGCTTATCTCTTGGGACTTGCCAATCACGAATAGCTTCTATCTTTTCCTCGTTGGTACGGATTCCTGACTCGGAAACGATGTGGTCCAAAATACTTCAGCCAGGTTCTTCAGATGGTCGTCGAATGTCTGACCCATGACCAGAATCGTCGAGGTATACTAAGCCCGTCCTCCATGTGAACCCGCTCAGTAAATACTCCATTAGTCTCTTTAATGTAGCGTGAGCATTACATAACCCAAAGAGTATGACCGTATGATGTTGTTGTTGGACAAATTCAGCACTCTAATTGGTATATCTCGTCCGGTTTTAACTATACCCCGTCCAACTAAGTAGTCATGAGCTGAGTGTATGGGTTCCACCATTCCAACGCAGCTCCCAGGAATACTTTCTACCTGCCCATGAATAATCTGTTCCGTTCGACCGGGAATTCTAGCTGAGGATTTTGCCACAATTTTTATGGAGGTGGCTGAACTGTTGACGGGCAGTGTCAATACAAATTCCTCATTTAGAAACCGAAGAACATCATATCTCGGGTCGAACATAAACCCGTGCTGGTTGATTAGGTCCATATCCAGTATGATTTCAGTAACCTTTGTTGAATTCGTCTTGATGTTGTTTCTCATTCTTGTCACGTTTTTCCAGGATCTGGGTAATTTTTTTATCTAGTCCATCCGTGATCTGTTTGAATATTGTTTTGGTAGTCTCGTCCATTTTTTCTTTTTCCATACTTCGGGTTCCCATAAATCTAATTGCGATTTTAACTTCACTTAATACTGCACTTCGACACCAAATTGAAATATATAGCATACGCCGAATTTTCTGGTAGTTCTACCTTTGTTCGCACAGCGTCCAGATTGATAGTTTTTGCTCATTTTGACGCCAGGGACGGAGTGGATAAAATTTTATAACAATATCTTTACAGTTAAATATAAATAAAATACCTTTGCACGAAAAGATCAACTTCATCTTTTAATATTCCTCTTTCCTTTTGACATTTATATGTGTGTATTGTGTCTTGAGTATTGCATCATAAACTTCTATATGCAGCTCTTTATTCACATCGCAAAATATTAACCTACATTATAACTAATATTTTTTTTCAAAAAATTATTTAAATTAATGTGTACCCGTATTTAGTAATAAACATAATGTAATAGTAAGGTTAATCGTGAATATTTTTATAATACCCATCGTTCTTGCAGATTCTTCTTTTAACCTATGGTATGAAGATTTTGCACTTTTTTACTTATTCGTTAATTATTTATCGGTTCACATTAAATATTTATTACCATTATCCATGTTGTCTCTTTGTTTTATTTTGAATATTTGGGCGACATAGAATGATCTATGATGGTGCACCCTGGGCTGAGTTTGACATAAACGTATCCCCATTGCCTACTCTTTCTAGTCTTGGCAAAATATTGCTACTTAGAGCTTGTACCTTCTGGAGATAGCCTGCAGTGAACAAATGTGGTAAGACTAAAGAGAGAGGGGGCAATAGAGAGCGCAAGAGGGTATTTCATTCGGTTGAATCGGTTCGAATGAAATATGTTAAGCCTGTTGTTCATTGGCTGCTTCCACCCACCAAGTAAAATAGCCTCTTACTGTCCCTATTGCCCTCTCTTTCTAGTGTTGCCACGATTTCATGCATGACAGGCTACTGCTATAGGGTACATCAAGGGCGTACCCAGCTTTTGGTCTAGGAAGGGGCGGAAATATGAAAGTTTCGTACAATTTTCACAAATGTGCATGGGGAACTAGTATTAATATACCCTTATCTATACTACTATAAAATTGTAAGTTTGTCTGTTTGTTTGTTTGTTCGGGCATCACGTAAGAACTACTGGTCTAATTTTGTTGACTATTTTTTTGTTGCAAAGCCTATAGTTTGACTTAAAATCTGGTAGATATTTTAACTCCCTAAGTTGACAGAAACGGTAGGTATAGCGAATAAACTTTTAACATGTAGGACAACACAATTACTCTATTGGTTTCACCGCAAGCACGAAATATTAGATACTGGAATCAACTTAGATTTTATTCAAAATTCGGAATATGCCAATGTAACATGTTTCGATTTAGAACAAATCAACTTATATATTAACCGTAATTTTACAGGGTGGTCTATATATAGGAAACAAGTGCGGTGTAGAATGACATGGATTTTAAAAAAATCCAAAAAATAGTTATATTAGGTGTACTCCAAGCAGCTGCATATATACAATGAAGTTGAAATTAGGGGAAAACTAATATATCAACTGTAATTTTACAGGGTGTTCTATATATAGGAAACTTAGTTCGAAGTAGAATGACATGGACTTAAAAATTCTAAAAAAAAATTATATTAGGATACCATAAACAGCTGCATATATACAATGTGAATGAAATAAGGGGGAGTGTAATTAGTTATATATATGGTGTGGTTCAGAAAAGTTATATTGAGTGGGCCATAAATAGTTGCATATACTAGGTGGTTCATAAAAGCGCGCAGTAGAATTATATTTAAATAGGGTGGATAACAAAATGATATATTGTTTGGTTCATATGTAGTTGCATATACAATATGGTTGAAATAAGGGTAGAATATTTATACAAAGTGGATAATTTTTTTTAGAAAAAAATGTGTTATGTAAACAGTTAGGAATTATGTTCTTGAGTTATTATAGTTATGAAATGGGTTGAAAAAATGTTAGAAGTTGTTTATACAGAGAGGTTGAAATATGAGTGGAATTATAGTTTATAGAGTGGTTAAAAAATTATTTTATATCCACAAGTAATTGCATATATAGGATGATTAAAATATGTAGTGGAGTATAATTACAGCTATACAGGTGGGTGTAAAAACTAGTATAAAGAAATTTTATGATCTACAAGCTGCTCCTTTTTTCGGATCGTTGAAATATAGGGTGGACTAGAATTTCAAGGATACAGGTTGGTACAAAACTGTTATATTGGATGGCAAATAAGTAGTTGCATATACAAGGTTGTTGAAATATAGGGTGGACTAGAATTATAATTATACAGGGTGGGTAATAAATGGTAGAAAAGTTTTGTTATATAGCAGTTGCATATATAGAGTACCTGAAATATAGGAAGCAGTAAAGTTATAGTTACACAGTGTGATTCAAACAAGGTTAGAAAAAGTTGCAAACGAAGGGTGCTTTAAATGAAATGTTGAAAGAAAATATTCCTTATAATGTAGGTATATGACGAAAAACGCACATATAGGATACTTAAAATATAGTGTGGTGAAGTGTTATAGGTAAGTCTTTAAAAACTGTTATATTGGTTGACCAATAAGCAGCAGCGCATACAGGGTAGTTGTAATAAATACAAGGTGATTCAAAAAAATGTTGAACAAAATTGTTATATAGGATGCCCAATAAGCAGTTCCATTGATGGATTTATAGTTATACAGGGAGGTATAGAAAATGTTATACTGGGTGGCCGATAAGTAGTTGCATATACAAGGTGGTTGAAATAGGGGGTGGAGTAGAGTTATTGTTGGCAGGTTGGATAAAAATTTTTTGTAGGATAGAACATGAGCTGTTGCCATATATGCAATATCTGAAACGTGGATCGAAGTAAAATTATGTGTGTGATTAAAACTATGTTAGAAAAAGCTGCATATACAGGTGGTTGAAATATAAGGTGGAGACAAATTATACTTTTCATGGTGGTTAAAAAATGATTATATAGTAGTCCATAAGCAGTTGCCTAGATAAGATAGTGAGTAGAGCCGAGTTATAGTTAAGTGTTTAAAAAATGTTATATTTGGTGGCCCCTAAGCACATGAACATACGGGGTGGTTGAAGTATTTTGTAGAGTAAAATTATTGTTATACAGGATAGTTTAAAAATAAGTTAAAATGTTTGCATATACAAAATGGTTTTAATGCAGATGGAAGTAAAATTATAGTTATACAAGGTGGTTAAAAAAAAATGATTAAAATTGTGATATGTGGTAGCCAAAAAGCAGTTGCAGTTAGTTGAGTGTTTAAATAAAGGTTTGGTGTTAGGGTGCCAAACTGTGTTTTTACATATGTGACACCCCAAGGGTTCCACAGGCATTTCCATTAGGTTGGATCGAAAAGTTTAAAAAAATTGTTATATAGGGCATGAACAGTTGCATCCTACTGTATGGAATACCTGAAACATGGGGCGAAGTAAGATTGTAGTTTTAGAGTGTGATTAACACAATGTTAGAGAAAGTTGCGCATAAAGGGTGATAAAATATAGTGTGGAGAGAAATTGTACTCAAACAAATATCAGAAATAAATGTTATATACAGTAGACCATAAGCAGTTGCATGGCTGAAATATAGGTTGGAGTAGAATTATAAGCAAAAAAAGTTATATTGGGTGACAAATAAACAGCAGCATATCCAGGATGGTTGCACGACATGAGCTGTGGCATATATGGGTGAAGTAGAGTTAGTTATACTAACTCAAAAAAAGTCGAATAAAATTGTTATATAGGGTGCCCCTTAAGCACTTGCAATATGGGTGAAATATATTCGAGATTGGTGGATATATGGTTAAATAGGGTTCAAAAAATTTCGAGAAATTATTATATGGGATAACCCATATGTTTTATAAGTTATTTCGTTGTACAAAGACTTGCACATTCCCTACGCGGGTGAAACCGCGGGGAACGGCTAGTAATCAATGAAGTTAACTGAAATATTAATTAGTGGAGCTTTATTTGTATATCTTTCATTTAAAGCAAATAACTGCACTAAATTATAATGGTGGTTAGAGTTATATTTTCGTCCACAAGGCGAAAATAAGGCTGATCTATTTGACAGGTTAGGACAAAAATGATAATCATATTAGATTTAAAGTAATTAATATACTGATAATTAATAAAATAAATATTAGTAATACAAAATACAAATTTAATTAATTTATTATTACTATGGTTTTATCAGTCATTGCCATTTTTACTACAATTTGTAATCTTAATTATGTTGGCTATTCATCTTTCGACTGACTTTATACGATTTTCACGCAATCTGTAAAACATTGTATACAATATTACGGAAGGCTGTACAGTTGGTACAAATAAAATATAAAATTCAGTATACAAACATTTATTTAAACTCAATTTGCATCATTATGTCTGGTCACGGTACATTATGTACAACTGAATTGTAAAAAGTTAACATTCGTTCTATTTAATGTTATATATTTTAGCAAGTTATTGTCTTAAAAACACATAAACATATATGTAATTTTATTTACATAATCAATTACTTGTAATCGACCATCACTTAGTTCACATCTCTAACTCATAAATCACATTTAGCATATTTTAGATAAACTTTGAAAAGAATAAACAGTCTTTTCGTTGATCTCATAAGCTTTCGGCGAGATTCGATACAAGGCTTTGGAAAACTAATAAAGTCAAATAAATTCTACAAAAATGATTTACTGTAGATATGGCCCCCACATATTCCATGACATTAATGCTTGTTGCTCCATTCTTTATTGATAAAATGTAATATATATTAATTAAAATCGTTATACTGATAGTTCACTTTAAGTTTATAACTATTAAAACTTTACTACTAATACTAAATTAGTAAATTACATTAAAAATATTGTATTCACGTTATAAACATACATAAAAGTGCACTAACAAATTGACAGACATTGCCGCATGCGCATAATTTTTTTTCGAATATGGTAAAAAGCACGGTGTAAGTAGAGGTAAAAAGTTTTGTTAAGTATCACAGACCTGGTTATGTCTTAGATCATTTACCATCTAGATATAGCCTGGTCAAGCATAAAATCGTGGCAACGCTAGAAAGAGAGGGCAATAGAGACAGTAAGAGGCTATTTCACTTAGTGGGGGGAAGCAGCCAATGAACAATATGCTGAACGTATTTCATTGGAAACAGTTCCCAACCAAGTGAAATAGCCTGTTGCCCTCTCTATTGCCCTCTCTCTCCTTAGTCTTACCACGACATTTGTGCACTGCAGGCTATCTTCAGAAAGTACATGCTCTAAGGGTTATGTATACTTATTTCTCTATGTCAGTCTACGCCCCCTGTTTTCCAATTAGCGCACAATTGAGCAAAGTGCGGCACAGTGCCTGAGTGCACTGAGTGTTCCAATTAGAGGTCTGGCTCGCATAAATGAGCACAAGAAATAACTGTGCCTTTGGGATGTTTTATGTAGGTTTACTTAGTAAACATAAAACTTTATCATAAAACATGAAGTATGTTCCAATTAACGCCCGAAAATTACGGTACAGGGCGACATTTTGTGCTCTAGTAATTGGAAAACAGCCATTATTGAATTATTTTGTAAACAATTTACGTACACATAAACTTCAATTGTTTACCTATGAGTAATAAATACACTTTTAACCTCATGGTGATCAGTGTACTCTACCGGTTGGTTTTGAAAAAACCATGTTCCAATTAACGTCCTAAAATTGCCGCACTGTGCGGCACAAAATCACTTTGTGCTCTAGTCAGGGGGTGGGAACTCATATAGGCGAGATCGTACCACAGTTGAATACGCCCTCTATCATTTTCAAGCGGCCCTAAATAAGACGGTTGCTCGCACTCCTTTGAAGTTTTTCGGTTGTTATCGGTTACCGTCGTTGTCGTCCATTTTTGGTAAGATTTATTGTGGCATTGTATCATACAAAAAAATGCCTTATTATTCTAATATTGGAGCATTTCTTTCTTAGATTTCTGAATGTTTCAATCAAGCTTCTAAAAGGTAATACATTACAGTATTTACAAGATAACTTATTAATTATATATTTTTTAGACAGTATATTACAATTTAATAGCAAAAAAATATGACTTCAGCGAATCAACAATCAAAAACTGTATTGCAAATGCCCGGCTTTTGGTAATTTGTGAAGCTCATTTTAAGGAGGGTGCACGAGAGGATTCAAACTTTTACTGGTATGTTCACATTTCTCATATATTCTTGTAGTTCATATATTATTTCTTTTTAAGTAATGAGAGAAGTGTGGGAGACAATTTTGCATGGTTTTCACCAGAAAAAGATCCGGTTACCACTTGCAGCCCCCAATTGTTAGTGAAAATTCCTGAAAAAGTGTACGGAGGTAAGAAGAGGCTTTTCAGAAAATTTTTAGAAATCATGCATCAGAGTCCACCCGTTCAGAATGTCAAATTATACAAGCATTCCAAGGTAAGCAATTTAATATTGGTTTTTAAATTATTCATAATTTCTTTATTTTTTTTGAGGAGTGAACTATCAAAATGGAAGAGAACAGCAAGGTGAGCCACAAATTTGAACACGTCACAGTGGTTACAGCACTTGAAGAAGAAAAAATGCAAACTAAGGTATTTAAAAATGTAAACAGTAGAAGTCAAATGAGAAAACAACAGTTAAAGCCAAAGGATGCTTTTCATAAATGATAAAATTTTGCTTTACTTATCAATATATAAACAAAGTGGCAAAAGTTATAAATATTTCTTAAAAGGTTTTTGTTTACTACCTTACTAAAAACTCTTAAGTATTCTTGTAAATAGCATTATTTTTAATTGTTGGTACAATGAGCATATTTTACAAAACTGAAAAAAAGTCTCTTGTTTTTTTTAGATCTAATGTTTATTTTTCAAAGCATGTTACTATTTTTTGTGAGTATTATGTATTTTGATATGATTTATTATATGAGTTTTTTAATATGTACTATTTCCCTAATATTTGTTAGTTTTTGTGGGAGTTGTATGTATATTTACTATTTTGGGTATCATTTATATTGTATTGTATACTACTCTAAATGCAAAAGAGGTAGAAAATAAAAATTCAAATATACAGAATATTGCATAAAGAAGCAATCATCACAAGTTGCTTTCAATATATATAGGTTCCTCATTGTTGTTGTGGTTCATCCAGGTTTTTGTTTAGTTTAAGTTGTCAATGTAACAGTTAACCTAAAATTTGAGTGAACTTGGATTTGCATTTTTTGAAGGTAATAATGAAAGTTAATATCAAAATGTTACCTTTAAAAATGTTAAATGCGAGTTTACCGAAGCGACAAGTTAACTTTTCATACAGACCTTAAACTAAAAACACAAATGTATATTGGTAACAACAGGGAAACAAATATTTGTAAACTGTTGTTATGTTTGTACCTTTTTTGCTATTATTGTTAGGTGTGAATAGTTTAATATTTAATTGTATTTGTAATATATTTTATAAATAAAATTAAAATTATTTGGGGATTTTTATTTCGCCATAGTATTTTTTGGAACGATAAGAACTAGCAGAGAAACACACCGATTAGATAGTGTGCAGATTCCTTTTTTATCGGCAGTTAAATTCATACAGATAACTGTATCTCGAAATACACAAATGTACATTTTTACTATTTGTTGAAAATGATAGATGGCGAAGGCTGTCATTTTTTGAACACAATTTTAAACACATAGTTTCCTATCTATTCTCTATTGTATGATCTGTGGCTCTAGTATTGGAAAACAGCCGCCGTCTACGGTATTTTCTATGAGCTGAGAAGTAAGAAATCTTCTTGTCTATAGTCTATGGTGCGAAATGTCAAATCTAACGTTAAGTTAAATAAAGGTTATCTTGGTTTAGTTATAAATATAATAAAATAATGCGATATATATTAGAAAATGGAGAAAATGCCGCATATTTTGTTGTATACACTGGTCGTCACTCTAACCACGTCTTTTATGTTGATATCTTTTTTGATATTTACTTCCACCTTTTTTGGACCAATACAGGTAATTTATATTGACGTTGAAAACCCAGCACCTTTCTCTGTGGGAACAAAATTCTTGAGCATAGCCCTAGATAGTATAGTGATAGCTCGATGCTTCCAAGGTTTTAATATGAGTGATCCAAAATTAATTCAGATGGTAAAATACTTATCACCTGGTTATATAAGATTTGGAGGAAATTTGGCAGATAAAATGAGATTTAGTCCAGATGAGAATGATGATGATATAGATATGCAGTTTTATTTAAATAAATCACTTTCAACTGATATAAATTTTACATTGGCTCCAAATTTCACTATGACAGCATTACAATGGCTGAAGTTAATAAAATTTACTGAAAAAGTAAATTTACAACCTATTTTTGATCTTAATGCATTAATAAGATTTAGAAATGGATCGTGGGACTATACAAATGCAAAAAGTCTAATTTTATTTTCTCAGGAACATAATATGAAGGTTCACTGGGAACTAGGAAATGAACCCAATTCATTCAAGCATAAGTTTAATGAGGCTGTGAATGCTTCACAGTTGGGCAAAGATTTCACTCATTTACGACAAATTTTAGATGAATTCCCATTATATAAAAAATCACTTTTACTTGGGCCAGATGTAACTCGACCTATAAATAAACACAAGAAAAGTGAATATTATTTAAAGAAATTTCTTATACATGGTGGTAATGCTGTCAGTGCAATAACATGGCATCAATACTATCTAAATGGCCATACTGCTCAAGTCCAGGATTTTTTAAATTCAAGTACTTTTGATTTGCTGAAGGATCAAATAAGTACTATTAAAAGTATTGTTAAATCATCTCCAGTTCCAACAAGTCCCATCTGGTTAGGAGAAACATCATCGGCATATGGAGGTGGAGCCCCAAATTTATCTAATACTTTCATCGGTTCATTTTTATGGATTGACAAACTAGGACTTGCAGCAAAAATGGGTATTTCGCTTGTTATTCGACAGTCCATCTTTGAAGGTTATTATGCTCTTTTGGATCAAAATTATGACCCTAATCCTGATTGGTGGGTTAGCATGCTTTACAAACACTTGATAGGTGGCAGAACTGTACCTTATCTTACAACAACAACATCGAAAGTGAGAGTTTATGTACATTGTACAAACCCAAACCACTTAAATGGTATGGTACCATCAATAACCATATTTGGAATAAATCTAGATAGTATTTATGCTACACTGAGGATTGAAGGATTAATTTCACATGTAACTGAAATGTTAGTGGTTTATACATATGAATTAACATTTGATGAGTCAATTATTTCAAAAGGAATTAAACTCAATGGTCAACTCCTGAAACTGTTGCCTAATCATATTCTTCCCATATTTGTACCAAAAACTCAATATTTAAAATCACTTATTGACATGCCCCCATTGTCAATAGTTTTCTGGGTTATACCTACATCAAAAGTGAAAGCATGTAACTGATAGTATTGTACCTATTGAAGTTCAATTTAATGTGATATTGTAAGCAAAAATATTTGATAAACAAATTATATAAAATGCTTATTGTCATTTATACATACCATTGGGCCAGTGGGACCTAATAGCCCTTGAGGTCCCGGTGGACCAATTGCACCAGGTGGTCCAGATTGACCAGGCTGTCCAGGTTGTCCTACTGGTCCAGAATGTCCTTTATTTCCTGGAGGCCCTTCTACTCCAGGTATACCAGGTGGGCCAGGTAATCCAGGTATACCTCTTGGACCAGTAAATCCTCTTGGACCCTAATTACAAAAATAATCAAACAACTGAAATATGCATAATAAGAGATATACCATTTCCCCCGACAAACCTGGTAAGCCAGGAAGACCTTCTTCACCTTGCATGCCTTCATGACCCATTTGACCTTTTTCACCTGGATTACCAACAACGCCTCTTTCCCCCTTTTCACCTGGAGGTCCTGGTAGACCAATAAGTCCTTGTTCACCTTTTGAACCTGGAGGTCCTGTTAGACCTCTCTCGCCATCTCTTCCTGGTTGCCCTCGTTTACCTTCTCTGCCAGGAAGACCAATTTCTCCTCTAGGTCCTGTCATACCCTGAAACATATATATGCTTTATGACAGTCTATGCTATAGTTACTACATACAGGTTCACCACTGTCTCCTGGTTCTCCTTTAGCACCTTCTGGTCCAGGGGGTCCTTGTTGACCTGGCACTCCTGTTAAACCCATTGGGCCTTCTATGCCTCTCATTGCCATCTTTAACATTGTTTCAAATAACTAATTAATTTATTTAATAATAGTAGTGAATAGCATTTTTACCATATGTTGTGCAAGCATCTGTCTGAAGGTTTCAGCTTGTTGATCTGGACCTTTTTCATTGCCTTGAATATTCATCTGAACATACATGATTAGAGTATATAATGTATCTGTTCTTTATCTACTTACTGGTATCATAAAAACATGTCCTGGAGCTCCTGGAGCACCTATAGTACCTCCTAAGCCATCACGCCCTATATCTCCTTTGTCTCCTGGTCTCCCTGGAGATCCTGGAGGTCCTGGGAATCCCCTTGGACCTGGAGGTCCTCTTAACCCATTGTAAGGGTAATTTCCTAAATCGCCATCTGGACCAGTAGGAAGATTGTTAAATGATACTGGCTCTTCAGTCTAAAAATTGAAGGCAATATTATTGTGCATATACATTTATCATAAAGATACCTCTTGGGTTCCTGGTACAATAGTTGTGGCATCGTCAGTTGTGTAATTAGGAGTTGTTCGGCTTGATTCAGGGCCAATGAGGAAATGACCTGTAAATCCTTCATCATATGGACTTTCTGTTATTGGTGAAAGATCAAATGAATTTTGGTTCCCACTTTGAGAAATTGAGAAAATAGTTCTTTCAGTTCCTCCTCCCAAATTTGGTTCTCTAAGTATGGTTGATAATTTTTGTGAATCTTCAAATACTTGTGTAGTACCTCCCGTAGTAAATACTTCTGATGTATCTCCAGTAGCAACCGTTTTGTATACTTTAATCTCGTTTTCTGAAAGAAAAATTATAAATGTAACTATCTGAAAAGTGTAATTGGAATGTTTATTTGAAGGAGTTGCACCTCTAATAAACGGTTCACTCTTTAGTTGTGGTATACATACCTCTTTCGTAATCATCACCTCTTATACCAAATCCGCTTGTTTGTCCGCTGGAGATTTCAATTCTTCCTCCAGTACTAAATGAACCGGAACTGCTACTCGAAGAAATTGAACTGGAGCTTCCTTCACTAAAAGATCCAGACTGTCCAACAGCACTAAAGGAATCGAAACTATTTGTACTACCTAATGACGTAGAACTTCCAGCACTTTCAGATATAGTTGTGATACCAGTACTCCAGTACCCACTTCGGCCAACTGCACAGTTTAAGGCATGTTTCGTGCAAAGCTCGTATGCTTCATCAGGAGTTGGTGCTATTTTGATTGTTTGAATGTCACCCTAAAATAAATTTTTGAATATACTTATTGTGAAGCTTTTCCATCAAAGTTTAATAACTATATACCAGCACACCAATTACTAAATTGTATTTGGGTTGATGATTCTTACCACAGAATTGAGTTTTAGTTAGTTTTATACTGTTACAGTGATTATGGAGAATTGTCCGAGATCAAGACATAAATATTCAATATGTGTGGATCACTCTGTGTGGAAGTAGTTCACATCTTGTTTACATTGAGGATATTAAGAAAGTATTTCGGAATGTATTGGGCGTTCAATGCTCGTTACTTCATAAATTTTACTAAGACTAACATCCGTCGCACATTAGTCTGTCGAACTAGCTTGTCATGTAAATCATTTAAAGAATGAAATTCGGGTGATATATATAACATGCTGCCTAAGAAAGTAATCTTACCTGCTTGGGGGCAGCTATTTCATCTTCAGCATGCCAATTCGAGTAGTCGGGTTTTCAAATTCCACGAGATAGACAATTTATATTTAAATAAATGATGTTTTATCCTGTTGCGACAGTACTTAAAATGAAAATTTTCTATTATTTATTTCTATCGTATGGATCAAATTGTATCTAATAAGAAATATCACCAAAGATAATGAATGATAAGTACAATAAACGAATTTCTGACTTAATATTATAAGCGACATTTTTAACAACTAATACACCGCATATTGCTTATAATTTTGAAATTATTAACAAAGGAAGGCTTATTTTTACGTCCTAATTATGACTAAGGATGTTTAAAATGCTTGAATTTGTGGCACTCAAAAAGTTACTAGTTCGACGGACAAAACAGTAAAACGATCCCGCGGTAGAAAGAAGGCTTTTTTATTGTAATTTCATGTCCCTATTATGAATATCAAAATTACAATACTGTGATGTTTTTATTTCCACACTCGGGTTCAGTTCAGTTGTCGGATTTATTTATAAACACACTCCAACTCACTATAATTTATTTCTAGTACTTTAATTTATATTCATAGAACTATTTACAATTTATCTTAACTATACGGCAGTCGAATACAGAATGAATGAATGAATACAGAATGAATGCTTCCTCAAAGAGACCAGATTCTTCGAGAATTACGTCATACCAAGCCGCCGACCTCGATGCGCCAGGCAAACAATATTTCGGATTCCCAGAATTCTACGAATTATCGGAGGAATATGAGGAAGATTCTTTGGAACTGAACTGACTATCAACAAGTACTTTTAATATTACACATAAAAAATAAACTGCCGAACTTATAAATTCTCGCAACCCGACTCAATTAACTGAAATTCAGACACTCTTAGAGAACCACTTTGGAGATCCTAGAGATCTCTCAGCCTTGATTCAAGATCTTCAAAGAATGAGGCAAATAAATACTGAATCCCCCATAACATTTTCAGCCCGACTACAAACCCACCCAGCAAAAATGCTTGCTGCCGTTAACAAACAGAACTTGACTCAAAAAGAAAAACAGGCACAAATCGAGTTGAACGAATCCATGGCACTAAATAGCCTCCTAACAGGCTTAGAGCCGAAGATAGGACAACTAGGTCGTGCTAGCGATCCTAAAGACATTCTGACCGCCGTTTCACGCATAAAACGGGAACTCCAACTGCATCACTTAGAAACTCAAAAGTTTTCAAATTTTAGAAACCAAGGTCCGCCTCCTCGAAAACCCAAACAGTTTCCAGAACAAAAACAATGTTCATTCTGTAAAAGAATGGGGCATACTGTTAACCAATGTCACACTAAATCGAGACAAATGCAACAAAATCAAAACTACGGGCAAAACTTTTCGAATATACGTCCTAACCCATTTTCACAACAATCGGGCCAATTTCAGAATCGGCCGAAATTGTTAGAATTCATAAAAGATGGTGTTATACACAATAATGAATTTCTATTTTTGTATTTAAGTTGGTACTAAATTATTACTAGAATATATTTTATGTTGGTAATGGATGGTATTGTAAAAATGTCAGGTTAAGAAGTAGATGTAAAACGTTGTAGAACGAATAAAATATTGTTACGACATCCAACTTAATTACTGTGTGTTTTACTTTGGTTTATCGACAATTATTGATTTATTTAACAGGTTATGGACCCAGAGCGTTTCTAGGGCATAACAGTGGAGAAAAGTAAACTGTGTGTTTATGAACATTTAGATTTGGAACATTGGATTTTTTTTCTGTGTGCATTTATCCTTGAACTTTCTGAAAATGGATGGTGAAATTTCAAAATTAGAAAAGCTAAATGAAAACAACTACATGACATGGAGTGTAAAAATGAAGGCATTATTAGTTAGCCGTGATTGTTGGGATGCTATTGAACCAGGCTATGATATAGATAACTGGAACGACCGAGAACAGAAAAAGAATCAAAAAAGCATTAAGTTTGCTACTTTTATCTGTTGATGACGTTTATTTCAACGACATTGCTGACTCCGAATTTGCACGTGAAGTATGGAAAACCTTAGAGAAAATACATATGGATTTTGGTTTATTACATCAAGTTTGTTTAATTCGTGAACTGGTGAATACAACAAAAACTGAAAGTATGACAATGCAAGAGTATATGAGCAAATTACAAGAAATAAACAGGAAATTAGCCAAAGTAAAAATTGAGTTCAACGATCAGTTAATGGGTATGTTTTTATTGGCTGGTTTGCCATTACCCAAATATGAGAGTTTAGTCAGATCATTAGAACAAGAAGAAACTAAAGTTACAGTTAGTGCTGTAAAGTCAAAGCTCCTTTTGGAAGAAAGAAGGTTGAAAACAGAAAACAAAGAAGCTCAAGAAGCTAAAGTACTGGCAGTGAATAGATATAAAAACAGTACAAATAAATATAATAAACATGTTAGTTCAATTCCAAGAAAGGAAAACAATGAAAGTAGCAGAACAAATAGTAATAACAGACGAACATGTTATGCATGCAAAGGTTTTGGTCATATGGCAAGAGAATGTCCAAACAATAAATACAGAACAGAGAATGTAAATAAACATGAGAATTCTGAAAATGCAGCAAAAGTGTCAGAAGCAAAAGCTGAAATGGCAGCATACAATGTGTTACAAGTTAAAAGCAATAAATGTGAGCCAAAACAAATTAAAAATGAATTTAAGTGGATAATAGACTCTGGAGCAAATGAACATATGTCACCATATAAAGAACTTTTTGAGAACTATAGTAAATTGACAGATAGCAAAGTTAAGTTAGCTGATGGACGATATCACAAAATTCTGGGAAAAGGTGATGTAACAGTGAAGTTTCAGGAAAAATATGGTGGAGGTATTGTAACTTTCACAAATGTACTTCATGTCCCTAATTTAGAAGAAAATTTAATATCTGTGCGACAGTTGGACATCAAAAGTGTTAAAATAATTACAGAAGCAAATACCATGAGATTTTTAAGAGAAGAAAAACTGATTTTTGTAGCTTTTGTAGAAAACAATATGTATGCATCCAGAACTGAAGAAGTTTATGCAAGAATTAATTCTGAGAATACAAAGTGCATAGAAATAACAGCTTATAAAGCAGTAACTGCAGACACATGGCACCGAAGGTTTGCACATGCACTAAATACTCTAGATTGTGTTCCAAAGAAAACTAAAAGTCTGTGTGAAACATGTGTAAAAGGTACAATGAAAAGAAAGAAATTCAATAAAGTTGAAAAGAAGACAACAAGTCCACTAGAAATAGTACACACAGATTTGTGTAAAATTTCACAAACTTCATTAGGAGGTGCAAATTATTTTGTAACCTTCACAGATGATTTTTCAAGATATAGTCACATATACATGTTGAAGAGAAAAAGTGAAACATTTGAGGCATTCAAGAATTATAAAACATTGGTAGAAAATTTTCATGATAAAAGAATTAAAGCTGTCCAATCAGACAATGGTGGTGAATACTTGAGTAAAGAATTTCAAGATTTTCTAAAAGCAAATGGAATAAGCCATAGAAAAACAGTACCATATACGCCACAACAAAATGGTGTTGCTGAAAGACTAAACCAACAATTGATGAATTTAACAAGGTGTATGTTGATAGAATCAGGACTGTCTGCAAACTTTTGGGCAGAAGCTATGAACACAGCATGTTACATTAAAAACAGATGCGAAAGTTCTAGCATAAGAGGCAATATTCCTTATGAACTATGGACTAAAAGAAAACTTTGTGAAGAAAACATTAATTTTATGAAAGTTTTTGGATGTTTATGCTATGCACACAAAAATACATCAAACAAATTGAAACCACAAGCAGAAAAATGTGTATTATTAGGATACCAAGATGGAATAAAAGCATACAGATTATGGAACCTGGAACAAAAAGACATTGTAATTTCTAGAAATGTGAAATTTGAAGAAGAAACATTTCCCATGAAAAGTGAACTGGACAAGAATCTGAATAATGAAAACATGGTTAAAATTTATTTATATGAAGATGAGACTGTGGGTTTGAATTTTGATGAAGATGAAAATTCAAATTTATCAGACAGAAGTGATGAAAGCAATACAGTTATTGATAATGAAATTAATGAAGAGAAAGGAAACCAGAAAGCAGGGGAAGAGAATAAAATTCAAACACAGAAAAATATAGATGAAATTGAAGACAGTAATCAAGAATTACCTACCAATACAAGAAAATCAGGAAGAATCATAAAAGAAAAGACATGTGGGTGTCGTAATCGAATAACATATGAAGAAAGAAAAGACCCAAAAAGTGTTGAAGAAGCCTTACAAATGGAAAATGCTCAACATTGGATTAACGCAATGAACATTGAAATAGAAAACTTGAAGAAAAATGATACATGGGACATTGTTAATCGACCAAAGAATAAAAATGTAATTGGATCAAAATGGGTATTCAAAACAAAATATAATGAAGACGGCAGCATTGACAAATACAAAGCTAGATTAGTAGCTCAAGGGTACAACCAAATTAAAGGAATTGATTATTGGGATTCATATAGTCCTGTCATTCATAAAAAGTCATTACGAATTTTAATGGCATTAGCTGTGGAACAAAATTGGGAAATGCACCATATTGATGTTAATTGTGCATATTTAAACAGCTATTTGCAGGAAACAATATTTATGGAGCAACCAAAATTGTATGAAGAAAATTCAATCAACCCATGCTATCAAGTGTGTCTATTAAAAAGAAGTATTTATGGTTTGCATCAAGCAGGGAAAAACTGGAATGATTATTTGAAAAATTTGATGATATCTATGAATTTTATCCAAAGTGTTAAAGAACCCTGTGTTTTTGTCAAACAAAACATTTATGTTGGAATATATGTGGATGATATTGCTGTTACTGGTGAAATAGATGAAATAAAGTATTTCAAAGAAAGGTTATCTGAAATGCTGACTATAAATGATATGGGTACAATTAAGCAATTTCTTGGGATACAAATAACAAGAACATCAAATAGTGAGATGATATTAAATCAAGAAAAATATATTTACAAATTACTGAACGATTTTAAAATGTGTGATGCAAAAGGATGCCCCAGTGCCTTAGTCAAGAGAACAGATAGTATTAGAGACAAAGAAGGAATAGATAAATTGGACTATCGAAAACTAGTAGGATCATTAATATACATTGCAAATAACACTCGACCAGATTTAGCTTATGCTACAAGTAAGATAAGTCAATATTGTCAAAATCCGAATTATGGAAACTGGTTGGATGCAAAGAATATTCTGAGATATCTCAAACAAACAATAGAAGTAAAGCTAGTTTACAGGAGAACAGGAAAGCCTATAATTACTTATGTAGATGCAGATTGGGCTAATGAAAAAGACTGCAAATCAATTGGTGGTCATGTCATTTTACTGGCTAACAGTCCAGTCATTTGGGCAAGTAAGAAACAGAAATTAATTGCGACGTCGTCGAGCGAGGCAGAATATATTGCAATGTTTGATGTTTGCAAGGAGCTCTCTTGGTTAAGAGAATTTCTACATGAAATTGGACAAAACGTTTATATTCCTCGACCTACAGTAGTATTTGAAGATAATCAATGTGCAATACAGATGGCAAACAAAATTGGAACAACTGAGAGAACAAAGCACATCAGAATTCGATTCCACAAGATAAGGGAATATGTCAATAATGGAGAGGTGCAATTCGAGTACATTCAGTCAAATGAAAATTGTGCTGATCTGTTCACAAAACTTCTACCGGGAACAAAAACAAGCTATTTTCTGAAGAATATGGGTTTTAAACTTCAATGATTGTGTACAACAAGGGGAAGTGTTAGAATTCATAAAAGATGGTGTTATACACAATCATGAATTTCTATTTTTGTATTTAAGTTGGTACTAAATTATTACTAGAATATATTTTATGTTGGTAATGGATGGTATTGTAAAAATGTCAGGTTAAGAAGTAGATGTAAAACGTTGTAGAACGAATAAAATATTGTTACGACATCCAACTTAATTACTGTGTGTTTTACTTTGGTTTATCGACAATTATTGATTTATTTAACAGAAATTTCAACCCAATACTCAAAATTTCCAGCAGAACAGAAACTTTCAACAACCTCGTCCTTCGACAAGTGCACAACCCCAAAGTTCAGGTCAATATAAACCTAATCAAAACTTTTTCCGGCAACAACGAACACATCACTTGAACAATTCTTATAATTATGAGTACGACCAACCCAATACTAACGTATACGAAAGTCAATACCAAAATACTGATTTCGAAAGTTACGACCAAGACTATTCCGATTCGTCAGAAACCGATTACGACTATTACTTAAAAACAGGTAATGCAGAATGTGACAACTACGTTGAAAACGAACACGAGTTTTCCCCCGTAAATTTTCAGAACCTCCCTTTCCAAACCGAACCTCCGGAAATCACAGAACTTCAGACCCAAATTCAAACACTAAATCTAGACAGTTTCGACCCGAATTTGAACTTCCCCGAACAGAGCTTTCTATAAGACCGCTTCTGACCGTAAATTCTAAAAATTTATACTACATCACAGATTCTTCTAACACATATAAACTCCTAATAGACACCGGTGCTGGTCTTTCTATTTTCAAACCAGACACTTGCACACGTTTCAGAGAAAGATTTCAGGAAAACGTAGTAATTCAGGGAATTACCAACCAGAAAATCCTTATAAACGAATCGACCCTCGCCCTTTTTAATATAAAAGATCCGCACAAGGTTTACATCTGCAACCTTGATATAGAATTCGACGGTTTGTTAGGCTCTGACTTTCTCGAGCACTACAACTGCATTATAGATTTTGACAAAAAACAACTAATAACGAACTTTAAGACACTTCCTCTGTATAAAGTGACAGACGATACAATCAATGCCACTGAATCTATACAGTGTCCCACTTCTTATACATCCATTAATACAATTTCGATTGAACCCCGTACCGAACAAATCTTTAAACTTAGCTGTGAACTAAGAAACACCGAAGCCCTTCTAACCGGTATGGAAATTGAAAAAGTTCACCTCCCTAATGCTGTTGTTACAGTAGACAGCAAAGGCCAATTTCTCACATCTATTCTAAATGCGAATGCCATCCCTAAAATAGTAAATTTTTCAAATCTAAAATTCGAACCGTTACAAAACTTTTCTGTGAATTCTCTCTCACAAACTACTCCTTTGAACTATAACGAACCCGGCAGACAAAAAGAAATTGTTAAACAACTCCGACTAGAACATTTAAACGACGAAGAGTCAGACTCAATCTTACAATTAAGCCTTGACTTTTCAGACATATTCTACCTCGAAGGCGACCACTTATCATTCACAAATGAAATCAAACATAGTATTGATACCAACAACGCGAAACCCGTGTATACAAAATCATACCGTTATCCCCAAGTACACAAACAAGAAGTTAAGTCCCAGGTAGCAAAAATGCTCGATGAAGGCATTATACGACCCTCTAATTCGCCTTGGTCCTCTCCCGTCTGGGTGGTGCCAAAGAAATTAGACGCCTTTGGAAAACAGAAGTGGCATGTTGTAGTAGACTACTGCAAACTTAACGAACTTACAGTCAATGACAAGTACCCTCTACCGAACATCTCAGACCTACTAGACCAACTAGGCAACTTTACGACTCTTGACCTCGCCTCTGGTTTCCACCAGATAGAAATATACCCAAAAGACATCGCGAAAACTGCATTCACTGTCGAGAACGGACATTTTGAGTTCGTCCGGATGCCCTTCGGATTGAAGAATGCTCCTTCTACCTTTCAGAGGGTGATGGATAACATTCTTATAGGAATCCAGAATGAAAGATGTCTGGTTTACATGGATGACATAATCATTTACTCGCCTACAATACATGACCACCTATCACGACTGACAGACGTATTTAAAAGACTCAAAAAGGCTAACCTTAAAATACAGCCTGACAAATGCGAATTTCTCCGCAAGGAGGTCGCTTACTTAGGACATCTTATAACTAAAGACGGTGTGAAACCCAATCCATCAAAGGTAGACTGTATTTTAAACTTTCCACAACCAAAGAACCCTAAAGACATAAAATCTTTCTTAGGGCTTGCTGGTTACTACCGTAGGTTCATTTCTAACTTTGCAAAGATCTCCAAACCACTGACAAAACTATTACAAAAAGACCAACCGTTCAATTTCAACGAGGAGTGCGTAAAATCCTTCAATGAATTAAAACGAACATTGACTTCCACCCCTATACTCATCTACCCAAATTTTGACGAACCGTTTGTACTGACTACAGACGCCAGCGTTTTTGCTATCGGCGCAGTATTATCTCAAGGGCCAATAGGTAAGGATTTACCGATTGGATATGCTTCTAGGACCCTTTGTAAAGCCGAAATCCGGTACTCCACCATTGAGCGAGAGCTCTTAGCCATTGTCTGGGAGGTTAAGCATTTTCGTCCGATAATCTATGGCCGTAAGTTCCTACTACTAACCGATCATCGCCCGTTAACCTGGCTATTATAAAGGATCCCGGTAGTAGACTTGCCCGATGGAGACTCAAACTGGAAGAATACGACTATGAAATTATTTACAAACCTGGTAAAGTAAACAAGAACGCTGATGCTTTATCACGGATTAAAATCAACCATCTTGACGAATGTTCATCATGTCAAACAAAATCGAAACTAACACCCTTCAAAGTCCTACCCCTAAATGACGAATCCGAAGACGAAAGTCCTGAACCCAAACAAAATGAAATATCTCTTGAAACTATGTCCGAAGAATTTAAAACCGTTATAGAACGTTATAAAACTACCTCTTTAATTGATTACAGCAAATTTGAATTCTCCAACTGTCAACTACTAGACAAAACAAATAAAAACATTTTAATTTTCCCCCAATCATCCAATCTTCAGGAATTTCATCACGACATTTTCGAAGACATTTTCGCTGACTTCGAAACCTTTAAAATTAATGTATTCGCCAACAAAACCGTAAGCAGAAGGCAATATTTCATAATCCCACTTCCAAATGATCCTGACATTGTAAATGAAGTTTCTTTTTGCATCAATATACAAACATCAAGATACTTTATCTCCATCTAAAACATACTGTGTCGAAAACAATCTCGATCTTCCAATTTTAGAGATGCTCTCTTTCATTTTCACTGAAAAGAAATTAAATGGAAAATTTGCCAAAACGTTACAAAAACCCCCGAAAAAGACGAAATACCGCTGATCCTTGAACGATATCATAACGGGAAAAATAACTTACACCGCGGCATTAACGAAACCGTCCGCCGTATTAAAGAAATGTACACCTGGCCAAGTTTCACAAAAGACATTGAAAATTTCGTTAAGAACTGCGACATTTGTCAAAAAACTAAAGCGTGTCGCAAAAACCTAGACAATCCCCTCGTCATTACGGAAATGCCTAAAACACCATTTGAGCGAATTAATATCGACATAGTAGAAATACCTAACTATATCTTATCTGTAAGAGACGAACTGACAAAATACTCGCAAGCTGATGCTTTGGCAGACAAATCAGCCAAATCAGTTGTCAGTACTATGATGTTATACTTTCAACATATTGGTACACCATTGCGTATCCATTGTGACTATGGTAGGGAATTTGACAACGCCATATTCAAAGACTTGTGTAAACTGTACGACATTAAACTACCTTATTCAAGCGTAGGACATCCGCAAACAAACGGCTCTGTAGAACGATTTCATTCTACTTTGTTAGAAATGATTCGAATCCATAAAGCCGAAAATCCAGATGAACATCCCTTAAATGTACCCCCGTATGCGGTTATTGCTTACAATAACTCGACAAACAAAACCCATGGCTTTTCGCCTTATGAACTAGTGTTTTGACATACGTCCAGCAGACCACCAGAAACCACCTACAACCATAAGGAACTGATTAGTAAATATATACGAGATTTGAACAATCGCATCTCCTATTACTACATAGTAGCCCGCCAAAAAACTGACTTACAAAAACAAAAGGCTAAAGAACGTTTTGATAAACACGTTTCCGGCAAACTTCCCGAATTTAAAATTGGTGATAAAGTTTACGTCAAAGAACCCCAAATTAAAGACAAACTTCATAACAAATTTAACGTTCCATTCCAATTTTAGACATTCACAATAATTCAGCCACACTCTTAAATCTCAAAACAAACCAACGAACGAAAGTTGAGAGAATGAAACACTATTCTGAAAACTAACTTTCTTTTCAGGTTACTACTGCTGTTCAGATCAGCAGACTCACAGTTCAACATCAAACCAATAAACAACACTCTTGGTATTTACTATCACGACGAAATAGTCATCTCCAACTATAAATGGACATTACTAATTCATCGTAACTTGACGATACTCAAAGAAATCTTTGAAAACAACAACAGAATCCTCAAAACATTAGAAAACACTGTCGATCCCATCCCAGGTTTCAAATTTCATGAAACAAGTGCATTCCGAATTGATGTACAAACTCACATCAGTATCTTATCCCAAATTTCAGATTCAAATAAAACTAAATTCTCAGAAATATTCATGGACACTAAAAGATCCAAACGAGGACTAATTAACGGTGTAGGAATTATCTTTAAAGCCATCACTGGAAACCTTGACGCAACCGATGGTGCGTTTTTCACAGATAGTATCAACAAATTTAACCAGGGACAATTACAAGTAGAGAATCTACTAAAAAATCAAATAAGCGTAACTACTTCTATTATCAAAACTTTCAATGAAACCATTCAGAAACTTTAACGAAAACATTGACGCAATCAATTTGGCAATACATACTATAAACGACAAAATAGCCCTTATCCAAGCAAAACAGTCATTTTTGGGAATATGCGAAAAATTAATGGCAAGCTATTTATTTGAAGGCGCGAGATGTAAGACCGACATCTAGGATTTTCAAGCGCAACTGATATATTATATTTATATATAATATATATTGTCTTACGTACAAAGGAATGACACCTCGAAGAGAGTAAGCTAGTTACATAATCAAGAACCGCCCTGTAAGCACAAACACCCAGCCAAGCAGCCGACCGATCTATGATGTCATCCGAGGTGATAAATAGAACAGAAACTGTAATTGTCAACAAGTCTTATTTTGTCCGTTGATATTGAATGTACGAATTGAATTTTATATCTTTGTTTTTAAATCAAATAAATATTTTTTAAAAACAGTTTTCGATTTGATCGGAAGTTTACTGGCGCAGTCATTTCGGATTTGAGTTTGGAAAACTTTCATTGTGAAGTTGTTTTTGTGAGTTTTAACTCTTAACGAACTCGACGAACTTACAAACTTTTCGTGCAGTGGAAACCTGAAATTTGGACTACCTTGGTTGCAGCCGTTTCAACGAACGAATATCGAAGACCCGGTGAGCCATCCATTGAATTTTCCTAATTTCTATCTCCCATTTTCATATCAGACAAAGTTTGACTTCACCAAATACCAAAGCAAATAACCTTGGTATTGTTAAGTGAATTGAATCATCAATTACGTTTCATATATTAATGAATATAATATCTTGAAACATAGTTTGCAGTAATTTTATGAATAAGAGAATTGTTTCACACAATTGCGTCTCAGATATTAATGCATATAATATTTCAGACATAATTCCGAGAATTTGAAGTTGATTGAACTTTGATTAATTTTAAATTGATTTTGAACATTTTTGAGTTTTGCTTAGTTAATAGGAACCATATTTTATCCATTTAATTTTAAGTTTAGCTTAGTATTTTCGAGCTTACAAAAAGTAGTATTAGTCCAGTTCATTAGGTAAAAATTCAAAATTGAGGATTTAATTAGAAACTTGGATAATTTAGTATTAGAAAGAGAAATCATGCCAAACGGACAAGATCCAGCAAATGTACCTATAAATTATCAGTTATTAAGATTGTATATTGATACTATACCAAATTTTGACGGAAATGATAACTGTACTTTAGAAATTTTCCTTGAACATTGTGAATATCTTATTGCAACCTATACTAATCCAAGAAATTTGCAAGATCCGATAAATGGATTTTTAATTAGAGCAGTAATCAGTAAATTATCAGGTAATGCTTTAGTATTGGTAGGCAGTAGACCAGAAATTAGAGATTGGAATGAACTTAAAAATCTCCTTCGATTAACATTTGGAGATCAACGTAACTTAGATTGTCTTGTACAAGAAATGATCATTATGAAACCTAATAAAAATGAAAATTTTGTATATTTTGGACAACGTTTACAACGTTGTAGAAGCCTCATTGCCTCGAAATTAAAATCTATGAATTTACCTCTTGCAGAATATACTTTCAAAATTAAAAATTATGATGAACTTGCTCTAAAAACTTTTGTTAGAGGTTTATCAGGTAGAATTCAAGATATGGTTAGGCTTAGAAACCCTGATAGTCTTGAAGTTGCAATAGGTTACGTGATTGAAGAAGAAAATTTTATTTTAGCTCAGAAGCAAGGTAATTATTTACAAAATTCTTTTGTTGTAAACAAACCAAATATACCGAGACCTGTTTCCATAAATCAGGGAACAAATCAATTACCTTTCACTGGCTTTAGACCGAATTTCATCAGTAACCAAATTCAACATTTTCCTAGGCCTAATTTCAATAATTTTCCGAGACCCAATTTTTATCAGTTCACTCCTCCTCTAAATTTTAACATGCCAAATTTTAATAATAACAGTCAAATATTCAGGCCTCGTTTCCCAGTAAATGAACATTTGAAACGAGACGTTTTCAAACCAACTGGTCAAGTTCCAAAAAATAAACCTGAACCTATGTCTACTACTAGTAGAATTCCTACTATACAGCAAAGCCAACGTAGAAACTTTTTCCGACCAACTGGCCCAAGAAATTTTGATTTTCAAGAACTCCATAATATGGAAATGTCGAATTCTATACCTTCTACGTCAGATTTTGATAACTATGACTATAATGCCTCTGGGAACACAAATTATTATCCAAACGATTATCTTGACTATTCCAATGAACTATCTGAACCAACTGAAACCGATCAAGTTGTAAATCAAAATTATGTAAGCGAAGAAGAAACTATTCCCGAAGAAAATTTTACTCAGGCTCCAACCCAAACAAATCTAACATAATAAATTTAAATCATTTATTAGATGAATTACCTTATCTTTATATTCCTGAATTAAATGCAAAATTTCTATTGGATACAGGTAGTTCCCGTAGTTTAATTAGTACGAAGCTAGCATATACATTTTTCCAGGAACATATCTTGAAAGAAAATTTTCATATCCAAACTTCTCATGATATTAGTTTTCACGACGAAGTATTAATAATTCCGATTTTTGAAACTTTTCAGTGTGATGCTTTTCATAAATTTTATGTTTTTGACTTTAATAAAAAAATATGATGGTTTAATTGGTATGGACCTTCTTCACCAACTTCAAGCCATAGTAGACATTCATAATAAACAGTTAATCACCCCTACTATTCGTATTCCCATATATTATTCGGAAATTTCAAAAACTCCTACAAAAAAATTCTTAAAATGCAACCACAATATAATAGTTCCCCCAAGGACTGAACAAATTGTTAAAATTCCAGTTTGTTATGAAAGTGGATTAGGTATTTTAGAACAAACAAATTTCGGTAAAGACGTTGTAACTCCAGAAGCAGTAGTAAACATCAAAGACTACTATGCCACAACAACCATTCTGAATCCTAATATTAACCATATTAAAATTGACATATGTGAATCTTTCAATATTGAGTTAATTAATCCCAATGAAGTCTACTTCACTGATAATATCTATGAACCACCAAAACTGACAAAACAACAGGACAATTTACTTAAAGCCAACTTAAAAAATATAAAACTAGAACATTGTAATAAAGAAGAACGAGAAGCCTTGCGTAAACTTTGCTATGAATTTCGAGATATTTTTTATTGCGAAGACATTCCTTTAAGTTTTACAAATGAAATAACTCATAAAATAAATTTGACTGATGAAACACCTGTATTTACAAAATCTTACCGTTTCCCAGAAATTCATAAAAATGAAGTCAAAATTCAAATTAATAAAATGTTAGAGCAAGGTATTATTAAATATTCTACGTCTCCATGGAGCAGTCCAATTTGGATTGTACCGAAAAAATTAGATAACTCAGGAAGACAAAAATGGCGTATAGTTATTGACTACCGAAAGTTAAATGACAAAACCATTAATGACAAATACCCACTACCCCAAATTACAGAACTCCTTGACAAGTTAGGTCGTGCAAACTATTTCACTACTTTGGATCTGGCATCCGATTATCACCAAATTGAAATTGACAAAAACGATATCCCAAAAACAGCTTTTTCAACCCTTAATGGACATTTTGAATTTATAAGGATGCCTTTCGGACTAAAAAATGCACCCTCGACTTTCCAAAGGGTTATGGATAATGTATTACGAGGACTAAATAACGAAATTTGTATAACATACTTAGACGACATTTTAACTTTCAGTACTTCCTTACAAGAGCACATTGTCCGACTTAGAAAAGTTTTTCAGAGACTTCGAAATGCAAACTTGAAAATTCAATTAGATAAAAGTGAATTCCTTAAGAAAACAGTTAATTACCTTGGTCATGTAATAACCCCAGACGGTGTGAAACCTAATCCTGACAAAATTTTGGCAGTTCAAAACTTTCCAATTCCGAAAACCCAGACAGAAATAAAATCATTTCTTGGATTACTCGGTTATTACCGCCGTTTCATAAAAGACTTTGCAAAGATCACAAAACCCCTTACATCTTGTCTTAAAAAGAATGCCAAAATCATTCATGACACCAAGTTTATTGAGTCCTTTGAAACTTGTAAGAAGATTTTATGTAATGACCCCGTACTCCAATATCCTGACTTTTCTAAGAATTTCATACTTACAACAGATGCATCAGATGTAGCCCTAGGTGCCGTTCTCAGTCAAGGACCTATTGGATCCGATCGACCAATTGCCTATGCATCTCGTACATTAAATGAAACCGAGAGAAAATATAGTACTATTGAAAAGGAAACCCTTGCAATAGTATGGGCATGTTCTTATTTCAGACCTTATATTTTTGGGAGACCCTTTACGATTTATTCTGATTGCCGCCCTTTAATTTGGCTTTTTAACATCAAAGAACCCAATTCCAAACTTGTTAGATTGCGACTGAAACTCGCCGAGTATGATTACAAAATTGTTTACAAAAAAGGCAAACTTAATACTAATGCTGATGCCCTTTCCCGAATAAATTTAAACATGCACGAAACTGAATCAGTAATTAACAATCCAGGTGACGTAAATCAAACAACTTTAGAGTACTTAAGACAATACGCTTCGAACCCAGACAATTTTCGAGACCCTGAAAATGAACTTAGAACAAATACTTCAATTCAACAAAATACTAATCACTCAAGAAGTTCATCTTCTACTAACAGCTCTGATAATGAAACCCCACACTCTATGTCTTTCGAACATGAAAATGATGGAATCCCTATTCTAGATGAAATTATTAATAATAAATCCAAACAAATTCACGTATATAAACATAATCTTGATAAATTTTCAATCAAGTATCAAAGTTGTGGAAGAAATAAAATTATTACCGTAAAAACTCCTTTGCAAGATACTGAAATAAATGTTTTCGAATTTTTGAGAGATTATCTTAAACCCCATTCAACATATTACATATATTTTCATGATAGAGATTTTATTCCTATCTTTAGTAGAGTTTATTCTCAAAAATTCGACAGACGAAACTTGAGACTTATTATGTGTTCTAAACTGGTAAATACAGTCACTGACATTGGAGAACAACTAAACTTAATTAAAAATCATCATGAAGGAAAAACTAATCACCGTGGAATTGACGAGACTTATTCATGTTTAAAAAGATATTATTATTGGACTAAAATGAAAACAACTATTCAAAAATTTATAAATTCATGTGAGATTTGTCAGAGAGCAAAATACTCTCGCAAAAATCCCTATGTACCTCTTATTCTTACAGAAACGCCTTCAAAACCTTTCGAACTGGTACATATAGACGTATTTTATTATAACACAAATAACTATTTAACAATTGTTGACTCATTTTCAAAATTCGCCCAAGTTATACCCATTACAGGAAAAACTGCTGTAAATATATGTGACGGACTTATAAAGTACTTTACAAATTTTGGTGTTCCTCAAAAATTAGTGTCAGATAGTGGACGAGAGTTTAATAACGAGACCGTTAAAGAACTTATGAAACTTCACAAAATAACGATTCATTTTACTACCCCAGCTCATCATGAATCAAACAGCATAGTAGAGCGATTCCATTCAACCCTTATTGAGCATCTGAGAATACTTCAAGAAACAAATCCTAGTGAAACAGACTTGATTAACTATGCGGTGCTAGGTTACAACAATTCGATTCATACTTCGACTGGATTCACCCCTTTTGAACTAGTTTTTGGTCATACAAACTCAAGATCTCCTGATGAAATATTTATTCCCAAAGAAGCTTATACAAATTACGTTCAAAATCATAAACAAAAACTTATACAAGTATACGAAAACGTTCATAATAGGTTAGAAACAGGTAAAAAGAAAGTTTTAGCAAAAACCAATATTAGCGGTGACAAAAACGTTCAATTTAAGCTTAATCAAACAGTATATAAAAAGAACCCAAAAACTAACCGAAACAAGAAACATAACAAATTTCTTGGACCTTATGTCATTACTAAAATGTTAGAACATAATAAAGTTGAAATTAAAAATCCTAAAAACAAAATAGAAATCATTCATATTAAAGAACTAAGAAAACCCCCTTTATTACAGGATCAAAATGAAAGTCACCCTCCTGAGCATCCTGCTAGTAGCACTGGTACAAGCACAGGACATCAAAGTGATGAAAATTGATGATTCCCCAGGAATTCTTCCCTTTAAGTTAGGCACAAATCGTATTATATCAAGCAAACACGTTTTTCTACATGAAGTTGACTTAAACACTCTCGAAATAAGTGTTAATAATTTACTGAAAAATTACAAAGATTTAAACACAACATTAACTAATAGTAACCTCATTTACAGGATAATTTTATTTACGAACTATAATCACTTAAAACCTCTAATGGATGAAATAATGCTTAAATTAAACAATGTTTTTATTAACAACAATTCAAGAATTAAACGTGGTTTAATTAATTTTGGGGGCACTGTTCAAAAATGGCTTTGGGGAACCCTTAGTGCTGATGATGGTGAACGTTATGATAAAGCAATAACCATATTAAAACAAAATCAACAAAAAATTGTCAATCACGTAAATGAACAAATCTCGCTGTCCAAACAACTTATCAGTAAATATTCAAAAGATATTGAAACAATAACCAAAAACCAAAAGAAAATTTCTGAATATATAGAATCATATATGCCGTATGTGGAAAATGCAACTGATCAATTTTATCAATATACTTCTTATTTAACTATGATTGAACAAATATTCATTAATGCTCACATGACAATTACGTTTTTGGATAATCTCGAAAATGCTATAATGTTTGCTAAACTGCATACAATCCACCCAGATATATTATCAACTCAAAATTTACATGAAATTCTTCAGGAACTTAAAAGTCATCATAACAGTAATGAATTATTGAAAATAAGCCTACACTCTTGGTATTCGGTGATACAATCTAATTGTTATTTCCAAAAATCAAAAATTATTTTCACAATTGAAGTTCCAATTGCCAATCCAAAACTATTCCAATACTTTCAACTATTTCCTATACCCACAAAGGACTTTAAAATAATAATCCCTTCTAAACCATTCCTGGCTCTAGAAGATAATGAATTTCAATATATGGCGCAACCATGTTATAAAATTGAAGAAACATTCATATGTGAACAAGAAGAATTAAAAACCGATATTCTAAATGATTGCATCGCCTCTTTAATTCAAGACAAAAAGACTCGATGTAAACAAAGTCCAATTGTAGTTCCCAAATTAATATTCAATAAAGTCAACGACCAGTTCATCATAGTGATTTCCCAAGAAGAAATTAAACTCAAATCAAATTGCCCAGATCAAAGCTACCTCATTGTTCAAGGTAATGTCATTATCCAAGTACCACCTAATTGTACAATCAAATATGGCAACTTCAAATTTGGCACGTATCAAGAAAGTTCTTTTGGTAAACCATTAATATTACCAAAACTAATTAATGGATCCACAATAATTGAATTATCACATCATCGCCCCTTAAATATTGATGATATCCCATTAGAAGAAATTCATTCATTAAAAAGAAACATAGAAGCAACACATCAATTATCTATAATGGATATAGATAACATGAATCAAAGTAATTGGTTATTATGGTTCATACTTTGTGCAGTCCTAGTGATCTCAATATATTTCCTTATTTCCAAGATAAGAATTGTGAAACAAATATTATTTTCACAATTACCAGTCAGTGTCAAGAAAGAAGAAAATTCTGAGCCTTCGGTCCTGTTTGATCCCGAAGTCCAGATTTAGGGGGGAAGAGTTACATAATCAAGAACCGCCCTGTAAGCACAAACACCCAGCCAAGCAGCCGACCGATCTATGATGTCATCCGAGGTGATAAATAGAACAGAAACTGTAATTGTCAACAAGTCTTATTTTGTCCGTTGATATTGAATGTACGAATTGAATTTTATATCTTTGTTTTTAAATCAAATAAATATTTTTTAAAAACAGTTTTCGATTTGATCGGAAGTTTACTAGCTATTTATTTCTTGAGGATAACCTCAATGATATTTTAAATTCCATAACATTTGCTCGATTAAAAATAATTCATTCCTCAATAATCACACCTGATCATTTGATAAAGTCACTACAGGAAATTTCGCAAAATCTTGTCAAAAACAATCTACCGTTACCTGTCAGATACTCAAGTGTCGCCCAATATTTGGAAGTAATCGAATTAGAAGCGTTTCAAACCAATTCAGATTTAGTCTTTATTTTGAAAATTCCCCTTGTAGAGCAACAACTCTACACCGCCTACCACTTATATCCTATCCCAATTTTAGATGACAGAACTGGTTTTCATCATATTCTTTCATTCACCCAAAAATATATCGCGTGAAACGATGATTCTCTAATGTACATACCCATTAAGGACTTGACTGTATGCAAGCCACTAACTCCACAACAAAAATTGTGTTCTGAGTTATATGCCTACCCCATCGACTCTCGATGATTCTCTAATGTACATACCCATTAAGGACTTGACTGTATGCAAGCCACTAACTCCACCATAAAAACTGTGTTCTGAATTATATGCCTACCCCATCGACTCCAATACACCCTGCGAAGCTCAACTTCTGAAGAACATCCGTAGTGTACCGGTGAGTTGCCAAAGCTCCGTTGTATTCAGTGAAGGATACAATGTCCAGAGACTAGAAACTAACACGTGGATTGTTATAGTGTCCGAGCCCTTACATGTGACAATTAATTGTGCGGGAATAGATACCAAGACAATAGTTTGAACAAACAATACCATTATTCGCTTACAATCAGACTGCAGTCCTTTCGTGGGAATCACAAAAATACAAGCGAAACCTCAAAAACTTATAAACATTTCCGACAATTCATACCCTGTATTAATCCCTTACAACTGTTGCAGTTCTCTCCCCGAAAAACTACATATTCCAGAACTCAAGCCCCTAAAACTGGATGACTTGAATATGGACGAACTATCCATAGCGAGCCATAAATTGGATCAATACTCCAGGGACCTGGACGACCTTATCAACCAGCCATTTGTAAACAGAAACATATCATGGTTTACATATGCTACGATTACAACAATCATAATCACTGTTGTTGCATTAATTTCAGTTAAAATCGTAAAACACGTCAAGAAGCCACCAAAGAATGAAAATTCCACTTCAGACAACCTAAGGACCTTCCCAAAATCACTGTCCAGACTCGTGCCAAAATTGAGGCCTGTGATTCAAGATGGATCCCAGAGGGACAGCCCAATTTGATTTAAAAGTTGATGTTGTAACATCAACTTTTCATGATAAGGGGGAGCTGTTAGGTGTGAATTGTACACACGTGTATGATGCAACGGTATCATATTACGCTGACAGCTTCCTGGTACTCCGATGTTAACGTGGGAACGCATCGTGTGAATATCTTTTCGCTGACTTCAGCTTTTATTAAATCATAAATAGAACCGAAGCGATCCCACCGTCGTCATTATAATATTTTATTCTGTCCAGTTAGTTTTAGTTTAGACTTGCTCCCCCTAGACCAAAAATTTTCTGATTTGAGCCTGTTTCTATGACAATTTTTTTCCGATTTGCCCCTCTCTAGTACATTTAATTTGCCCCAATCTAAACCAAAAGTTGGGTATGCCTTTGGTGGCTGCCATTGTATCCTTGTATGAATTGGCGCCACCAGTCGGTTGAGCTTTCATAGAATCTTCCTCACACTCACAGTGCCCTTGTCGAGTGGTAACTCGTTCTTCGCCAAGCCAATATTCTCGTGAGCCTAAGTTTTGCAATTTAAAACTTAAATTTTTTCTAATGCAATTTTACGCTACTTTTCTCTGTGACTCGTTTTAGGGCCAAGGAATTTACGAAAATGCTAGAGTTCCTGCCCTATGTTGTTGTGCCTTTGATGAAATTTGCGCACTAAGTCAGGAGAACAACAAAACTTTGGCTAATACCACTGCGTAAGCTGTATCTCATTATCCAGGCTCAAGAATCAGCCTTTCACAAAAACTGTTCTCCTAACTTGGAACGGTTATGAAGCAGTTCTTCTCAATGAAAGGTGAAATAGTTACATCCTAGACACAATGGTGTGCGATTTACTCATCTCTTAGTATAAGAGAAGTAGTGTAAAATTGATTGTGTATTGTTGATGTGGAAATAAAGACGATTATTTTTGGTATAAAGATTGTTTTGAACCCACGGAGTCAGTAACATTTGGTGTTGGAAGTGGAATTAAGTGGATTTTAAAATATAAATTTATGACGAACGAGACCACTTACGAGCAACTTCTGATGAATAATAAAATACAAACTCAAACTCTAATTGTCACTATGAAAGATGTACAGCAAATTTTTATCACCACAATGGATGACAAATAAAACTCATCTAAATCTCATGTGAGGTTTACTAACAAAATAGGAAAAGGCAAGCTGCAGAATTCAAGAGACAAGATAAATTTAAAACATTTGAACTAAAAAGCAAGGTTAATTAAAAAAGTAAAAGGAACAATTTAAACAACTAATGCTATTATTAATCTATTTAAGATAACAAAGCAATTAATCAGAAAATACATATATGATATATGACATCAATTCAAATCAAAGCAAAGTACAATGCGAACTTAGTACCATCCAACGTGAAGTGGAAACGGTTATTAAAAACATCCACCAAGACTTGCAGAAAGGAATATATTAGAACACCGTAAGTACCCAATGGTTCTTTGAACCACACACTTTTGTTGGTAGTTCGTCTTGGCGTATGTATAAACGACAATTTCTAGCATTGGCTACAATTAACAGTTGGGATGGCCAAGAAAAGTCCACATTTTTAATATTATTTCAAGAGGTCCAGCGTTAGAACTTTTTCAAAACATGACTGTAAACGAACACGGTAACTTCAAGATCGTTGCAGTCCTAGATAAAATATGTGACAGCCAACACTGCGTCATGTATACCAGATGCAACTGAGTGGAAAAACACAAAAGTGTGGTGAAAGTCTACCAGAATTCGCAGCAGACATTAGCCGTTTAACACACACATCGTATCTAGATCTACCACAAGACGTTAACGACTAACTGCCTACACAAAGTTTTATAAATGATATTAGGGATTTTACGTTCAACGAAATCTGAGGAACAGCAATGGAGTTCTGCAGCGTGCTTTCGAAGTAGAGGCTATAATGTACATGCCCACATCACAGGTACGAACACTTTCTGTATGAGAGCCGATTCTTCAAGAAGTTCTGTCCGCAATGAAAAAAAAAATTGAGACAAGACAGAAACAAGGAACCAGTGTCGTATGATATCGTTGTAAACGTAGAAGACATCTCCAACATGACTGTAGAATGAGGTTACCAGGCAGATCACCATTCAACGCAACTATGCCACCACCAGGAACAGTCAGTATAAATAGTCAAACTAAGTGTAACTCTCTACCAACCCCCAGGATAGTATTCATCCGGGGACTCTGCCCAGATAGCAGCAGCTTGTGGTCAAACGCACCATCAATGGCCTAGCAATCATCATCACCTTTGACACCGGCGCGCTATGTCCATTGCCAGGTCCAATGTTTTGAGATTAATCCGGGCATTAACAAAATTGAGCTAAGAACAATCACAGGCGAGTCCATGTCAATACAGAGCACTGCAGATGTGGGGCTACAGGTAGCGGACCACAGAATCCGACATAGAGTCTTAGTAGCGGATACTGAGGACGATTTCATACTGGGTATGGATCAGCCAACATGAGTTAGCGCTAGAATCTCGAAAATATGTGCTCCCATGAGCTCAGATTACATGCTGATAAATTATACACACTGCATTTTGCAGACGACCTGGTATTATTCACTTCTTTATATTGAAATTTGCTGATAGTAAATTCCCAGCCTTGACGCAGTTTTCGTTATTTATATAAACATTCTTAACAGCTTTTGTATTCATTTGATTCATGTTCTTATTTTCCATCATAACCAACATTTTTAGAAGAGGTACGTTATCATACTCTTCTAAGGTCTATGTAGATTAGAAGTGTTTCATAATTATGAGTTAGGCATGATCTCCTTGCCTGAAATCCTCAATGTTCTAGCTTTTGTACTTGTTTTTAAGTTTATTCTTTAAGATCTTTCAATATATCCTTCTTGGAAATATTACTTATTATGCCTTCTTTAAATTGTTCTTTTGTTCTTGCATTTCTACTCAGTTAGACACAAGCTTATAAGTCTGTTAGTTGCCCATATAACATTCTTAGCGCGGATTTCCTCATTTCTATATTTATGCACCTGAAGGACTTCCGTTTTTGTCACATTCCCTTGTGAGTTTTGCATTGTCTGACTGCGGTCAGTTAGTTGCTCATGTAGGATTCTTGCGGCAAATTCTCTCAATTCTATATTTACTCGTTTGGGGCCATTCATTTTTGCGATAACTAACTGCACTCACTCTTTTTTCTATGAATGCGATCAACATTTTTGAGGTTGTGTTTCTGTCGTCACCCTTTATACTTTGTTTCTTTGCTTCGCTATTTACTCTTAGTTCTTCTATTTTCGAAAGGCTTCCTTTTTTCTCATTTACTATAACTTCTATTTCGTTAGTGTCTACTACGCTGCTTCGTGTACGACTTCTTTAAAGTGCTGGCAAACCTAATCAGGTGTGCCTTCATTCTTAGCTTTTTGCTTTTCACTTAACTAGGGTTTCTACAACATTTCCATCGTAAGCTCCTATAACAGCTCTACTTTATATCTATTGTTTTCATCGTTTCTTTCACTATAAGTTGCAATATTTAAAGCAGTTCTTCAGCAGTATAGGTAAAGAACATTTTTTATTTTTTGACCGCATTTTATTCAAAATTATTATACTGCCTCAAACTTGAATCAAATAATCTACTTATTAGTATTATATTTTTATCATTTTCCTTAGACAGAATGTGTATATTAATTGACAAGTGTATAAAGGAGTATTTTTGGCATTGAATTGTTAATTATTTATCCATAAAGTATGAATTGCCATAGTCGGGAAAATATTTTAATCTCATATTGGTATCATATTATTTTACTAACTCAGTTTATGGATAATAATGCATTTTTATTTCATACGCTGCTGTATAACATGAGCATTAATTATTGTTCGGTAAAATTCATAATCATAATCTAGGGCTTAATGCTAATGCGTTGTTTTATATTAACTACATTTGTTTGGTCAGGATATGTGGGTTTTATTGTTATTAATTCTTATAGTTATTGACATATAAATCCTTTCATGGTTGTGGCATGAAATTGAAATGACAGTTTTGGTTTTGCCTATATTCTCCAGCGTTATAATACAAAACGAACTGTTTAATTAAAAATCTTAGTGTACAGCATATTTACAAACTTAAAATGAACTAAATTAAGTACGTTGCATGCCTTAATGGATACTATCAAGATTGTTTAACAATCTTTAAGCTGTTTTAACAGAATTGAAACAGAAAGTTACCATAAAATGCCCGTCCTCATCCGATTGGTATCCAATGTTTATTTTGCCGTCAATGCTTAATCTTGAAGATGGCCCTCTCAATAAAGCTTTTGTCACAGTTATATTGCAATCTTGTATTACTGTCACTGAATCACCTTTTACACTCAATGCTAGTCTGTGCCACCTATGAAAAAAAAAATATAGTCAATGCAAAAGTTCTGGGTAAACTGTGTGGAACCTTTGGTGTGTCACAGACATATAAACACCAAAGTACCCTAACACCAAACTTTTCTTTTTTCACTCAACGCACGTTTCAACAGCTGTCATCATCAAGCAGTGAAAAAAGAAAGGTTTGGTGTCAGGGAACAAAACTTTGTGTTAATACGACAATGCAAAACTTGCAGTAACTTAATGTTGTGAGAAATTGGACTCGCTATTTGTATACATGTTTGGATATCCTCCAGGTTATCATATTTAAAACAAATTATTATATATTATATATTAAAATTGGCTGTTTCGGTATAGACCATAATATATTTTATCGAGGAAACATATTTATTCAAAACAATGTTATTAAATCTTTTGGTATAAACTTGTGTAAATATTTCACATCCAGAATGGTTTGAAAGTTTCCGGTTTATATCTTATCAAAAGTACAAAGTGCGATTGGGGAGGCATATCACACGTTTTAGTGTTGAGGAAATTATCAAATTACATCAATATTCATCATCAAATTTATATGTTATAAATCATTGAGACAAATTAATAAGATTATATGCTATCGCTAGTTATCCACAGTTATTGTTGTTTCAAAGTTTGAATATTGAGTTGTTTCGTCAACTTTGTATTTCCTTATGTATGGCATATACGATTTTTTTCCTGTTTTGATTCGAAGCGGTTATAGCATTTTCAGTAACATATTACAAGTTACCATTCAATTTCGAGAAATCGGAAATATGGAGTAAACACATTTGTCACTAATAATGGAAAAAGTAATGTGATAAAAATGTATGACAAATAAAATAAGTATAAACATTGTTGGAATATCGCAAAGGTATTTCAAGTTATATTTCGAAAGAGGACAACATATCAAACTATGTTCAATTTATTGGATGAACTTATACCAATTTTGAACGAAAAATAAAAAATGTGCAGACGAAAGTAAATCGAATTATATGCTCAAAATGCTGCCCTTGTTCGGGATAACATAACTCAGTGCGTTTATGAATATATTCACTACACAATTAATGGTCTCAATCTTCAGAACTATCTATTACCTAATTTTGTGTTAAACGTTTTCGATATTTTGATATTTTTTAGTGTACCCCATAAGAGTGCATCTAAAGCATTGAGACCTGGACCAGTAACTTGTTTAATATTTTATGGGGGATCATCGTCATGTTGAAATCAGTTGTTGTTGTAGTTGTCCAAAGATAGCACCTTCCAAATAGTCTTTCATAGTCAACATTAAAAAAATGAAGTGAAGAAACTCTATCATAGTAAATTTTTGTTTATATTAAATCGCAATTTTTATCGAATTTCTTTTGATTGCCTAGGGTTGTTGGTGGTGGGTGCTCCAAATGTCATTGCATAAAGTTTTTTCGTTCGTCCAAATTACATCATCGTGAGAATATGTAAGCTTAAATTAATTTTTTTTTAGTTTATATATCTATTCGGTCTTCGTATTTTTACCTTTTCGATAGGAGAAAACGAACTCGCAGAGAACAAGAAAAACTCTTTCATGAGAATGCATCTTTAGCGAACTGACTGTAGGCATGATTGACGTGGACTGCTTAAGATCTTATTTTGATTTTGACTAAAATATTTATCGAAAGTTGGGTAAGGTTGCTTAAGTAGTACCCAGACTATATCTCGTCTCATATTTATAAATTGCACCATCTGTTGTTGTTAATCGGAACTCTTTACTTGAGCGAGCAAACTTAAACAAACTAAACTGATGTAGAAATAATTAAAAAGTAATTTTTTTCAAACAGTTTTTTACTCATTTGGAATCTTATTATGGCAGGAATGTGATTAATATTTTTTTTCTTCGTATTAGCCTGTTTATAATACTTATTTGGCAATCGTTTAGGCATACCTACTTAAACGGTCATACGTTTTTATGTATTGGCAGTGATTTTGGTTTGAAACTTAAAGGGCCCCACTGCTTAAATCGTACCTTTGCCAAATTCTTTATTCGTACCGATACGACTTAGGTATTAAGTAAATTGTTTTATAATTTACTTTACTTTTTATCAGCATGGCGAAGAGAAAGTAGAATACGTGTAAGCAGCAGGATATGGATAAAGTTTTAGAGAAACATCGAAATGCAGAAATTGGATTTAATGAAGCCTGTAGAAGATTTAAGATATCACAGCCTACACTGCGACGAGACTTCAAAGGTTTGAATAAAAGAACAAACTTTTTTTTACGACCAATGTTAATATATGGTTGTCCAAAAATGGATAGATAACAGAACCATTACATAAAAATCATCAAAAATAAATTTTACCTTTACTAGATGATCATAGCACATATACCAAAAATTTAGAAGCGATCCACATGGCTAGCGATTATGGCATATAGATGCTAAAGTTCAACTAAGACTGATTGTTTGTTATTTTTAGTTCATATGATCCCTTGTTATTAAAGATTTTTCTATAAAGTTTATTGCAAGTTCATAAAAAATATTTTCAAAGTACGACTAAACCTGCATGAGGTACGAATTAGGTGACTAGGCGCCTTAATCGTACAGAAGGTATATTTTTCAAAATCCTTAAAATACCTGTTTTGATTAAGTAAATTCAAGCTTCTATGAGTTTAATTAAAAGGCAACTAAATAAGGATTTAGTAGGTGCAGTAGATTTTATTTTATTTCGATTGCACTTATTTTTACAATACTAATTGCTTAGGGGGTACGACCTTAGCAACCTTACCCGTTACAGGCCTGGAACAAATAAAATCACTGCAGTTTCTAGTGGCTTAAACAAACCCCATAGGACATGCCCTACAAACTCCAAATATACCAAGCAATGAAGATGTATTCTGAATGATAGTTGTGGCATCTCTAGTTTGTATTCTTATGATTTCTTGGGAATAACAGCAATTGTGGTGAGAAATATTTATTGAACTGAGAGCAGTCTTTGATGCAGTTGACAGTACATACAAGACAGTGAAAAGAATGTGTAGACTTCAGGCCAAGGATTAAAATGATTTAATACAAGTAATGGGATAAAAACGCCTTGATATTCGTAATTCTTATAAGAGATTGTAAAGAAGTTCGAGGGGAAAGTGGGACAACTAAACAGAATAATTGAATATAGAAACGAGTAATTTGCTATATGAAGAGTAGATAGTATAAATATCAAAGACAAAAAATAAATGTATGGATCTCCGAAATAGATAGAAAAACATAAAATGGAAGTAAATCTGTATAAAATTGACTACGAATAATAAATGAATGAGAAACAGGAAGAAGTACACAACAACTAAGAAATTAAATATAAAGGAGAAACTATAGAAAAAATGTCAACAATTAAATTATTCGGGACCATTCTAATGGATGAATAGGATCAGAATTAGCAAGTAGAGCGAATGATTTAACAGAGATGTCGTATGCCCTTAATAAAACCGCCTTAAGCCATAAACAAATAGAAACTTTTGTAAAAAATCGTATATTATGCAATAGACTATTAAATTATTAAATAAATACTGCAGAGAACCTACTTAAGAAGGACAACAGATAAAATGAGAGAAAGTGAAAAGGAAGAAATAAGAATAAATTTAACAGTTAATCTGACACGGGCATCTTATTAGAATAAACCCATACAGAATACCACAAATAAAGATGGATTGTAAAGAAACAAAGTGGTAAAACATGAAATAAATGGTCAAAATAAATAAATTAGTCAAATCAAGAGTTTTACAAATTTAATTTTAGATTTACCTCGACACTTTAATAAATAGATTAAAACAAAAACAAAAACTGACTTCAAAAAAACTTAAACTAATAAGCATGAGATAATTTTTTGCTACAAAAATTAAATACTTTTTCTGAAGTCGGTGCCAATTTGAACAGCAACGTTGTGAATACCAAGTTATAAATGTATTTCCCAAATTATTTTCACTTTAGTTTGGCACCGACTTCAGAAAAAGTATTTAATTGTTGTAGCAAAAAGTTCTTTAAAGCTTTTTTTGAAGTCTGTTTTTGTTTTCTTAAAAATGTATTTATTTTACAATTTTTAGTGATGCCATGACTTTATAGGATACAGTTTTCAAGTCGAATTAACTTTTTCGATATTGCTGAAAATACCTAAGGTATTTTACTTTTAGGCATTATTTATTAGTTTGACCAACCTCGTTTAATGTTGAATATAATAACTTTTTTTCTAAATATGTATATGTATTTAAAAAAATTGTATATGATCTAAGTTAGGTGGATCCACTATATTATTGTTAATTATACTCACATTCATTTAATAGTCTCCCTTCCGCGGAATCTTATAATAAATTATTATAGAGTTTTAATTGATATAGCATAATAGGACATAGGTTTCAATTCTTATAAACTTTGTCCCATAACAATTTGAGTTATTATTAAAAATAAAGGTACTTAACTTAAACAAAAATTATATTCTTTATCAAATTTAGTACACAATTTGGAAAAATGACATGAAGCTTTATTGTACACTTTTTAGTAATACTCCTGTTTGATAAGAATTTTATATATTATGAACAATAAAGGTATTTTACTTTTAAGCAAAATTCATATTTGCTGATAAACCTCGTATACAATTGAATAAGTGACATGTAATGATTGCAGTATATGTTTCTAACCAAGCAAATATTTTTATGAAGAATAACTTTTTCTCTAAATAATATTCATACAAACGTTTTCCGTTTGAATCCAACTGATGAAGACACACTGTATATAGAAACCAACTGAGAACCTCCATCTTGAAGTTGATTAACTGACATTTATTTCGATTTATTTCATTTTAATTTATTATTCCTCATGTTCTAAACTCAAAAAATCCATATTTTTAATACCCCCGACTCCACTAAAGCTTACTGTATAAGAAAGTCGGTAAAAAAGTTTTTCCCAATTTTCTAAGAAACGCCTAATACCGTTTCTTATTATGTTATTGAAAAAAATATGGGACCACTTCGAGATGCCCCGAATTTAATCCAATTTCTTTTCAATGTATATATACCCCATGTTCCGGATAGAGATTTTTCCATATTTTAAATCCAGCTACTTCACTAAAGCTTACTGTATAAGAAAGTCGGTAAGAAAGTTCCTCTCCCGATTTTCTAATAAACGGTACGAGCTATGTTATTGAAAATAATCTGGCCAAGTGCGAGTTGGACTCGCATACTAAGGGTTCTGTACCACCTTCAAGATTATAACATTCCAGTTTCAGAGAAGCAGGGAATGAATGCATTTATATTAACCCTAATATCTTTTAAAGGAAGAGTTTAAAATTTATAAAAATTATACACTTTTATTTTGTACCCATAAAATTTTTAATTTTATTTTTAATTTAATTAATAACAAACGGTTTAATTTATCTGCTACATGATTCGCTTGATATTTCTAAAAACATGTATTTATTTTTCTAATTTGGCTTCCAAAATTAACATTAGAGTTTTATTTTACTAAAAACTTTCAGGGCAGCCTTTTATAATCTACTGTCTGAATTTTAGGGTCTGTATATTGGAAGATAAAAGGGAAAATAGGTCAAGTTTTAAATAATAAATTATTAAATATTTTAGACAAATTATTTAAAAATACAAATAAAATATATAATTTTCAAACTTTTACATAGTGTAGTTTCTAAAGTGGGAATTAAGTCGATGTTTAATATGCTTGTTAATATCTTTTAAACAAATGATTTAATTTTTATTGTCTATTTAATTCTATAATTTGTCTCCAAAATTTATATTGGGGTTTTCTACTAACTTTTCATAAATATGTCAAGTGAGCCCCAGTCCCCTAATTATTTTCAAAATTTGAAGTAGTATGGTTTCCGAAATAAAGCAGGAAATGAGATTTTTTATATTTTTTGTTAATATCTTGTAAACAATTAATTTGAAAAATATGAAAAATATAATATATTTGTATTCCTCATAACGAGCCCTTTCTGATATATTGCATGATGCGTTAAAATTTTTTCGATTAATTTTTTAAATTGGTTCTCAAATTTAATTCGTATTCTTCGTTTTTTCCTGTAAACAAAAATTTTAGATCTTACAGTTTGGGGAATCAAAGGACCAATTTTAAATATTTTTGTTAATATATTTTAAAATATTTATTTTAAAAATATGAAAAAAATATATTTGTATTCGTTATAATGAGCCCTATGATTTAATATATTACATGTTGCGTTAGAAACAATTTTAATTTTATATTTTCCATTTAATTCTGTAATTTGCCCCCCAAAATTAATAGTAGAGGTTTCTCTTTATTTTTCCGGTAAAATTCAGGTAAGGGCCTATACCTTTATTTTTTTTCAAAATTTTGCTTCTTATAGTTTCAAAGATAGGGGGGGAACGGTAGATTTTTTAGATTCCCCCCCCCCCAGAAGCACCCCTCAAATCAAAATTTGTTCATTTACGATATGCACTCCTTATCAGAACTTAGGAACACATGAAACATTGAGATCTGGCACTATGGGCGCCAAAAACCCATTGGGCGAACGAAGACCACACCTACATTTCCTATTTCGTTTCAACTTTTATCCTAAGATTCCCTCCATATTTGTTTACTCAAGGGGTACTACATTACGTTAAATAGTTTGCATATTCAACTAAATACTATAGGCACACAATAATAGATAAGTACTTAATTTTGAAATAATTTTTCAGTAACAAATTTTTAATTGAAGCAAAGTGTAGAGTAAAACTGAACCGACGAGTGGTTGTTTTTGACAGAGTCTTCTCTACATATATTTTGAGAAAAGGAAAGATCTACATCACTAACCAGTCTTCCTGTATTTGGTATTAACGTTTGTGAAATTTTAACCATTTGTAATATTTTTTTGGTCGTCAAATTAATTTTATATTTCAGTTTATATACTTATAGGGTAAACAAATAAACATATATAATAGATGAATATTCTAATATGCAGAAGTTGAATGACATTATATCCAAAGTTGAAAACATTTTTAAGAGCAAGCACAGCTCTGATAACATTCAAGAGCAAAATGGCCCAAACTGCAAATGTTTTCAGGTTGTCCTGTGCTAGTTACGAGCAGAGCAAATATAGACGAGCACTTATAGTAAACAGCTTAACGACACTGCTACTATAATATAATATATGATAGAATATGATGCTCGAACACCGTTGGAAAAAGAAGTCGTAATATTTAAAATCATGTTTTGTTTCATAACCACTTTGGGATACAGTAGTTTACAAAAGATGAAATCTACCCTGTAGGTACGTAAGTCTGCTTTATTGATATTGTGAATTATGTATAGAGCACAGAGCATATATTATTATTGCCGCTTAGATTTTTTTTATCATCTGGTCATCTCTTGACGATGTGTTCAGCCTGGCGGAGTGGGGCATCTTGCTTTAAAAACTACGAATATTATGCAATAATTAATTCAGTTAATTTCCGTATGGATATGGAGACATGAGAAGTTCAGCAGAAAAAATTGTTAATGAATAGAAATACAACATTTATTTTCGGTTATTAGGCCTTTGTTTTTGATGGGAGCAATAGTGCGGGGCACTATAAAATATGTTACTTTGTTGGTTTGAGAAACCAACATACTAATTGGATCATATAACATTAATCGTTAATGAAATAAAGTTTCTATGTACATGTTATTTTAAAATATGAGAAGTTTTGAATTGAAACTCCATGATTTTCAGGGTACTTTTGAAGACTGACCTAATATGAAGAAAATCGTAAGGAATAAACTTTTAAATTATCCGGTAGCTCTCTGTATACATTTTACTTTTTGGTAATCTAATTATTCGTTCGTGCGTAGGGAATTCCTTTTCCTTTGAACCTTTTCGTAGTGAAACCAATACTGTCTCGTATCTATCGAACTTTACCCAATTGAATAATTGGTTTATTTCAACTATATTCATAAAAGTGAATTTATCTCCATTGAGAAATATTCTAAATCAGGATATGATATTTTTGCAATAAACAGTAGACATAAATATTTAATAATGAAAAAACTACAAATGAAGACATATGCTAACAAGAACTAAGGAAATTAAGAAATATTGCTTATTACATTATTAACCGACTTCCAAAAAGGAGGAGGTTATCAATTCGTCGCGAATTTTTTCGAGTCGGTGCCAAGCAACAATCAAGTTTGATGAATTAGTAGATAAGTACGCAATGAAGGATTTTAGATTTACTTGGCACAGACTTGAAAATATACTAGATTGGTAGGTAATTAATTTGTACAGAATGAGCACCTTTTAATGTTTACATTTTTTACTTCCTGGGTAGGTACCTAACAACATTGAATGTGTTATTTATTTGCTAGAGTTGTATTTTGTTATAATTATTTTTAGCTTTTTAGTTATAGATAGAAGTCGGTTATATATTTTTTTAAAAATGCTTTATTATTTACAAATATGCACAAATGTAGTAGAATATACATGTACTCTATACTCTTATAACTATATCCCTAACCTGCGACATTTACTTCAAATGCAAGATATTTATATGTAAATAGAATACAAAAATAAGGAAAGGATTTTTGCAATGCTTTGATTTGTAAAATCCACACAAGAGAGTGATATAACGTTTATTTTTTGGTATTTATAAAAAACCATCAGGTGTTGATTTTGCGACTGGGGGACATTCTCTATGATGCTAGTTAGGAAAGTGTCCTTTATGGAAGTGACCCTGCCTGCGTTGTTTTTTATTTTTCTCACCTTCTAATCTTGAGGAGAAATAGGTTCTGTTCCCTCTTATATCCTACCTATCGCAGACTCTGGGTGGTAAATATTGTGGTTTTATGTGTTATGTTTTATGTAAGGTGAAAAACAACAGCGGAGTTTTATAGTTAATCAAATGTTTTAGCAGGATATTTGAGAACAGCAACATTTTTTATTTTTATTTTTATTACTTTTCAATGTATGGAAGGAAAATATCTTGATATCATTTAAAAAAAAACTAAAAAATTCTTAGTTATTTGCATTAGTTGTGGTTCTTTTACATATATTTCCAGGTTCTGCAACCATTTGTAAGATTAGTTATTTCTAAATCAATGAAAAATTAATACAATCTCTATTTGATAGTTATAAACAAATTTTGAAATTTTAAGTATTATGTTGTAAGCGTCTGTTACTCGAGTTTGAAAATACCGCTATAAATAGTAACTAGAGTCTGCTTTACTGACGTGTTAACTAGTATTTTTTGTTAAATTTGTAAATTATCGCAAACAAGCCAAGGTTGAAATGTTGCCATATTAGTATCCTTGAAATATGCAATTTTAATGTTGTTCATATAACATCGCCTTCTCCCAACATTGGTTTTTGAAAAAAATTACCTGTATTTGAATGTGATATAGGCAATGTTTGCCCCTAACGGACTGCTAGTGAGGAATTTTTCGAAAATGGATTATTCTCAAGTAGACTGCTAGCGACCCTCTGCCATTTCTATCATACAACTAAAAATATCTCTGATATAAAATCATTATTTTATGTGACTCTCTGATCGAATTGTAGTGTTATAAAATTCGTTTTACGCCGCCTAAGAGGTGTAAAAAAGGCATCTTGAGAAGGTACCTGAAAACGCTCTGACAACACAGAAATAATCATCGAATTCTGGTATTTTCTGCACTAGATATTTAAAGAACAGTTTAGTTTAGTTTATATTGCGGCGTGTGATGGAATCGACGAATAGAAGTGATTAGCTCTTTCCTGTAGTATTACTCATTGGGTTTTGTAAACAGTAAATTTATTGTGGTGAAAATAAAGAGTTGATGGAGTCAAGGCACAAAAACGTACATGCGGCTGTTTCAACAGGTTTTTAATCTTTTTCGAAATAAGGTCTCAAATAGCAGATTTGTTCGTTACAGATGAATGCTGAATTTAAAAATAAAAAATCGATGATAGATACAACTGACCGTCACCTTATGTATTGGAATCTGGCGGAGACGGAGAGGGTACCTTGAGTAGCCGTTTTGGAGGATACGATATCGTTGAAATCGTCATTCGAGGGTGTTTACCTCATTCGTTGGTTGGATCCTAAAATTGTTAGGATTCAGGTTGGACACGTGTCCTAACAAACTTTTAAATAATGAAGCGGTTGAATCAAGAGACTGGGTGAATGCAAACTCTCATCGTAACCGCCATTATTTTGAGCAATGGCATGAGGTTCAACTAGTGCTTCCAAAAAAGTGACACCTCCAAAAGAGTATTTAATATCTCCGACCCGTGAAGTTTACCTGATGATTTTAAGTTGACATACGACTCTAAGAATAACAGGATAACAGCAATGATTCGGAACCCCTATGTGGTAGTGCTAGCCAAAGTTAGTATCAAATACTTTAGGAATTGTTCTTCGAGTGGCAGTCTCTTGAGGAAAGCGCATCCGATGAAGGCTCCCTTTCAGAAAACATAAATCTTATACCGGATGGGGCATTGATCTTGAAATAAGGTGATATCTCGAATGAATTCCATCATTTCGAAAAACGTTTAACATGAAAATTGTAGGGGTTCCAGAGCATCAAATGGCGCCCATGTTACCACTTTCGGTTTGGACAAGAAATGATCCGACCACCAGTGTTTCTTTGATAAACATACACAACATTTAACGTGGATTTCGAAATATAATGAAAAACAACCCAAGACGCACAAAATATTAAATCTTTCGAAATCTAATAATGGGCCACTTGAAACCCCGCAACTTTTATCTGATTTTTTTTCGAAGTAATGGAACTACTCGGGTGTTCGTGTCTCACTCGCAATCATTTATGGTTAATTTCTGACAAAGAAATGGATCGATACGAAAAACTATCAAGAGCAAAAAGTGATTGTATTTCACATTTCGATTTAAATCTAGGGTAAAAATTACAAAAGAATGACACCTCGAATAAAATATTTAGTCACCAGTTAGCCGTAACCTCTCTAAACATACTTCAAAATACTGCTAAGCCTATATAAATTCACTGGCAGGTTTAGACTTATTGAAATTATTTGACTTAATAACAACATTTTTATATCTACGTTAGTCATATAACTAGTGTAGTTTATGATTTGCTTAATCTTTTAACGTGAAATTAAACTCTTACATTCTTTGACATCCGCAAAATAATTAATATTCACCCTGACGATCTTGTAATTAAATTTATGCTCGAATTTATGCTAGGTTCTCACCTATTTCCTTTAAGGTAATCTATCAATCCAAGGAATTAGTACAATAGCCGATTATCTCACTCATCCATTTTAATGTGTTTTGGGATTCAATTAATGTAGACGGCAGCTTCGGATATTGTATGATTTGCAGGTATTTCTTATCATTCATTTTGGCTATGCATACATTTATCACAGTGAGCTAGCTGTCTGTAAATTATTCATCTACGATAATTCTTATATAATTAACTATAGTGAACAGTTTTAATTTGTGACAAAGCAGAGTTTTACCCAGACATCTATTGAGCATACAGAAGGGTGTCATATTTTCTTTTAACAGCAAGCCGAACAAAAGTAAATATAAATTTGAACTAATACGATTTTGTTCAAGAGATTTAGAAAGTACGTAATACAATTAAATGATTGTTAATAAGTTTAAATAAAAGATTAATGTGATCGACAAAAAATTATACTTTTATTTGTATTAAAATCCCAGAGTGCCTGATAGCAATTTTTGTTATAACTATTTTATTAGTAGTTATTCGTAAAAGTAAAGTTGTTATAAAATTATAAGAAAAATAACCTCCTGTTTTTTTTTCAATAAAATGTGTTAGTTACAGAGTTAGTTACTTAAGAGTCAAAATTCTTCTTTTCACTTAATATTTAAACTATACTATGCATTTCGATAATGAAGGACAATATTTACTGTTATTCAATGGCATGATTATCCTGCATAATTAGTCATTTTTTAACCTGTCCTTGAAGCGTACTTTTAAAAATTCCATTACAGACGTAGAAATTAGGTTTCGTTGTTATCTTGATGATCCTGGTAAGAACATTAGGGTAAAGGTATTCATGTCTTGAAGTCAGGGTAAATTATGTAGAAAGATGTAAATTATGTCGAAAGCTTCCGTTACATTGATATATACAGGTAAAGCTAATAAAAGAGTGTTAAAAAAGTGCAAAACAAATTCAATATCAGATTTAGTTCACTATTCCCACAGTGGAAAACGTCATAGACATTTATTTTGATTTACGATTGACAGAATAATTTTGATCCGTCTTGACGAGTACTTTGGTGCTAGATTGTAACCACGATCTGATGATGGTGCTGGAAGATAGCTACAGGAACTCGGTAATTAACGACACAACTCCATCCAGTATAGGCTCGTATGATTCGGCTTGACGAGTTTTTTGGTGCTAGATGGTAATCAGGGTCTGATGATGAAGCTGGTAGGTGGCCAAAGGAATTCAGTAATTAAACGATACAACCGCGCCGAATTTGATTCGTCTTGATTATTCGTTTTTGAAGGGTGGTTAGTGGTGAACGTTTGTAATGAATGTGGATTCTGTCTTTGATTAGATGGATTAGATGGTTGACCTAAGGTGAGCACGTGCCGAGGGCTGAAAAGTATGAGGGTCTATAAACATGTCATATCACTAACGTTGCACATCAGGATACCAGGGCAAACCCTTTTCTATTGAAGTCCTTATCTTCCAACAGCGGACCTCTGTGGGGATGGACCATTTTTGTCCTATACTCCTGGGAACGACATGAACCTAAAAGAACTATAAAAAGAACGAGATGTTTAGAAAAGGCGAAATTGAAACGACAAGAGAAGATTGTTAATGAAAGCGATATCCACAAGCGACAACGCTTGGAAAAAAATAGTTTATCAATAGCTAAAAATAGAGAAAACGAATCGTTAGACCAACACACTAATAGTCAAGATATCAGTAGAATACAGACACAAGAGAAAAGGTAAAATGAATCACCTGAACAACGTGCTCTCAGCATAGATAATTATAAGAAGAACAATTGGCCAGAATCGGAAGGAACATAATGCTCAGATCGCAAACTGATAAGCGCATTTTTTCTCGAATTATATAATTTCTAAAAATTGTAAAATTTAACTGCTTATTTGGACAATATGGATTTCGTTGCAAAGTACTTTTTGCCCAAGATCTTTTCGAGGTAACTGAAAAATTGCCACATATGTTGCCTAGATCTGTAGATAACTGTACAATAGTGATTGTTACGGAGCATCTGGAGAATTTAAATATTACTAGTGAACTTTCAGTATGTCGCGATAATGTGTTCGAGGCGATAATGGTTGGTGTCTAAGAATCCCTTGTTCTAAACATAATGCAGCCGTTCTTGTACATTTTAAAAAGAAAAAAATACACAAATGTTAAAAATAACAGCCCAAGAAATTGATGAACTACAAAGAATGAACAGAGTGATATTAATAATAATGTTATAAAATTTATCTACACCACTCCTGACTAAAACAACGCAGAACATTTAAGCCGACTGAGGTATAAAAAAGGGATCCTGAACAAGGTATAACTGACTGGATATTTCCATAACACTCCGGCAAATGCTACACGAACTTTGAGATGTCCCTCGAAATTAGCTAGAGAGTTTGATGTGGATTATAAAGAGGATGGCTGGACATTCCACAGTTAGTTCAGCTTAGATAGTGTTATTATTTGGATGTAAATTGTTTGCGACATCAGCTTTTGTAAATATTGGATTTTGATGTGTAAATAAAGAACTAAAAAATGAAGTGAATATTAGTTGTTAAAAATTAATTGGAACTCACGAAGTTTATTACAATTTGGTGTCGAAGTGTAGAATTTATCTTAATTTGATTTATGGCTACAACTCGTACTATTGAAAAAATGAACGAGACTACAAAAAAATATTCAAACCGGTTACGGATGGACTAGATGAAAAAATAACTCAGATCCTCGAAAAATGTGACAAGAGGAAACAAAATCAAGAAGAAATCTAACAAAGGTTTGTGAATTTTTTCGATAACAAACGTATAATCTCAAGTATTAGAAGAAAAGAGACAAACTGATGAGTTAAAAAGACAACAGCAATTTGAACAATTAATGCTAATCGTATCGCAAGTTAATGAAACAGTTAATGAAAGAATGCAAATAGTGGTATCAGTCCTAAAAGAGATACACGACGACATAAAGATCCTAAAAAGTAATGGAGACTCCTGAAACCAAAGTAGATGACATCGATTCCATCCAGAGGCAGGTGAAATTTGAAATCAGTGCTATCCAAATCAAAGTAGAGAGAGAAATTAAAAAAATTCAACAGGACTTACAGCGACGGAAATACCAGAACACCATGAGTACCAAAGGTTCCGTTAACAAACCCTCCACATTTGATGGCAGTTTATTTTGACACATGTATAAACGGCAATTTGAAGCCGTGGCTACAGCTAATAGATGGGATAACCAAAAAAAGCTACCTCTCTGGTAATTTCTTTGAGAAGTCCGGTATTAGAGCTCCTCCAAAGTGTAATTTCGACAAGATTATTGCCATCTTAGACAAGATATACGACAATCAATCTTTGAGCCTAGTATACCAAGTGGAAAAATGAAAAAATCCGGAGAGAGTCTTCAAAAATTCGAAGCAGAGATAGACGTTTAGGGCACTTGTCCTACCCAGAACTACCGGAGGAAACTAAAGATCAATTGGCCACACAGAGTTTCATAAAAGGTATCAGAGATGTGGAAGTACAAAGAAATATAAGACTTAGTGGCGTCGAGAAAAGTAATGAAGCTTTACTTCGGACTTTGGAAGTGGAGGCTATTCTGAACAAGTCCAAGCCGAGGGTACGAGCAGTTTCCATCAACCAGGAAGAGTCAGAGTCACCATTTCAAGCGCTGCTGGCTGGTATGAATAAACTACTAGAACGGTCACAAAGGACTGGCAACAGAGGAGCATGTTACCGTTGTGGACAGGCAGGACACTTACAACGCGACTGTAAAGTGAGGCTATCTGAACGATCACTGACCAGGGGTAACCAACAAAACAGCCACATATACAGAGACCGTCAGCTAGTCAGCATAAGGGGACATTATCCATTCGGGGATTTTGCCTAGATAGCAGCAGCCTAGTCATCAGGGACACTATCCATGGCCGCGCAATCACCATTACCGGCGCAGCTGTGTTCATTGCTAAGTCCAAAGTTTTGAGGACATCGGGAATCGGGCCAGTTAACGGCAACATCCAGCTCAACGACCTCCATAAAAATTATAGTAAAATCCTCAGCCAGAATTCCCGGTTGAACGGAAGAAATTATTCATGGGCAGCTAGAAAGAAATCCTGGGAGCTGCGTTGGAATGGTGGAACCCGTACATTCAACTCATGACTACTTAGATGGTCGTCCTATAGCTAAAACCAATTAGAGTCCTGAATATGTCCAACAGCTACATTAGAATTGCCAGTGGTGAAGAGATAGCTTATTTCGAGTCAGTAGAGACCACCATCAATTGCTAAAAAGTGTACCAGACATCGGTGAAGGAGAAATGGCCCACTAAAGAGTTTCTACAACAGTTTGCCGACCATTTGAAACACCTTACACTGGAGGAACAGAAGAAAACCAAAGATGAAGGTGGTTCATTTGGATCAACTCGCTCCCTACCATGGAGAGAATAATCTGATCGGGGCTATCAGTGTTAAAGGGGGGCAGTGTTATAAAATCCAATTTTACGCCGCTAAAGAGAAAAAATTAAAAAACCTTCTAAATTAATTGTTTCGATTAAAACATCGTAAACATAAGACTGACAGAAATAATAAATAAAGCAACAATGACTATCCCGAAATTTCGATGAGTATGAAAAAGGTAGCCACGAGAAGTTTCCTGAAATCTCTCCTACAACAAAGAAATAATCATGGCATTCGGGTATGTTCTGCGTTCACTATTTAAAATGACAAGTTGAGTTATTTAGTTTAGTTTATATTCGTGTTACTCAATCGACGGAGAGAAGCGATCAGCTGTTTCTAATAGTATTCCTCATAGTGTTTGTAAACATTTGTTAGAAATAAAGACGTTGAAATTGAGTGTGCACACTTCTGAATTGAATCCACGGAATCTATTGTAATAGTTTTAACTGGACACAAGTTGATATCGTTGAAAAAGCTAGCACGACGATGGCTCAATTTCAGTTAAATTCTATATCCCAATAACTGAGCATTTGCTAACAATTAGCCGTAATTATGCAGTGATAGAAAAAATTTGCCGTTTTCATTTTTTCATATTTAATCGATGATCATTTTTCGATTACATTTCAGATCCCAATGCCATATAGTGGTACCTACATTGCAACCGTTAATGATAATCAACCTTAATACTCTATTACTCGTATACATTCGAGTAACTAGAAGCTTAAGCAGAAGGCTGCGAACCGACCTAAAGAGGGCAGATGTGATTCTGCAAAAACGTTGTTATTTTACCATCGATATATATATATATATATATATATATATATATATATATATATATATGCTTTTGAGGAACGTTCACTTCAAATTTGAACATATATGCTTTAAAAAATTCTATCTGCGGAATATAAGAATGTACCAACTATTGTTGGTATACAATTCTTGACTATTTTTAGGGTTCCGTATATACAATATATGGATACCCTTATAATATCAGTCCGGATATCTGTCTCTGTCACATCACAGCAATTTTCTCCTAAACTACTGGACGGAAGAGGTTGAAATTTGCTATCAATGTATAGTTTGGTGACCCGATCAGGAGCACATATCGTAAAAGAAGAAATTTTGATTTCACGCGTACTTCTGGGAGGAAAAACTAAAAAAATCGACCCTTTCTTCCCTTGATCTCCGAAACTACTGCCTAAAATTTTGAAAAAAATAGGAAATATAGAACGTTTCCCAGCTTTACAGGAAAAATAAGGAGAAATCAGATTAATTTTGGGATGCAAATTATAGAATTCAATGAAAATTTAAAACAAAACATTTTTCAGACGCATCATTTAATACATCAAATGAAAGGTCCCATTCTGAGGAACACAAATATATTTTTTTCATATTTAACACAAATAGTAAAAAGATATAAACGAAAATATACCAAAATTTACCCATTCCCCGTCCCTTATCATCGAAACTATAAAACGTAAATTTTTGAAAAAAATAGAGGTATAGGGTCTGACCTGAAGTTTACTGGAAAAATAAGGAGAAACCTCTACTTTTAATGTTGGAGGGCAAATTACAGAATTAAGTGGAAAATATAAAATTAAAATTGTTTCTAACGCATCATGTTATATATCAAATAAAAGGGCTCATTATGACAAATACAAATATATTTTTTTCGTATTTTTAAAATAAACTATTTAAAAGATATTAACAAAGATATAAAAAAATTTAACCATCCCCCCTTATCTCCGAGACCATAAGCTGTAAAATTTGGAGAAAAAAATAGTAGTATAGCGCCTCACCTGAACTTTACAGGAAAATAAGGAGAAATCCCTGATATTGATTTTGGGGGGCAAATTATAGAATTAAATGGAAAATAAAAAATTATAATTGTTTCTAACGGATCAAGTAATATATCAAATAAAAGGGCTCATTATGACAATGACAAATTATTTTCTTAAATATATTTAAAATAAATTATTTAAAAGATATTAACAATAATCTTAAACAAAAGTACCTATTTCCCCCTTATCTCCGAAACTATTACGTAAAAATTTGAAAAAATAGAGGTGTAGCCCCTCATCTCAACTTTACTGAAAAATAAGGAGAAACCCCCTAATATTGATTTTGGGGGGCAAAAGTTAACTGAAAAATAAAAAAGTAAGCTTGTTTCCAACGCATTATGTAATATATCCTATTAAACAGCTCATTATGTCGAATACAAATATATTTTTTTAATATTATTAAAATAAATTATTTAAAAGATATTAACAAAAATATTTTAAAAAAATTACCCATTCCCCCCGTTATCTCAGAAACTATAGATAAAAAGTAAAAATTTGAAAGGAAGAGGTATAGCGCCTCATCTGAACTTTACTGAAAAATAAGGAGAAACCCCCTAATATTGATTTTGGGGGGGGGGCAAGAGTTAAATGAAAAATAAAAAGTAAGCTTGTGTCTAACGCATTATGAAATATATCAAATTAAACGGCTCATTATGTCGAATACAAATATATTTTTTAACATTTTTTAAATAAATTATTTAAAAGATATTAACAAAAATATTTAAAAAAATGTACCCATTCCCCCATTATCTCAGAAACTATAGATAAAACGTAACTTTACTGGAAAAATAAGGAGAAACCCCTAATATTGATTTTAGGGGGCAAATTATAGAATTAAATAAAAATTTAATTTTCAAACACATCACCTAATATATCAAACAAAAGGCTCATTATGTGAATTACAAATATACCATTTTTAAATCATTTGTGTAAAAGATATTAACAAAAATATTAAACATCGACTTAATTCCCACTTTAGAAACTACACTATCTAAAATTTTGAAAAATTTATTTTATTTGTATTTTTAAATAATTTGTCTAACAGATTTGATAATTATTATTTACAACTTGATCTATTTTCCCCTTTATCTTCCAATCTAAAGAGCCTCAAAATTCAGACCGTAGATTATTAAAGACTTCCCTGAAAGTTTATTAATAGAATAAAACTCTAATGGTAATTTTGGGGCCAAATTAGAAAATTAAATGCATATCTATAAAAATCAAGCGAATCATGAGGCAGATAAAATAAAAAGTCTATGTGTGGAAAATGAAAGTGTATATTTTTTATAAATTTAAAACGCTTTCTTTAAAAGATATTAGGGTAAATATAAGAAAATGCACGCATTCCGTGCTTGTCTGAAACTGGAATATTAGAATCTTGAATGTGGTACGGAACCCTTAGTATGCGAGTCCAACTCGCACTTGACCAAATTATTTTTTGTCTGTTGCTTTCAGACTAGGACATTCCTCTTTCATTATATAATTCGCTCTTCGTTCAACTCCACGTAAATTATAATTACGAATAATGAACCATATAATTCAGAACTAACTTTATATGCACATTGATAATTTTCTAGCTATCGAGTATCAGGGTTACTGGAATGAGAACTTAAAACCAACAACAGCACAAAGCGCCCACAAAAGTTTAAAAGTAAACATATATAAAACGTGTACTGAGCATGCAAAACATGTAAAAATATGCAAACAAAAACGTGGAAACCGGACATCATTTTGGATAACATCACAAATTCAACATTACTGGATTGTATATTATAGCTCATGTGTTTATGGGCGCCATTACTATCTTTATAACAAATGTCATGAGTGATTTAATATTTTTCCTAGATGTGTTCTACTTATAAGGCATTAGTTGCTAAACATTTTTCTAATGATATAAGAGAAAATCTGCTGATTGTAGTTACGCCCATTGTGTATACGTTAATTAATAAAAAGGCTGTACCTAGTCGTTATCCTAGAAATATTATAAGTCACTTTGAAGTACAAATCAAATCTTTATCGGGCATTCATGTTCTCGAAATCAGGTTTGATCTTTATGAAAAAATTCGTTTTAAAGATTTCAGAATCATTGATAGATACCAGAATAACACGCCATATTAAAAAATTGGTGAATTGTTTGTTTGTCTTACCTGGTTATGCCAAAATCGGAAATAATAGTGCAATATTTAGTGTCTTAACTGATTTTTAACCGACTTCTAAAAGAAGGAGTTTCTCAATTCGTCTGTATCTATTTTTTTATGTTTGTTCATCGATTACTCGCAAGCATATACTGAATCCTGTTTCGGGGGATCTCGAACTGGTTCCTTTTTTTTCAATAACGTTTTTTAGAAAGTCGAAAAAAACTTTTTACCGACTTTTTTATATAGTAAGCTTTGGTGGAGGTGCTGGATTAAAATATGAAAATGTTTCTGTGCGGAACTTGGGGTATAATAACTGAAAAGATATTGGAATAATCAAAATAGATGTTGTTATCAACTTCAAGGTGAAGATTTTTCAATTAGTCTGTGTGTTCATAAGTTGGATTCATACGAAAAACGTTCGTATGAATATTATTTAGAGAAATAGTTATTCCTCATAAAACGATTTGCAATGTTAGAGGTTTACTGTAATCACTACATGTCACTTTTTTGGTTTGTCAGCAAATATGAATTTTGCTTAAAAGTAGAATACCTTTATTTTTGATAATATCTAAAATTCTTATCAAACAGGAGAAATTGCAATTATAAAATGCAACTAATTATGCCACATCACTAAAATTTGAATACAAAATATGCATGTCACTTTTTCAAATTGTATACTAGGTTTGATAAAGGATATAAATTTTGTTTAAGTTAAGTACCTTTATTTTCAATAATAACTCAAACTGTTATCAATCAAAGTATATTAGAGTTGAATACTACGTCCTATTATGCTATATCACTTAAAACTGTATAATGATTTATTATAAGATTCCGCAAAGAAGAGACTATTAAATGAATTTTAATTAACAGTGAACTATCTTTATTTTTGTTAATATTTAAAATTGTTATCAAATAGAAGTAATTAGAATTAAAAACTCATTTACTTATGTCATTGCACTAAAAATTGTATTTATCTAACTTTTACAACTATATACTACATACCTAGGTTTCGAAAAATATATCGATTTTGTTTAAAAGTTAGGTACTTTTATTTTTTTATAATATCTCAAATTGTAATCAAACAAAATTTATTCTATTTAAAACTGCATCCAATTGTGCTGTATTATTAAAAATTGTAATAAATTGAAAGTTGTCTGGAAAAAAATCGAAATAGATGTCAGTTAATCAACTTCAAGAGGGAGGTTACGGAGGGACTAGACCAAAAATAACGTGAAAAAATAAGAGAAACAAAACCAGGAAGAAATTCAACAAAGGTTAGTAAAATCTTTTGATGAAAAACGTAAAATAGAATTAGAAAATCTTGTCACTGCCATGGAAGAAAAACCACAAAATTTAGTGGAAGGGTTATTCTCGAAATTTGTAGAAAAACAAGATCAAATTGAATTAAAACGACACGAAACTGAAGAGAAAAGACAACTGCAATTTGCACAATTAATGCAAATAGTAGCACAAGTTAATGACAGAATGCAAAAAGTTGAGTCAGACATAAAAGAAATAAATGATGGCATTAAGACCATAAAAAATACCGTGGATACTTTTGAAACCAAAGTAGATGACCTCGATTACATCCAAAGCCAGGTAAAGTTTGAAATCAGTGCCATCCAAAACAAGGTAGAAACAGAAATTAAAAAATGCAGCATAACTTACAGCGAAGGAAATATCAGCACACCATGAGTACCAAAGGTTTCTTTAGCAAACCACCTACATTTGATGGCAGTTCATCTTAGCCCATGTAGAAACAGCAATTTGAACCTGTGGCTACAGCTAATGGATGGGATAACCAAGAAAAATTTACGTCTCTTTTAATTTCCTTAAGTGGTCCGGCCTTAGAACTCCTCCAAAGCATTCCAGTCGATGAACAAGGCAATTTTGACAAAATCATCGCCGTTCTGGACAAGAGATACGACAATCAATCCTTGAGCCAGGTATACCAAGTCCAACTCAGTGAAAAACGCAAAAATCCGGTGAAAGCCTCGAAGAATTCGAAGCAGAGATTAGACGGTTAGTACACTTGTTTTACCCAGACCTGCCAGAGGAAACGGAAGACCAGTTGGCCACACAGAGTTTCATAAACGGCATCAGAGATGTGGAAGTGCAAAGCAATTTACGTCTGAGTGGAGTCAAGAAAAGTAATGAAGCTTTACTTCGGGCCTTGGAAGTAGAGGCTGTCATGAACATGTCCAAACCGAGGGTGCGAGCAGTTTCCTTCAACCAGGAAGATCCAGAGTCACCATTTCAAGCGCTGTTGGTCGGTATGAACAAACTACTGGAACAGTCAACAGTCACAAAGAACTAGCGCAAGGGGGGCATGTTACCAATGTGGACGGACAGGACATTTCCAACGTGACGGCAGAGTGAGGCTACCGAAACGATCACCAACCAGAAGTAGCCAAAACAACAACCTCACCAATCAGGGAAACTCCAATCAGTCAGCTTAAGGGGGCGAATGCTAACTAACACTCCACCAGCCCATAGGACAGTATCTATCCGGGGATTTTGCAGAGATAGCAGCAGCCTAGTCATCAGGGGCACCATCAATGGCAGAGCAGTTACCATCATCATCGACACCGGCGCCGCTGTGTCCATCGCCAAGTCCATGGTCTTAAGGGCTTCGGAAATCCGGCCAGTTACCAACAACATCAAGCTCAGAACAGTCACCGGCGAGTTCGTGTCAATACAGGGTGAGGCAGATATAGTCCTGGTAGCGGATATTGAGGACCATTTTATACTTGGTATGGACCTAATCAGCCAACATGGATTTAAGTTCGACCCGAAATACGATGTTCTTCGGTTCCTAAATGAGGAATTTCTATTGACACGGCCCGGCAATAGCTCAGCTACCTCCATAAAAATTGTAGCAAAATCCTCAGCCAGAATTCCCTTTCGAACGGAACAGATTATTCATGGGCAGCTAGACAGCAATCCTGGGAGCTGCGTTGGATTGGTGGAGCCCGTACACTCAACTCATGACTACTTAGTTGGACGGGCTATAGTTAAAACCGGACGAGATATACCAATTAAAGTTATGAATTTGTCCAACAACGACATCAGAATTGCCAATGGTCAAGAGACAGCTTGTTTCGAGCCAGTAGAGACCATTATCATTTGCGAAGAAGAGTACCAGACATCGGTGAAGGAGACAGGGCCCAGTAAAGAGTTCCTACAACAGTTTGCTGACCATTTGACACACCTGACACCAGAGAACCAGAAGAAAGCCAAGCAATTTATCACAAAACACTGGCAAATTTTTAACAATCAAGATAGAACCACCGGTCGCACCAACATCATCCAGCATCGAATAGATACCTGAAAGGCTCAACCCATCAGAATATCACCTAGAAGACTACTATTGAGGCAACAACAGGTAGTAGAGGAAACATCGAGTCCATGTTACAAATTGGAGTTATTGAACCATCCATCAGCCCATGGTCCGCTCCCGCCGTCCTAGTTAAAAAGAAGGATGGAACCACCCGATTTTACGTGGATTACAGGAAGCTGAACGACGTCACCAAGAAAGACAGATATCCACTACCCCGAATCGATGACACTCTGACCACACTAGCAGGCTCCCGTTGGTTCTCCACACTAGACCTAAAAAGTGGATATTGGCAGGTTGGTCTACACGCAAACGACAGAGAGAAGACAGCTTTCTCCACCAGTAAAGGGCTGTTTTAGTTCACGGTCATGCCCTTTGAGTTATGTAATGCACCTACTACACTTGAGAGGCTAATGGAGTATGTACTGAGCGGGTTAACATGGAGGACGTGCTTAGTATACTTCGACGACATTCTAGTCATGGGTCAGACATTCCACGACCACCTGAAGAACCTGGACGAAGTATTCTCCAGAATTAATAATGCCAACTTGAGACTCAACCCGAAGAAGTGTTCCATATTCCAAAAAGAAGTAGAGTTTTTGGGCCACGTCGTTTCCGAGTCAGGAATCCGCAACAACGAGGAAAAGATAGAAGCCATCCGTGATTGGCCAGTCCCAAGAGACAAGCATGAACTCCGAAGTTTCTTGGGCCTCTGTTCCTAACACAGGCGATTTGTTGAGGGATTTGCCACCATTGCCGCGCCTCTACATCAACAGATCACTGAGAAAGAGACCTTCCGTTGGAATCAGGATTGCGAAACATCATTCAGACGACTGAAGGCAGCACTATGTTCCAGCCCAATCCTAGCCTTTGATACACAGTTCGGCAAGTTCATCTTAGACACCGACGCCAGCAACACAGGTTCCTATCCCGAACCAAGGGCAGAATGCAGTAGTACAATGTGGGCGTCCCATTTGAGAGAATTGCCGTCGATGTCGCCGGTCCGTTTCCCGAGTCTGAGAGTGGGAACAAATACATTCTGGTCGCAATGGATTACTTCAGCAAATGGCCTGAGGCATATGCGATACCAGTGACCGGCTGAAGACGCGATATTGACCAATTCAGTCGGGTTCCAAGAGAGGTACAAAGTCTGGCTGTACAACCCCCAACGGAGCAAGGGTAAATCCCCAAGCTTACACCCGCCTGGGATGGTCCATACGAAGTGGTCAAGAGGCTTAATGACGTCGTCTATCAGATCCGGCTAAATTGAAGGTGGTTCATTTAGACCGACTCGCTCCCTACCATGGAGAGGATGTTTCTGATCGGGAGATCAGAATTAAAGGGGGGGGGGCGGTGTAACGAAATTTCCTTAAGCCGGCCCTGGTTTCATGCCAGCACGACACCGATCGCTTTCAGGAAAAAAATTGTTCTCGAAATGGCTCGGCAGCTGTAGAATTGATGATTGATTTTACGAGAATTTTCGATGCTGGTTTTAAAAGGATCGCAAGTGAGTTAGTATAGCGAAGAGCTTATATGTAGAATTGTTATTGTGATTTGAATCAGCTGCTCTGTATAATTTGATGTAAATAAAAGTTCTAGGAAAGGGGAAGTGAATATTAGGTTTATAATTTTAATTGGACCCACGAAATATATAACAATATATAAAACTGTGTACTAGGTTTGATAAATTTTGTTTAAGTTAAGTACCTTTATGTTTAATAACTCAAATTGTTATCAGACACAGTTTATACGAATTCAAAACTACTTGCTATTATGCTATATCAATTAAAACTGTATAACGATTTATTATAAGAGGAGACTATTAAATTAATGTCAGTATAATTAACAGACCTAAAGAATGATGATACTCAGATCGTCTACAATTTAGTGGATCCACCTAAGTTAGAATCATATACAAAATTTTCTTAATACATATACATATTTAGAAAACAAGTTATTCTATTCAACAGTAAACAAGGTTAGTCAAACTATTAAATGATGCTTAAAAGAAAAATACCTTATTTTAGGCAATATAGAAAAAGTTAATTACATTTGGAAACAGATCCAATTAAGCCATTTCAACATTAAAAATTGTCAAATAAATACATTAAAAAAAAACAAAAACCGACATAAAGATAATAAGTAAAAATGATGAAATATTTTTTCGCTACAACAATTACAGTTTTTCTGAAGTCGTTGCCAATTTGATCAACGAAGTTGCGAAGTACAACTTATAATTGTACTTCCCAAAATATTTTCACTTTAGCTTGGCATCGACTTCATAAAATGTATTTAATTGTTGTAGCAAAAAAATATTTCATGTTGTTTTGTTATTTTTTAAGTCGGTTTTTGTTTTATTAAAAATGTATTTATTTAAATAATGATGTAGTGTTACAATGTGATTTTCGATGATTAATCAGGTGAGATATTAATGCCAGGTGTTTCTTTTTCTAATTGTAAATTGTGTATTGAACTGTATGTGAACTAGTATTGTCGTGACCTAATACAAAACTAATTATCGCACACTGCTACTGCTTCTCGGACTTCTAAAATAATTTTTATGTCCAGTTCAACAGAAGCAACAAGCGAACACTTTCTTGGAAGTACTTCTAAAACGCAACACTTTTTTTATAGTAAGTTGTAGTTTCCCATGCAGTCCTTCGTCGAACATGTTAGGCATGAATAATAATTCAATTAGACTGTTACGAAATTCAACACAACAGGGCCACGCAATGACATTCTGAAAACTTATTTTTCTTCTTTAAAGGTTGTCCATCTCGGGACGGGGGTTGACTTCGACCTCGCGGTTTTATTAGCCAGTTACCAGTGTTTTAATTCCGTAAAACGTTTATGATTGTATACAATATGTACAGGATTATATTTACATGGCGGGGCAGCCTTGGACCTCCGGCTTTATAACTAAAACTAAGACAAATAAGTCGGTTTTCAGATCTTTATCACTGTCTTTGGGCATTTATTGAGTATTGATACTATATTCACGGTGATTTTGGAAAAAAACTATTTAAATATTCCTTATACAACACGCACATACCCATGCGGCTGCCTCACCATCTGCCGGAAATCCATTCTGGAGACAAATGATAATTGACATTTTCTATCGAAGATTTATTCACAATATGTGAGTGAAAGAAGTGAAATTGGGATAGTTGTTGAGTAAGATTTTTGCTATAATCATAAACTGTGTTCACAATAACAAATGACAAACGTTTGAGAAGATAATCCCGGCCCATCCCACAAGCGTTTGTGGAGTCTTATTTTTACAGAACATGCCCTTCACCATATTAACTAACGTACCTCTTCACCTAGAAATATGTGACTATGCAGTAAATTATTACTTACATTCCATCGTCCAATGAAAGTCCGAAGGAAATGTAATTTTCTTCTAATGGCATTTCGTCTGAATCCTCATAGTATATACTGACATCTCCGCCAATTGTGACGGACAATTGTTCATCGTCGTCTTGGTTGTACAATGTGAAAACAGGATAAATTTGACCTATAAGACAAGATAAATAAATTATTTTATATATATATATATATATATATATATATATATATATATATATATACCTGGAGAAGGTCTCAAAACAATGAGGATGGAGAAGTCCGATGGAAATTCATCCGGAAAATATTCTTGCGTGACCAACGATATCCTTGCCTGGCTACTCCACCTAGGAAAAATTAATGAATATTAAAACAGTAAGAACGAAGTTCATTTTCTTAAGTTATAGTGCGGTATAATTCATTTCGCAATCTGTCTAATTCAATTTAAATTGTTAAAGGTTCTGTAGTTGGTATCATGACATGGTCTTGTACAATGTTTAATTTTACGCTACTAAGAACACCCTCCTGCTCGAAACTAATCATCTCTTATGGCGGCACATAACTTGGTGTTAGCGTATTTTTGTTTTTATCGCTATATTCGTTCAAATATTTGAAGTATTCGCAAATATTCCAAACGTGCCATCCACACATCTCGCAAAACACTTAAACATGCCAAATATGTTTGAATACCAGCAAATGTGACACATGCCTCACCGTAAAGGTAAAGATAAATAAACAAAATTAATGAAAAATGTTTATTTATTTTTTACCTCAGTATTCGTAGATGGGTTGCACTTATAGATGGCTCACAGAAAACTATTCATTTATTTGTAAGCAAACCATGTGGGTTTGTATACGCTAAACGTACCTGCTCCTGATGTTTCTGATTTCTTAATTTTTGTGTTATAACCCCTGAACGAAGACATCAAAGATTCCCTCTATATTTTTAAATCAGCAATTGTGCATGATTGTCCCATATTGTCTTGAATATCTATCCATGCATCATTTATTTTATTTTTATTTTTGTGGCTGGTATGTTTGGGGTCCCAAATGCAACGATGCATTTGGTACAACTCGAGAAACTTCATGGTGTTATTGTTCGACCACTCCATTTTGCCACAAAACACTACTTTGCCATTAAAAACAACACTACTCGATCACGATCGAAGCTCCTTGACTCCTTTGATGTGTATTGAAAACCGACAAGTGGACGGTAAGGCGTATTTGCTCTTAGCGGTATTCGACGTATTTGTTCAAATAAAGCAAAAATAGTGAATATCCTCTCCACACATTGCCGTTTTTGAACAAATATAGCAAATATACGAATACGCTACACCAAGTGAAGTGCCGCCATTACAAAAACCTACTTCCGAGTAAATAATGACAAAAGCGTAGCATCCGTTTGATGATAACAATTATTACCAAAAATGCTATGCTGTTTGAGGACAGGAATTATATACGTTAGCAAGGTATGATTATTACGGGAATGTTCGACAATGAAAGCACATTTGTCAGCAGGGGAGCTCAGTAGATGGCCCAGTAGTGCAACAGCTGATATTCGATTGACTCGACGTATCCTATAAGGAAAGTAGTTAGTGAAATTTATATGAGAGTTTTTGAGTAAATCAAGACTTATTGTATGGAGTAAATTAGTTGGGTTTGAACCCACAGAAAATCTGTATCAGTGATGTCAGAAGGGATCCTTGTATTTTACAATGCAAATTTAATTATGGCAGCATCTAGATGCACGGATTTTGCAATGGACGAGACTACCGGGGAGTTACCGATAATCTGGTGGAAAAGGTAAATATAAACTTGGAGAAAAGGGATAAAAAATAAATGCAGACAAGATAAGGACCTCAGTAAAGGTTAGTGCAAAATTTTACGAACACCTTAGAAAATCTTGTAACCACAAGGTACGGCAAACAACTAAGTCTGAATACCACAAAGAAAGAAAAAGATCGCAATATAAATGAAAGGTTCCAAATTACAAGATGAGCTCAATGTATCAGAAGAAAAGATAAAATGAATAGAAAAATGTGAATTAATAAAAAGGGAAGATGACTTAAAAATTAAAAAGGAACCATTTGAACATTTAATTCAAGGTTACGAGGTGGTTAATAAAAAAATATACAGATTAAGGGATCAGACATAAAAACAAAAAATGACAAAACTGATATTACAAAATGTTCAGTGGATAGTCGCGAAAGTAAGGTCATATATGACATCATCATTCAAAGCAAAGTACAGTGTAAACAAAATCAAGTAGAACCGATGATTAAAAACATCCAACAAAAGAGCAAAATATCAGAATACCGTAAGTACGAAAAGTTCATTTACAAACCCACCCATCTCTGATTGTAGTTCATCTCGGCCTATGTACAAAGGACAAGCTGAAGCAGTGGCTGCAAATAACGGTTGAGGTGATCAAGCAAAGTCTACATTTCTAGTAATTTCTTTAACGGGTCCAGCGTTAGAACTTGTTTACTGCATTCTAGTTTCTGTACAGGGTAATTTCATAATGATTTCAGTGTTAGATAAGATATATAATTTGGAACTCAGAAACATGCTTTGGAAGCAGAGAATATCACGAACATTTCCAAACCAAAGTTACGAATCGTTTCCTTCAGTCAGGAAAAACTTGAGGTACCCAATGAGTCTTTGTTGTATGGGATGAACAAACTTCTTGAACGGTCACAAAGAACGGCAACCAAAGACATGTTATTGTTGTGGGTGAACAGGGAATTTCCAACGTAGCTGAAGGGTGAACCTACCGGATCAATCACCAATCTCATAAGAGGGCAACTGCTGACTAACCCTCTTCTCTTTTGTTATATTTTTGCAACCATATTCCCTCCTTGGGCTCTTTGTGCCTAATAGTTCGCTACCTTGTCTTCTTTAGGGAATTTCTGTAACCATATCTATTACCTAGGTTTTATTACTACTCCACATTATTCTGGATCCGTTTATAATGTGGAGTTATCATATTAATAGTGTACGAACAATTAAGAACTACATACTTGTATTAGTTGAAACCTCTATTTAAATTGATCCGAGTATGTGGTTAGTTAAAATGAGTTCGTTATACATTGCCCAGTATCTGATGTAATTCACTGGTTAGTCAGAAAGTATGTTCCAAAGTAACCGAATTGTTACAATAATCCAAACATACATAAGGAAGCATTTATTATTTAATGTGGGTTAGTTTTCTTGTAAAAAATATTGATTTTATTAGTTTGTGTATGATATTTGGTAATTATTAATACAGAGTTAGTCTAAAATAAAAAGTTATTTTAAATTTAACGAAGGTAATTTCTTTAAATAGGGCTAACTTTGTAAGGTCATCTGTTCCAAAAATGTGTAGTTGCTAATAAATTGCTATATGCCTTAAACATTTTTAATTATTGTGTTTGCTCAGACGGCTTTAAAGCAAATAAGTATTATAGTAAAAGTCGCTCTTACTTACCATTTTAAAATTGTGATTATGCCGAGACGCTTAAATTATATGAACTAAGATTATTTACCTTTATTTATAATATATAGAGAAGGATTTGAAATATTTGGGTACCGATTGCTGCAGAAACAGAAGAAAACACAAAAAATGTTAAAAGAATTATAGAAAACTACAGGAAACTTGGATCGCTAAAAGCTACAGTACACTATACAGAACAAACCAGTTCTTGACAATGAAAATATTACAATCGCAAGTACCACTTAGAAAAATTATTGTAGTAAATGTTCAAATTAATGTCTTTGAATTTCTAAACATTTTTCTTATTTAAGCAATAACTTAAAGTGGACTAGGATCTTCAGATACTGTTCTAATACGCCACATCTTACATGGTCGTTAATGCGGTGTTGTACCTACACATTGCATTTGACAATTCTCCTGTTAAAAAAATTAGTACTGATAGGTCGAGGGAGCGTCGTGGCCAAAATTATTGTCCATTGCTGGCTATCTATTTATCATAAAATAAGTTCTGTAAAAATGTTGTTGACGGACTGACCAATATGTGCAGGTGCTCCATCATGCTGATAAGATAAATTTCTACTATTAGCTAGCGGCAAGTTAACAACAGTTAACTTCAAAATTTCTTAAGATGTTCAAATAGTGGTCATCTATAAGTTAAAAACTATGTTTGATATCTAAAGGCTTCAAAATTCTCTAACTGACCTTGATAGAATGCAAGGTCCACAACGCCATTTTTTATGGCACAATACAGGTTAATTACGAGGATTCTTTATAATTGTGTTATATAACTGGATGTACATCCATGCATCATTGGAATGGGAATTCTGAGGATTAGAGAATTTAGCGTCATCCCACCAAACTATATTTATATGCTGTGTTTATATAAAGTTCTTCATATTAATGATCACATTTCCTATAAATATCAAATAAATTTAAGTAATCCTCGTTTGTACAATTTAAGTGTTTCGGCATAATTAATGATAATTTTAAAATGGTAGGTAACAGCTGCCGTAAGTGTAACACGTATTTGCTTTAACGTCGTCACAGCCATTTTACAAAAATAGAGAGTGATCTTTAAGGCCCGTGGCATGTTATTTGTAATATATTATGTCGAAAACCACACATTTTTGGAACAGATAAACTCATACAAAGTTATCCTTATTTTTTATGCCTAATATGCTAAATTGCGGTTTTGAAAATATTTTGACTGAATGGCATCCATCCACTTTAGTATACAGTCAGATTTTCAGATTTTGCTAAGTATGGGTTTCCTATCTTTGATCGATGTAGTTCCTGAAGTATCGCTCTGTATATATTTGATTCGAGATAACTATAGCCAACAAAAATGCGCTACTGTGGGAACTATTCAATTATTATTTCACTAAATTCTATTTATAAAATAATGTTACCTATAAGCCCAATCTTCTCTTTGTGGTTTATGTGTTTCGGTGTCATTCCAACATCTTCCAAGAAGCCTCAATATGCCTTGTGGTTCTGCATATAAATTAGCTGCGTCAATGAGGTCTACAATTTCTGCTGCAACAAAATATATGCATAAATTTTCAGACTAGATTTAATTTACATGCATAAAATATTATTTGGAGGAAATAGTCAAACAGGTTTTTTGCGAACAGTAACTTACTTATAATATGCTAAAATAAAAGACATTAATTCAGCAAAAGGGCTATGACAAATCATTTAATTATGGAATATTTCAAGTTTGCTAAAATAGAAACTGTATTAAATTTTAGTTTCACTTTCAAAGAGGGGTTTATCCCACAATTTCGGTTAAAAAGATATAAATCATAGTGTTTAGTATTATTGTATGACATGATGACTATGTTGGTAATGGTTAAAGGAGTTATTAATAAAAGTAATTTACGATAAATTGACTAATAATCAGCTACATTATATGTTTTAATTAGGAACCGGCCACATATCAAACCATAACAAGGTGTCGAAGAATATATCATGATACATTAACGAAGTTAAAGAGTATCATGAAAAGAAAAATGGGCTAACTTGGAATACAGAACAAAAAAATCATTGAGAGTAAAGCTGTACTAATTAGGAAAATGAACGTAGCAATACAAAAGTTAAAATACAGTTATAGCTTCACCCAGATTCATTATGCAAATGCAGTTACCTAATCAGTAAATAATTAATATTCTAGGGTAATAATAATAATAATTTATAAGATAAACTTCTGAGTAAAGCGTGTAAAAAAGATAGTGGACAAGAAAACTGTTTTCTGCAGGTAATTTATAGTTCTTATCAAAGGAAACTATAAAAAAAAAATTAAAATATAAAATTGAAATATTTGATAATTTGAACTGATGTAATTAAAGAGAATTTACTTATTAGATATATATAGAGTTCCACAAGTTTCTAAGTTGAACGAACTTAACATTTGACATAGTTATATTTATATATTTACGTTAATAGAAAATATTGAATGAGCCATTTTCCTCAGCAGCTCTGGTAATCGGGCAGGTACATCCAAACAAGAACTAATCTCGCTTCAAATACAAGTGAAATTAAATATAAAAAAAGATTTTGCCAGAAGACAATGTTTCAGGACCAAAATAAAAATCACAAATTACCTAGTCGTTATTAAAAAAAATTCAAGAAAAGAAGTGTCTGGTTATTAACAATAGTTTCGGGCTCAAATAATAGGCGTCCAAATTAATTAAGATAAATTTAATTAATGTATGATAAATGAATATGATTACATAACAAGCAGGGTTTATATTTATTTTCTTAATGACTTATAAACTTTAATAATATCTTTTAATAAATAATCTCATTTATGCATCTATCTATTCAAAACATCTCTAAAATGTATGCTTTTACAAATGGTATAAAAAACTCCTTTGGATGTTGATTATCTTACACAACTACAATTTTGCTATTGTAGTTATGTTAAAATATATTTATTGTTAAATTTTTTAAATACTTCCGTTATATCACTTAAATTGCGTTGTACTAAATGGAGATGACACATTGATAGCACCTAACGCAAGTGCTGTTTATCGTGAGAAATTTGTAACTCAGGAAAATGGACATTTAATGTAAATTTTATTCGGATGTCTGACTGACTCTTTTAATTTTTTGGTAAATTAAAATAGTCAAACATTTTAATTTTAAATTAATATTTGTTATATATAATTTTCACTGATAACCGGGTTAGACATAGATCCTGAAATATTTGGGTCTTTTGAAATATACTGCGCGTTCTCTAACTTTGGTGATCATTTCCAAAAAACAAAATATATATAGAAAAACTTCAATGTGAGGAATGGGTTTGTGTTTATTCGTGTATTATACGATACAGCAACACATTGAGATATGACAATTTTGGTGAAAAAGCTAAATAAAACATTAGACGCAAATCTGCCAAAGAGAACAAAATCACAAAAAGGAAATTACACCTATAAATATTTGTTTCCTAAAAGTCAAGGCAGACGTAAGAATTTAAGTAGTAAAAGCACCAAGAACCTTGGCATGTCCAGGTAAAATGGCAAAACGAATACTAGATACAAAAGTATTCCGCCAAATCTAGACCAAAAATACCCGAGATAAAACTGATTTTGGAAACAACATAAAGAAGGTAATTTACAAGATAAATATTTCTACCCTAACAGGTATAAAAAGAAGCCTATATATCAGAAGAATATGTAGAATAGTGCTAGATAAAAAAATAGACTGGATCGCACATATTGGCCAGGTACCAGTAGTAAGCTAAAATAGCTCAATAAACAAATCGTCAACATTTATAAACAAAGACAAATCTCCCAATCGAAGGAAGAAAACTAGAATGTAATTCTGAATTATAATTCGGAAGTGTGTTCCGAAGTATTTTGTAGCCTATTTTAATAAATCTATACGGGAATCTGATATGAATTTAGTTCATAATATCGACTTTTAGAATTCGGTTGGTAGATTCAAGATGCTCAAATATTAGAAAAGGAATGATGTTATTCATCATAACGGGAAATTTCTAGTTATAGAAGAGTAAATAAGCTATATGATAGATAAATGTATTACTAGAAGACACCAAGACACGGTACCCTCAGTATCAAGTGATCGGCAACCGCCAAATTGTCGCTGTCTAAAAATTTTTTTACAAACAAGATTCATTGTATCAAAGCTAGAATTTCAGAATACGTCTCCAGCTAAAACACACAGCGATTTACAAAGACTCAAGAATTGGTGTTGAAACGTCTCCAAACACGAAAAAGTTTCACACAATATACAAAACTGTAGATATGTATACCAGTAATCCCGTCAATTATTCGAAATTGCCATACTATACCTTGTTCCTCATATAACTGTAGCTCTGCTTCACCCTATGTGCAACCATCCTGTATATGCTGCTGTTTATATGTCACCCAATATAACATTTTTTAATTACCTTAATATATTTCTATTCCACCCTGTACGCTATATAACAATTATTTCTGATAAATTTTGAGCCACTTCGTACACCATAATTTTAACCGCTTATTTGCCACTTTTTCTAACATTGTGTTAAACAAAATATATAAATATAATTTTGCTTCGCCCGCTATTCAGGGTCTACCTTATATAACAAATATTTTTAACATTTTTTAATCTACACTGTAAAACTATAATTTTACTAAACCCCCCATCACAACCACCTTATATATACAACTATTTATGGGCCACCCAATATAAAATTTTTTGAACCACTGTATAACTAAATTTACCAATCCCCAACATATTTCACCCAAACCCAAACAATTTTATTGAATATTTTTAAGGACTGCCTTCAATAGCTATAACTGTACTCCCATCTTTATTTAAACTATCTTGTATATATTGCTGCCAATAAGTCACCCATTATAACTTATTTCTCTATCAGGTTTTTAATCATCCTGTATAACCATAATTTTATTCTACAAAATATTTCAACTACGCTGTATTGTATATGCATCCGCTTAGGGACCACCAAATATACCATCTTTTAAACATTAGTTACAGTTAACTCTGATCCACTCTATATTTCAACTATCTTCTCTATGCAACTGCTTATGGACTACGTTAAATAACCATTTTTGAGATATTTTTTAACCATCCTCGAAAATATAATTTATCTCCACTTTATATTTACCACACCTTATATGCAACTTTTTCTAACATGTTTTAATCACAATATATTACTATAATTTTACTACGCCCCATTTTTCTGATATTGCATATATGCAGCAGCTCATGTTCTATCACAAAAAAAATTCCAACAATTTTTTTGTTTAACTATAACTCTACTCCACCCTATATTTCAACCACCCTGCATGTATAAATATAAATCCATCAATTCCTAACAAATTTCACTAACTGCAACTACTTATAGGGCACCTTACCCAACAATTTTTAAATATTAAACTATTTAATTTATTATGATTATGAGCTACGGTATTTCACAATTTTTCCTTGTATTTTTTGAAACACAGTATAAAATATAATTTTTGTCTACACTTCATTTAAACCATCATTCATTTGCAACTTTTTCCAACCTTGTTTGAATCACACGGTGTAATGAGAACTTGATTTGGCCCCATATTTCAGGTACTTGTGAATAATGAATGGATATAAAACAACATTTTAACAACCCTATAAACTGTAATTCCACCCCATCTTATATTTCAACCACCCTGTATAAACAACTGTTTCCAACATTTTTTCAAACCATTTCATAACTATAATAATAGCTCAAGAAAATTCAAATATCCTAACTACTACCATACTATATTTTTAGCCACCCTGTATAAATATAATTCTATTTTATCCTTATTTTACCCACATTGTATATGCAACTACTTATGACTTTAACAATATGACATTTTGTTATCCACCCTGTATAAATATAATTCAACTCCACCCATTTTTCAACCACCTGGTATATACAACTGTTTATGGTCCACTCAATATGCCTTTTTCGGACCACCCCGTATAATTTCCCCCTTATTTCAACCACATTGTATTGCCGCTACTGACTGGCCACCTAATATAGCGTTTGGTCCAGATTTTTTAAATCAATGTAATTCTAGTCCGCTCTAAGTTTCACCTATCCTATATCCTATTACACTTAATATATATTAAGTTGAATTTTTTTAAAATCGAGACATGTTACATTGGCATATTCCGAATTTTGAATAAGAGCTAAGCTGAAGCAAGTATCTAATATTTGGTGGATGCGCAGGAACCAATTGAAAAATTGTGTGTTCCCGAACATGGTAGTAGTTCTTTCCCTATATCCACCGTTTCTGTCAAGGTAGGGGGATCAAATGTATACCAGATGTTAAGTCAAACTATAAACTTTGCAACAAAAAAAATTCAGCAAAAACAGTTGAGTAGTTATTACGTGATGAGGTAACAAACAAACAAACAAACAGACAACAACAATTTTATAATAGTATGTATAGATAAAGATTATGTTTATATTTATTTCTAAAATTCGCTTTATTGTGAAAGTAACTAATGGAGTTTAATTATATTATAGAAAAATTAATCTTGTTTGAGAGTATAATGACATTATTACATATAGGTATTCAGGTTCTTTATAATTATTCTTATATTTCATCAAAGTAATTTCAATTAAGAGATATATTGAATTTGATTTCCTAAAGACCGATGGCAGTTTGTGGGAATAAATTTATAGATTATTAATGAACCAAGCACATATCGAAAACATCTGATAAAGTTGAGTATCAATTTGGTAAAAAGCTTGAGTATCGAATTAATTTTTTTCGGAATATTCTGGATTCTGTGGCATCTTTTAAATTAGAATATTCATTTAACGTATTGCTAAATCTCTTCCATAAATATGTGATTTGGCTCACAAGAATTATTTCGGACGACATTTGCAAACATCGAGAATGCATCTTAAGGATACCAGAAAATGTCAAACAAATCTTGAAGGAATGCTGCAAATTACAGACTGCTCAATGTATTTCTAAATAAATTTGATATAATACAAGTGTTGTGGAAATAATTAGATTTTGAAATTCCAATTAGCGTCCTTTGAGAACAGAGGCTTCGAATAATTAGGAATGCACTCTACTGTTAAAAACAGTAATGCTTTCGAAATATGATAGAGGAAGAAATAGACCAAAATTAATTTTCTTGGGACTGAATGTACTTGTTATGAAAAAACTAGTTCAATTCATTGAACTCAATATGTGATTGCTAAAAATATTTAATTGAATTTATGAAGATCGTTAATTTTTGTGGAAAAAATGTGGCAAGCCCTATACTTTACTTTTGTGCACTATTGCTAAAATTACATATTGCATAAATATTTTTTTGTGAAGGGGAAAAATCAGTACTCGAAAACCATTAACTAATTCAACAAAAATAGAATGCGACTTTTATGTGTATGAGTAAGGTAATAAAAGTAAATAAGTCCGGAATACAATAAAAATTAGTTAATTGTTACTTTTTTAAACAGTCGAAGTAATGTTTTTAGATAAAGCAATATTGGAAAATTCTGGGTAAACTGAAATTACTTGTTTTTATGAGATTTTGTATGAAACACAATTCTCATGATGTACCTATATCCGATTACAACAGTGGTGGGTTTTTCTTTGTAAGCCCATAAAGGTTAATAATACATGATATATATACATGCCAGACAAAAGTCTCCTTGCCCTCTCGTATTTTTTGAACGATTAATGAAACATTCCGCAGATACTGGAAAAAATCTAGAAATAACTTTTTGGAGCTACTGAGTATAGCTAGAAAACGATTAGAACAAACATTGCAAATCTATCGTGAATTGCTAGAAAAGAAACATAGCGAAGTCATTCGATCCGTGCGTCTGCTAGGTGGGCATTGGCTGAAGCGCCCTTATTGAGTGTAAAATTGAATGTCATGTTGGATTAATTGCGTATGTCACATGTTGGATTTTGCACAAATCGTGCCTGTTATACGTGTTATGTGCGAAATTGCAAGAATACAGCTGTTAAATTGTTTATAAGTTTTAGCACTTCACTACTGCAGTAAATATATTTTATTTTAATGCTGCTGTGATAGCATGGTACACTTAAAGGCATAGTTTGATTTGCAGATTTCATAGGGCTTGAATAATTAGACAGCCAAAGTCTTAATTACATTCCTACCATATTTTTCGGAAAATGAAAATCAAGCTTTAAATAAGTAAAGTAAATGCTTCTGTAATTAGCATGTAATAATACTATAATACAAACAATTAATAGTTAATACATCAAAAATTGCAAAATCCTTAGCCAACGATTGATAAATTGTAAAATTAATTAAATCCGAAAAGACAATGCATAACCTAAAAATTACTTTTTTGTCAGTATAATAATTAATTTATAGCTTTTCATTTACTCAGTTTGATGGTTGAAAATGTTAGTTTAAAGGTCCTACTTTCTATACTCAACTTGTAATTTTAATGAAAATTAATTTAAATTGGTATGCCACGAATTCATTATCAACATAACACTTTTGCATGAAGAAAATCCAACATTAGTTTTGATTTAAATACGCAAAGTGTCTCTAGCTGTGAATCGCGGAGCGAATAGGGAACAGCGAAATAAGATAGAAGATATTTAGTGTTACACGTTAAATCAAAATCATTGCATCAAATACCGGAAGTACTAGAACAACAACTCCTGGCAGTCCCGGCCGGGTACAGCTAGTAATTTTATAAAATCGCCCACCTCACTTAGACTACTATTTTTAATATAACGTTCTTCTCCAACGCATTTAGGCTGGGGCCAGACGGTCAACACTTCGGCAATTCCACAGTTGCGCCACTGTGTCCGTGAACAGGCCACACGACGTCAACACTAGGGCAACACTTCGGAAATTTTCCACAATCGATATTTTGCTTCCCTTTGAGTTATACAACAAAATTATATTTTTTAATTCTTCTTTCAAGGGACAATTTGGTAGATCATCAAAAAGAAAAAAAAGAAAAACAGGGAAACAAAAAACGAAAATCTCATGTTTGGGATTACTATCAGGAGAGAATGTGGGAGAATATCAGACTCTATGTAACGACCTTAAAGTGGACTAAGCAAATTTATTTTCGAATGTCGACAAAAATATTTGGTGAATTCCGTTCATTGCTGGAAGGAAGCATCCAATGCCTGGCACGAATATGAGAAAATGCATATCAATGGTAGATTTAAAAATATTTGTTTTTCTGACGAAGCAGGATTTTTTAAATGGATTTGTCAATAAATATTTGTGATACTGGTACAATACCAATCCACAAGTTTTTCGGGAAGAACGCAACCAACATCAGAAAATCAAGGTATGTGCGGGAATTCTCGGAAATATAATTATTGGTCGTTTATTCGTGGAAGAAAATTTAACTCGGGATGAATTGACTTATTATTAGAAAATGTGATAAATTCCTTTAAAACCGAATCTTGAGAAAACAAAATAGATCAAGATGGAATTTTGTTGTTAGGCGGAGAAAACCTATTTTTTCAACAGGATGGAGCACCTCTATATTATGCCTTGCCTGTAGGAAATTGGCTTAACGAGACATTTCCAGATAAATGGATTGGAAGAAGAAGCGCTGTAGAATGGCCAGCAAGTTCACCCAGCCTATTGCTCCGTGACTTTTTTTATGGGGACATCTAAAAACTGTGTTGAACAAAACTCAACCTCGCGATATTCCTGAACTTAGACGTAGAATATGGAGGAGTGTGAGCGGATTACACCAGAGACGCTTCAAAAAGTGCAGGAGGAATTCGAGCTCCGACATTACCATTCTCATACCAACAATGGCGGATATTTTGAACATATACTTTAAGCACAAGGCACTTCTAGTGCTAATACAATATTAATTCTGTAAAGATAACGTAAATAATAATTACTTTAATTTGAAAGTTTACAATGGTATTACTCTGTAAAAAATAACCTGATTTAAAAAAATTATGTGTCAAATTATTGGCGAAAAAGCTTTAAAAAGAGATATCACATGATACCCTTTTGTATTTAAACTTGTAGAAAAGATATTTAGCCCCGCTTAGGGGTTGAAACTGCAGGGTCACTGATACTTGTAGAATGTGTACCGCCGTAAATATAAATTAAGTATTTTTTTGCAGCTTTCTTTTAAAGATATTTTTAAAGTTATTTAGGGGGCTAGTTTTAAAATGAAAGCCCTGTTTATATTTCTCACTTGTGCGATGATCGATTTTGTCATGATTTTTTAGGCATAAAGGATGCTAATGTGACAATTAGAAACAAATACCAATTTGTTTTACATTTGCATGTCTTATTTTCAACTCTCAGATCCCTTGCAATATTTTTGAATTAGAATAGAAGGTCTGTCGACGAACTGTGTCTTGGTAGCCAGTAGACGTGTGTGGCCTCCAACATTGTTTCCCTATTTCGACCGTTTCCGAGAGTGCCGCAGCAGTGCTCGGCAGGTGCCCCTCCCCAGTGTTGCCGAAGTGTTGATAATGCGCTTCTGTTGATACATTAGATTTGCATTGACGGCAACTCCCCAGGTGTGGAGTGGCCTTGAAAGGTGTTGACCGTCTGGTCCTGGTCTTTTACTCTATACATATTTCTCATAAAGATTTTACTTCACTCCTTCAAATTCGTCAGTAGTATATAAACATTCAATTTAAGATACAGGTAGTACTATAAGGATGAAAGCACAACACGGATTTTCTACTAGAAACTGGAACAGTTTCAATCTCAACTGGCGAATGATGATCATATGAATTGAATGTGGGTATAATTAAGAACAGATTTTTGTAATCTTTTTGGATTTCAGTTATAGACATGTATTTCTTAAAAGTCTATAACTATTTTGAAAAATTAGTAACAATACATATATCAATATATGGGCTGTTGAAAATCGTATTTATTCAGAGGTCTAACTGTTAGTAGCAAGATCGTTCATACTGGAGATAGAAACTATACCAAGCCATAACATGACTTCTGTAGTCTCGTCATGCTGCAGCACGCTGTTCTTTTTATTTGATTTCACTATCGAAACGTGCAGAATGAACTTTGTGCCTTTTTGATTCTGTAAAATTTTCACAATATCGAAACTTGTTATGTTTGATCTTTCAGATATTTCAGGAAATTTTCTGTTCTGTATATCTTTATAAGTTGACATTCCGAAGAGTATGAAACCGACAGTACTATGTACGAACATTCTTACAAGAAAGTATGTTACTAAAAGGTCGTGTAAGCAGCAAGTAATTTAGCAAGAACCTAGAACTACAGAAAGATACACTGATACAGATGTATTCGCTGGAAATTTAGCGCAATCATAAAGTTTGTATGTGTGTATTAAGTTGTATTGCTGTTGGCTTTAACCTGATCTGTTCAGTCCTATTAATTATAATTCATGTAACTATCTCAATTGAAGGCTATTAGTTAATTTAAAATATTTAGTTTACACTTCTGTCACAGAATATAATATAAGAAATGCGTATGAAACATTTGAAGCGTCACAGATAAATTAACATAATGTTTTGTACATTAATACCATAGACTTGTATATTATCATAGACTGAGTGTTTGATGCAGCGAAGTGACGACACTATGTTTAACTCTTGGCCGTTCATTATATCTCTATTTTACTTATGGACTTCACAGTTAATTATCTTTTTCTTGGGAATATCTCTATGTAATATTCGAATGAGCTAGAGACAGATCCAGCAACGCCAATCATCTTGGCAACATTAAAAATTGCTTGCGGGCTCATTATTGCACTCTTCATCATAGCTCTAGTTCCTCAAAGTGTTTGTGAAGAGATAACTGAAACTATTTGAGTGACCATCACCAATCAGCAAGAAAGTTATAGGAAAAAAATGTTTCAAAGAATTAATATTCACAATCAATCACCAATATATCATGTAATGTAATAAGTTTGGAGTTAAAGAGAACTGTGATTTCACTTGAACTGATCAAATCTTGTTTAATTTTAATTAATACAACAGTATAAGCTAATTTCAAGAATGTATTTTACCTAAACGTGCGCTTGAGAGAATATATTTTTGTATATGTACATTAGGGGGAGTGTTCTTGAATTAGTTAATTAGCAATAATCATGTCTCCAATTGGGCTTCCAATACTGAGTGAGTGGTTGGTACAGATGCGGCTGTCGAATCGCTTCTGCTGAGATCAAACTCTGATTGTTGGCTCTGGCATTTTGTGCAGATTATCGGGGTAGATTTTATGGTGCCAGATACAATTCTTATTGATTTGTTGAGTTGGATATCAACAACATTAGTGTGAGCCCTGTTTAACCATATGGGACAGCAATAATCTTCTAAAAACAGTGATATCCGCTCTTTAGCTACCTTCAGATATTGTGTGGAGGATATTATTTCTGGTCTTAAGTTTCCCTGCTATTTTATAGAGATGGGACCTGTAGGTAAGTGCTCTATCGATCGTCACATCAAGGTATTATGAGATTGAGATATATGCCACGAGCTACCCTTTATACAACCAGACTGTGTTTTCTGGTATTGGTATCACCAGGTTGTAAAGTACTTGTCCATTTTTTCCAGATCTTTTGAAAGATCTGAGATTCCGTATTCTGATACCCCAAAGCTATGTCATCTGCGTATATACATTTCCTTGAGATGGTCGTTAGAAGGTCGGAGATGTATATGTTATAAACAATGATGCCAAGACTAACCCTTGTGGTAGACCGTCAAGGGGTGCATTGACCATTCAAGTATATCTCAACAAATCTGTTGGATAGCTTAATGTTCAGTAAGTTGACAACTGTTTGCGAGTTGAAGCAAATGAAGGAAAGTGACAATGGACTTATGATGTTTTAATTTATGTTCAATGTGTGCTGTTAATGCAAGTTCCAGTTCGTACCAGGTTCTTTCCGACCTGAAACCAGCCTATTCAAAAAGTAAGGACTCTTCTATAGTTGAAATTACTCTGTTAAGTAATTCATAGCTTACACTAATATATGAGTCTACAATTTGTCCATTCTTGCCTGGTTTTTAGGTGGCTTATCCCTCCGTTTCCTCAAACACCTAAGGAAACTGCTAAGTTCTTAAAATATCATAACACCTTATCAGCCATGCATGTGCTCGGTGTCCTTAATGTCGACAGAACTCCTGATAAACTCAATCTAGGCCGGGAGCATTCCCAATCGTAATCTTTCAAATCTTCACTGATCTCTGGCTGCCGTCGTCAAGCCTTGCACAAAGTTCATGTTTGATTTCTCTATTCTCTCCTTAGGAAATGCCTGTTATTTTTATTGTTAAATTCACAATTCTCTTAGCGATAATACTGGAGGAACGGTAATTATTTGATTGGAAAACATCTAGCTTATAGAGAAGAGACCATGTTTTTCTACTAGAGTGTTACCAGGATTGGAAGAGTCCAGTCACTGCACCTGCTCATTAGCCACGTCGAGGCCTCGGCTAACTTCCTACTCCTTAAATAATGTTGTACACTCCTGTTTCCGTCTAGAGATATACGTCTTCCTGTAGCTTCTTGGGATATATTTTTTTGTTACTGCATGAAGAAGGCCTACAAAGCTATGGTAATTGTGTACTTTAGGTGATATATATTGAATATTGAGTTCCAGTTCTGAAGTTGATTTTTTCCATCGATCTTTGCAAAGTTTTTTTCACTCAAATAATTTACATACCGGGTGTCTTAGAAGTACCTTTGTATATTATAGTGAAAGTGATCAATAGAAATTGCTGGAAACATATTTCAAGTTTTTCACTCTATCGCTAGGGTAGGTAATGCCACCTAAAATTGCTCAACATTTTGTTTAAATTCTTCTTATCATAGGATGTCAAATAAAGGCACCAGGAAAGGGGTATCTAGTGATTAAAGTGCTTATAACTCTGGTTTAGCTTAGCAAATTTTTGTAAACTCAGCAGTTTGTGATAAATAAAATCTGGCAGGTTAAAAGGTCAACAAGAACATCAACAAAAATCGTATTTAGTTGAAAAACCTGTGATGATTTCAGTTTAGATTTCAGACCATGCAGACCTTTGTGTGACATGTATTTCTTTTCTAAATATTCTTATTAAGAAGGTTTTCCACTTAATTCCAGCTCAAGTGTATAAACTGTAGGTGCACACGAATTGAGAATATCCATCATAACGTCGGTTATTTAACATTTATTGGGATATAATTTCTGTCTATTTTGAATTATTTAATACTAGATTTCGAACAACGATAATTACTATCATTTACTATTCTCGCAACCAATTTTTGTTGTAAAATAACAAGTATTTACAGTTACAGATTTTTTTCTTATCATAGGAGTTATGCGCCCTAGAGGTAGAATGATAAAACCTTTATAAACTTTTTCAGAATAATTTCTTGGGACCATTTTCCCTATAACAATTATTTGCTAATGCACTACGACTTTCTTGAGACAATGTATCTCACCACCCCTCATGAAACACCCTGTACTTATCGGACCGTTTTAGTATAAAGAAATATAAGACTTTTTCCTAGGTTTTCCCCTATGATTTTAATGGGATTACAGAAATATCTCAAGTCATTAATCGGCATTCCTGGCGGATGGCCTATCTTTTAACAAAGTCGCACCACATACAATTCGGAAGATAACTCTTTAACCTTTATTATTATATGATCTTTAGAATTTACGTTACTTGCGTCATATAATATTGTTAAACAATTTAATCTTATATTATCGAGTTGTGTTTCTTTTTTGCCATTGAAAACCGGGTCTGTCTTAAATTCACAAACATTTGGAAACATTTTCAAATATATGTGGTGTTATTCCCAAGAAATTCATAAACAGAAATTAAAGATGCCACCTATAACATTCACGAAATAAATATAATATTATTAACTTATAAAAACTTAAGCATATTTAGAATATCAAATACTGACAGTTCAAACATCAACGATCGAAACCACATATAGACCGGGAGGTCTGAATTAGAAGTTCAAGGACGATTTTCTGAGTCCGTCCTTCTAAATTACTGAAAGGTTCTATGAGGTACTTACAATTCATGATAAAATCCTAGAGTTTCCTAGCGGATTTTCCTTAGAAAATTAGATTTTCCATACAAAAAAAATTAGGTGCTGCAACTATTTTCTGAATACTGCCACGTTGATAAAACGATAGGTTACCATCGATTTTACCAAGAAAATATTTTTGGCAGAAGAGTAGTAATGGTCTAAGGGTTGAAATCGATCTATAAACATGTAAGAAAAATTATTAATTTTGAATGATTTTCTGATTCCTGCCAACTAAATTAATCAAACATATTTATATTGAAATGACCTAGGCGATAAATGAATTTTCACTTGGAAAATTAAGAAGAATTTTCTTCTTTATTATGTTTTCCCGAAATGTCCCAATTTTTTTTTGTTGATAATTTTAAGATAACATTTTTTGTTATTATAGGGTTCAGGACTCAGAAAATCATTCAAGAATTAAATATTTTCCTTACATGTTTATATATCGATTTCAACCCTTAGACCCATTATTTTATTAACATTGCAGTACTCGGAAAATCGTCGCAGCACCTACTTTTTTTGTATGGAAAACAAAATTTTCACAGGAAAATCCTCTAGGAAACTCTAGGACTTTTCCATCAATTGTAAGTATCTCAGTAACTCAGAAAATCATGGTTGAAGTTCTAATTCAGATCTCTCGGTCTAATACTACTAAAACAAAAAATGGTGCACAACCTGTACATTGGGAGTTGTGTGCAAAAATTTATATTCTTAAAGTATCAATTATTTTTCAATAAATAGTTTTAGTACAAAGGGTCCCTGGCCAAGTATGTTGCCTATTGCTATTACAGAGCAATTTTTCTGACTGGTGTAATAAATCTGGAAAGGATTTACTACATGAAACATTATTTTCGATTATATATTAGTAAATATTTATTATGTAACAATTTTACATATCGCAACATATTATAATTGGTCTGGACATCGTGTAAATTAGCTTTTCCCATGAAAAGTCCAACCAAAATATTAAATTGTCTTTCTAATTTATCCATTGACTAGTCTATAAGGTAAACTAAGGAACGCGTATATGTTGAAATATTTGATCTTATTTTTGTTTACTTAGACTTAGCATGTGATGCATCAAAACGTATTTGGATTGAATAAAAATAAATTATTTGAACATATATATTCAGTGAGATCTGCAACCTTTCTGCTTTATAGCACATGGAAATAGAGTATGGGCTATGGTGCTTTACGACGAAAAATGAAAACGTAATATAAAAGCGGAAGTTTGAGAGGCATTCAAATTTTATGGGAAATGTTTATTGCCTTATCAAGAGAACGAGTCTAATACGCGAGTATTGTCGATATTTGGAGATAATACAAATATTATGCGTATACCTGAAAACCTCATAATGGTCGTTTAGGATATCACAGTGTTGTTAAATGGTGTTTCATTTAATCCACTGATGAAACATAAAAAATTTCACTAGGACAAGTGTTTCTAACTTTTCACTCCCGATTAGACTTAGTTTTAAGTTTGGTGTGACCTGACGCATCTTATTCATACGGAATACTGATATAATTTGTTGATGGGACAATTCCCATTTTACTAATAATATCTGCATTAGTAAAGTAGCGGATTAATTAAAATGAAAATAAATGATAGCTGAAATAACCACCGCTTTGACTGAATATTTACATTATGGGAACTTAAAAAGTAATATGAGAGGGCTTCAACCTATAATTAAAAATATAGATAATGGTACAAGAGTTCATGTAGTCGACCAAATAGTTATAAATATGTGATAATCCGACAAAGGGAATCAAAAGATCATAATTCGTAATTTTAATGCGTTGCACAACATTGTTACTATTACCGAGTTTGTATAATTAAGTTAACAATCCTGACATTATTCCATTCAAAAATAGAATAAATGATTTTTTAGTAAAGTAAAATTAAAAATTATAAGACTGCCGCCCTTTAATTCGGATCGTCTAGACCTTATCTATCTCTTGGAACTCTGACTCCTTCGCCTGAGTTGGTCGGCATAATCGTTAACTTCATTGGGTGGTCCTTCTGGTGAACTTGAAGTCAGATAACAGGATAGTGTCGCTTCCTTCCGAAAAGTACCCTAGTTGGAGTCAGTCCCATATTTTTGTACAAGTGAGCGATAGGCCAACAGGAATAGGGGAATATGCCAAGAGTTGCTACCGTGCTTGCTTAATGATGGGTAATTGGTAAAGTATTCCACTGCGACCAAAATGTACTTATTACCCTTTTCGGACTCGGGGACATATTGAGTGAAAGGATTGGTTATACTTTCTTAGCTATGTAAATGTTTCTCTGTTTTTTCTGGTATGTTAATCGTTTATAATTTCTAATCCCTTTCTGGTCGGCCTTGTTTATATCACTGGTTTTTATAGTTTATTTATTTATATATTAATTTTTATTTCTTAGGTTTCTTATTTTGGCAGAGTAAATTGTATTAACATGTCATGTTGTCTTTTATAAATGTACAGTAAAGAGCAGGTTGACATTAAAAGAGTCAGTACAGTTATATCTCATTCTTGAAAAACCCTGTATATTTAAGTCTCACGTAAAAGATCGTAAAATACAACCCGCCCAACAAAATTCTCATATTTTCAGTGCCATATAACGCAATGTGTCTTACTCTAAACGTGAGTTATATCGCATTAAATAAGCCGCATATTTAAATCGAAAAGAACGTTATAAAGTTTCAATCCAATAGGGATTAATCTTAAAAGAATATGAAAATATGCTTTATGTGTACATTTCAAGGTTTATAGAAAAGCGGCAACGGATATTATTTCATCTTTGTGCCTTGAAACTTTGGAAATGAAATGAACTAAGAACATCGCTACTTCAGTTTACTTCAAACTTCAGCTGAATTATCTGAAGGAATTTATCTTTCCCCATGTTCTCAATTGCTACGCTGAAATTCTTTGTACTGTTATGGATTGAATTGGAATAACTGTTTATTTTACTTGGAAATACATTTGTAGGAATATTTCCTCGTAAGATATTAACTAGTATGCTTTCCTGTTAGAACAGCATATTTACCACATGCGAGTAGGTATAAAGAGTTCGAATTTATATTGGAAATTAAAAGTAAAGAGCTAAAATGTTTAGTTCTTCATATAATTTTTATACGCTTGTCTATTCGGAGAGTGACACTGGAGGTACGACGAAGAATGACTTGTCCATGAAAAACATATATTTTTTTGGATTTCAGAAATAGATGATCTATATTCGACTTTTTGTATGTAGGTATGTAGAATCGGAAAAACCAAATGTTTAATATTGTTATTTTATTTAATCATATATTGCGTGGAGAATATTTTTTCGAATTTTATATTTCAAGCTGTACTGTAAGAAGGTAGATCACTAGTTGGTCCTATACAGGGTATAAACAGGCTGAGTGCATATATTTTAGGTGGTCTATGGGCTTAATAACCAAGTTATGGCAACTTATATGTTAAGTAAATTATTGTCAATACGACAACATAACTTATCGGATACACTTTAACTCTTACTCTGTTCTCCTACTAAAAAAAAGACCTTGATCACGAAAATTGCACTGCAGAGTTTTGTATTGAATAATTATGTTTTATCGACTATTTGTTGATTTGGATAAATAAAACATTTAAGAAATTAACGTCGTCAAAACATTATCGTTCTTAAAACTAATGTTTGGAGGTAAAATGTGCGTAATTTTTTTATGTATTAAGTTAAAGAACAGCAAGAACAAAAAGCATTTTACTTCTGATTTAGAAATAACTTTACACAAAATTCCAAAATTATCGCAAGAGATATTTAAACACATAACTGCACAAATGCACAAACTACACGTCTTTAGCCAGGAAACAAACATGACAAAATTAAAAATTACGTTCAAACTTTATAAACGGCCGCTTATGCGATGCGCCACGTTGCCATATCTTCTCGGTAGATTTAGGTTAGTTTTCATTTAATTTGAAAACTGAAAAAATGGTTTCTTAATTAAATTGGGATTAGTGAAGACATAGAAGCTGTTTAGAATTTATTTATCGAGCTTTATAACCATTTTGCAAGCAATATTATGTACAGGTGATGGTAAAAATGGGGCGCAAAGTTTGTGACTTTTCCTTTTTTTGACAAAACAATAGCTTTTTTGTAAAAATGCTACAAGACTTTTTAATTTGTTTTTACCTAAACTGTCATTCCTCAAAATATTTGCACTCAAACAGTTTACACCCTGTATAATTCATAAATGAATCATATGATCTTCATCCATATAAAAATTTATATATCAGTATATAGTAGAAAATAATAATTGTAAGATATTTTCAGAAAGATCATTTTGCTTTTTCTATTGTTTATTCAGATTTTACCTTTTAGGATTTAATTATAAACTCAGTTTTATGGTAAAATATTGAGGCCTAATAATAGATAAATAGTTCAGAAACGTGGGTGAGTGAACCGATATATCCACGATATCTTACGCATTTTGTGTAAATCAATCATAATTAATTAATTCTGAAAAATAGATTAATAGATGACTTAATGCAATAACACTTCAGAATAAGACATTGTATTCTTTGTATTTGCTGCTAGGATAAATAACTGTTTTGGTGACCGAATAATGAGTATCCTATAAAATGATTTATTATTACCTACACGACCTAAACCTGTCAGAGGTTGCCACCCTAGGGCAAATTGAGACGCTCCTCTGTCATTGACATATCATGCATCACTGTCCTAATTGCTAGCCTACATCCCTTCTTCCTTATCGGCTTAATGTAAATGTGTTACGATGAAGGGCAACAGCATGTGAAATAAACATCGAAAAAGTCAATTAGCGTTGAGGAAAAAAGCTACAGATACGGATTTTTCTTTTGACAAAAAAGACGTTTGAAAATTGGATCCATATGTTATCATTTGGGATTTCATTTCTCATCAGAATAGACGAAGTTTTTTTCATCTATCGTCTGTTATGATTAGAGTTCATTTGTTAAAGTTTTTACAGACCAGATATAAATATAATATCGATCTCGTGTGCTATAAGTATTATCAAAGCAAGTGCAAAAACAATCTTTCGGAAATATTAAATTACAGGTTTATTCTAAAATTACTTTTTGAGTCGAGAAGTTTTGATATAGGGTTGTAAATAAATGGAAAACCTGAGAATTAAATCCTCCTATGTTATATTGGATGCATGAGTTATTGCAAATAATTATGTAATTTTTGTTACTTTTCATATTCTATAAATAAACATGAGAATAAATTCAAGAACTAACTAAACTTTTGTTTTAGACTTAGAAAATAATAATACTTTGTTGTCATCGTCATTGCACAAATTTATAAAAATTAAATAAAATCAATTAAAAACATAAGAGCTAAGCCAATATATTATTTTTAGAAACTGTGTTTACAATCAAAAGGCGGATTTTAGTTACTCTATGACATATATATCATAAGATACACTTATATTGTAAAAAGAATGTTGTTTATAAATAAAGTAAAAATCGAATTTTGAAAACATTTTACTGTGAATAGAACTCTGATCCTTTCAATTGTAAACTGAAAACTTTAACATTTTTTGATTATGTTGTACACACAATGTGTATGTATTATGCACTAGGTTTGTACACTGGGACTTTAAGAACGCTCGACCCCGTTGAATTTTGTTTTTCTTTAAAAGTTAATCTCAGGAGATTGAAATACATAGAGTATGACACGAAAGAGATATGACGTCATATATTTTTTCGTTTAATATTCATAACCTCTTATACAATCAGTCCTGCGTCTGTCCGTCTGTCACGGACATTTTTGTTTTGGGGAGTACCTACTTCCGGGGGTAAATTATACACAAATCGACAATACCCCCTCTTTATACCCGAAACTATGGAACCTATAATTTTGAAAAAATAGGGAATATATAATGTTGAACAAAATTTACAGGAAAAATAAATCAAAAACCCTAATGTTAATTTCGGGGGCAAATTATATAATTAAATGAATAAATTAAAAAATATATTTTTCTTTCCAAACGCATTATGTAACACATCAAATGAAACAGCTCGTTATGAGGAATACAAATATGTATTATTTTGTATTCTCAAAATAATTTGTTTAAAAGATATGTACAAATATTTGTTTAAAAGATATGTTCAAAAATTTACAAAAATCGAGCCATCCCCCTTTATTTTCGGGACTATCCAAAAAGTTAAATAAAAGTAGGTGTATAGAGCCTCATTTGCACTTTGCAACAAAAGTCAAGCAAAAATTCTGTTATTAATTTTAGGCGTTAAATTACAAAATTAAATTAAAAATAAAAAAAAACATATATTTTCAAGCGATTTTCTTTTGAGAATTACAAGTTTTTTATTTGTATTTTTAAATAATTTGCATAAGGGATATTATGATAAAAAATCGACCCATTCATGTTTTTTCTTCGACTTGGGGCAAGATGAGAATATACGGCCTCATTCAAAATTCACAAGAAATGTAATATTAACGGCAATTTATAAACATAAATGGAAAATAAAATATATATTTTTTAAACGCATACATAATATATCACATGAAAGGGATCGTCATAAAGAATAAAATATATTTTATTTGTATTTTTAAAATAATTTGTGTAAAAGGTTTAATATTTTGGATTGAGTTTGCCGTTACTTGGAGACAGTAGATGAAATAAGTAATACAATCCCTCAATGTGCAACGCAAATGGTATTTGAACGTTGTGGATGACCTCTGGGGTATTATTTGCAACTGTTTAGCTTATTCTTGCTTTCAAACCTAATTTTGAAGTTTGAGCCACTTATACGGAGTTAAAACAGGTCGTATGATTGGTCCTTTTTTACCTAACCAATGATTTGGAAAATTTTAGATTTATGGAACTAAAAAGCTTCCGGAGGTTGATGAAAAGATACCAAAAAGAATTCTCAGGATGCGCTGTATCATGAAAAATAAATAAATCATGAACATCTGTATTAAATACACAACACTGAAGAATATTTTTTAGCTTAACAATTACATATTCAGTCTCCTGTGCACAAGTTGAGATATCATGCAAGTATTGATGGCTAAAGTTATAAAATAGAGCATCAGTACAAAAAAGGGCCTTGAAAATACAGAATTTTTAACACCAAGTATATTCTTTAAAAAAATAGATTACAAATAGTAAAGTTAAAAAATTTGATTTCATTGTTTTCTTGCAATTTGAAATTTAATACGATTTATTTTTTTTTCCGAATGAGGAAATAGTACGAAAGTTTGACATAAAAAACGAGGCACGGAATTTAATTAACTGTGATCGTCTATTCTAATTAGAATAATATGTCGAAGGACTATATTTCAGTTCTTGTTGTCATGCTGTATGACAACACTTGGTTACTTAGGTCCATTATTAACAATTAGAATATATATTGGTGTATTATAACGTTGAATAAATTTATTTCAATTCAAACCTCAGTGGTTCATTAATTTTTTTGGGTCAGCAAAATAGTATCTTCTGTGCGTTTAAACGTTTAATTAACTATATGAAACTAATCATTTACATTAATACCGACGTGCTAAATTTTCGATTTAAATGCAGCGCATTTGGGTTTTGTCTACAAAAATTTCAAATATTTTTTGGAAATATTTAAGAGTATAATTTTTTACAACTGTTTCAAGTGTGTTTCAATTGTTATCTAGCAATCTTTTTATAATTTGTTTTTAACATTGTAGATATGTGATTGTTTGGTTACTTAACTTTGGTAGTTGAAATTTTTTTTTTATTTTTATGTTTCTATAGGTTACGAAGAAGTTAAAGTTGTCCTCGAATAGGTACTGAAAGGCATAATTGCTAGGAAAGGATGGGAGACGACTTTATATCCAAAAATTATTGTCGAAACTGTACTTAAGTGTGGCTGTTGTACTCTAAATTTCTCAGATAGGAAAGGGATTGTGATATCTCTTTAAAAAAAGTTTTGAATTCCCTTAGTATTGCTGTTTTGTTTGTGAAAAACATTTTCCAAAACGGCAAAAATTAAATCCACGTAGAAAACTGACCAAACTAATCATGTAAACAATTGTTGAGAAGTATTCCTTAGGGCCAATAATTATTTTTCCCTGTTGATCTACTCAACGATTGTTCATTGGGTAAAAAATTTCGTGTTTTGTTTAAAACAAATTCTGTTTGAGCAAAATAGGCTCATTACTTGCTAAATAGCAGTCTTGGAAATAGCATTTTTGAAAGAATGGACACTTTGAATTGAATTTTATTTAAAACATAATTTATATTTAAAAAAGAACCGACTTCAGCAGACTTAAAATAAAAACCGTTTAGAATCCGTGTGCAATCAATCACTATTTTTAGACATATCTTCTTTTTTATCTGATTTAAGGTACAATTCATTTGAACATTTTAGCGTATTCTTATCTCTCTCTTTTTCTCCATCTCTAATTTGTATTCTTTGTCTATATTTTCCAAATATATTTTAACTTTTTTTTTGTTTTATTATTTGGACCACTTTCTATAAGTGTAACTCTAATTCACTGTATATTGCATTCACACTATATATGGTTCTGTGTATTGGTCATTCAATATAACCTATTGGTCTATCATTTTCTGAATCACCCTCTACAACTATAATTCAACTCAACACAATATTACAACGGACCTGATATCTTTAAAATTTTTTGAAACCATGTTTATAATCATACCCCGCCCTACCTCCTATAATTTAAATATCCTAACTTCTTGTGCTTATATAACAAATTTTTGATACACCCTGAACAACAATAATTTTGTATTAGCAACTACATATGTTCCAAAATATATAACGTTTTTAAACCGCACTGTAATTCTATTCCATCTTATATTTCAACACTCCTGTATATTCTACTTCTTCGGAAAATGTTTATAGCCTTTTGTATAACTGTAATTATTCTGCGTCCTATAGCGCAAATATCCACTCTCTATAACTATAGTTTTGCTCCTCTCTTATTTCAACCACCTGGTATACGCAACTACTTATGTGCCATCCAATACAATATTTTTGGAACCACCCTGTATAAGTAATTCAATTCCAACTTATATTTCAACCTCTCTATGTATACAACTGCTTATGTACCACCTAATATCACATACACGCACGCACACACCTGCAACCGTATACCACATAGAAGAATTCGCCGACATAACAAATTTTCTGCCATTTCATGCGACTATAAGCCCCCTAACTGAACTTCGTCTCTAAAAGAAACTTATTTCAAATGAATCAAAATAAAAACCGTTATAAACATCCTCTACGATATACTTTCATGGCATATATTCACATTTAAACTAGATATTTATGATGAAAATTTGACATTTATCGTGACGTTTACAGTATTTAATCGACTTCCAGAAAGGAGGAGGTTATCAATTCGTATGCAACTTTTTTTATGCATGTGGGGCGATTACTCAAAAACGGCTTGGGCAATTTTGATGAATGCATTATTTGAAGGAACATTACGGAAAGGTCCAATATAATTGTCTATAACATGAGATTTACGGTTTTCTAGAAAATCAGAAAAAAGTAAATAAGGGACTAGATTTCAGCGATTTTCAATGAATCTTCACTGTTTTCTCTAAAACTGCTCACGCAATTTGAATATTATAATTTGTATTATACAAAGATTTCGTACATGTTTCAATAACGTAAAACATACCATTATTCTGAAAATTGGAAAAAATATGCAAAAAACTGTAAATATCATGGTAAACGTCAAATTTTTATCATAAATATCTAGCTTAATTGTCATGATATGCCATTAAAGTATATCGTACAGGGTGTATTTAATGGTTTCAATTTGATGCATTTGAAAGTCACTTTCTGTTAGAGACGAAGTTATAGTCGCGTGAAATGGAAGAAATTATTCTGTTGTATGCATAGGATGATTGAAATATAAGTTGGAATTGAATTAGTTATAGAGGGTGTTCCTAAAGATATTGTATTGGGTGGCACGTAAGTAGTTGGTTGAAATAAGAGTGGAGCAAAACTAGAGATATACAGAGCGGATATTTGCATTATAGGGAAAATAATTACAGTTATACAAAATGCTTTAAAAATTGCCAGAAGTTGTTGAATATACAGGATGATTGAAATATAACTTGGAGTAGAATTACAGTTATACAGGGCGGTTTAAAATAGTTATATAGTTTGGAACATAAGTAGTTGCTTATACTAGGAGTTTGAAGTAAGGGTAAAATTAATATTATTCAGGGTGTATCAAAAATTTGTTATATAAGCATAAGCAGTTAGGATATTTGAATTATAGAACGTAGGACGGAGTATAATTATAGACATGGGTTCAAAAAATTTTAGAAGCAGTTGCATATACCGGGTGGTTGAAATAAATGGTAGAGTAAAATTATAGCCATAAAGTGTGGCTCAAAAAGGTGAATTTTGTTATATAGGGTAGACCATGAGCAGTTGTATAAATGGGATACTAGACATATGGGGCGAAATAAAATCATTGGTATTCAGGAATAATTTAAACAATAGAAAAATAGAAAGAGTCAATATTGTGGAGAGGATTTATACTTTTGCAGCGTGGTTTTAAAGATTTCGGGACCGTTGTGATATTGTATTGAGTTGAAAAACAGTGAACACAGTAAAGATTCATTGAAATTCACTGAAATCTAGTCTCTCATTCACTTTTTTCTGTTATAGACAATTACATGGGACCTTTCTTTAATGTTCCTTAATATAATACATTCATCAAAATTGCCCAAGTCATTTTTGAATAATCGGTCATCATACATAAAAAAACTGGCAGGCGAATTGATAACCTCCTCCTTTTTGAAAGTTGGTTAATAATGCATTTGGAAACAGATCAGCAGATTTATCCAATCAATAACATACACAAGATCGGAAAGTGTTGGCTTTAGTTCTGTGTAATAGTCAACTGCCGCAGGAAAAGAATGACTGTTACTTACAGTTTGTGTTAACTGAACCCTCAATGAATTGCCCTAACATTATTTGTGCGTGTTTTTTTTTTTGGATTAGTCTATCTTTACAACCGTGTATTTATCGAAAGTCTATAATTGGAACATCACCAAAAATATTTGACATTGCTTTGTTAATCAGTTTTTCCTGCCTGAAATTTTCTCAGGTAACATTCAGAATTGCTGGAAAATTCCGATACACAAGCTTTAACAAACATCATAGAGAACGAACATGCATACATTGGAGAGGTATATGCAAAATGTGTCCAGGTGACTGTATAGGACAAAGAGGTGCCTTTTCGATTAGTCGAGTTAACTTATGTGTCGAAATCACTTGTGCTTGTGTGGGGGTTCCTGAACAAGATTTTCGATATTTACTTCACTAATACGGTTTTTAAGCTTTTAAGCATGGCCGGCTTAATTGTTTTTCTCGGGAAACATATTTGTGAAATATAATTAACTGTTAAGCTGTGTAAAATAAATATATATTCTCGTGAAATATAAGAAAATGGTTCAAAAATTGACAATCTATTTAAAGGGGTAATTTAATTCTGAGAAATAGTTTATGATAAAAAACTGACTAATTTCGAAGTTGAATTTACAACTACTCTTCAGAGTAAACAGCTACAAATTCAACTATATTACGTGGTAAGGAATTTGTTAAAATACATTTCACTTGCATAATACACATACTACAATCTTCAACTACTTATCAATTACCAAATAATAATATATTAAAAACTGCGAAGTAAGTCTATTATTTAAAAACAATAGACACAAAAATATCATAAATTTTCCTTTTCAGGAGTAAATTAACACGAGGCATACAGATCAGGTTATAAGACTCATACGTACCTATACATTTATTCTGTTTTCTCTCTTGTTAATTACAAACTAATTATTTTGTCGATAATATGGTTTTCAGAATACTTCCCTGAAGGCATATGCTCAACAGCAGTAATGCTGTTAAAATATGCTTTATAAACTTAGTGAATGTACAAATTGACAAGTATCTATAAATATGTCATTTAGTCCACTAAACTCAATATCAGGAACTCAATAATCTCATTTTATACTTTCCCTTTGGTTCGTTGAAACTGCTTTAACTATTAATATTAGTTACGATAGAAGCGACTAATATCGATTTTCGTTTTCCTGAATGCTAATAATTTTTCTTACTACAAAATGATGCACTTTAGGAACTTGTTTTATAATCTAATGTTTTCATTAATGGAACAAAGTTTGTACTATATGCCTAAGGATTTATGATATGTGATTACAAATTAAGCCTGTTAATACAATCAACTAAATAGTATAATGTTAAGAAACTGATTTTCAGTACATTTAGTTATACATTTTTAAGGTATTATTGACTACTAGCCGTTATCCACGGCTTCACCCGCGTATAGTGTGTAAAATTATATGTATATATACTTCAAACGTGGACACGCCTTATCTATATATAAATATTAGTTTTTAAAAACAATTGAAACGTTTTAAACACAAACCCAACGTCTCAGTATGATGCACATTAACCCGTTAAGTAAATAATATAAGTTATCTGTTAACATTGCTCGGTTCAAATCCTAGCAAACACTCCTAGATCGCGAGGTAGACATTCAGCTTAAGCAAAATAAAAGTATAAAACTTGCCTACCCATAAAACATGGTAAATTGAGTAAATACATAAATTGAACGAAACATTAATTTTCTGTACATGCTGAGTACGCAACTCTGCTATCCAATGGCGATTATCTTTAAAAATTACGTCTCATTTATTATATTGTAATGTTTTTATTTTCACAATCGGGTTCAATTTAGTTTTTAGATTTATTTAAAAACACAGTCCAACTCATTCTAATGTATTTCCACTATTTTAACACAATTTATATTTACAGAACTATTTACAATTTACTTTGAACACCTGCTTATACTATAAGACAGTCGAATACAGAATGGATGCTTCCTCAGCTCTTCGTATTTATATATTTCTTCTCGGAATTCTCCAAAATGTCAAATAGCCGCCGAGACCAGACTATATTCTTCGAGAACTACATCAAAGCAGGCTGCCGACGTCGATGCGCCAGCCAAACAATATTTCGGATTCTCAGAAATATTAGAGGAGTGCCGCTTCCAGGAATTATCGGAGGAATTCCCGTTACAATATCAAATACTATTTGCACAAATTCCATGCAACGATTGGGATCAGCTTCTAATATCTCTAGCAAGTACGTTTTTAGAACAGACTGACCCGTTCTAACTTGTGAATGTTCCTCAAAATGTAGACGTTCAAAAAATTTTGATTTGTCGCTAGTATAAAGAGCCTTAAAAAGTTACAAACTTCAGGGCACGTTATTTGACTGCATATCGGAGAAGAATTAAAATATTAATTGTTTGAGTTTCGAATTTGGGAGTCTGCCGAAAAAGCTATATTTGTGGCAAGAACGAAAGTATTTTCGTTGAACTGAACGTGTTCCAGATCTTTTTGATAACTTATATTTATTTGACATTGGTGTACAAATACCATGTCTGTAATTAGATAACCGACTTTTTATGGTATAACCGACTTTTTATGGTATAAGTTAATCTCAGTTTTTTTGTGATAGTAATTACAACAACGTTTTGCAACTTTTGGAAGTTTCACAGAGGTATTTCGGCTATTACTGAAAAGATGTGTCATCATCAAAATCGGATACATTAATTTTAATTATTTAATATTGTTTTCAATCGTGTTTATTAATAACACGAAGGAAGTTACTGTGGATTAAACAAAGAGCCTGATAAAATCATACAAATCACTAAAATGTTTTTATAAGGAGAGTATGTCTGTAAATGGTATTTATAGCAAATAATATTTCAGTTTAGAATATCCTTCGACATTGGTCGAGGAATAATCTTTCTCATTGTTGGATATCCTTATTCTTTGCTTCTATATTATGTTTGGTCTCCTCATTTTAATCTCATGTCATTATAATTTTCTTTGGTAATCTTTCCTCCCTCTTCCGTTTTATGCGTCCACAACAGATTAATTGTTTTTTCTTAATGTGTTCAATACGTGTTTCGTTCAAACTCATTTGTTCTATTTACTCTTCTCGGTGCGTCCATTTCAGTTACTTCTGTTTTTTTCTTGAATTGTTCTCTCATTTCTCATTCCACTATATGTCTGTTGGCAATTTATTAAAGTTATTGCGTCATATATATTATAAAGGGTTGGGGAAATGTAGCATCCTCGTCTCATTCCCCTGCTTTTTTATAAAGTCCACCGGTATTTTATATCTTACTTTCACAACAGATTTCATGCCTTTGTATTAGTTTAAACGCTCAACCTAACCCAATTTTTTAATATCGTAACTAACAACTAATTTTTGTCTTCGCTTATACTTTCTGTAGGTTCATTTAAACATTTAAAGGGTAATTAATTTTTATTGAAGCTTATGTGATCTCCTCCCTTACTGCATTGTTAAAACTTTATACGACGCACAAATAGTTTATGGGTTCATAAAAGAATACATAGATTGTGATAGAATACTAATTTTATTTTATAATACAAGCTAGAAAATTATTTTACTATTATGAAAAAGAAATATCCCAATAAGTTAATTAATTGGCATCTAATAATACAGTTAAAAGAATGAAAATAAAAAACTGTTAGAAAACAGTGATCTTCTGCATTATAATGACAAAATAGTAATGGCGAAAGTTATAGTTTTGACAAGTTTGTTACTAGTTAAGAAAAAAATTATCATTTCGTTGAAAATTTTTAATGGGAAGGGGATTGAGATTGCACTCTACAAAAAGTATTTCTGGGCTCAATTGGCTTCAATTTTTTTTTCAAAATTGTAATTACTATATTGGATGTTCATGTTTCGTAATGTGTGTTCACGGATGTCTAGAAAACGTTTTAACCGATTTAAATAGTTCAAATTGTATTCTAAGAAAGATGAGACCTGTTCGATATACTTTTCGCTTTTCTATAACGTAAAAAATACTGTCTTTCAGAAAATTGGCATCATAAATGATAAACTTCAACGAAGTGTCAAATAAACCTTTATTCATAAATTTCCAAACTTAATTATCAGTATCTGTCAGTGACTGATTATACACGACCACAAAAAAAAATTCAACAAAAAATCTCCTCGACGAAGCCTATTGTATGATTTGTTTTTTGGATCTGCAGCTCATTTGGTCCCATCACGTTGGAGTTTTTCTTTAACCTCAAAAAATGATAACTCGTAACCGTAGAAACATATGACCTCAAAACTGGATGAGCCCATAACCCAAAAACCCAAAATGAGCAATGAATAAACTTACAAATAGGGCACAAACCTTCATTTTCGAATAGTAACCCTTTTAACCTAAAACCCCGAAACCTCTTAACCTAAAAACACGTCAATTCCTTAATCTGAAACCTCAAAACCCCAAAGATAACCCTAAAATCCCAAAACTTCAAAACCAAGGCCGGTATTAATAAGGGTGAGGGTATCCTATGTGTAAGTTTATTCGTTACTTATTTTGGGGTCTTGGATTTTAGGGCTTATCCATTTTTGGGGTTGTGTGTTTGCGAGTTCTCATTTTACAGTTTGTCAAGCTTGTTAAGATTCATAAGGATGTGGATTTTTTATTAGGTTTTAGGATTGATTCTGTTGAATTCTACTTTTTTTGAGGTTAGAACAAAACCTGACGCAATGGGACCAAATGACTTGCAGATTGAGTTTCACTGACCCACAAAACATATTATACGAAAGATTCAGTCGAGGATGTATAAGATGTGTAAGAGAATTATTGTTATTATTTATAATTATTGACGGATTAAATTTCCAAAATCAAATGCACAGAACGTTAGAAGGGGGAAATAAGGAAATGTTCGGTTTGTAGTGACAATCCATTCTAGACATTAGCGATTATTCTGGCAATTATAATATTAATCATTGTGGCAAGGGGAAGTCCTGAGAACTATGTCACTATGTCTTGAGATTCTTTATCCAGGAAAAAACAGAGTCGACCTGGCTCAGGTTTCCCTGAAACTGACACTGTAGGAGATCATGTCATTTTTCATTTCTCATTGCATGACGAAGATATTCGACTTTGTGAGTCGTTATCGTGGTTATTACTTAGAGTTGTTCATCATTTCTAACAGACTTCTTCCTTGGACAACTGGTTTGTCCACAAAATTCTTAGAAATCCACGAATAAGCCACATTTCAAAGCCTGCAAATATTCTATTAGTTGCTTTGGTTGGTGTTCCATGATTCTACTCCGAAGGGTAAGGCAGAGGAACGTAACACCTAAGGCGTACTAATTTTGACGTTAAAATGAGAGCTGACTGTTAAAAGCAGATATTATTTTAAAGAATACTTGCTTTCACCATCCCGCAAGTATGTATTATAAATAGTCACTGAGTACACAGCCTAAATATGTATATCTGCTTTCGATTTGTTGTTGATTATGATTTGAGCTTGTAGAGCAAGAGCCCATGAGGGCCAGACCTTCCTATCGTCCGTAAGTATGAAAGTTCTTTCATGTGTGTCTCCAACACAGGTAAGAATGATCCCCATCCATGAAACCTGGATAATGGTTCGTTTGGCAGGTAAGAGGTAACAAAGGTTTACAAAATCTTATCTCCAATTTCTTAAGTTATCAAGCTCAATTTTTTTGTATTTAATTCGTAACAGCATTAAAACTTGCGATACCCATTGCCAGACACATAGTATGGTTACAACCCTCCGCCGGACACCCCTAAACTATAATGTTTTGTAATTATACTTACCTTATATTAGGAAAGCTGAATTTTATATATTTTATTCAGAGAATTATTAAACTGGGTTTTCTCATTAGCCAGACCGTTTGTTGGGTTCTATAATCCTGCCTGACGCATTAAAAGTATCTAGTAGTTGCGAAAGTGGGGCTCATATGCAACAACTAGTGCGAGTAAGACAGAGTGCTCAGTTCATCGCGATCTTTTACTGCGCATCAGCTGTCGTATTATTATGTTTTGACAGCTGTCATTGAATGCTTATGCTCATAGGAAACGTTATGAAATAAATGTGATTTAATAATAATAAAGTGTAATCATGAGTGACGAAAACTCAAAATTAGTTTGTTTTGTCTGATTGTCTAAGAAAAAAAAATTTCGTGGAAACTTTGAAAAATTTTAAAATTAAGAAAAATACACAACTTCAAATACAAAGACATTATTTTATCTAATGAATTTAGAGACGATGGTTATGACCGGGCATGTTACAACGCTTTTACAGGTCTGACGAAAAAGTATTTTAGCTCTGAACGTTGGAGTGCTGAAAAGAAAAGAGAAAAAAAAACATGTAAGTGGTGTAGTCACTGGCAACTCAGTTCCAATCTCGTCGTCGATACCAGAGTCTAGTTCAGAAGCACCACATTCACAATTTTCATCAACAGAGTCTTCTACAAATATTACAGACCCAGGTAATAAATGCACAACCTTCAACATCTCGAGATAACACTTACAGCCTGTACCTACAGAATCTTCCGTGACATCTCAGTTAACTCAGATTTCTGAATTGTTGAGTCAACAATCTTCAACTTTTCAAGGTTATTTTGGTTTTTTACAATGACCAATACCATTTTAATTGGTTTGAAGGGGATCAAATACCGAATGATGTCAGTGAGTATCTAGAAACGTTACCAGGTATGTAATAATTATTTTCTATCACTTTATATACATTTGTGACTATTTAAAATTCAATTAACTAGTTTTTATTTTACTATTGTAGAAACAGACAGAGAAGATGACAGTGATAACGATCAATTCTGGAATTGGAATTGCAGTGATGACGAATCTGAAGATATTGGAAACAATAATGAAAATTATTGAATACTTAGTTTAAAAAAAAATTCTGTGAATTTTGCATCCTCTAAAAAATGTATCTTTCGTATAATAAAGAATTGAATTTTAATAACGTCTAAATTTCGATTAAATTAATAAGAATAAACTTCATAAAAATAAGAAAAAATATGAACTATTTGATTAGACTTTTGATATGAATGATATTTTTATAAAAGTTTCACTGATTATAAATTAGAAAAATTATTATTTAGGCTGTAATAATTTTATTTAATTAAATTTCTTGATTAATTATAAAAAAATCATTAAACGATTCGGAATAAGCGATATATGTTTAGCAAAAGATTGCAATGATCTGAGCGCTCTGTCTTACTCGCACCAATTGTTGCATATGAGCCCCACTCTCGCAACTATTAGACACTTTTAATACCTTTGGCAGAATTATTGAACCCAAAAAACTGTCTGGCTGCTGAAAAAACTCAGTTTAATAATTCTCTGAATAACAAATATAAAATTCAGCTTTCCTAATATAAGGTAAGTATAATTACAAAACATTATAGTTTAGGGGTGTCCGGCGGAGGGTTGTAACCATACTATGTGTCTGGCAATGAGTATCGCAAGTTTTAATGCTGTTAAGAATTAAATACAAAAAAAAATTAGCTTGATAACTTAAGAAATTGGAGATAAGATTTTGTAAACCTTTGTTACCTGTTACCTGCCAAACGAACCACTATCCAGATTTCATGGGTGGGGATCATTCTTACCTGTGTTGGGGACACACATGGAAGAACTTTCATACTTACGGTCGAGTGGAACGTCTGGCCCTTATGGGCTCTTAGACTATTGGCTTAGATACATTTATTTAGCCTTTTTGACATTTATATCGACACCGTGGTCTACACTTTCACACTATCTGTCATATTTGCTGCATCGTTAGAGTACCGAGTGTTTTATTCTTTTCCCATTTACAATTATTCCGACACTCATATTCTTGAAACTTTTCCTAAATATGTGTTCCGAATAAACTTTGAACAACATGCATCCCTGTATTACGCCTTCTGCAATATTTATAGCGTTTGACTGTTCTCCATAAATTGTTATATATTATATACGCTAAGTGATACCAATATAATCGTGGTATTATTGCTAGATCATTTATATAGGTACTATGAAGAGTAGAACTAAGGAGCATACACTCTGTATACGAAAACGTGTGCGTCAAAATATAAGAAGGTTTTAAAGAGGGCGCCAAAAGTTATTGGAATATTTCATAGATATTTAAGAAAAATATACTCACTGACAAACAAATCGCAACACCCAGAAGAAAACATTCAAATTTAATATTATTTTGGTAAAATATTGATGCCATAGTAAGGAGTAAATGATTAAAATTTGAATAAAAAATACCAAATTGTTTCATTTGTTTTTTATATTATGTCGCTCAACATCAAATAGAGATTGACGTCTTTCTCCTCGACATCCTCTAACCCTTTTTCGGCCATCGTGATCACCCAAGCAGAATCGAGATTCATCAGACAAGACGACTTGATGTCATTCCACATTTCAATGTTGTCGTTCTCCGCACCAATGACGTAACAAATAAGCCCTTTGTTACGTCATTGTTTCAAATTTCTTCAACTGTTTCTTATATGACATTTTAGGTTATGTATTTACTATTTTACATGTTTACGTATACATTTAACACTAAATTTTGGTCAGTATTGCAAAAATCACTTTAGGGTCACTAAAGAACCACACAAATAAGAAAGTTATGTGAATAACATTTTAAACAAACAAAAACAAAACAATTCGACATAAGATTTTGGCGTTTTCTGGTTGAACTAAATTCCATTCTAGTGAATCAGTTTTAGTTCTACTTCATTGATGAAAAGAGAAATGTCATAAATACAACCACTGTCAACTAAGGGTAGAACCAAAGTTATAACGTGTAGATCGCTGCAAATCGGCTCTTATACGGCGGTAAACTGTTCGAACACTTACAAGATGACCGTATTCTTCTAACCAGTCATCAGCCAAATTTGAAATTGCCGAAAATTGGTCTCTAAAGGCCATAAGTCGATGTTGTACTTCATTTGTGCCCTTTCGACGTCCGGTGCCTACCCTTCTCCGATTTTGGGTGTTATCAAACCACGCTTGACAACATCTCACAACAATAGTTGGATTTCTGTTCGTGCGGTTAACGATTTCTCGAAACGAAAAACCCGCCTCGCGTAAACCAATAATTCGACCTCTTTCACTTAGCTGGCGTACACGTACTCTAGGCATTTTAATATTACTAAACTTTGATTTTGGATCTCATCAAACGTTCACGTGTCTTTGGGACACACCTGTATACTGACATTCCAAAACTATAATTAAATTATTCATTTTTATTTAAACCAATTTAAAAAAAAAACATATTTGTATGTCCATCTTTTTCCCAAAATAGTTTTTTAAACGATTTGCATACTGTAAACGGATTCTAATAAGAAAGATCCAGAGGTGGATTATCTGTTACTCAAAAAATTAGGTTTTCAGAAAATTGCCAAAAAATAAATATCAGGAAATTGTCAAATAACTTTTTTCGTAAATAATTTAAATATCAGTACAGATTAGGGAATAATTATTAACATTGTAAGAAAAAACTCTAACAGAATTATAATTAAATCTGTTTACTTTATAGGGATGCCCCGAAAAATATGTTTTTTAGAAAACACGTAAATGCCAATCAAGTGAATTCATATTTTTAATCAACAATCAAACTCAAATAAATGTTAAAACATATCATAAAAATACACTCTGTAGAGTAAAACTAATGGTAATTTCAAATAAATGCGTTTTATTATAAATCCTACCAGAAATAACTGTAAGGTTTGTATAAACTCCATAACGATAACCAAACTGACAAAAACATTAATAAAACATTCTTGTTTCACTAGTTTAATCGACCTTGCTCGGGTTTGTTCAAGAGTACTTACTAACTAGAAAGGCAAAACATAGTGTTAAAACATTTTATTTTACTTTGCCAAAACAAAAAACTAGAAATTATCATATTAATAAAAACTAATTTAGCGAATAAACAAACTTTAGTAAAAACAAATTCTCTGAACGGACGAGTAAGGAAAAAAAGTTCTGACACAAGGGGGACATGTTACCGTTGAGGACAAACAGGGTATTTCCAAGGTGACAGTCGAGTGAGAGTAACTGAACATCACCAATCAGGGGATTTTGCCGAGATAGTAGCACCCCTGTCATGAAGGGCACCTTGAAACGTTTGGACTATTTGAAATATACAGATTTTCAAGTTTATGTGGTGCTATTCCCGAAGAACTCAGAAAAAATAAAAGCCAGAGATGCCACTACTATCCTTCAGAAAACAATTTGTCACAGTTGGATAATTTGATTTTGACACATTCCAAATCTTAGACAGTATTATGAATAATGGAAACAAGCAGTTTTCAAGAGATGTGATTAAGTTACGACAATTCTCTTAACATACGTTCAATAGTTAAAAGGAAGTTTTCACACTTGTTGTTAATTGTTTTCATACTTGCAGTACTTGGAAGTTTGTTTTAAATTTATATTTAATTTGTGGTGGAAATATTGTGAAAATATTTCCAAGAATTCAGGAAAACAACATTTTCCAATTTTTAATTCTCACAAACCTGTTTAAAAAAAAGTTACTTTAATTCTTTGATCAGTGTGAAAAAGGTTTTCAATTCCGAAGAGATTAAAAAAATCAATATCTAACGCCGTTTTACATTAAGGAACCTCTACACGTATATGCTTTAATTGGGATAAAATAAATAATATCTCATTAATTATAAATGCTCGGCTACTAGAAATTCAGAAATATATTTAGTAATTTTAAGAATAAGGCAATATAGAAAATAATACTGTAGAAAATCATTTATAACTATCTAAATTATCTATACTTACAAACTCTAAAATACTTACCAGATTGCGCTACATTTCCTTTCAAACATATCACAAATGCCACAAACACTATGCACCAATTTAAGACTAAATTTTTAGCCTTAATTCTGGTCCAATAACACATGACTATTCCATCTGTATCAGCACATCACTGGCGATCAAGCTTCTCGCATCGACTCAATTAACTGCTTCATTAATATATTCGTAATGGCTTTAACACATTTTCTATTCTAACACATCATTAATAAGTGAAACAGATCAGAATATTTCATTTATTAGTCAGAGTAATTTGATTCCTAATTGGTTTAGATCAGATTTTTTTATCCTACAACTCATGCGTTCATTTAACTGATATCAAAATTATTTACCTGAGGTTAAATTTTGTATTTTATATTTTATAAGGCTAGTAATACTATAAATCATATACATTAGTATTAGATGGGTCTAATCAGGAAAACACTTTTTTTGCAAAATTCGACTTTCGAAGCCAAATCTTCATTGTTGAATTTTTGTTGAAATCTCTGAACATGAAGAAGTCAGATGGAGCCAGATCTGCTGAATATGGGTGTGTGGAAGCAATTCTAATAGTAAATCGTTCAGCTCACCATCGTCTTTATCGACTTGTTGATCGATGCATTGTCTTTTCTTTGCTATGTGAGCTTTTTCTGCTTACTTGCGTCATCCAAACGATCCGATAACGAAACATAATAGTCACTGTTGATAGTCTGCCCTTCGGTAGACAGTCAATGAATAAATTTCCGTGCATTTCACAAAATATAGAGGCTTAGAACCTGCCTCCTGACTGTTAAGTTTTTTCTCGTTTGGTTGGATTCCCTCCTCTCTTATCCACTCGGTTGACCCTCTTTTCGAGTCTGTCGTGTAGTATAACTCCTTGTTTCACCCTTTGTTATGTACCCATGCAAAAAATCCTACCAACTACTACTTGGAAACACTTTTTTCATACCCAAATTTTCAGGCACAACTTTAAGCACGGTGCCTTTAGATATCTTTAGGATATCAGATATCTTTTGCAATTTCACATTTTCATCGTACATAACAATTATCAGAACTCTTTGGATGCTCTTGGGTACCAAGACTCTGGATGGTATGTGAAACGACAATACGAAGAGAAACTTATTTGAAGGCAAATATCTGCAAATAATAGGTTGTTCAGGTATTGAATACCTATTTAATACCTCTTTCCTCCCATTAAAATTCTCGGCCTGTCTATTTAAATACCTACTAATACTATCCCTTTATATATTTTAATTGTTGTTGTAGCTTTGCTATATATGATCGTTATTAATTCAAATCCTATTGTTTTGTAAGGAATTCTTTACTTCCGAGTGTTATACAAGGATTTCCCTATTTAAGACTCTCTATCATTTTTTGAGACCAGCTCTTGTTCCCTAGATTGTCAAATTTAATCTTTAATCTAGTCAATAAGTAACGAAATTTGCTATAAAAATATGAACCCTTAAAGTGCTTAGTTGCCGAGATACATGGTGTAAAATAGTTTTGTTAAAAAATATTGTGACAAACAAATTTTTTAGAAAATTAACCAGTGGACGATATTGGGAGTAATGACAGCATTTATTCCCCAATTTTTACTCTAATGGAGTAAATATTACCTGTTCAGTTTTAGTTAAAAACGTAATAACTTGTCATGGAGTTAAACATCAACGGTTTCGAAAAAATGTGGTTTTAAACAAAAGTCTTTAAGTAGTTAGATCATTTATAAGTTTTGACAAACTTTAAGTATTTCATTTTTAACCGACTTCCAAAAAGAAGGTTATCAATTCGTCTGCAAGTTTTTTTATGTTTGACGAGCGATTATTCAAAAATGGCTAGGGCAATTTTGATGACTTAAACTGCATTATATTAAGAAACATTGCAGAAAGCTCCCATATGATTGTCTATAACATGAGATTTGCGGTTTTCCAGAAAATTAGAAAAAAGTAAATAAGGGACTAGATTTCAGTGAATTTCAATGAATCTTCGCTGCTTTCTGTAAAACCGCTCAAGAAATTTGGTATTATAAATTGTATTCTACAAAGATATGTTCCAGCTTGATTCCGTATATTTTTCTATAACGTAAAACTTACCATTTTTCTGAAAATCTGAAAAATATATGTAAGAAAACTGTAAACATCATGGTGAATGTCAAATTTTTATCATAAATATCTAGTTTAACTGTGAAGCCATGAAAGTATATCGTACAGGGTGTTTGTAATGGTTTTCACTTTGATTCATTTGAAGTAAGTTTCTTTTAGAGACGAAGTTAAGTATACGATTGCAGGTGTGTGTATGCGTGCATGTGATAGGTGGTACCTAAACAGTTGTATATATAGGATGGTTGATATAACTTGGAATTGAATTAGTTATGCAGGGCGGTTCTAAAAATATTGTATTGGGTGACAAATAAGTAGTTGCGTATACAGGGTGGTTGAAATAATCAAAACTATAATTATACAGAGAGGAGTTGAATATACAGGATGGTTGGAGTAGAATTATAGTTATACACGGCGGTTTAAAAATGTTAGATAGTTTGGAGCATAAGTAGTTGCTTATATAAGGTGTTTGAAGTAAGGGTGGGGTAAAATTATTGTTATTCAGAGTGTACAAAAAATTTGTTATATAAACATAAGCAGTCAGGATATTTGATTTATAGGACGTATAATTATATACATGGGTTCAAAAAATTTTAGAATCAGTTGTATATACCGGCTGGCTGAAATAAATGGTAGAGTAAAATTATAGTCATAAAATGTGGTTCAAAAAGATGGATTTTGTGGTATAGGGTAGACCATCAGCAGTTGCATAAATAGTATACAACACATATGGGGAGAAGTAAAATCATTGGTATACAGGATTAATTTAAACAATAGAAAAATAGAAAGAGTCAATAGTGTGGAGAGGATTTGTACTTATACAGGGTGGTTTTAAAGATATCAGGACCGTTGTAATATTGTGTTGAGTTGAATTATAGTTGTACAGGGTAATTCAGAAAAGATAGACTAATAAGTTATATAGGGTTGATCAATACACAGAAGTATGTACAGTGCGGATGAAGTATAAAGTGAATTAGAGTTACATTTATAGAAAGTGGTCCAAATAATAAAACAAATAAAAAAGTTAAAATACATTTGGAAAATATAGAAAAAGAATACAAAATAGAGGGAGAAAGAGACTTTTACCTTAAATTAGATAAAAAAGAAGATATGTCTGAAAATAGTGATTGATTGCACACGGTTGGTAAACGGTTTTTATTTTAAGTCAGCTGAAGTCGGTTCTTTTTTGAATATAAATTATATTAAAACAAACATCAGAATACCACAAAAGCTATTAAGTACAAAAGTTTTTCAAAGTTTGGGCCGTTTACTTGCAGGTGCATACTACACCGTCTTCTCATTGAAAAATGTGTATTTGAGAATAACTCCGTATTGGTCTGAATAGGTTCTGCTGCAACATGTATTTCCCCTATTAGATCTTCTTGCCTTATCGACGATAGTTTTGATCACTAAAGGCATCAACTCACACATAAAAAAGTTTATAGGAATTAAATCTGGTGATCTTGGACACTGATATTAGGGTCAATTTTTCTCCAAGATGTGCGATTAAGAAATTTTTAGCAAATAAACTCCATATGTTGCCTCTTATTTAATGGTATATTTTTCAACAATTCATTTATATTATTATATTTCGGAAATATAAATATATATAAATACAAGGTAAGCTTAAATAATCTCTAAACATACCCATCCAAACACTGAAAATGAGGATTTTTATCCCAAACATGGCGACGGGTTCTAAAATTAAAAATGCCTTATATTTTGGGAATTTTCCATTTCTACAATTTTGCACAATAATAAATAACAAAAGTATCAGTTTTTATTAACGAAATTAGATCTTGTCGAATATGCGTATTAATAATAAATTAACACGGGCCTCCTAGTTTATAATTTAAAAATATTGACTAGTTATAGAATATTTAAGTACTTGTAGTTTTGTTTAGAAGCAAACTTCTTCCAAATCGTTTGTTTTAGCTTCATGTAAGGAATTTATTATTTGAATTGAACTAAGTAAGAATGAATAAGGAATTTAAAAGGGTAAGAAAACTAATACAGCGGCTTAAAAATAATCCACTTATTCCCATCGATTAAAGTTTTCTTTAGACTGTACTGCAATCGTCAGTATTTTGATTTAGCTTCGTTTTCATGAAAATATCTACTTTTGTTGTTTTCTGAATGATAGATGAGGCTTGTTAAGTTTTTATTTTGAAATTTCTTGGGAATAACACAATACTTACGGAAAAGTCGGTGATATTCCCAAGCAAATCTAAATTCGGAAATGTATTTTGTTTTGTTTAAATTACTAAAACTAAAATCCAATTTTCAAACAAGATCCTCATAAATATGAACTCTAATAATTACTAATACTATTACTGGTTCATCTACCGTATAGCTAATAGATCGAGACAGAAATGAGGAAAAAAGTAAAAAATGTTACCCTAAACCCCTTTAAATAAACTGATTTCATGATATTGTGATATTACACTTTTATAGGCAAATTAAAACCAAAATTAATTCATTCTTCTATTTTAGGAGAATCAGAATTAAATTTAAATTTGGATAGTAATCGACTATCCATTCATATGGTATATGTTTCAGTTTTCAGTTATGCTGTGCGGTTCTAATTGATTTTTCTTGTCTAATTTTAGTGATATATATTAATTAAATGGAATAATATGACTCAGCTAAATTGAGAATAAACTGTGAAAATCCCCTGTGATGCTAAACATCCACGTTCCATTAGTTGTATAAAAAAGATTAAAACGTGTATTAGAACTCGTAAACTGCCATTATATGTAAGCTAATTCGTATATAATATACCGTACCTGTTATAATTTCTATTCTTATCTATACCCTGGCATGTATGAGTCCACTGGTAAGTAATAAGTGAGTAAAATTTGAGTTGAATATTATTTTAGATTTAACTTCAACAGAGTTTGCAGTAGGACTTTTATGAAACATTATCAAAAGAATCACATTACTAAAAAAATTAATATGTCGAGCAATCTCCAATTCTGTCTGTAGTAGATGTTGTATTCATGTTCTATTTTTCTTATCTTGATATTAGGCCAGCGTAAATTTTCTTTGCGAATAAAAAATACATTTTTTTGTATTTATTTTCATGTTTGATTTTTTTACTTATCTGTAATTTTCCGTTGAGATATACTAATCTCTATCTAAATTTGCGTACTACTTCTACCAACAAGAGGTTGGAATACCCATGGGTACAGAAGTTTTAATAACAAACACACAATCTTCATTTGATACAGAAAACTACAGAAGTCGACTCACACTAACAGGTATTGGAATTTTAACTCCATTCATCCAAATACCGTAAAAAGGGCATCGTTACATCTTTATATGGTAAAACGAACAAAAACCAACTGCTCGGACAGCAATAAATTTAATGAAGAAAATATATTTACAAAAAATGTTCTATCTGCTAACAATCATCCTAAAAAATTCATCAAGAAAGAGCTACACAAAATTGAACACAAAACAATCACTAACATTCAACACTACGCTGCTCCATACGATACTAATCACATTACTACAACAACCATACCATACAGGGTCTTTCAGATAAACAACATAACCCAAACTTAAAAAATTGCATTCATAAGATTTCCTGCGAAATTTTAAATTGGAGTAACTTCTAGACATTTCAATGTTCGAAGAAATGAACACAAAAGTGATGTAAAGAAACTATTTCAAAACGAAATCATTTTACAGAAAGAACAACACAATTCAAAACGAAAGCTAAAAGACTTTAATTTTAAAAATATACATTTAGATTAAAGCGATTGTATTCTTGCTTCTGGTTAAAAATAAGCAAGGATGAAATTTACAATAGCAATGCCATTTTGAACAACCCTGTATCGGTTTAGTTCATAAAGATTTTCCTAGGTTTTTCCTTATGCATGGGACCTCTGGAATATTAGCATTCTTTGACCTCATTTTTGGCGAATGTACTATTTTATTACAATGTCGCACCTAGGAACGCCACTTTAAATTCAGAAGACAACTCTGTCAAATTCTTCCAAATTGAAAGAAGCTTTTCTTAGAGCTTATACTTCTGAAGGTCACCTGTAGTGCACAAATTTCGTGCCAAGACAAAAAAGGACGGGTAACAGAGAGTGCAAGAGGCTATCTCCCTGGGTCGCTTATATATATATATATATATATATATATATATATATATATATATATATTAAAACAATTGAAAAAGTTAAAATACATTTGGAAAATATAGACAAAGAATACAAATTAGAGAGGGAGAAAGAGAAAGGAAGAAAAAAAGAGAGAGATAAGAATACGCTAAAATTTTCAATTGAATTATACCTTAAATCAGATAAAAAAGAAGACATATCTGAAAATAGTGATTGATTGCACACGGTTTCCAAACGGTTTTTATTTTAAGTCAGCTGAAGTCGGCTCTTTTTTAATAACAATATAAATTATTTTAAATTTATTTCTTGCTTAATATATGAAATTGACAACTGATTTTAAAGAATCTTATTTGTTGAAGGTGCGTACAACTTTGCTCTGTTATACATATTTTTTCGCATTCATTCATTTTCCACAACCGAAATGTACATATCTAAAGAGTAATGATGAGATCTTCATTAATATATTGTTATTAGCTATAGAGATAACAATACTAAGCCTAGGTTTCTCGTTAATTTCTCTTGTCTTAAAGAAGTATTATTTTACTTAAGCAAACTGTAAAAGTAGTGTAATTAAGATGACAATTAATTTGATCTCGGTAAAAATGGAGATGTTTTACGTAATTCAATATTGACTTTAATCTGCAACTACTGCTGCCATTATTTTGAGATTTTCCTCATTTCTAAGTTAAATATTGTGTTATTTAATCTTCATATAACGCTGAACGTAATGGCCAGCACTACAAATTGTGGTTAATTAACATCTAAATAAAATATTCAAAATCAATATCAGTTTCTTAAACCACTAATTCATACCTTCATGTTTAACTAGTTCAAATCTGAACATAGAAATTGCTAAATTCAGAGCGATAATACACTGTTTACATAAAAAAACATTTTATAACTTTAAGTACCCTACATTCGACAACTACTGTTTCCTTAATTTTCATTATAATAAAAATTTAAATGAAGTAATTAAAGTGAAGTGCATCATAAAATGAGCAGCAATTGATAATTTTCTTGCTCAAGACTTTTACTGTAGATAATATAAAAATAAAATAAAATAAAAGCCACATGAACATTATTCAGTGTGGTCGTATATCTAATTTCTTGTCGTACATACATCATCATTTGCCCTAATTATTTCTTTCATACAAAACACTCTAAGATAGATTAACCGTACACCAACACTTGGCTGTTCTATATTTGGTAAGTTACGAAATGTTAGTGATATACGGACTCTGTCCGATGAGGAATGTTATATAAATAAAATGGCAGGGGTCGTGGGCATTAAATATTTAATTAGTACAGAATGATTCAAATAACTACCGTTATTTATTATACAAAATGTTAGTGAAACGAAAATTGTTTCAAAAATGTATTTTACTATTCTTAATTATATGTAATCAGTTATTTGTCCTTTGAGGGCAAAAAATATTAGGATGGGAGTTGATTACCTATGTTAGCATTATAATATGGTATTTGATCTGATTTTAAATTAAATTTAATACACAACAATTAGGATGCCAATCAGTAGAGAATTTTTACTAATAGCAATATAATCCTTCAATATCTTTATTTAGCACTCAATTTCTATTTATAAACATGTATAGAATAAAAATTCTAATGCTCAAAAGTTTGTCTTTATTTGGGAAACTTTCACTTTTAGTGTAATATTTTCGTACTGTACACATTGGTTGCCAAATGTATTCAAATTGCAAAAAAAACTCTAATCGAATTTGTCTTTAACTAGTTTAACTAGGAAGATTCAGGGCACGTCAAATAAATAAATAAATATGAATAGTGTTAAGTCTTAAAAGGTAAAAATTCAATGATATTTAGATATCCAAAGAACGAGGAGTGTTTTTTTGAAATCTATTTTCAAGCATTCACAATAATATTCATTGGACATTTCAATTAAAAAATTACGATTAACGAAATACGTGAGATATCGTTAAATATTTAAAAATAGGCAATTCAATTCAGTAATATTATTATATATTATATATTTGGTGATTAATTTAATAATATACACATAATTATGAGGAACAGGTCATTAAAATTATCTGATGATGAAGTTTCTGTTACTTTTTTCGGCAAAATTGTTTTACATCGTCATCCTTATTCATATGGAACTCATAGAAATTCATATTGCAATAAATTTCGTGGGTTCAAATTAAATTTAAGACATATTCACGTTCACTTTCGATTTCTTTATTTACACAAAAATAATCTACTATTTATTTACTATAGCTGATCGATACAATCCACACGGAATGTAAATTAAAAATGTACAATGTCCTTTTATTATCAGCATGGAACTCTCTCGTCTTTTTTGATGGTCATTTCATTGTTGACTTATCGTTTTACCTATATTTTCGAGTCGCACTTCGGGCGGTCCCTGATTTTTATTACTTCAGCCGGCTATGTTTTTGTTGGAATGATTAATCTGGAAGGTTTGTTAATTTTGACCATGGGCAGCTTAAATCAATTTTATAACATTATTATATAATAATTACCATTTTTCTAAAGTTCTTAACAGTGCCTGTGAGTCGCAAGTTTGCAATGCTGGATTGTAAATATGTCGTCTGTTAATTAAAATTAGAATTATGTTGTAAATAGCTAATTTATTTCTGAATTGTTACTTTTGATAGTATGGTTTAAATTGCCCCGTTCTTACAAACTTCATTTCATACGACTGAACTCTTGTTAAAAATCGTGAAACTATTTAATTGATGTATTGACATGTACAAAGTTTGAGCCATCAACAATAAAGTTGATTGTTTTCCTATTTTTGACTTAAAAAAAATTCAAACGGAAGTTGACCAAACCCGAGTTATTGTATTTTTACACTCAAACAATTCATGGGGTAGTTGTATTATTTTATAAATTTCTTACTCACATGTATATTTTTAACGTAATTCATAAGTTCAGGGGCCCGATTCTTGAATTCGTACTATGCGACAAAAACGTTCGAATGCGGCCCAGCCATCGTACACGAAGTTTATTCCATTGAAAAACAAATTGTTTCCGTCATACACGATCTTCGAGAATATCAGTTTCTATTAGTTTTCATTCGACTGACGTCATCCGTCGAGTGGTAAAGCGTTCGCATGGTTTCAAAAATGGGGCCCCAGAGACTTTAAACACCTGTCAAACAACATTATCTGTATGTTGTCCTTCCCTCTCAATAGAAATAACAGCACAAAAACCCTGGATAGTGTCGTCCAAATATTAAATGTATCTGAATGATCTCTGCTCATAAAGTATTTGTTTAAGGTAATCCCAAAAGAAATAATCTAAAGGAGTTAAATCGGGCGTTTGGCATTTTCCAAATGGCGCTATATCTTTACCTCTTAAAAGTTCATTGAAACATTGCTTTGCTTTTATTGTTTAATCTATTGACGCGCCATCAAGTTGATACCAGAAATTTCGTCTAGTGTTTCAGGGCAAATTATCCTGAACCGCACTTAATTTATTATTCAGAAAAGCACGGTAACTCAGCCGTTAAATTTTAATAATAATAAATAAATCAGCATTGATCACGAGATTGTATTACATGTGGGGAATTCTTGAAACCACAATTGAACATTTTGTAGATGATTGGAGACCATTAATAATATATAATCAGGTTGATGTATTTCTCATGGACAAAACAAATCAAAACAGTAGAACAGTGAACATTTTATTTTATAACTGTCTTAATATTCTATATTAAGCAGTCTTTATTCGAAATGGTATCTTATAATGAGAAGTTTGTTCAGACAAAGGCTGGAATAGGCTGACTCATTAGATTTTTTTCAAATTGTTTAGAAATTTTGGTTACCATTTTCTGTAGTAGCATAACTTTGTGGAAGCAAATGGAGTACCAATCCAATTGACCAGAGTGAGTTCGAAATTCAGCAGCAATCTTGTCGTAAATTACTGCACAAATAAATAATTAGTTGCCCAACTCCACCCGCAACGCTTATAAAGAGCGAACTATTTCTACTGATTAGCTAGAGCCCTGTAACGGGCGTGGCTGGACTTTAGGATATGTGGAGGAGAAGGCCTAAATTAAAGCGATTCTTACTAATATACAAGCAAACCTTTAGAGTCTATATGAACTCGTAAATTTACAGAATTCCCTAAATGAATACCGGAAATAAAAGTAATTCCCAGATTTTCTGCTAGGTCTACTTAAATCGTCTAAATGAACATGGTCTACTAATATTGGTTCCATCCAGTCTAGTAATATTCCCAACGTGTTACATAGAATGGCTTTTTTTGAAATTATAGCTATTTTTCCAAATATTTGCAAATTAACAGCTCATCTTGGGTACCTTAACTGCATATTGTGTTTAGAGGTGTTCCTAGAAAATTTGTTGAACCTTTGATGTGTCTCAGTAGTATAAATATGTTTATTCACTTAGGATATTAATGTATGTGGAATCTTAGTTCAAAAGAGTACAGTAAACTTTGACAAATTATGTGATCGTTCTAACTCCATTGGCAGCATCCTGTGTGTGGAAGGTAAAGCTTAGTCTTTCCTTCGTTCGAAATATTCGCATGCTTTCTACTTCGAGGGTTTAATGCATGTATGTTTTTGTAAACATGTTATTCATAGAAGAAGAAGAATTTCTAATTAAAAGAGAACTATCACTCAATGCAGACAAGAAGATTTATAAATGGATTAAAAATACGCCGAAGCAGAAATCAAGTTAAATGGGTTATGGTACGTTATAACCTTGGATTATTGCATCAGAGTGGTCCACACAAACATTTCATTCGGATATGGAGTGGACTGAAATTGTATTCAGTGATGAATTAAGATTCTGAATACTAGGCCTCTGTGAGAGCATAGGGAAAATATGTGTAAAGATGAGGATGGTCTACTTTTTGGTAGAACCTCAAATATAGCTTGGTAATATTTATAATTTATCATTATATTCATTAACTATCTTTGTATATAAGTATGACGGTCGAACGCTGTATTCAAGAAACAGTAAACTCGGCAATACTTACGAATGTTATTCTATTAGAGCAAAGTAACGTGTGCTAGTACACAGTCTCTAGACAAAAAGGCTTATACCAACGTTAATAGCAAAGTCATTTTGTATTTTTTATCAATTTGTTTTTTTTTTATACTAAAAACTGGAATTTGTTTGGTTTTTCTTTATAACATGAACACTATTGACATCATAATACTTCCAAAAGGGCACTTGCAGAAAAATGAAATATATTTATTGGAAAAATCATGATTTTGAGAGTAGGTACGAAAATCTACAACTTACCTATCTTAGATTTCTATATAAATGTGTTTAAAACACCTGAGAAAATAGCACAAACTATCTCGGTTTCAATACAATCGTTGGGAGACCAAACTAGCGGAAGGGAAGTGGATTTATGGTAGGGTACTTTACCATAGATTGCAGCACGATCATTGATGTCATTGTCATCATTGAAAAAATATAGGTTTATTTGATTTCATAATTTTTGATATAAAGTCTCAAATTGACCTCAATGTTAGTGAGTTATGATCTGAATATTAATTATAATAAAATATAAATTTGAAATTTAATATTTGACACTTTTACGAGGACAATGACATTGTACACTGTGCATAACAAATCTACAAAGTATTTTAACGTGCCTGTCTTTACATTTCTACTCCGCTGCCTTGGACTCCCATCACTTCTATCGATCGGGCATTATGTTTGGAGGTGTTTTTAGATAATTCTCAAAATTTATATGCGAATCGAAGACAGACACTTTTTAATTTCCTAATCCCTTTGCTAAATTAAAATTTCTGTTAAAATGCCGAGTATCGCAAAACACCTTTAGCATGTTTGTAAAACATATATCGTTGGGAAATACACTGATCGTACTTGCAGTGTTTTTAATTCTCTACCAATGTCCTTATCGAAGTGTTCTCTAACAGTCAATAATTTTCACGTTATAGGGTAAAAAAATTGTTTATTTTGTATAAAAAGGCAATAGGGACTTTCCTGATGGATTTTGGTTTTATCTTACGTACAGACCACTCCTCACAAGATAGCATGGGTGGCTTTCTGTAATATTTCACTTTCCAAAAACGTATAATGACTGGTGTATTCGGACTATTAGAAAATATAGCCGAAAACCAATAGATGAGGAAGATCATCTCAACATTATGCCGTACAAGATAATAATAATGCGACAATTACGGACACGGCTACTTATGTCAATATGGCGTGATCTATTGTGCAGAAAGTACTGAAAAGTTCTATCCCTACAAGATATGTCTTCTTCACGGGCTGTCAGATGACTTTGATAAGCGAAAGAATTTTGTGAACGAATGTAACTGTTATGTAATGGTACAATAAAACAACACTGGCATTAAGCGGGTTTGTGAAACACACATTTGTCGTTATTGAGCATCCGAAAAACCTCATTACTTCACAGAGTTTCACATACAAAACCTTTAAAATTGAGCAGGTGGTGCGGTATAGTTGACGAAAGAATTTGAGCTCCTTATTTTTTCTGGATACTCTTTCTAGTACGAAAAATCTAGAATTTCTTCAAAGTGACCACCATTTTTTTTTATTTTTTCAACAAGATTGAGCGTCGCCACACTTTACCCGTTCGCGCTTATTTAGATGAAGTTTTTCGAAATCGTTGGATAGTAGGAAGCGGAACTATTTAGTGGCCATCCAGATCGCCCTTACTAAATCCTTTAGATTTATTCTTGTAGGGCTATTAAAAAAGTAAAGTTTACGTGCCTAGATCAGTTTTCGAGGCAAGAATTCGGGAAACAATTGGAAATATCATCTACCATGTTCAAAAAGCATATATGCCTTTTGTATTGTTTATATTTACCATCTCCTAAATTAAAGAAACATTCATTGGTAAGAATCTACATAAATCGAAATTCATGTATATTTTGAATATCGCAAAAAGATCTTGCTTCGTACGGTTAAGATACAGATATTTTTTTATATAATATTGACACAATAAATGATGTTTTGGAAATTGTGCAATTGTGACAATTTGTGTTATGAAAATATGCCTTTATATTGTTCATTAGAGAAAATTCTAATTACAATGTTTCCTTGAATTTGGAATTGTTTGCATTTATTTATATCACGGCACAATTGGAAATATACTGCTTACATTCAGTTAAACTCAAAAGTTCAGTTTAAAATGACACAATACCTCTTGATGAGGCATAGTTTCTTCTGACACAAAAAATGTTATAATTTTCTGATGACCTGTATTAAAGCTCTAATTTCTCGGCTTATTCTCGTATGCTTTGTTTTCATTTCTATTGTCAGATTATGAAAATCAGCAGAGTATTCATTCTTTTAAATTAGGTATTTATTCATTGTAAATTAAGAAGAATTTGTTTGATATTTTTCGTGAAACGAGTCTACGTGATAGAATTCATATATGACTGTTAATTTTGATTAGAAAATAGTTAAAAAAGTTTGATTTAAAGTTCCATAATTCTAATATGAAACTCTATAAAAACGAATATTATGAATTATGACTATTGTCATATTACAATATGTGAATAATTTGTAGAAGATTTACATTTATATTTTTTTTACTCCCGTTTTTATTTCTCTGGAAGTTATTAAATTACTGATAGGTAACCTTTGAATTTTGCTTACTACTTTGCAAGATTGTTATAAATTTATAATGTAATTTAAGCAAGTTTTATATTATATAAATCACTTAGATTTTCAGTAACAAGTACTATGAGAATTTCATGACAATCAATCAATCAACATTTATAGGATGTTTTGTAGAAGGTTCGCCAAACATGGAGGGCAGATAGGTCGGCTCATGTGCGATATTATGTAGGCCATATAACATCTTGATAGCTTACGGTTTTTTTAATTTAAATTTTGTTTCTTAATTCTCAGGTTTTTACATTTTAACTTTTGTAACGTTTTTTACTGTATATTCACCAAATTAACTTAAATCTAATCTATGATGTTTGTTTGCTCTTCTGTATTCGATATTTGACACAAATAATGGGTTCAAAAAAATGACATGACTCCACAAAAGGCGTGATTCGATAAAAAAATCATTAAGTTAAACACTTTTTCACATTACAAATAAATAAGAGGCACATCGAGAACTTCGAATGCTGACAATAACTTCTCTACTTCAACCCCTTTCCAACGATATATCACACGTATTGGAAAGTAATTAGTATCATAATAAAATTTGAGATTGTAACTTACAAGGTTGGAATTACAAAAAATAAAACATATCAAGTTGCAATAATTTGTTATAAATTTTGTTCAAACTGGTTTCTACCGCTACGGATGAGTTGACGACACCTTTTTCTGAGTACTACAGTCGTAGTCTCTAGTCGCATCTCATCTCACTTGTTTCAAAAGCAACATTTATTCTATGTCTTATTAACGGCTACCTGGTTTCTATTTCTGTCTCATAAACGATTGGCGTGGTCGTCCCTATACAAAAAAATCAAAGAGAGTCAAGCCTGGGAACCTTGGAGGCCAGAGTACAGGGCCTCCGACTTCTCAATCCACGCGTTTGGGATTGAATTGTCCAGGAGCGCTCTGACAGTTCGCCTATAACGTGCTGGATAGCCAATTTTTTAAAATATTATTGGTCTGTCTTCCAATAGGATTTCATCTAATAAGATCGATAAATCTTTCATTAAAATTTCAAGTCATTTACGAAATAGGAATAGAAACCAAGGAGTAGTTAAGCGAAAGAATCAATGTTGCATTCCAAACAATGCGGGTAGATCGATCTTATTAGATGATTGGAAGACAGACCAATAATATCCAAAAAGATCCAGCACATTATGGGCAAACTGTCAGAGAGCTCCAGGACAATTCATTCCGTGGATTGATAGAGCGTGGATTGAGACCTCCAAGGTCCCCAGACCTGACTCCCTTTGATTTTTTGTATGGGGACGGGCCAAGCAACTCGTTTATGAGAGAGAAATAGAAACCAAGGAGCAGTTAAGTGAAAGAATAAATGTTGCTTTTGAAACAATGTGGAATGAGATGTTACTAAAGACTACGATTGTAGCAGTCAGAAAAAGTTGTCGCGATTGCATCAGTAGCGGTGGAAGCCAGATTAAACAAGATTTATAACAAATTATTGCAATTTGATGTATGTTTTATTTTTGTAGTTCTAACCTCGCAAGTTACTAACTCAAATTTTATTATGATATTAATTACTTTCCAATACGTGTGATATATTGTTGGAATGGGGTTGAAGTAGAGATGTTTTTGTGATCATTCGAAGTTCTCGATGTGGTTCTTATTTTTGTTTGTAACGTGATAAAGTGTTTAACGTTATTACTTTTTTATGGAACCTCGCCATTTGCGGACTCATATAATTTTTTTACCAATCATTTGTGTCAAATATCAATTGCAGAAGAGCATACAAACATCATAAATTCGATTTAAGTTTATTCGGTGAAGATACTGTGAAAAAGAAAAAAGTTACAATAGTTTAAAGGTAAAAATCTGAGAATTAAGACGAAAAAATTAAATTAAAAAAAAAAACACAAAAACCCTAAGCTATCTAGATTTTATATGGACTACATAATATAGCACATGAGCCCACCTATCTGCCCTCCATGTATGGCGAACCTTTTACAAAACACCTTGTATAAACAAAGTTTTGTACGCACTTTTCAACAGCGAAACAGTAGCATCATCAATCCCAATATTATATATATAGATATAGACTCATTTCTAAAAACTATTGTTTACTTTTAAACATTTCTTGTTTACGTGAGTTATTTAAATTCTATTTTGATAATTTGAGTTAAATATCCCTATCATTCCTTCTATGAAATGAAATATATACTCATAGTAAACTCGACCTCTATTTTTTAAATCAGTATTTCAAACTTTACCTAACAGCATCATAGCAGTTTCAGAGGAGAACAGACTTATTTTTTGCATATTCTGAAATATTTGACGATTGATAAAAATACATATATATGAGCCGATGCAAATATACTTCATCGGATGAATACTGAACATTGACGGTAGTAATAGAAGATTGTGTAGACTGCTATTGTTCCAATGGTAAGTACGTGACTTACCGGGGTTTTATTTTTTAAGTAATTTATTTCAAACCGTAACAATTCAATAACTCCGTAAGAGTGCTATTAAATAAAATGTGTCATTTTCCATTGTGTATATAATTTAAATAGTTTTTAAACAAATTATTAAAAATTACATACGAAAACCGATTGTAAAAGTGAGCTAAATATACTGTGATGACCCCTGTTAAATAGAAACATGATTTTATGGCTTAAGGAGAGTTGAAATAAATTGCGTTCTTGTGCTAATTTTAAAATGTTTTTCTAAAAACTGTATATGTCCTTATTTTAACCTTTATTAAGTATTTTCTCAAACAACAATTTGTATTTATTTACATCCAGATATCGTTTTTTGATAACAGCAACCACCAACAAATCGTGGAACACTTTGTGCCTAGTCCATCTTTCACATAGTTAAACCAGCATGGTTGCGAAAACTTCACTACCGAAAGTAGACGAAAACATAATTCAGGAGAGGCATAGAGGATTGATAATTTTCTAGTTGAAAAGTCGTCGACATCTGACCAGGTCTGTGGATGCATTAATTTTTTTGTCAAATCTAGTGTTTGATAAATTTACTTTGTATTAACCTCAGGTCAAATTTTTGGAAGTTTTATCTCTTACACTCAGCCATACATGGCATACAGAAATTTTGTATAGCACCCATTCTTCTTCTTCACCGTACTAGGAATTATGTTTGTTTGTTCGGGCAGCACGTAAGAACTACTGAACTGATTTTTCTAAATCTCTTTTGGTTACAAAGCCTATAGTTTGCCCTAAAATCTGGTACACATTTTATCTCCCTACATTGACAGAAACGGTAGATATAGCGACAAAACTTCTACGATGTTGGGTAAGTCACAATTACTCTATTGGTTCCAGCGCACACACACCAAATATTAGATACTTGCATTAGCTTAGCTTTTATTCCAGATTCGGAATATGTGAATGTAACTAACTTGTTTCGATATAAAAAAAAATAATTTGGCCAAGTTGGACTCGCATGCTAAGGGTTCCGTACCACCTTCAAGATTCTAATATTCCAGATTCATACAAGCAGGGAATGAGTGCATTTTCTTATATTTACCCATATATCTTTTAAAGGAAGCGTTTTAAATTTATAAAAAATATACATTTGGATTTTCCACACATAGACTTTTTATTTCATCTGCTTCAGGATTTGCTTGATTTTTATAAGAATATATATATATTTAATTTTCTAATTTGGCCCCCAAAAATTACATTAGAGGTTTATTTTACTAATAAACTTTCAAGGAAGCCTCTATATTCTACTGTCTGAATTTTGGGCTCTGTAGACTGGAAGATAAAGGGCAAAATAGATCAAGTTTTAAATTATAAATTATTAAATCTGTTATTCAAATTATTTAAAAATACAAATAAAATATATTTTTCAAAATTTAAATAGTGTAGTTACTAAAGTCGATGTTTAATATTCTTGTTAATATATTTTAAACAAATTATTTAAATATATGATATATTTGTAATTCACATAGTGAGCCATTTATCTGATATATTAAATGATGCTTTTGAAAATTGAATTTTTATTTAAAAATTACTATGGGGTTTTCTGATATTTTTTCTTATAAATTTCAAGTGAGCCCCAGTACCTTTAATTTTTTTCAAAATTTTAGGTAGTATGGTTTCGGAAATAAAGCGAGAAATGAGAATTTTTTATATCTTTATGTTAATATCTTGTAAACAATTAATTTAAAAAATATGAAAAATATGTATTTGTATTCCTCATGATGAGCCCTTTCATTTGATGTATTGCATGATGCCTTAAAAATATATTTTTATTTTCCATTTAATTCTATAATTTGGCCCCCAAAATTAATATTAGGGGTTTCTCCTTATTTTTCCAATAAAGTTCAAGTAACGGGCTATATGTCTATTTTTTTTCAAAATTTTACAGCTTTTGGTTTCGGAGATAAGGGGGGGGAATGGGTCAATTTTTTATATTTTTGTTAATATCTTTTAATTTATTTATTTTAAAATTATGAAAAAAACATATTTGTTTTCGTCATAATGCGCCCTTTCCTTTGATATATAACATAATGGGTTAGAAACAATTTTAATTTTATATTTTCCATTTATTCTGTAATTTGCCCCCCAAAATTAAAAATAGAGATTTCTATTAAAATATGAATAAAATATTTTAGTATTCCTCAGATTGGGACCTTTCATTTGATGTATTACATGAAGCGTTTGAAAAAAAAAAATATTTTTAAATTTTCATTTAATTCTATAATTTGCCCCCCAAAGTTAATATTAATGGTTTCTCCTTATTTTTCCTTTAATGTTCGGGCAACGTTCTATATTTCATGTTTTTTTTCAAAATTTTAGGCTCAGTAGTTTCGGAGATCAGGGGGAGGGGAACAGTCGATTTTTTAGTTTTTCCCCCTAGAAGTACCCCTAAAATCAAAATATAGAGTAAAGTAGAATTATAATTATATAGGGTGCCTAAAAAAATTGTGAAAAAATTTTGTTATATAGAACATGAGCAGTTGCATATATGGAGTACCTGAAATATGGGGCGAACTAAAGTTAATTACACAGTGTGATTCAAACAAGATTAGTAAAAGTTGCATATGAAGGGTGGTTTAAAGGAAGTGTTGAGAGAAATTATATTTTATACTGTGTTTCAAAAATATTACAAAAAATTGTGAAATAGCTTAGCTTATAATCAGTTGCACAGAGAAGATAGTTGAAATATAGGATGGAGTAGAGTTATTGTTAAGTATTTAAAACATGTTATATTGGGTAACCAATAAGCAGCAGCATATACAGGACGGTTGTAAAACAGGTTGAAGTAGAGATAAATTTACCAGGAGATTAAAAAAAAATTTGAACAAAATTGTTTTAAAGGGTGCTTCATAGTCAGTTGCAGTTTTAGTGAAATATATATTCATGGATTTATAGTTATATAGGGTGGTGCAAAAATGTTATACTGGGCGGCCGATAAGTAGTTGCATATGCAACATGGTTGAAAAAGAGGATGGAGTAGAATTATAATTAAATATAAAAACTTCAAACTTCAAAAATGTTGTAGGATTGAGGCGAAGTAAAATTATCACATACAGGGTGATTAAAGCAATGATAGAAAAGTTGCATATTAGGAGTGGTTGAAATATAAGGTAGAGACAAATTGTAATTCCTAGGGTGGTTAAAAAATTTCAGAAAAAATGGTATACAGATGTCCATTAATAGTTGCATAATTAAGATAGTTGAAATACAAGTGGAGCACAGTTATGGGTAAGTGTTTAAAAAACTGTTATATTTAGTGGTCCCTAAACAGATCCATGTTGTTGAAGTATTGTGTAGAGTAAAATTATGGTTATACAGAATAGTTCAAAAACTGATAGAAAAATAAGTTATAAAGGTTGACTAATTGGCAGCAGTATATGTAGGATGGTTTAAATATAGATGGACATAGAGTGATAGTTACAAGGTAAATAAATAAAATCTTAATACAATTATTATATAGGGTGGACCAATAAGCAGTTGCAGTTTGGAGATTGGTGGATTTATAGTTATAGAGAGTGGTACAGAAAATGTTATATTGAGTGGCCCATACGTATTTATAAATACAAGGTTGTTAAAAGCGAAGGCGGAGTAGAATGTTCGAAAAAAAAATTGTTATATAGGGTAGACCATGAACAGCTGCATCCTACTATATGGAATACCTAAAATTTGGAGCGATGCAAATTTATAATAATACGTTGTGTTTAATACAAACTTAGAAAAAGTTGCATGTAAAGTGTGGTTAAAATATAGCGTGGAGAGAAGTTATCCTTTACAAAGCGGCTCAAAAATTATCAAAAATAGTTGTTATATAGCTTAAACCATAAACAGTTGCCTAGCTGAAATATATGGTGGAGTAGCTATACTTAGGTGTTTAAAAGATGTTATACTGGTTGATAAATAAACAGCAGCATATACAGGATGGTTGTACTATATGGTGAAGTACAGTTACAGTTATACAAGGTGGTTCAAATTTTTGGCCCATAAGCACTTGCAGTTTAGGTGAGATATATTAGGGATTAGGGGATCTATAGTTATATAGGGTGGTTCAAAAAAGTTAAAAAAAGGATCTATAGGATAGCTCAAATGTTTCATAAACTATTTTTTTGCAAAATTTGTACATTCCATACGGGGGTGAAACTGCAGATAACGGCTAGTATTAAATAAATTATTGTTCGAAGCCAGAATACCCAACTAAACTAAACCAATCGATTATATTACAAAAATAAAGGTTCAGAATTTGCAGTCTGCATCAACAACAAATTCTATACCAAAAGAAACTTGCAGACATACTGATTAATAACGGGATGATGGAAGTCGATGATGTACAAGATCGCTTGACAAAAATTAAATCTAATATTTTGAATTTCGAACTCAGCAAAACCAAAAATAAACAAACTAATAAAAGGAAATCTCACAAAGAAGCCTTGGTTCTGTAATGAAGTCGAGGAAAATGTAAAGAAAATAATAAAAGCTTCTTTAGGGTACCTATCAAGAAAGACCCAGCAATCATACGCCAACTATAAAAAAGTTAGAAATCAAAAACGCTCTAGTGAGAGACATAAAAAACGAGCCTCGATTTTCGAAAGAAATGGAACACGGATTTTAGGATTTGAAGAAAGAAATATGTTTCTTCATGAAGAAACAACGGAACTGATAAATTTAAAGCACATATAGAAGAATACCTGAATAAAATACTTAAGAATATATTTGCGGAAGAAAAATTCACGCTCAGAGAATCAAGTAGAGGACGCACAGAAAAGGCAAAAAAAAAACAGTAAAATTGTAGGAAACATGAGAGGACGCGACGCACCAAATACCATCACTAATTAAGAACATTCTAAAATATAATGTACCAGTACCAGAAGAATAGAAAACCAGAAAATTAATATTACTGTCGAAGAATAACGAGTAAACCACAAAATAACGCTGTGAGACGAAAATAGGTACGCAGGGGCAGATTGTGCACTGACGTAATTATTGTTAGAAGATAAATTATTGAAAAAGTGAATGTAAGGAACTGGTCATACTTTATTTAAAAAAAGCACTCAATGGACTAAGAGCAATAGTAGTGAATCACCTTCTATATAAGAGAGAAATCTCCTTAGACATCATAAAAACATTCATACACATAGCAAAATAGAAGCCTGAATAGATCGAAGACCAACAAACACAATAGAGTTTGGAATGGAAATCAGACAAGGAAACTCGTTGAATCGCTTATTATTGAACCTAATAAGAGATAAAGTAATAAGGAATGTCAAAGATAGAAGAAGATATTAGAATAGGAAACAAAAAATCTACATATTATACTACGCAAATGATGAGTACTGAAGTGAAGAGAGTAAAAAAGAAATTTCGTAAAGTTTGTTGAGGAAGTCTTGGATTATATCATTTTTCCTGTAATCTAGTAAGGCAATTTCGAAAAATTGCCCGGATTACCGGCTGGCCGTACAGAAATTCATCCTTACAGTTATTCTGAGAGAAAGAGATGTCTACAAATTGATCAACCAGTATTCCGCGATATAAATATTGTTTTGTATATTGTGTGATACTACTTATCTGAGTTTGGAGACCTTTCAACCCCAATTCTAGAGTCGTTGTTAGTTACTTTGTATTGTAGTTCGAAGTTTATTCTAATATGTTCGTTTTGGTTCTGATTTTTTTGTTTGTCAAAATTTTGACAGTGACAATTTGTCATTATCGCCAATTGACACTAAATTCTAGCAATACATTTCTCCAACCCAAACCGAAATCGATTGAATGTTGCCCGATTTCTGCTTTGATTAACATCATACAGCTGGCTTCCTTTCTCTTTCTCTCAGAATAACTTTGAGAAAGAATTTCTGTATGGACAGCCAGTTCTTCGGGCAATTTTTCGAAATTGCCTTACTACACTTAGTCCTCCATTTACAATTTTTAAATACTTATCTGTTGCAGGAAAAAGTCTGAGTCTAATGAACAGGCAAAATAACGATAATAAAAATCAAAAAAGAAGTCAAAGAATAGTATGTAAAGTTTCAGGACATATTTTACTACGAGCATAAAATGTTCTGATGGTTCAGCTGTCGATATGTACATGCGTAGAATTGTGAGCTGTTGTGAGCCACTTTAAATGAGACATCGTCCTGAAAATTCCCTTTGTTGAATCTGGAATGTATTCTCCGATCGTGCTTCACAAAAATTATAATTTTTTCTGAGTTCTTTGGAAATAACACCACATAAACCTGAAAGTCTGTATATTTTAAAAGTCCAAACGTTTCAAGGTCTAAACCAGACCTCGTTTTCAATGGTATGAACACAAATTGAACAAAAAATTAAAAAATTTAAAAAATGAAGAGGATTCGCAATGACAAATATCGTATTCCTAAAAAAATCTTTAATAAAGAGTTAGATAAAATTGAACACAAAACAATAACTAACATTCAAGACTTTCCCACTCTTTCAGAAATACTGAAAAGAATGAAAAACAGATTTAATATTAAAATAACTTTCAAAACAAGAAATACACTCAAATCAATTTTAACAAAAACTAAACCAAACAACGTAACACAAAACTCCAAACACTATATTTATAAGATTCCTTGCGAATGTAACAAATTTTATATTAGAGAAACCTCTAGGCCTATAAATGTTCGAATAAATGAATACAAAAAGTATATAAACAAACGACAATTCGAAAAGTCAAAAGTTTGTGAACATGCCTGGAAGCTTGGTCATAATATACAATTTCAAAATTCAACCATATTACACAAAGAAGAACACAACACAAAACGAAAGCTGAAAGAGTCTGCTTTAATTTTATTAAATGAAAGCGATTGTATAGCTAGTACTTCTATAGAATTCAGTCGTTCCCGGTTGCAAATAAATCTCATTTTTCTAGGATTTTCCAGATCTGTGTGCTAGTTTCCCGATAATCCTAGATGTCGGTCTTACTTCTCGCGTCTAAAAATTTACTGCTATGTATCAAATACATAAATCAGTGTTCGAGAGGACATTCTATTGTCGGAAGCGCAACTGATGAAGGTTCCCGACCAGAAACAATATATATCATATATAGTGTCTTGCGTACAAAAGAATGATCCCTCGAAGACGGTGGCCACAATTATCATCCAGGAAACAAAAATTATTATGTTTTTGCAAGTTCCTTACAAATGCCCTTTGGGAAGTACCGTGATATAGTCAATATGTATATATTGTTACGGATTATCGTAGGTTTCAAGTATACACTAAGGTCGAACTTTATTCAAAATCAAAATACAATACAAACAGAATTTGCAATCTGACATTTACTGTCAACCATTTATGTACTATTTGACCTTCAAGAGTTTTCGAGATTGCTCCATGGCACTAATGTAGAAAACTTTAGATTTTTCCCGGAATGTCAATTACCATTTCCTGGCAGTGACATCTAGTTTGTATAAATAGAGTCTTCCCTTGAGCACGGTTATAACATTCGGTGAAAATATATACTCACTGACAAAGAAATCACAACACCCCGAAGGAAATTAATAATATTGTAGTCGTTTTTTGCATTTTTAAATTTACCAAACACGAACTGTTTGATGGGATTAAAATATTCAAAATCGATATTTGGTAATGTTAAAATTTGCCAGCCAAGTTTGAATTTGAAAGAGGTCGAGGTATTGCTTTACGGGAGTCGGGTATTTCATTTTGAGAAATCGCTAACCGCTCGAACAGAAATCAAACTACCGTACTACTGTTATCAAGCGTGGTTTGATAATACCCAAAATCGGAGAAGACTACGCACCGGTCGTCGAAGGAGCCCAAATGAAGTTCAAGGTCGACGTCTAAGATTTATGGCCGTTTTTCGTCAACTCGAAATTTGGCTGATGAGTGGTTAGGAGAACAAGGCTATCTTGTAAGTGACTTTGGAGGTTCTAAGACATGAAATACAGGAAGCTTGGTATAGTATTTCTCAAGAAGAAATAGACCACATTATTGAATCAATGCCAAGCCGTGTTGGAAAGTGTATAGATAACCGTGCTGGACAAAAACATTTTTAACAAACTTAATAATAAAAAAGCATTTAAAATTTTAATCATTTACTCCTGAATATGTCATCAATGTTTTATCAAAACAATATTAAATTTAAACATCTCCTGGGTGATTTCTTTGTTAGTAAGTATATTAACTAAAATGTCAACCATTTAATTTATCGATGTTTAAATGACGTAAACATAATCTAATTTTAGTAAGTCAAATTATTCTAAATATAGAATTCGTCTTATTATATGTATAACAATATGTAATCTATTTTGAGATTAATAATTAAATTCCTTTTGTTTTATAATGACTTCACTGATTTTGTAAAATAGTAGATGATAAATGATCTGCAACAGGTTAACTACTCATTGAAGACCAAGTGTTCTAAAATACATACACAAATAGATTTATCACAGTCTTCCTGTATAGTTTAAATATTTCAGAAATCGAATTACCGTCGCTCCGTTAAGCACATAAATAATGCTTCGCTTTATTTTGTTCTCAAATTTGGCATCAAAAGACTTCTAAAGGAGATGTTTAAAAGCATTTTCCCGCAAGAATCTTAGATGTTAATAGTCTCGACTTTCATTCTATCGATTCAGTACTAAAAGGTTAATTAATATTACCACAATGGAATTGATCTTTAGCGATGACGGAAGTTAAATACGAATGAATACCTTATGCCGGTGTGACGTTGAAAATACATCAATTTGCTGGATAAAGTTGTTTGCACCATACATTGAATTCTCGCTAGTTGACTGCTTATTGGGGGTTTTCTCCTCTCACTTCATTTTTCTGCTGTGGAGACTTTCAACTCAAAGTCCGAAACTGATAACGACATTAGTCACTTTATTTTTGTTATGCGTTATTTCTCGAATGTTTGGGGAGGAACACAGTATTTTGTGTTTGTCAAATAAATAAAATTTGGCTATTTTTCTCGACTAGAAATAATTGCTTCAAAGAAAGATCAGCATCTGTAGAAAAAGGTCTGGTATTATGTGCTTGGCTAATTGTGATTTGTCCCAGTCTCTTCGGCAAATGTTGTTTTTCCTTACATCTAAAGGCTTAAGGTCTCACCAGTATACGGATGACTACAAATACAAGATACACTGCAAACGCAATTCTTGGAATTTTTGGCTACGTTAAACGTAGCATGCATGCTTCAACATAGATCGCAATATATGATTTGTTTAAACTTTTAACTTTAAATTTATTTCCTAAGCATCGATTGTTTTCGATTAACCTGGAATATATAGTATTACACTCACAATGTAGTTTGGCGTTGAAAAGTGTCCACAGCAGAGAAACAAAATAATCATTGGCCTCCTCAGCAATCATTTAAACGTACTCTCTAATGAAGTCCTAAGATAAATCTTATGTTGGATCTTTATGAAATAATCTAGGCGATTTTAATATAAATTACTGTTATACACCATGTTCCCTACTCTGTTATTCTACTAATAACCTAAAACAAATCAGGTAAAATTACAAATTTTGGGAAAATATGTTTTGTAGTTTCTAAATGATTGAGGAGGCAAATAGTTATTTTGGATGTTTATGTGGGTTTTTATTCCTCACAATGGTTTCTGAAAAAACACAGATAAGTAAAGTAATTGAAAATCAAAGTGTAGTATCTAAGAGCACTTTGTGGAAACTGCCCGGAACACTAGTTGTCTTCTTATAGAAAAACTCTTTCGCAGAATTAACTGTGAGAAAGTAAGTCTACGGATTTGTCAACTAGTTTTCCTGTATAATATGTTGAGATGTGTTTTGTGTGATACTTATCTGATGTGACGTTTCGATTCCTTATCAGGAATCGTTGTCGAATAATGTAGTTTGAAATAATTTACACAATATTATAGTGTTATATACGCCGTGCGTTCAATTAAAATTTAAAAACTAATATTCACTACCACTTTGTAGAACGTTTATTTACATCAAATATACACAACAACTGATTCGAATATCGCAATAATAATACAACATAAGCTCTTCGCCGCACTAACTGTCTGCTGCGATGATGGACCGCTCCTTTTAAAATCAGCATCGAATCCCCTCGTACAATCCAATATCAATTTTAGTTAAGTTTTTTTTCCATCCGAACCTTCTAGCTCTTCTTTTTTTTTCTATCCCAGCGATTGATGTCTCACGGAATGAAACCAGGGACGTACTGGATAGATTTTTATAACAATAGGTTGATTTTTTGGCAATGTCAATTTGTTGATTAATTGACTTTGAAGTTTCCTTTTTGATGTACATTTGCTAGCAGCTGTTGTCATGTTACCGGTATATCTACAGAGGGTGTTCAAATTTCTCACTATTCAACATCATGCAGACACATTCTTTGGTTTTTCTCTTTTTGGTGTGCTCTTCTTTAAGTAATATTTTTGTCTTATTCCATTCCATTTTGTGTATACCATTATCCGTGAGTACATGGTTTGCCAATCTTGATTTGTCAATATGTCTTCTTGAGACGTGTATTGGTACTCTTTTGTTCTAATTTGGATGTTTCACCGGTATATGTTTTTCCGCAGACACAAGGTACCCTGTACTCACAATTTTTGGAATTTTGAGTAGCGTTTTCCGGTTCTGTTTTTGTTAAATTTGATCTTAATGTTAATTGTTAAAAAACGTTTTTAGTATGTATTTATCTCCAATACGTTTAATTTTTTTGGATAACCTGGAGACATAGGGAATAACGTTTACAATTGGAGAGTTAATATCAGTTTGTGTGTTATTATTATTATTTAAATTGGAAGTCTTTTGTGTTGCTTGTGTACTTTGTTGGATTCTTTGTTTTTTCTCGATTTGGTGAATTGTTTTGTTTATGAAATTTTTTGGGTGTTCGTTTTGTTCTAAAACTTCCTCTATCAAATGTAGTTCTTTCTTAAAAATTTTCTTTATTGACGAAACATCTTTTGCTCTGTTAATCTGAAGTTGGTAGACAATGTAACTCGTTCCTCGAGGTTTCCTTGTACTTCCATCGTCTTGAAGTGGTTGATCTCACAACGTTTCAGTAGTTGTGTATCTGCTATTGAAACGTTGTGATATCAACCACTTCAAGATGATGGAAGTCCAAGGAAACCTCGAGGATCTTTTGCTCTGTCGCGTAAGGATTTTATGACTCCTTTTTTTAAATACAAAGCATATGGAGCAATAACACTGGCTATCAATACATCCAAAAGAAAATAAAGGTCTCTGTTTAATATAATATTCATAAGCATTTTTAACAAATTTAAAATCTTAACGAAAATACAAGCTATACAAAGTAAACTTATGAGCTTCCAAAATATCTTTGGTATATCCCTATCGAACGTCTGTAGTCAATAGGGTGTGTTTTGCATTGACTGATATTGAGTATTTCCACTGGTACTTCGTCAGACCCTAGAACTTTTCTCTCTGTTTGTACCATGGGTTGGAAGTTATCTTGAAGTAATTTCCAGGTATATTAGCAGCTAAAGACGCTCACCTCTTTCATTTAGCTCACCTAATCTATATATTTGTTTACCCACTGATTTTTCACATAGGCCAATTTGGCCCTTTAAATCCTTCATAATTATAGTGACATCTTTAATTTGGACCAACTATGATACAATTTCTATATCTAGGTATCGTCTATTTCTTCATCTTCTTTATTTTGTTGTAGTCGCGCGTATCTGAATGAGGTACTAACATCACTCGAAATGAGAGGTGTACATAATTTCTTACTAAATGTTTCACAGTCTCATCATCTTAATTAAGATCATTACCCGCTGCCTTGAAATTTTTCATGTTTTTGATTAAGGGCGCCGCTGGGATTAGTGTTAGTGGGAGCATCAGGATCTACAAATACTATTATAACGAATATAAAATATAGAATTATACATGTATATGATGTGGCTAAATACAATATCAAATTCAAATCAGGCGGGTATTAGATAGTATATTTCGCTAATCGAAATCATACTTAATATCTGTAGTCGATAGTTGGAATTATTCCTTGGGAATCATCGCTGTAGAGCAATGAATAGGGGTTTTCGCGGAAGCCGTTCTAAATCGATTCAGAATCGCTTCATTATTTTTGGTTCTATTTTTGTTCTGTCCCTAAATCGGATCACCGGAGTTCACATAGTGTTTTGTTTCATGTCATCTGTAAAAATCATTTTGTGGTTAATTTCTATGGGTTAAACGGTGCGCATGAACAATCTGTAAATTTTTAGGAACTGAAAATATCTCCTGAATTTAAATTTTCAAATATTGAATGAATATCACTATAGAGTAATTCCTTTCCAGTCATCATTATCATTCGGAATATTTATTTTGTCTAGAAATTTAATACTAATAACTTCACAAAAGGGCATATAGACCATAATTATAGCTAAAAAATGCTTAAAAATTACTGACCCTATAAATATTACTACCCTGAAAGTAGTCGACAAACGACAAAAAATCTGAGAATATTTTGGTATTAATATTTAGCAAGCTACATGGGCTGTAAAATTAAACTTTTTGCAAATGTAATGAAATGCACATCTTTATTTTGATAAAATCTGAATATTCATTTCATTAAAATTTTGATTTTTGAATTTATTTCAAAAATATTAGGTGTTAAATTTATAGGTTCAATTTTTTTTCGGTATTTGTTATACAATATTCAGCAAGCAATATGGGCTGTAAAATTAAACTTTTTGCCAATATAATGAAATGCACATCTTTATTTTGATAAACTGTAAATGAGCATTTCTTTAAAATTGTAATTATTACATTTCTTTCAAAAAATATTCTATTTCAAATTTTCAGGTATCCGACATTCAATATTTAGCAAACTGCATAGGCTTTACATTTTGAAAATATAACGAAATGCGCCTGTTTAATTTCATAAAGTCTAAATGTGCATTTATACGTTTTTAGGGTTCCGTATATACAATGTAAGGATACCCTTATAATATCACTCAGGATTTCTGCCTCTATCACATCACAGCAATTTTCTCCTAAACTACTGGACGGAAGAGGTTGGTATCAATGTATAGTTTGGTGACCCGATCAGAAGTACATCGTAAATGAAGAAATTTTGGATTTTAGGGGTACTTCTAGGGGGAAAAACTAATAAAATCGACAGTACCCCCCCTGATCACCGAAACTACTGAGCCTAAAATTTTGAAAAAAATAGGAAATATAGATCGCTCCACGAACTTTACAGGAAAAATAAGAAGAAACTATTAATATTAATTTTGGGGGGCAAATTATAGAATTAAATGAAAATTTAAAAATTAAAATTATTTCAAAGGCATCCTGTAATATATCAAGTGAAAGGTCAGATTCTGAAGAATACAAATATATTTTATTCATATTAAAAAAAAACTAAAAAGATATTAACGAAAATATACCAAAATTTACCCATTCCCCCCTCTCCCTTATCCCCGAAACCATAAAACGTAAAGTTTTGAAAAAAAATAGAGGTATGGGGTCTGACCTGAAGTTTACTGGAAAAATAAGGAAAAACCTCTACTTTTAATTTTGGGTGGCAAATTACAGAATTAGATGGAAAATATAAAATTAAAATTGTTTCTAACCCATCATGTTATATATCAAATGAAAGGGCTCATTATGACGAAAACAAATATATTTTTTCCAAATTTTTAAAGTAAATTAATTAAAAGATATTAACAAAAATTTAAAAAAATACCCATCCCTCCCTATCTCCGAAACCATAAGCTGTAAAGTTTTGAAAAAAAAAACAGGAAATACTGGAAAAATAAAGAGAAACCCCTAATATTCATTTTAGGGTCAAATTATATAATTAAATGGAAAATAAAGAATTATAATTGTTTAAACGGACAAGTAATAGGTATATTAAATCAAAGGGCTCATTATGACGAATACTAATATATTTTTTAATAAATATTTTAAAATATATTTAAAAAATTACCCATTCCCACCTTTATTCCCCAAACTATAAGACCTAATTTTTTTGTTTACAGGAAAAATACGAAGAAATCCCTAATATTAATATTGGGGCCAAATTATAGAATTAAACGGAAAATAAAAAAAATAACGCATCATGCAATACATCAAATGATTATTATGAGGAATACAAATACATATTTTTCATATTTTTTAAATTAATTGTTTACAAGATGTTAACATAAAGATATAAAAAATTCTCATTTTTCGCTTTATTTCCGAAACCATACTACCTAAAATTTTGAAAATAATTAGGAGTACTGGTGCTCACTTGAAATTTTTAAGAAAAATTATTAGAAAACCTCCATAGTAATTTTAGGGACAGATTATACAATTAAGTGGAAAATAAAATTTCAATTTTCAAAAGGCTCATTATGTGACTTACAAATATATCATATTTTTAAATCATTTGTTTAAAAGATATTAACAAATATATTAAACATCGACTTAATTCCCACTTTAGAAATTACACTATTTAAATTTTGAAATATATATTTGATTTGTATTTTTAAATAATTTGAATAATATATTTAATAATTTATTATTTAAAACTTGAACTATTTTGTCCTATATCCTTCAATCTACATATGTATTCTTATTCTTCAAAACTCTCCCTTTAAAAGATATTAGGGCAAATATAAGAAAATGCACTCATTGCCTGCTTGTCTGAAACTGGAATATTAGAATCTTGAAGGTGGTACGGAACCCTTAGTATGCGAATCCAACTCGCACTTGACCAAATTATTTATATCACAATTACATATAAAATAATCCAAATGCCAAAGTCTAACATATCGGTCTTTAAATATTTGGCAAGCTACTATATCGGATGTAAAATTCGACTTTGAAAACGAAACTAAAGTAAAAATTGCCTCTTTTTTAAATTTCACATTCACTTAAAATTATGCTATATTAAATTCTGATATATTTGCCTGCTGATGTTAAGGAAAATGCTTATCTGGACTTAAGATTTCATTTACTTCAACAGAAAATTACCCCAACCTCTTTATTCTAATCTTTATGTGCATTGGTATATAATTAAATGTGTATTTTTAAATTAGCTTGGAATAAGTTTTTTTCCAATTAAAAAAGTTCTGAAAATGTAGTGGTATACAAAGCTAGGACCTGGTTATATCTGTGTCTTTATTAAAAATTATAATGCTAACTATTTAGAAAAAATTAAATTGTATTATTAAAAAAAAACTGTAAATTTATAGCAAAGGATATTTTCACCCAAACAACATGCTAAAGTATTTTAGAATAAAACATTTTAAAAAAATGTAACCGACTTCCAAGTATTATTAAAAAGTTGAAAATAATTATAACAAAATATAACTCTAGACAGAAAATAACACATTCAATTTTGTTAGGTACCTACACACAAAGTAAAAAATTTAAACATTAAAAGGTGCTCATTCTGCACAAATTTATTACCTACCTAGTATATTTTTTATTTACGTTAAACCAGTCAACAACATATTTGAAGATTATAATAATGATTTAATTTTGGGTATCAATTCTGCCAATTAATTTGAAAATTGATTATTTTTGTATTTATTCTGACACTTCTAGTACCTATATTATATACTTCTAAAAATCCATCAGTCCTCATCACAAAACAAACTGTAGTCCAATATCTTTGTTAATTAAAAATATTATTTATGAAAAAATACTATTTTAAGTTCTAACAGGAATTGGTAATAAAATTGCAACAATTTTATTTCTTCTACATTAAATTAAAAATAATTTACAGAAGGAATTTTGGCTATTTCCACTTAACTCCAACTGCTAAATTCAAATTCAAACGAAAGGTGAACTAAACATACTTCGATAGACTTCGGACAGCCGAGTGGGTTAGAAATCAGGTAGAAGCGCATAATTCTTAGAGCTTTTACTTATATATGCTCTAAGGTTGATAGAACTAAAAATCCTTGCTCCAGAGCAAGAACCATTTAAATCGATTCATAATCGATTCAGAACCAGTAACTGCTTACCGCGAACACCGAACTCAAGACTACTGTAACCCAGATCACACAATTTTATAGCAATAGATTTCACAATACAATTATAGGTTGCTATTGTTACCGGGTGTTGTCGTCTATAGGATGTTGTTTCATTTGGGATTCGTTCACTTAGTTCTATATTGGTTCATTTTGAGTAATTTTGTTCCGCGAACGGCGTTTTCAGAAAATTACGGTAATATTACCGTTGAACCGATTCAGAACGGCTTCCGCTAAAACCCCCAATAGCGCTTCGGTTCCGGTCACCTTACGCTGTTCTAGTTGCAATTGTGAAGAAGTGAGCAAATCAGTTGTCGGTATTACTTAAATCTATTTAAACAACGACATTATTTATAAGATAATTTGTTGAGTAGCTGCTTAATTAATAAGTGACATTAGACGTTCTTTATTTAAAAAGCGTAATAATCATTCTAATGAAGATGACTAACCTCATAATAAGTCATACAGACCGGATACAGAAAAAGTGGATAGTCTCGATATGTTGTGTTGGTCTTCCTACCTAAGTCATTTAAAATATCGTTTATTATCCACATATACCGGAAAATGAGACTCAAAAACCATAATGACTTAATTAAGTAGTCCGTATCTTTACCATATAAGAGTCATTTTTGCTTAAAAGTACGAGCTTTGCGCGTAAAGAGTTTCGAGCAGACGCATTGCCAGATTGTTCTAGCAGAAGCATTACTGGATATTGGGTTGTGTTAAGACTTCAGTTATCAAGTCAATTATGACCTATACTTGAAACTACTTAGACATCATTGGAACCCTAGCAAGATATACAATTTTAAAAATGTTAACTTTGACGCTAAACGAGCTTTCCGACATGGCTTGCAACATATCCGTGGTTAGCCTAGTCGGTCTAGAAGGGCAATTCAAGAAATATATTTGAAAAGATCATGGATAGAAGGGAACTTAGCTTCTTTGAATTTTTAAATACAGCATATCACAAGACAGTTAAAGAAACTTGATTAAAACTTCGATCAATCGTTAAAACAATTTATTTTGCGGATCACGTGATCTACTACGTGTGAAAATCGATGAGGGGTTTTGTTTTTACAGACTTGCTACATTTTCGAGTTGACTTTAGAGACGAAATTTTGAGGAATCATTTAGAATCGGGAGGAAAAAAATTCTAATACATATCACATCAAAATCAAAACCAATTGTTTTTAATTTGTGCAGAAGTTTTTAAAAGCAAAATATTTGAGGAGGGGATTTTTCGGTATTGGCTGATGAGGCTGCTGATATTAGTGGCACAGAGCAATTATCTATTGGTGTTTGCTATCTACGTTATGATCAAGATGACAAAAAACAACAATGATTTGTAGAAATTTCCTCAGATATTTACCGGTACATTAATTGAATGTACAAGCCATTTCGGAAACTATTCTTCGCTTCCTGCAAGATTGCAATCTTCATTTAAATAAAATTATTAGCTAAAAATACGACAGGTGTGTGGCAGTTCACATAGGGGTGTTCAGAAAATTATTAAATACAAATATTCTGAATACTGCCAATGAAGTAAGAAATACTGTTGGTACTAGAAAAGTCAATAAATTTTTGGTGAGAGAGCACCGTACGGAGGTATAAATTTCAAAATAAACCGGTATTTTGTCAAACGCGTCTTTAAGTCAAAAGCATCAGAATATGAAATAACTACACAAGTGTCCGAACTGAAAAATTTGGACAATATTAAAACACATTTCAACTGTTCATATTAAAATTTATTCAATACTTTCCTCGACCCAGATTAATTAAAATTATGGGAATAGAATCTGTCTAATGTAAATAACATTCATCCTCAGTTTACATATGGAAAATAGTTTGCTACTTATAAATTGCTTATTCTAAATAAGAAATTAATCTAATGAGTTATAAATCCTAATACTGGTTAGTGTGTAGGTATTTATTTTAACATAATGCATTCTTAAATTCTGCAAATAATTTTTGGTATTGATGATTAATAAATTATATTGGTTTTCTTCCGTACCGAGCTAAATGGTATTGTTATTTAGAGAAATGAATTTTCGTAAATTTATTATATTTATATATGTTATATGCAAAATATATTAGTACTTAGTTCACACAGTCGAGAAGTCAACGGAATTTAAAGCGTACGTGACTTCTCAGGGATATCAAATTTCATCTCCAATTATATGCAAACAACTTCCCGGAAACCTACACGAGTCCGTTTACCCAGTAAAATCGCTGACTTGCATCAGCATTTTTGTCGATGTTATAAAAGCAACTGGAAACGATCTCGTGTTGTCATTCAAATATTATCACTTATAGTATTAAGTATTTCAAGTAATTAATTGTTTAAATTTTGATTTTGTATGTTTTAAATAAATAATCTTTTTTAAAAAAGTGATTTGAACCAAAGTGAATATAAAATTAGCGCATTCAGTAGGATATTCCAGACACAGCTAGAACACGAAGATTTCTAACTAGTTGTGATGGTTTCCAAGCCTTTGCAGAATAGATCCTACTTGAAAAGGACAACAACTACCAAGTACTAGCAAGGGAACAAGCAACCAGGCTAACCAGTGCTAAGTGACGCGAAGAACAGTCCGATGCGAGGAATAATAACGTAAGAATCATATAAAGTAACTATTTTTTATTTTGATTTTATTTTGAATGACCACTAGTTCTTTCATTTATATAATATTTTATTCCTCATAACCTTACCTTTCCTAAATAAATATAATATAATTGAAACTATATATTTTATATAATCATATTATTTTATTTCCATTACTTTGACTTACATATTCGAAGTATTTGAAACATTATTTCAAGTTTATTTACCATTTATACATTCCTATTTCAAATTTGTTATTACTCTATTAAACATTGCTCGATATTAGATTTTGATAAACTAGATATTTACCATTTACATTTAAAACTTCAACATTTAATTGTTATTTATTGTGCGAATTTATACAATTATAAAAATGACCACCACTAGACAAGCAGCTACACCAACCGTAGAACCCTATAAGCTATCGGAAATATTTGCCATAATTCCTGAGTATGATGGTAATCCGATATTTTTCAATACTTTCATATGCTCCAGTAATACTGCTTACAGCATGGCAACGGATAATCAGCAAGTATTGCTAATTCTCCATATCAAAAATAAGTTACGCTATAGAGCGGCTGAGTTAATTAATTCGCGAAACCCTAGTCAACTAGCTGAAAATCAAACCCTCCTAGAAAATCATTTTGGAGATCCTAGGGATCTCTCGGCTCTTATACAGGACTTGCAAAGAATGCGGCAAACTTCTAATGAATCCCCTCTTACATTTTCTGCTAGACTTCAGAAGCATCAGGTGAAAATGCTAGCAGCTATAAACATTTTAAACATCAACAACGCCAACAACCAAAGACTCATCACTTGAACAATCTGCAATTCGGACTATATCACAATGACTATAACTATTCTCAAAACGAAAATCAATACAACCCTTTACCCAACGAGTACGGAAACGTACAAGAATATTACCCTAATGATTTCGAACAAAACGGTGAACCACAATATTTCAACACTAAACAGTTTAACGAATATTATTCTGACAAACCTGATTCTTCTCAAGTAAATGTTCATTTGACCCCCACTCAGTCAGAACCCCAGACCAAGAAATTTCAGAAATTCAAACCCAAATACAGGCAATGAATCTGGACGACTTCAGCCCGAATGTCAACTTCCCAGAACAGAACTTTCTGTAAGACCCCTTCTTTCCGTCAACTCCAAGAATCTTTATTATATTACTGATTCTTCAAACACCTATAAACTTCTTATCGATACGGGTGCAGGACTTTCAATTTTTAAACATGAAACCTGCCAACACTTCAAACAACGATTTCCCGAAAACGTAGTCATCCAAGGAATCACTGATCAGAAAATCTTAATCAACGAATCCATCCTTGTACCTTTCACCGACCCACACAAGGTATATATTTGCAACATCGACATTAAATTCGACGGATTACTGGGTTCAGATTTCCTTGAACACTATAACTGCGTTATAGACTTTAACAATAAACAACTTGTCACTAATTTTAAAACCTTACCACTCTACAAAGTTACGGATGATACTGTCACTTTAGAACCCCGAACAGAACAGATATGTGAATTAAAATGTAACCTCACTAACACTCAGGCTTTCCTATCATCTGCCGAAATAGAAAAGGTTTATCTTCCCCGTGCCCTTGTTATAATTAATGAAAATGGCGAATTTCTTACTTCAATTTTAAATGCAAATGCTATCCCCAAAACTGTTAATTGCGACAATTTGGAACTCGAACCGATAAACAATTTTTCCGTAAACATTCTTTCTGAAAATTACTCACTAAACTTAACCCAGCCTGATAGACAAACTACAATCATGGAACAACTTCGATTAGAACATCTGAATGATGAGGAAGCCGAACTTATTTCTCAACTTTGCCTCGAATATTCCGATATATTCTATTTAGAAGGTGACCAACTGACCTTTACAAACGAAATCAAATACTCAATAGATACTAATAACGCGAAACCCTCTTTCACAAAGTCACATCGGTACCCTCAAATACACAAACAAGAGGTAAAAAGTCAGATATCAAAGATGCTTGACATTATACGTCCGTCTAATTCGCCATGGTCATCCCCGGTTTGGGTAGTTCCCAAAAAACAAGACGCATCTGGTACCCAAAAATGGTGTGTCGTCCTCGATTATCGTAAACTAAATGAAATTACTGTTACATTACATTATCGTTTATTTTCCGACTATACATGAGCACATAGCCCGACTTTCTGAAGTTTTCAAACGATTGCGAAAAGCCAATCTAAAAATATAACACCCGAAGGCGTGAAGCCTAACGCCTCAAAGGTAGATTGTATCTTAAATTTCCCCAACCAAAAAACCCAAAAGATATCAAGTCCTTCTTAGGGTTAGCTGGTTATTACAGGCGATTCATCCCCAATTTCGCCAAGATTTCTAAACCTTTGACAAGATTACTTCAAAAAGACATACCTTTCCAGTTCGATTCAGAATGCATCAAATCTTTTGACGAATTTAAAAGAGCCCTTACTTCTACCCCCATACTCATATACCCTAATTTTGAAGAGCAATTTATTCTTACAACCGACGCTAGTTCATTTGCTATCGGCACAGTGCTCTCTCAAGGCCCCTTAGGTAAAAACTAAGTATTCAACCATAGACGAGAACTCCTTGCAACAGTGTGGACGGTTAAACACTTTCCTCCAATAATTTTTGGCCGTAAGTTTTTACTTCTGACCGATCACCGCCCGTTAACTTGGCTGTTTTCTATAAAGGATCCTGGAAGTAGACTCGCAAGATGACGCCTTAAGCTCGAGGAGTACGACTGTCAAATAATTTACAAACCCGGCAAAGTAAATAAAAACGCCGACGCTCTCTCTCTCATTAAAGTTAACAACATTAATGAATACATATCATTTCAAGCAAACAATCATCTAACACCATTTACAGTACTCCCAACAAACGAAACTGACGATGACTCACAAGAACCCCAGGCGAGAAGTCCCATTAATCTCCAACAAATCTCTGAAGAATTTAGAACTTTTGTCGACCGATATCAAACCGTCTCACTCATAGATTACGACAAAATTCAATTTTCTAATTGCCAACTCTTAGACCGAGGAAACAAAAACATCCTAGTATTTCCTCAAGGCTCTCTCATGAAATATTTTCACCACGACATCATCGAAGACATTTTTGAGGAAAATGCTGATTTCCGTACCCCTAGAGTAAATGTCTTTGCAAGCAAAAGTGTCAGAAAAAGACGCTATTACATCGTCCCTCTCCCTTCTGACCCAGAAGTAGTCAACGAGATTCTTTTCGCATCTTTGTATAATAGTAGAGATGTGTTCACTGAAAATGAAGTATTCTGTGTTGAGAATAACATTGACCTGCCCATTTTGGAAATGCTTTCGTTTATCTTTTCCCAAATCGATATCAAATGGAAAGTTTGCCAAAATATCGTCCAAACGGTTGAGAAAGACCAAATAACTATCATTTTCGACCAATTCCATAACTGCAAAAATAATATACATCGAGGCATCAATGAAACTATCCGCAGAATAAAAGAAAAATATAATTGGCAAGGACTGACTAAGGACGTTGACAATTTTATCAAAAACTGTCAAACTTGCCAGAGAGCAAAGGTCTACCGGAAAAATCTCGAGAGCCCACTTGTCATTACTGAAACCCCACGGACACCCTTTAAACGTGTCAACATCGATATTCTAGAAGTCCCGACAAAAAACTACGCATTAACTATCCGGGACGAACTAACAAAATTCTCTCAGGCCTACCCCATAACCTACAAATCCGCAAAAACCGTTGTTAGTACTTTACTACTCTATTTCCAACACTTCGGTACCCCATTACGGATACATTGTGATTAGGGCAGGGAATTCGACGACGCAATAATGAGAGACTTGTGTAAACTATTTCACATGAAACTATCCTATTCTAGTGTGGGACATCCCCAGTCAAATGGTTCATTAGAACGATTTCACTCGACCTTATTAGAGATGATTAGAATCCATAAACTAGAAAATCCGGACGAACACCCTTTTAACATCTTCCCTTATGCAATCATTGCATATAACAATTCTGTAAACAAAACTCATGGATTCACCCCTTACGAACTTGTTTACGGGCATACTCCGAGTAGGACTGCAGAAACTCTCTACAACCAACAAGCCCTGATAACTAAGTACATCAGAGATCTCAATAATCCTATCTCTCAATATTATAAAATTGCTCGCGAAAGAACGGAAATCCAAAAACATAAAGCAAAAGTCAGATTTGATGAACACGTTTCTGAAAATCTCCCTTTCAAATAGGCGATAAAATCTATATTAAAGAATCCCAGATCAAAGACAAACTCCAAAATAAATTCAATGGTCCTTTCGAAATCCTGGAGATTCACAGAAACTCCGCAACAGTACTAAACCCTAAAACCAACCAAAAGTCATAAGTAAATTTCGACCGAATGAAACCATTCTCAGAAAGTTAATTTCTGTTTCAGGTTTTGCCTCCTGTTCGGGTCAGCAGTAGCCCAATTTCAAATACAACCAATAAACAATACGTTAGGTATCTACTTCCATAACGAAGCAGAAATAACTGTATCCAATGATAAATGGACACTTTTAGTACACAGAAACATTTTTGCACTGGAACAAGTATTTACAACAAATAACAGAATATTACAAACTCTTGTAAAAACTCTTAAATTCAATTCTTTTGCTATGAAATACTTTCGCGCAGAAATACAAACCCACATTAACCTTCTCAATCAAATTTCTAAATCAATGTAACAGAAAGTTACTGACATTCACATGGACACTAAAAGACACAAACGAGGTATACTTGATGGGGCAGGTACCCTTTTTAAGGCAATCACCGGCAATTTAGACGCCGCCGACGGAAAATACTTTACGGAAAGCATAAACCGCTTAAATCAAGGCCAACTTCAAATTGAGAACTTACAAAAAAACCAAATAAGTGTCACCACATCTGTAATCAAAAACTTCAACGAAACTATCCAAAATCTTAGAATCGACGAAAAACTATTTAACGATAACATGAAAAAGCTGGAAAACACTATCGAAAAAATTAATGATAAGGTCGCCTACGTCGAATCAAAACTCGCATTACTTGAAATGTGTGAAAAACTTATGGAGAATTATCTCTACTTAGAAGATAATCTAAATGATGTTTTAAATTCTATCACATTCGCGCGTTTGAAAATAATTCACTTTTCAATTTTAACACCAGAATATCTTATTAGGTACCTTATTACAGGAAATATCGCAAAATTTAGTCAAAAGTAACCTTCCATTGGCTGTAAAGTACTCGAGCATCGCACAATATCTGGAAATCATTGAACTAGAGGCATTTCAAACATATACCGATCTTATATTTGTGTTAAGAATCCCTTTAGTCGAACAACATCCTTACACAGTCTTTCATTTATATCCTATTCCTATATACGATGAAAGAACAGGTTTACATCATATGCTATCCTTCACTCAAAAATATCTTGCAAAGAATGATGATTCTTTAATGTTTATTCCAATAAAAGACTTAAGTGCGTGTAAACCGTTAGCCACTCGTAAGAAACTGTGTTCTGAACTGTACTCATATCCTATTGACACAAACGCGTTATGTGAAGCTCAACTTGTAAAGAACGTCCAGAAATACCCGACAACTGTAAAAGCTCACTAATATTCACTCAAGGATACAACGTTCAAAAACTAGAACCCAATACATGGCTCATAATTACTTCTGAACACATAAGTGTTACAGTGAATTGCGCTTAAGCAAACCCAAAAACTCTCACAATCTCCCTCAACTCCATATTGACTCTTCAATTAGAGTGTAGTGCGTTTATAGGAATTACAAAAGTTCAAGCCGAATCTGGTAAACAAACCAATGTTCTAGAAACATTTCAACCAGTAACAGTGCCATTCAACTGTTGCGATGCAGTGCCAGAAAAAATTATAATTCCTGAACTTCAGCCCCTAAAGCTGAACATACTTAATGTAGAGGAATTAGACGTAGCAAATCACAAATTGGAACAATATTCAGAGACTCTTGGTTTACTTGTTTAGGTAAACCAAGAGATGTTGCTCTCATGATCATAGCGGAACTCATCACTTTCCAAGCTGTCAAAAACCTCCAAAGGACTGCAATCCTGACCAGACTTCAGTGCCTAGACAGTCAAGACTCAAATTCTTCCCCAAGCTTAGGCCTGTTTTGAAAACAGAACAAAGCTTACAGACGCAAGTTTAGGTATACCCTTTATGTTCTCTAAAAACACCTATTTTTAATATTGATTTATATTATTAACCTTTTTATTTTTTTACACAGTATTTTTATTCACATTTTCTTTTACTTTATATTTTATTTTGATATGTTTAGGTTAAGCATTTAATTATTACTCGTATTATTTTATTGCTCATTTATTTTAACATGTTTTGACTTTATTTTACAAATTGATTTTTGATTTTTAACTATTACTTTATTTTAATCAAATTTCGTTTTATACAGTTATTACTTATTATGTATATCATTCAAACATCATTTTATATTATTTTATGTTTCTGTTCCTAAAAGTTGATGTTATAGCATCAACTTTTGATATGTAAGGGGAGTTGTTATATGCAAAATATATCAGCACTTAGTTCACACAGTCGAGAAGTCAAGGGAATTTAAAGCGTACGTGACTTCTGAGGGATATCAAATTTCATCTCGAATTATATGCCCACGAGTCCGTTTACCCAGTAAAATCGCTGACTTGCATCAGCATTTTTGTCGATGTTATAAAAGCAACTGGAAACGATCTCGTGTTGTCATTCAAATATTATCACTTATAGTATTATTTCAAGTAATCAATTGTTTAAATTTTGATTTTGTATGTTTTAAATAAATAATCTTTTTTTTAAAAAGTGATTTGAATCAAAGTGAATATAAAATATATAATATATAAAGGATTACTAGAATTGCAAAGTAAGTTTTCAACCTTATGACTAGAAAATTGTTAATGTGTGGTGAATATTGCTTCAAATTAGTTATGGACAATAAACTTAACTTTAACATAAAATGTTACTCCCTTAAAAACCGTCACCGAATATATAAGGCATTTAGAGCGAAGTCACTTAAATTGTATGGGGATCAGTATTTTCAAATTAAATTCTGTGCCCTAAGTAGTTTTCTTAACAATTTACAGTTTAACAATAATGAATTTAGTATACATTATTTTAACTGATTTATCCTAGTTATACGTATCTGAACTTGTAAAGACGCTACAGTGTAGCAACAATGTGACTAATTAGCAAATTTGTTTAGTTTTCAAAAATCACTTTTTTTCAATACCGCCAAGCAACTACATACCAGCAACTTGTCCTGTTTTAAGGTCAGACATATAAAAGCTAATACAACCTGATCATAATAAATTCTCTACCAGCTGTAAATTATTTTGAAATAAACTATTAATCTTTGCTTAATAGTTGATTTTCTTCTTATTCGCTTTCTTCTGCTTCTTCCTTTTTAGGACTGACTGTCCTGTTTATTTCAGCAATAGTAGCCCCTTGATCCTTACTGTTGGTTGTGTTCTATAAAACATGAAGACATTATTATTAAACTCGATAGTTTCTTTAATATGTAGCGTAGCATTGAATTTGAATTGAATTGCATCGATCGTCGATCTGTTCTAGCGACAGCTTTATTGTTGTTCATTTATTCCTGTGTTTGGTAGATATTTATTTCTATATATTTGCTAGTAATTTCACGATCGCGCTTAGTAAGCAAATTCCCGATTATTCTTTCTTTCCCTCTCTTTCCATTGGTTAGTAATCGTTCTAACTTTAAAATTTTGTTGTATAACATAGTGAGTTTATGCTCTCCATATTTCATCATTTGGTTGTTGATTTCTTCCATTCCTGACAATTTTCTGATATTGTTGTTATTTTATAATGACTGCATATCTCCCAAACTTGTTTTGACTATCTACTCAATCACTAAATTTTAGTTTTGAACTTTGTAAATGAATACAATTGTGTAGACATTGAACAGATTGTACGTATATTCACCGAAACAAATTTTCTAAAGACCTCTAAATTATTTCAACTTCGATATCGAGAGTATTAGTCTAGTTGAATGAACTGAACTAATGATTACACCTAAATAAATGTTTGTATCCGAATCAGGAAGACTGTTTCGAAAAAAAATATGGATTACTGCTTACAGTTCCGGAAAATCCACTCTAAGACAAAGATTTATTCATGTGTAACTTAATAATTTTCTAGAACAGAGATCGTCCCACTACTTTGTATGATATATATATATATATATATATATATATATATATATATATATATATATATATATATATATATGAGCAATTACGTATTGTTTCGGACATGTTTTTGTTTTTTCTGAAACACATTTTGTGAATTTAGCTAGTACTACAGTATTTGGTAACTGGAATCGAATTATGCGAACCGACCTGAAGAGGGCAGATGTAACTCTGCCGAAACGTCGTCATTTTACCATCGATCCCGGCAGTGATCAGTTATCAACTACGCGGATGAATTCCCGGTGACCACCTAAAACATATATATATATATATATATATATATATATATATATATATATATATCATCATCATCATCATCATCATGTTCAGCGAATTTCGACCATTATTTTATGGTGTAGCCTCTCTTACATATTCGTTTCGCATTTCTCTCCATATTGTTCTATTGTACGCTTTTTGGGACCAGGTTATGCCTGCTATTTTCTTGATGTCATAGTCCCATCTTACATTGGGGCTTTTCCTTGGTCTTTTAACACCCCTAGGATACCATTGCGTGATTTTTGTTGACCACCTATTATCTTGTCTTCTTGCCAAATGTCCTGCCCACTGCCACTTCAGAGAATTTACTCTGTGGATAACATCTATTACCTGGGTTTTGTTCCTTATCCACTCTATTCTCTTTCGATCTCTTCTCGTTATTCCGATTATGCATCTTTCCATGGACCTTTGTGCTACTTGAAGTTTTCTTGCAAGTTCGGTTTTTAGAATCCAGGTTTCACAATCGTATGTCAGTACTGGTAGAACACACTGATCAAATACTTTCTTCTTAAGGCGGAATGCCATTCGTGACTTGAAGATTATGGAGTTTCTTCCAAACGTCATCTATGCAAGTTTGATCCTTCTGTTTATTTCTGGTAGTAGCGAACCTGATATGTGTATTAATTGAACCAGGTATATACAGGGTGTAAATAGTTTGACTGCATATATTTTAGGTGCAGATAGTACCCACCAAATAAAACAAAAAACTCTTATAACACTATGGTCTAAAGGCCTTAATAAGCAAGAAAATTTGAAATACATGTTAAGTAAATTATTGTCAATGTGGCAACGTCGCGCTAAAAGTCAGATTTGCTTGTAGCGTGAATAATAAAGGAATGAGTCATCACAAAAAAAATGAACACCTGTTATTTTTTTGTATTAAATAATTTCATAGTTTCGAGTGCCGGTAGATTTATTTAGGTACATACAATTTTATGAAATATTATTTTCAAAAATGTACCCTTTTAATATCTATGTATTGGAATGACTATTTATATTTGGCGATTTATTTTATGCATCAAGTTGAAGAAGGGAGGATACAAAGTTGTTTACATTATGATACAAAAATAATGCGATACAAAGTATATTAAACAAAACATTTCTTATATGTAGTTCTTTTATGTGTTAAGTTCTTCGAGAAATTATTGTTGCTAAGAAATTAATATTACTTATCTTAGACAAATAAAAACCTTTGACCTGCAAGATGTCATTATGATAGACCTCTGGCGAGCAAACGGATTATTTATAGTAAATATTCAAAATTCTTGTTATTACATTTGCTTTCCCCACAAATTAATAGCATGTCAGGTCTTTACCTAATTGTATGATTGTCACTGTTTGTCACAAAATAATACACTCGAACTCACAATTCACAACAGATTTTATTTATTTTTCCAATTCATATTTTAAAATGAAAATCAAATAACTTACGCTATGTCGAATGTCACGCAAAAATCACTTTCACTTTCTTAAAAGAACCGGGCAGCAAAAAAGCATTCATGGCAGCGGCCAGCTGTAGTACTGAGTATATGCTATGTTGCCACATCTGATCGGAGAAACGTAGGGCAAATTATAACAGAATATTTAGAGTTTAAATAATAATTTTCTTTGTTAATACAGTTATTAAAGGTGTATACGCTATTGAGTATTTACATATTTAGCTTTACAATCATTTTGAAGCCGGAAATAATCTATTATTCCCTGTAATAAGGGCTACAGAACTTCTAACTTTTTCATTTTTTTTTGGCAAAACTATAGTTTATTTCTGAAAATGTTATAAAGCTTTTTGATTTGTTTTGACCTGAAGTATTGATCCTCAAAATCTTTGCACTCAAACCGTTTACACCCTGTATATTGTTCTAGTATTTCCAGAATGTGTTATCTATTGTGACTTCTTGTGTGTCTACTAGTTCGTTGTACATTATCTTTGTTTTTCCCATATTTATTTGTCGGCCTATTTCCTTACTTACTCTGCTAAGTTTATTGATTTGATTTTGTAGTTCTTCTGCGTTATTGGCAATTAGGATAATGTCATCGGCGAATCTCAGATGGTTTAGATATTCTCCATCTAGGTTCAGTCCTTTGTGGTCCCAGTTTAATCGTCGAAAGATACTCTCTAATGCCGCTGTGAATAGCTTCGATGATATTGAGTCACCTTTACTGACTCCTCTGTTAGTAGGAAATTCAGGGCTGCCTTCGTATATTCTGATTTTGGCTTTGGCTTCCTTGTATATATTGGCCAGCGTTTCTATGTATGGCTTATCTACACCTTGTTCACTCAGGGCGTTGATTACCCCCTTCGGATATATAATGCCGAACGCTTTTTCGAAGTGAATGAAGGCCAAGGCAAGTGGTATTTGATATTCTCCAGTTCGACTGATAACTTCCCTTATAGTGTGTATGTGTTCAATTTGTGATGAAGCCACTACGAAATCCGGCTTGCTCTCGGGCTTGAGAGGAATCTGGTGTACTCTGTATTCTATTTTGTATGATTTTAGTGAATATTTTGTACACTACCGGCAGGAAACTTATCAGTCTGTAGTTCCGAATGTCTTCTTTATTGCCTTTCTTATGGATTAATAATATGAGGGCGCTATTCCATTTTTCTGGTATGTTTCTGGTTCCTAGGCAATTCGTATATATTTTGGCTAGGCGTTTCCATGCTTCCACTTCCACTTCCTGCACGAGTACTTCAGGTATTTCTTCTTTCATCGGCTGTATGTCCAGAGATTCGGGGCTTTGTATAGATCCTTGTAGAATTTCGTGACATGCACCATTATTTTGTGTCTATCCGTTATTCTGATGTTTTCTTCTGTCAATGACAAGTCTGTGACCGCTTCCTGTCCTGAATTTATTTAGCGTGCTTACATATGTGATGGGTTTCATCTTGTATGTCAGGACAAAGTCAATTTCATTTTTAACTGACGCGTTTGGAGCTTCCCAAGTCCATTTCCTATTAGAATTTTTCCTGAAGAAGGAGTTTGATATGTACATGTTCTGATAGTGCGCGAACTGTCTCACCCCTTTCGTTTCGTTCACCGAACCCGAAGTTCCCCACTGATCCTTCTCGTTCTTGTCTTTTCCCTACTTTCGCGTTGAAGTCGCCGATAATGTATTTGAAATGGCTGTTGTCGGTATCTAATGCCTCTTTGATTTCGCTGTATAGTTGTTCGACTTCTTCGTCAGAATGGCTAATTGTTGGGGCGTAAACTTGTATTACTTGAATGGAGTATCTTTTCGAAAGCGACAATGTTAGACTAGCGACTCTGTCTGATGTTCCGGACACGCCTATAATTTTATCGGGCCATCTCTTATGGATGAGGAATCTAACACCACTAGTTCTTCCAGTTGGTGTTCCTCGGTGGTATAGGAGGTTGCCTGATTGATGTGTTATTATTAGCTCTTCGTTTTTCCTCCTAACTTCACTTATGCCAATGATATCCCACTTGATTTTTACTGCCTCTTGTTCTAATTCTACAATTCTAGCTTGGTTCGAGAGTGTTCGGCAGTTATATGTTGCTAGATGTAGTGTAGTCGAATTTTGCCTCCCCCAGAATCCTTGAGGCAGACCGGTTTAACAGTGTGGGATTGCTTACCCACCTGGGGTACAATTCCGTGAGATTTGTAATTCGACATGTTTTGAGGTTCTGAGGCATACCTTACCACGCTGCCTCAATGCGGGTTCTTTCTCATGGATTTTGCTAGTTACCAGAGACGACCGTACCTCCGAGATGACGTCACGACTTTTTTATTTTAATTAAAAGCCGTGGCATGGTTGGGATTCGAACCCGGGTACGAGACTCGGTTTCAGCCTTCAAATTAGTGACATTTTGGAGGTTCGAGCACATCCCCTCTGCGCTACCGGGGGTCATGCATATATATTAAGTTTCATAGTAACAATACATTATTCTATTCACCATAGTAATGTTAATTTTGATTATAACTTCATTTCCAGTTTTGCTATCAATGTCACTCAAAAAAAAATGTTACATCTAATTTATTAATTTCATAATTCCTATGTTTGTGCTCTTTTTCAAATTACAATCACAATTTTAAAAATTTATCTCACATATTATAATTATAAATTTTGTTTGTAGTCAAAAGACTGACGAAGAAATTAAAGTATTTCGAAAGCTTTCTCAAAGTAAAAGTGTATTTCACTTCTTTATAAAATCGCTCATAAAAGGCTGATTCCCGAAACCTTTCTTACATTGTGTTAAATTCAGCCGTTACTCAAAAAATTTGTTTATATATATATACAGGGTGTAAACGGTTTGAGTGCAACGATTTTGAAGAACAATACTTCAGGCAAAAACAAATCAAAAAGCTTTATAACATTTTCTAAAATAAACTATAGTTTTGCCAAAAAAAAAACACATAAAGTTAGATTTTATGTAGCCCTTGCTACAGTGAATAATACAATAATTTCGATTTCAAAATGTCGGTAAATCTAAATATGTAAATACTCAATAGCTTATACATCTTTAATAGCCACATTAAAAATGAAAATTGATTATTTAAACTCGAAATATGCTTTTATAATTTAGTGTAAGTTTCTCCGAATAGATATGGCAACGTGGCATACAGACCAACTTGTTTACTACATTTTTTACTTTAACGACGACTGAGAGTTACGATTGTTTTTTGCGATATCGATTCTTGTAAATAAGAATAGATAAACGGTAAAGTGATTTGAATGATATCTATTTGGTGTAGACTTCGTGGTTTGCTTTCCATTTAATATATTTTTTAAAATCGGTTGTGATTAGTGTGTAAGTTCGAAAATTAAGAATAGTGCGACAGTATTTATTTGTGATAAATAATGGCCGATTATACAATTAGGGAAAGACATGACATGCTCTTAATTTATGGGGAAAGCAGACGTAATTGCAGAATAGCAAGAATGTTATACAGGGAAAGGTTTCCAAACAGACGCCTGCCCAATGCTAGGACATTCTCGCATACGTGAAAATTGGATTAAACGGTGTCGTGCTTGTGTCGATAGTAATGGGGGCATTTTGAACATTTGCTGTGAATAATCCGTTGTTTCAACTCAGTTCTATCATTATAATAAATTCGGTAAGTAGGATTACATATTTACATGTCTAATATAAATAATATTAATTAAATCAGTAATAATGACTCTTCGAATAATTTAACTGGTAAAAAAACTACATATACAGATCTCTTGAGTTGAATATCATATGTATTTACCCAACTTTGTATAATTGCATAAAAGAAACCGCCAAATACAAATTCTAATTGCAATACCTTGTATTAAAAACGTAAATATTTTCAACAAAATATTTCATATATTTTTATTTAATTCTAAGGTCAATATCATCAGTCAATACAAAAACACAGGTGTTTATTTTTTTCTCGGCGTAGTCATTCCTTTATTATTCGCGCTAAGAGTGAATCTGCTTCGAACGCGAGCGACGTTGCCGGATTGACAATAATTTACTTAATATGTTTTAGGGATTTTCTTGGTTATTAAGGCCTACTGACCATAGTGGTATAAGAGTTTTTTGTTTAATTTGGTGTATACTACCTCCACCTAAAATATATGCACTCAAACTGTATATATATATATATATATATATATATATATATATATATATATGCACTTTAGTGAAAACTCCTTTGGTTTGAAGAGAAGATCAAAACAAAACAAAACTCAAATAACTACATCCTTATTCCAATGAATGTTATTTCTTTGTACACTAGCATCTCAAATATGCTAGATTTAAAAACAATCGAAAAGAAATGGGATTCAGTTAGCTTTTTTGCAGACATCCTTAAGAGTAAGTTTTTAAAAACAATTAAGACTGCATTGAATTCCACATACTTTTCATCCGCCGGAAATGTTAACCAAAAACGAAAGCATCTATTTGTAGTGTTTAATCCTTCGCCACACAGAAAGCGTTATAACGCGACGTTCGACGTTTTTGTACCGTCGCGTTACGGCGTTACGTATGTATAACTCAAGTTTGCATCATTCCTGCCACACTCACGACGTTATGATGTCACGTTACCGTACCTAACGCGAGGTTAGGCGTTCAGGTTGCCACAAAATACAAAATAACGCGCGTTACCTGCCTCTTTTTCAATCAAGATATGTGAAGAAACAGAAAAATTAATCTAGCACGTGAGAGAGTGTGTTTATTTGTATGATACCTCCCATAATTGATATAAAAATATCGTCAAAAAGGCGGAGGCATAGGATGTGATTGCTGGGTATTTCAAGTTAGTAACAATTTTATTACTATTATTGTGTAGTCTTTCCTTAGTTTCAACTGGTCTTCTCCAGTTCGTGGTGATCTCTCCAATATTTGGTTACAGTAGATAATGTACGTCCTCAAAACTTTGTAGTGACATGCGGAAATATGTTATTCGCCAAGTTCATGCCTCTTTTTATTAATAGGGTGTGCCCAACACCGTCTTTTTCTTTCACAACTCAATGCTAGAAGAAGCACAGCTTCCTCCTCATCAGAACTACTCATTGCTTTGTATTTAGATATGAACTTGCAATAGAAACACACACGTAGTACTGAAATTTTTTCCCAGATAACGCTGTGTGTGTGTGTGTGTGTCATAGCCATATCGCTGACGGCGAGAAGAACGCGCGTGTGTTTCATATATAGTTTTCTTTTTTAAATATGTCGACAATTGTATAACGGCTTTGCCTATAGACCATACTAGTGAGATATGAGTTGGCTATCAAAGTAAAATTGTTTATCTAATTGTTAATGAAAGACTAAAAAACACCAATGTTACGAAAGTAAAAAACTCAAAAAACAGCAAAAATCTCAACGCAATATCAGCGACTATTAAACAAACATGAAATTACGATAAGTAATAGTGGACATTATTTGTTGTCAGAAAATCGCAATAAGTTAATATCATTATTAAACGTAACATGCTGGATGGAATACCTTGTAAGGATTGTAGGGGTTTATACGACAGTTTCTTAAAAACCGACTAAAAGCACATAAATATGAGAAAGAAAAACAAATATCGTGGAACTTTGAATCCAGGGATGACTTTGATAAAAACTTCGTTTCGCTTTTAAACTAAAATTGTGGGATATCTGAATGCATCTTTTTATTTTTTTACGATTGGCAGCATTGAACGTCATTTTTATAATGTCATTAGTATTAGTGAATGGATCTGTACCGGGTTGAGAAAATATTAAAAATAGGTAAGTACTAGTTTTTTGTAATATTGAAAGCTTTGAATAACTTCTTAACTACAACTTTCAGTATGGCTAACACATCAAATGTTTATAATTCACCCGAACACAAGTTTATACATTTATAATAGCGATCTTTATTGCATGTAATAATCTCGAAGTTCACTGGTTTTTTGGTGCCATGTTTTGTACGGGGTGTCATTGATCACCTATGCAGGTTTACTTTGGTCAATGATCAATGTTACCCCATGAGGTTATTTAGTTTGAGTTACATAAATTGATTAATGATTTTGAGTCTTTTTATTGACGATGATGTTTTTTTATTGTTCTAGCAGCATGAAAAGGACCTATAAAAAGCATTTAGGCTCCGGAAAATACCGGAATTAGGAAGAGATGCTGCATAAGACTATTACAGATGTAATTAATAACCGAGTGACGAGCGTCTGCAAAGTATAATATGCCCTATGGAACAATATATAACAGGAACCATGGAAAATTGTATAAAGATCTGGTGAACAAACAGTTATCTCCGAAAATGAAGAGAATGTGATATTGAAATCGGCAGCGAAAGTGCAGAATGGGTTTATGCACGGAACTGATTTGTATAATTGTTACAATAAGCTAAGATATAATAACATTTTCTAAATATTTATAACATAATTTTAAGACAAAAAATTTGTCTTTTCTTAATAAAGTTGATTATTTCGTAAAATTCCTTTGTTTTTCTTAGGCAATGTAACCCCAAATACATAAAAGCGATATAAATCCTAGGCCCATGGATGGATTTAAATAAAATGTGTTTTGTTCCTGGTTTCGAATTTTGTAAGAAAAAAGGATAGTATCAAATTAACCATGTTCGCAGGTAAAATTGATCACCGACATTATATTTTTTTCTCTCGAGAAATAATGAGAAATTAATATTTTTATGCAAGAAATATGGACAGTACAAACAAAACCGATATTTGCATTTATTTCTATATTTTTTCTAGTATATTTAAAAAATATATTTTATTTTAATTCTGATCAAAATTACCCCATTCTATGGTAGCTTTAAAGAAACAACTGAAAAACATTGATTGAGTTCGGAAATTCAAAGGTTATAATATAAGACCCATAAGCAAAAAATATACGAAATGGCACATATTCAAAAAGTAACTGATAAAAGAGTTGTAAACCACATGATATACGCTGCTCGTTTCTAAGAAGGAGAAACTAACAATAATAAAACTAAATATGTGAATATGTAGAGTAAGATATTCCATACTCAATACAATTTTGACAAAACGGCAATGCGATAAGGATAATAAGAGAGTCTAACTTCTAACATATCTAAGTTTGATGCATTAGAGCTCCGACAAATGCCTGTTTTGCATAATAACGATTCGCGGCTCTTTTAAAACTCATCTCAAAAACTTGTTTAACATATTCCCGCATACTTATGTTGGTATATACAAATATACGAAAGTTTTGAACTAGTCATATCTGTTTGTCATGATTCGCTTCCAACAACTCTTTGCATATTCAAATCCGATGCGAATAAGAACCTTAAATGCGAAGGATTATCAACCACTGCTTATTGCTGGATGTTAATAAGTTCATTAGAACTTTCGTTCTAGTTGGTAGAGCTAAGGCGTTTATATTCGTTTTCGATGGAGGTCTGCTATTTGATTAACTATAAAAGTGGCGGGGTGGGCTCAAAGTTTGTCTGCAATTTCAAAGTTTAGTTGTGGATCGTAATGAGGTTCCCATAATGCCAAAGGTAAATAACTACAGTCCAAATTATATAATAATAAGACTAGAATGTTTAATTGTCAAGTTCATTGATAGTTGAAACTTTATGGTCATATAATTGTAATGGTTTGTAAGTCTGATATTTGAATATGAAATTTTAAATCACTGCTTCTTTAAAGTCACTATTTTTTCAAATCAATTTGAGAATAGCAAAAAATTACGTCGAAAAACAATTAATCACCTAACCATCCATTTTATTCACTTTAAAAACTTGTAGGGTCCAACTGTAAAAGTTCTTGTATAATGTAAGAAAAATTCATTGCTGGCATAAAATAGCTACATGTTCGGAACATACAAATACAATTTGTATTTACAGAATGCTTACAAGAGCAGTTTCACTCTCAACTAGGTCACAAAATCACCCTGTATTGAATTCCTCTATATTTCTTTAGCTGTCATAATTGTCACAGTTTGTCACTGAATTTTTAATATTAAAATTTCTCATGATTAAGATTTTCTTCAAGGCTAAGACCCTAACCAATCGATTTCTAGGCATCAAAATCCCGAAATGGGCAAATTGCAAAAAAATCATTTTGATTTTACCGAAATAAATTAACTTTTTACAAAACAACAATTACTAGTACTATCGAAACAGTTGTTCACTTCGTTCGCTCTCGATTCAATATACGGCGCACTGTAAACTATTCTCCTTGTACGACCGTTGACCTTAGGTAGTATGGAAAATCCGATAGTCACTTCTGAATTCCCAAAGGTATTCCATTTAGGAATTATATCGAACTCTCATTAATCGAAGTTTCCTGGTCTTCCTTTTTTACGCTTGTCTTTATATTAGCTGGTTTTTGTTTTCATTAGGGTGATTAACTTTTAGAAATTTTACAATTTTTGACGACGAAAAATAAAGGTTATAACACTGCCCTCTCTAATTCTGATTGTCTTGATTGTCTTGCTTCTGGATTCTGGCAAATACGATAAACAACGTCATTGATTCTCTTGACCACCTCATATTCACCATCCCAGGCTGGTGTGACATTTGGAGACTTGCCGTTGCTCCTCTGGGTGTTGTATAGCCAGACTTTGCCTCTCTTTTGGAACCCGACTGAATTCGCCTTGAGATCATAGTGTGTATTCATCCGATCACTGGTGGCCAACATCTGCCTTCGGACTAGTTAGCATGTTCTGTCGTAGTTGGTTGGCATAATCGTTGACTTCTTGAGGCGGTTCTTCCGGACAGCAGAAGACCAAATCACAAGGCAATCTCAGCCTTTTTCCCAATAGTACCCACGCTGGAGTCAGTCGTGCGCTGTTATGTACGGCTGACTTATCACGCTTTTTGTTGCTGACGAACTTGGATACATGTTGTCCCAAGGTCCTGTTGAATAGTTACACCATTCCGCCTGACTGTGGTTGCAAAGGTGTGGTTCTCGTTTTTTTGATTCCCAATATCGTACAGAATTCATTGGATTCAAAGTTACGCCCTTGATCTGAATGTAACTCCAACGGGCCACCAAACCTGCTGAATAGTTCTTCAATCAGCACCGACACCACCGTGGTTGCCTCTTGATTGGGCATAGCATATGCCTCAGGCCATTTGCTGCTAATCTATTGTGACCAGAATGTATTTATTTCCCCTCTCAGACTCTGGAAATGGACCAGTGACATCAATGGGAATTCTCTCAAATGCGAGGCACATATTGTTATTGGCCCGGGTCTTCGGGCCGTTATTGGCTGCACAGATGTCACATTTCCGTTACGAAGCTCTGACTTATCCGAAGTAGTTTACCGAGTAGTACCGTTGGCGAATCCAGCTTTAATCATACTCGATGACCTCCGGTAATCTTCTTATGCCCTTTTGCCTGGACGGAGAGTACCTTTTTCTTTGGAACTACCATTTGGGACTTTGTTTCTCTGCCGTCATTGCTTTCCCAAATTGAATTCCGCACAATAACTCGTTTCCGGTTTCGAGAATTCAGGGCTGTAGTAGGGTAGGGCGGAGCTAAACGATCCATTTTTTACATTGTCTATTTACGTTTAATATTTCTGAATATAGCTGTTTTGCTTCGTTTGTTCTTGATGACTTTACGAGGTCCAGCCTCTGGAAAGAGCCTGACAAGTTCCGGAGAAGAGGCTTGACAACGTTCACCATTGAGACTCGAAAATAGGTAGAACAGCATTGGAGGTATCAAGAAACTCGGTGATGTGAGCGACTGAGAGTCAATAATCGGAGACAACTGAATCTCTGTTGACGCAGCTGGCAATGAAGGTGGATTCTCAGGAATTGATTTATGCGTCACAAAACTTGGAGCAAAATCGAAATCATTAAATATTTATTTGACACAGACTTTGCACCTAGCTCAGTAGTTCTTTTGTAATTCCTCATTCTGAAAAATAATGTGGGACCTAAATACCCATTCGTGGTACGGTGGACCTTTTTACCTTCTTACCCTCAGGATAGCTTGACGTACATTTGAGGTTATATAGAAATAATTTGGTTAAGTGCGAGTTGAACTCGCATACTAAGGGTTCCGTACCACCTTCAAGATTCTAATATTCCAATTTTAGAAAAGCAGAGAATGAGTGTATTTTCTTATATTTACTTTAATATCATTTAAAGGAAGCGTTTTAGATTTATAAAAAATATACACTTTTATTTTTCACACAAAGACTTTTTATTTTATCTGCTAATATGTATTTTATCTTCTAATTTGGCCCCCAAAAGTAACATTTGAGTTTTCTTTTACTAATAAACTTTCAGGGAAGCCTTTTATAATTTACTGTCTGAATTTTAGGCCCTGTAGATTGTTCGCTGCGTCAGTTGTTCACGATTACTCTCCTTAGTACTCGAAATTTCGGTCCTTTTTAACCGACTTCCAAAAAGGAGGAGGTTATCAATTTGTATGCAACTTTTTTTTATGTTTGTCCTGCGATTATTCAAAAACGGTTTGGACAATTTCGATGATTTAAACTGCATCATATTAAGGAACATTACAGAAAGGTCCAATATAATTGTCAATAACATGAGATTCACGGTTTTCTAGAAAATCAGAAAAAAAAGTAAATAAGGGACTAGATTTTCAATGAATCTTCACTGTTTCCTCTAAAAGTGCTCAGGCCATTTGAATATTATAAATTGTATTATACAAAGATATGTTCCAGCTTGATTCGATACATTTTTCTATAAACAAAACATACAATTTTTCTGAAATTCGGAAAATATATACAAAAAAACTGTAAATATCATGGTAAATGTCAAATTTTTGATGCACGTGAAAGTCAGTTTCTGTTAGAGAGGAAGTTATATTCGCTTGAAATGCAGAAAATATTCCGTTAGTTTATCGAAACGAAAATATGTCGGCGAACTCTTGTACGAGGGCTGCCTTTTATATTTCGGGATTAGAGAACAAAAACAAATATTAATCATCGAAAATCGCTTATTGTTTTTCAAAATATTCCCCATAAAGATCAATACATTTTTGCATGCGTTTGAACCAATTGTCGAAGCACTTTTTCCCCTCTGATTAAGGGGTCTCCAAAACATGCATTCTGAACTCAGCAACCTCTTCTTCAGGTGTCGAAAAACGTTGACCTCTCAGTTTGTGTTTTACGTATGGGAATAGAAAGAAGTCTGGTGACAAGTCAGGACTATATGGCGGATGACTCATCAAATCGATGTTTTGAGTGTTCAAAACTGCAGTTGTTTGAGCCAATGTGTGAGAGCTCGCATTGTCGTGGTGAAGAGTGATCCGTTTTCCGAAAAAAAAAACAGGCGATCATTTGCTTGGAAGTGCTTCGTGCGCGAACAACTTTTGTTGGATTTGGCTCATCTTGAGACACCCATACAGTCGGCTGCTGTTTACTTTCGGGCTCATACGCGTAAATCGACGATTCATCACCTGTCACTATGTCATAAACGTGTGTTGAAGCACCGCGATCGTATTTTTTGAGCTTTTCTTTCAACCAATCGACACGAGCCTTTTTTTGAACGATTGACAAATTCCGTGGGATCCAACGCGAACAAATTTTTTTGACATTTAAATGTTTATGCAATATTGAATGTATGCTGGTCCCACTAATGTGTAAGGTTGACTCAATCTCACGAAAGGTCACATGACGATCTTGCAATATCAGTTCGCGCACAGCATCAATGGTTTCCGGAACAACAACTGTTTTTGGACGACCTTCACGAAATTCGTCTTGGAGTGAACTATGACCTCGATTGAATTCACCATACCATCCATAAACAGTGGTCCTTGATGGAGTTTTATCGCCAAAAATTAAATTAAGTTCAACCATGCACTCTTGCTGACTTAATCCACGTCGAAAGTTGTAAAAAATAATCGCACGAAAATGTTCACGATTTAATTCCATTTTTTGGCCGAGATGAAACCTTTAAGTTACTATAAACAACACATAGCGCTCGTATGTGAAAACGTTCTGAGTACGTATAACCTCAAAAATGTCAAACTTTACGATAGAGCTGTCAGTTGTCAGATTGCAACACTAGGGTTGTCCAATCACGAAATATAAAAGGCAGCCCTCGTATATGGTAAACGGTTGTAGTTGTGTGCGTGCGTGCATGTGATATTAGGTGGTACATAATACATAAGCCGTTGTATACATAGGATGGTTGAAATATATGTTGGAATTGAATTAGTTATACAGGGTGTTTCTAAAATATTGTATTGACACATAAGTAGTTGTGTATGCAAGGTGGTTGAAATAAGAGTGGAGCATAATTACAGTTATACAAAAGGGTTTAATAATGGTCAGAAGTAGTTGAATTTACAGGATGGTTGAAATATAAGTTGGAGTAGAATTACAGTTATACAGGGTGGCTTAAAAGGGTAAAATTATTCTTACTCAGGTGTATCAAAAATGTGTTATATAAGCATAAGCAGTTAGGATATTTGAAATATAGGACGGCGTATAATTATAGACATGGGTTCATAAAGTTTACGGGGAGATTGAAATAAATGGTATAGTAAAATTATAGTCATAAAGTGTGGCTCAAAAACGTGAATTTTGTTTTATATGGTAGAACATGAGCAGTTGCATAAATGGAATACTAAGAGGATTTATACTTATACAGGGTGGTTTTAAAGATTTCGGGACCGTTGTGATATTGTATTGAGTTGAATTATAGTTGCACAGGGTGATTCAGAAAATGATAGACTAATAAGTTATATATAATATATATATTAAAACAATTAAAAAAGTTAAAATGAATTTGGGAAATATAGGCAAAGAATACTAATTAGAGAAGGAGAAAGAGAAAGGAAGAACAAGAGAGAGAGAGAGAAGAATACGCTAAAATTTTTAATAGAATTGTACCTTAAATCAGATAAAAAAGAAACATGTCTGAACATAGTAATTGCTTGCACACGGTTTCTAAACGGTTTTTATCTTAAGTCAGCTGAAGTCGGTTCTTTTTTAAATATAAATTATTTATATCCGCAATCATACATTTAGAAAATACGTTTTTGTTATACGTTTGCTTGTACGATGAATTAGTTTTTCTTAATGTGATTAACTTGGAGAGAATTCCTCTATTAGAAATGTCAAATTGAATAATTTTTAGCTAAATTGGTATGGGTTTTTTTATAATACATTTCTGTATTTGAGCAATTTAATTTACAACGCATGAGCAGATCCAAGTGGGGAGCGATAGGGGCGATCGCCCTCACCGAGAGCCTCAGAGTTAGTAAATTTAATAATAAAACGAGGTAATCCTAACTCCAAGAGCCTAGAAGAAGGTACCTTCTATGGGTATAAACGAGTCTGTTTAATGTATATACAAATCTCAACACTCACATTCAATAAAATCACATAAAAAAATGATGACAAATACGGAAATTCTAGGAACAATTCAGGAATCTTGACGAATTGTAATTAATTCTTCAAGAAATCAGTTTCTATGCAAACAAAGAAATTAAAATTAATTTCCAACGCAGTTGCGGTGTTGTTATTCTCATTGATTTTATTAAATTCAGCTTAATATCAAATGAAAATGGTTGTATGCTTTTTACATTAGACAAATTTAATGATAAAATCTCGTTAACTTTTAATCTTGTAAGTAGTCTGATGTTCCCTTATGATACAAAAAGGTTTGCGTAGATTTCAAAATACATGTATTATACATATAGGATTTGTCTTGAATTCTTCAATTGGATATATCTTAATAATTTGGTCAACTGCGAGTTCGACTCGCATACTAAGGGTTCCGTAGCACCTTCAAGATAATAATATTGCAGTTTCAGACAAGCAGGGAATGAGTGCATTTTCTTTTATTTACCTTAATATCTTGTAAAGGAAGCGTTTTAAATTTATTAAAATATACACTTTAATTTTCCACACATAGACTTTTTATTTTATCTGCTACATGATTCGCTTGAATTTTATAAAAATATGTATTTAATTTTTTAATTTCACCCCTAAAATTAAGATTAGAGTTTTATTTTACTAATAAAGGGAAACCTTTTATAATCTACTGTCTGAATTTTAGGCTTGATAGATAAAGGGAAAAATAGTTCAAATTTTAAGTAATAAATCATTAAACCTTTCTGACAAGTTATTTAAAAATACAAATAAAATATATTTTTCAAAATTTTAGATACCTAGTGTACTTACTAAAGTGGGAATTAAATCGATGTTTAATATTTTTGTTAATATCATTTAAACAAATGATTTACAAATATGATATATTTGTAATTCACATAATGAGCCTTTAATTTGATATATTACATGATGCGTTTGAAAATTTAATTTTTGTTTTTCATTTAATTCTATAATTTGTCCCCAAAGTTAATATTGGGGTTTTCTACTAATTTTTCTGATAAATTTCAAGTGAGCCCCAGTAGATCTATTTATTTTCAAAATTATGGCTAAGGAAATAAAGCGGGAAATAAGAGTTTTTTATATATTTTTGTTAATATCTTAAATTAATTTAAAAAACATGAAAAATATATATTTGTATTCCTCATAATGAGCCCTTTTATTTGATGTATGATGCATTAAAAATATTTTTTTATTTTCCGTTTTTCTATAATTTGTCCCCTAAAATTAACATTAAGGGTTTCTACTCATTTTTCCAGTAAAGTTCAGGTGAGATCCTATATTCCTATTTTTTTTTCAAATTTTTACGTCTTACAGTTTTGGAGGTAAAGGGGGGAAATGTGTAATTTTTTTACATTTTTGTTAATATATTTTAAATAATTTATTTTAAAAATATAAAAAAAGATGTTTATATTTGTCATAATGAGCTTTTTAGATAAAATGTTAATTATAGATTCTGTAATTTGCCCCCCAAAATTAATATTAGGGGTTTCTCCTTATTTTTCAGATAAAATCAAATTTTTTCAAAACTTTACGGCTTATAGTTTTGGAGATAAGGTAGGGGGAACGGGTAAAATTTTTATATTTTTGTTAATATCTTTAAAATAATTTATTTTACAAATATGAAAAAAAAATATTGGTTATCGCCATGATGAGTCGTGAATCACCATCGTATTGCTTCTTAGAGATGTTAAGTTATGTTTTCATTTTTTCTCGCATTTTAGATAGCTTTTCCCTGTCCAACTTGATTACAATCATTTACTACCTGGGACCAGCCGAAGCCAAGATTTTTAATTTCAATATGCAAATCATGGGATATTATTATATTATTAATTCTTTAAAAAAATGTTCCACGAAATTTTGACTGGTTTTGGCTGATGTTCCCAAATTTTGTTATATATGGTAGAACATTTACTACCTGGGATCAGCCCAAGCCAAAATGTTTAATTTCAATATGCAAATCATGGAATATTATTATATTATTAATTAATGGGCAAACAGAACACAGTTTGAAGAGGCGCTTTACTGAATAATAAAATTACCGGGAGAATATGCGAAAAAAGTAGTAATATAAACTAGTGGTCGAAATTCGACCAAAATCATTTTCAAAATTACAGATAATATACCTATGTGAATTTATATACCTATTTCCAAAATTTTTTTCTATTATTATACATTTTTCTATGTACTTATGCGAAACAATTCACCACCATTATAATTAGGTTAAAAATTATTTCGCAAAAGATAATGTTTTGCGTTTTGTTGTTTTACGGTTTCAGTTAATGTACAAGTACGACGCTAAAGCATAAGAAAAATCAAATAAGGTTCTGTTACTGAATAAAAAACAATATAAAAATGTTCATACCATCATCGTCGAAAGTTATGAAATAATTTTGTCCTGTAGCGGTAGGAAGTTTAATGGCGCTAGTTTAGCTATTATGGACTAGAGGATGCCAATAACTACTATTATTTTATTTATTATTAACACTAAAGGACGCCACATAAAAAATCTCAAAGATATTTTTTTTAATCAACATTATTGACTGAATTTTCAAATTCTAATGTTTTTTAAAAAATAATAGCATACTGGTTGTTTCACCTTTTTCTGTTTTGTTTTATTTTACCATTATTGTAATTTTACCTTTTTCAGCCTAAACTTTCCAGATCTCCATATCCTAATTAAATTACTGTAAATGGAGTGTTCCTTAATTATGTGCTAATATTTAAGGGGGTAATTGCTGTTACGAAATTTACCCAAAGCCGACCCTGTTTCATTTCAGTACAACAAACAACAAACGCTTTGAGATAAAAAAAAACGGTTCTCGAAAAGACTCGGCAGCGGAAGGAGTGATGATGATTTTTACTGGAGAATTCGACGCTGGTGTTATAAAGGAAGCACGCCACGATCGCCAGTTCAGTTATACAGTTGTACAGATAGGGGACAACATGATCCGGCATAGGGTTTTGGTAGCGAATATTGAGGACGATTTTATACTGGGAATGGACCTATTTAGCCAGCATGGATTTATGTTCGACCCGAGATATGAAGTTCTTCCGTTCCTAAATGAGGAATTTGTATTGACACGGCACGTGAACACATCAGTCACCCCCATAAAAAATGTGGCAAAATCTTCAGCTAGAATTCCCGGTCGAACGGAACAGATTATTCAGGGGCAGTTAGACAGCAATCCTGGGAGCTGCGTTGGAATGGTGGAGCCCGTACACTCAGCTCATGACTACTTAGTTGGACGGGCTATAGTTAAAACCGGACGAGATATACCAATCAGAGTCCTGAATCTGTCCAACAACGACATCAGAATTACCAATGGTCAAGAGATAGCTTGTTTCGAGCCAGTAGAGACCATCATCAATTGCGAAGAAGAGCACCAGACGTCGGTGAAGGAGCCAGGGCCCGATAAAGAGTTCCTACAACAGTTTGCTGACCATTTGACACACTTGACACCAGAGAACCAGAAGAAAACCAAGCAATTTATCACAAAACACTGGGAAATTTTTAACAGTAAAAATGGAACCACCGGTCGCACCAACATCATCCAGCATCGAATAGATACCGGAAAGGCTCAACCCATCAGAATACCACCTAGACGACTACCATTGGGGCAACAACAGGCAGTCGAGGAAAACATCAAGTCCATGTTACAAAATGGTGTTATTGAGCCATCCATCAGTCTATGGTCTGCTCCCGTCGTGTTAGTTAAAAAGAAGGATGGAACCACCCGATTTTGCGTGGATTACAGAAAGCTGAATGATGTCACGAAGAAAGACAGCTATCCACTACCCCGAATCGATGACACTTTGACCACACTAGCAGGCTCCAGTTGGTTCTCCACACTAGACCTAAAAAGTGGATATTGGCAGGTTGGTCTACACGCAAACGACAGAGAGAAGACAGCGTTCTCCACCAATAAAGGGCTATTTCAGTTCACGGCCTAGCCTTTCCTACACAGTCCGGCAAGTTCATTTTAGACACCGACGCCAGCAACACAGGTTTGGGGGCCGTCCTATCCCAGGTGCAGATGGTGAAGAGAGAGTGATCGAGTATTACAGCCGTGGATTCTCGAAACCGGAAAGAAATTATTGCGCCACCAGAAAAGAACTTCTTGCAATAATAAGGGCTGTAGACCATTTCCACAAATACCTCTATGGTCCTCATTTCATAATCCGAACAGATCATGCCGCACTCAAATGGCTGCTGGACATGAAGACATCGGAAGGACAACTGGCCAGATGGATGGAGATATTACAGCAATACGACTACAAGGTGGAACACCGTGCCGGCCGTTTGCACAATAACGCCGATGCCTTATCTAGAAGACCCTGTAGAGCGGAATGCGGACATTGTCTGAAGACGGAACAGCGAGAGGCTATCTCCATCAGGCAGATCCGAGTGCAGGCCAATGAAGACTGGACAACGGAACTGTGCATCCAGGACCAAATGGCTGATCCAGACATCGAACCAATCTTGTCACTCAAAGCGAGAGGGGCACCCAGGCCACGATGGGACGAGGTAGCTAGATACTCCGGGGTAATGAAATCGTTATGGGCTCAATGGGACTCCCTAAGAGTAGACAATGGAATGCTCAAACGGGGTTGGGAAAGCGCTGATGGACGGGAAACCAAGTCCCAACTTGTAGTTCCGAAGAAAAAGGTACCAGCCATCCTGACCGAAGTACATGATGGAATTACTGGAGGCCACCTGGGCATGAATAAAACCCTTGACAAAGTTCGTCAGCTGTACTACTGGGTGAATTACTTCGAAGACGTCAGAGCTTGGTGCCGCAAATGTGCCACCTGTGCCGCCAGTAAGGGCCCGAAGACCCGGACCAGGGGCAGAATGCAGCAGTACAATGTGGGCGTCCCATTTGAGAGAATTGCCATCGATGTCGCCGGTCTGTTTCCCGAGTCTGAGAGGGGGAACAAATACATTCTGGTCGCAATGGATTACTTCAGCAAATGGCCTGAGGCATATGCGATACCCAACCAAGAGGCAACCACGGTAGCGACAGTGCTAGTAGAACAACTATTCAGCAGGTTTGGCGTCCCAATGGAATTAAATTCAGACCAGGGGCGTAACTTCGAGTCGAATGTATTCCAGAAGGTCTGCACGATGTTGGGGATCAGGAAAACGAGAACAACGCCATTACACCCACAGTCAGACGGAATGGTGGAAAGATTCAACAGGACCTTGGAACAACACCTATCCAGGGTCGTCAGCAATAACCGGCGTGATTGGGATGAGCATATTCCCCTATTCCTGTTGGCATATCGCTCTGCCGTACATAATAGTACAGGCCTGACCCCAGACAGGGTCCTATTCGGAAAGGAGCTGCGATTACCCTGCGATTTAGCATTTGGCTCCCCCGAAGAACCTCCCCAAGACATCGACGATTATGCCGACCAGCTCCAACATAACATGCTGGCAATACACGAATTAGCCCGAACGCAGATGTTGGCCACCAGTGACCGGATGAAGACGCGATACGACCTTAAGGTCAGTTCATTCGCGTTTCAGGAGAGGGACAAAGTCTGGCTGTACAACCCCCGACGGAGCAAGGGTCAATCCCCAAAGCTTACACCCGCCTGGATGGTCCATACGAGGTGGTCAAGAGGCTGAATGACGTCGTCTACCGGATCTGTCGAAACCCAGAGGCTAAATTGAAGGTGGTTCATTTAGATCGACTCGCTCCCTACCATGGAGAGGATGTTTCTGATCGGGACGATCAGAATTAAAGGGGGGGCAGTGTTACGAAATTTACCCAAAGCCGACCCTGTTTCATTTCAATACGACAACAAAGGCTTTGAGATAAAAAAAACGGTTTTCGAAAAGACTCGGCAGCGGAAGGAGTGATGATGATTTTTACTGGAGAATTCGACGCTGGTGTTATAAAGGAAGCACGCCACGATCGCCAGTTCAGTTATAAGGCGACGACTAGCGTATATGGGATTGTTATTGTATTTGAATCAGCTGTTTTAAAGTAAATAAAATTCTAGAAAAGTGAAAGTGAATATTAGTTTTATAATTTTAAATTGAACCCACGAACTATATTGCAATATGATTTTATATTATAATCGTCATAATTATGAGAAGAATTTTTCAGAAGAAAATATATTTTAGAATAACTGTGGTGCTATTGTACACGCCAATATTTTCTCTTAAAAAAATTATATTTGATGTCTCCATTCTGACAGATCAAATTTGATATCTTTATTTTTTTCAATTCGCTAAAATTTGATGAGGTAACGGTACTCGTATTGTAAAAATATTTTTTTATTTATTTCAAGCTATTGAGTTCTTTTAATGGCAATTGTAAATTTATTCAGAAATAAGTTAATGATTTAACTATATATTAAAATCAAAAGTGCCAATAACTCACAAGAACGAATGGTAACATTAAATAAAGGGCGGCAATCATTTGAGAATGAACGATGGAAGCACAAGTTTCAAATATACTTCGAATCTCTCGTTATTTCACTCTCTATTTCTCATTCTTTGAGTCGTTCTGAGTAATTTTCACTATTTTGTTATACCTATAGTATTAATCTGAATGTTTATTTCAATTCTTAATTTAAATATTTCCGCAAAGGAAATAAGACGTGTAAACTTTAAATTTATAAATTCATAACTATTCACACACAGTTGAGACAATTTCCTTTAATTAGTTACAATTTATATATCACAAAATGTTTAATCCAACAAATGTTCAATGACGAAAGGCTTTACATGCATATTTTCATTTAAGATTTAACTCTGGATTCTTTTCTCTTTATGCCATTTAATATTGTCACCATTGTATTCACGATAATAATCACAAATTGGTATCATGTGGAAAAATGTTTCTTACTTTCTTTGAAAATTATTTTGTAAATATTTTTTTCATTCTACTTTTAGTTCTTCTGCAACACTAACGACCGATAATTGATCTGTTCTTTTTTTAGAAATGTCAAATTGAACGTAGTAACATTATATTTCCGTTGATGGTAATTTTTAGTTAAATTCGTATGGGGTTTTTTTATAATAAATTATTTTTCCAATTTAACTTACAACGTATGAGCGGATCCAAGATACATTTTTCGATGTAACAATTTTAATATTTCTACCATGCCGTATGTGTTTTGCATTAAATTTTTTTAGTGGCGACGCTTAAAAAAATAAAATACTCAGGGTCAAATTGCTAAAAATTTGATCCTGTGAGGGTATTGTAGAAATATTTTTTTATTTATTTTAGCTATTGAGTTCGTTTAATAGCAGTTGTTAATTTATTCAGAAATAAGCTACTGATTTAACTATATGTTAAAATCAAAAGTGCCAGTAACTAACAAGAACGAAAAGTAACATTAAAAAAAGGGCGGCAACTATTTGAGAATGAACTATGGAAGCGAAAGCTTCTTACCAAATATACTTCCCGTCTCTCGTTATCTCACTGTTTCAATTTATCATTCTTTGACAACAGTGATTTTTGCCACCAACGATTGGAAGAAGACACGCTATGACTTCAAGGCAAATTCAGGCGGTTTTCAAGATAGAGAGACAAGTTCTGGCTATACAACACACCGTGGAGCAAAGGCAATTCTCCAAAGCTCACACCAGCCTGGTATGGTCCATACGAGGTGGTCAAGAGGATCAATGACGCGTTTTCTATCGTTTTCGCCGGAATCCAAGAGCTAAGATGAAGGTGGTTCAGTTGGATAGAATCGCTCCCTACCATGGAGAGCAGTGTTTTAAAATTCAATTTACATCGCCAAAAATTAAAAAAAAAATTAGTCATTCTGATCAAAACATTGCGAAAACCAAAATAAAAACGGCTGTATATAAAAAAACATCAACAATGGTTGTTTCGAAAATTCGATGGATAAAAAAATTGTTAAGGTTAACATGTTCCATAAGTCGAAAACCTCTAAACTGGTAGACCATAGAACGACGGGAAAATTCTTCAAACGAATGAATCCTAAATAAGACACGGATGCTCAGTGCTTGGCAGTTTGACTTGGAAGCAGCGTGTAGCACTCCAGATGATAGTATTAGTGATTATGTTTTTCTAAGAGAGTTAATTTTGACACAAATAAAGACGTTTAGAGTGAATGTGAATATTTGTCCTATTGAACCTACAGGTCTGCTTACATTTATGGTAAGAAGGTATTTAATAATGTTGCTTAATGCTCCAGTTTATATAGTTTCTGACCAGTATCACTATGACATCCTCATATGTTAGATCATTCACTATTTATCCGCTGATTAAAAGTGCTCTCGGTTGTTCTTATAGTGTAGTGTTTGAGCTTTAGTTTTGCTGTAAACATGTATATATATATATATATATATATATATATATATATATATATATGAACTAAGCTAGGTTCCGGGTGAGAACCGCGTCTGAATTTATTGAATACTGGAGTATTCAATAAATTCAGACGCGGTTCTCACCCGGAACCTAGCTTAGTTCATAATAATGACCGCGGAAGCCTCTCAGAACATATATATATATACATATATATATATATATATATATATATATATATATATATATATATATATATATATATATATATATATATTGTTACAAAATTTACCCAAAGCCGACCCTGTGTCATTTCAGCACGACAACAAACGCTTTAAGATAAAAAATACGATTCTCGAAAAGACTCGGCAGCGGAAGGAGCGATGATGATTTTTACTGGAGAATTCGACGCTGGGATTATAGAAGAAGCACGACACGATCACAGTTCAGTTATACCGCGACGACTAGCGTATATGAGAATGTATTGTGAATCAGCTGTTTTAAATGTAAATAAAGTTCTAGAAAAGTGAAAGTAAATATTAGTTGTTATAATTTTAAATTGAACCCACGAAGTATATTACATTTGGTGTCAGAAGTGGGATTATAAGTGCAGTTAAAATCCTAATTTGATTTATGGAAACCCTTAGTATGGACGAAACTACCAAAAAAATAGTCAAGCAGGTTACAGAGGGACTGGACGAAAAAAATGCACAGATTCTAGAAAAACGTGACAAGAAGGAAACACAACATCAAGAAGAAATTCAACAAAGGTTAGTAAAATCTTTTGATGAAAAACGTAAAATAGAATTAGAAAATCTTGTCACTACGATGGAAGAAAAACAACAAAATCTTGTTTCCACGATGGAAGAAAAACAACATAATTTAATTGAAGGATTATTCTCGAAATTGAATGAACAGAGACAAATTGATTTTAAAATATCTGAAGAAAAACAAGATCAAACTGAAGAAAAAAGACAAATGCAATTTGAACAATTAATGCAAATAGTATCACAAGTTAATGAAACAGTTAATGAAAGAATGCAAATAGTTGAATCAGACATAAAAGAAATAAACGACGACATAAAGATCCTAAAAAGTAATGTGGAGACACTTGAAATCAAAGTAGATGACATCGATTCCATCCAGAGCCAGGTGAAATTTGAAATCAGTTCCATTAAAAACACGGTACAAAGTGAAGTACAAGATAAAATCAGTGCCATCCAAAACAAGGTAGAAACAGAAATCAAAAAAATGCAACAGGACTTACAGTGAGGAAAATACCAGCACACCGTGAGTACCAAAGGTTCCTTTAGTAAACCACCCACATTCGACGGCAGTTCATCTTGGCCCATGTATAAACGACAATTTGAGGCCGTGGCTACAGCTAATGGATGGGATAATCAAGAAAAATCTACTTCTCTGGTAATTTCATTAAGAGGTCCAGCCCTAGAACTCCTCCAAAGCATTCCAGTCGATGAACATGGCAATTTCGACAAGATCATCGCCATCCTAGACAAACGCTACGACAATCAATCCTTGAGCCAGGTATACCAAGTCCAACTCAGTGGAAAAACGCAAAAATCCGTTGAAAGCCTTCAAGAATTCGAAGCAGAGATTAGACGGTTAGTACACTTGTCCTACCCAGACCTGCCGGAGGAAACAAAAGACCAGTTGGCCACACAGAGTTTCATAAACGGCATCAGAGATGTGGAAGTACAAAGAAATCTAAGACTAAGTGGCGTCAAGAAAAGTAATGAAGCTCTACTTAGGGCTTTGGAAGTAGAGGCCGTCATGAACATGTCCAAGCCGAGGGTCCGAGCAGTTTCCTTCAACCAGGAAGAGTCAGAGTCACCATTTCAAGCGCTGCTTGCTGGCCTGAACAAAATATTAGAACGGTCACAAAGAACTGGCACCAGAAGGGCATGCTACCGCTGCGGACGGACAGGACACTTCCAACGTGACTGCCGAGTAAGGCTACCGGAACGATCACCAACCAGGGGTAGCCAACAAACCGACCTTACCAACCAGGGAAACTCCAACCAGTCAGCATAAGGGGGCGAATGCTGACTCACCTTCCACCAGCCCCCAGGACAGTATCCATCCGGGGATTTTTCAGAGATAGCGGCAGCCTAGTCATCAGAGGCACCATCAACGGGCGAGCAGTCACCATCACCATCGATACCGGCGCCGCTGTGTCCATTGCCAAGTCCAGGGTTTTGAGAGCATTAGAAATTCGGCCAGTTACCAATAAAATCCAGCTCAGAACAGTCACCGGCGAGTCCATGTCAATACAGGGGGAGGCAGATGTCGTGCTACAGATAGGGGACAACATGATCCGGCATAGGGTTTTGGTAGCGAATATTGAGGACGATTTTATACTGGGAATGGACCTAATTAGCCAGCATGGATTTATGTTCGACCCGAGATATGATGTTCTTCGGTTCCTGAATGAGGAATTTGTATTGACACGGCCCGTCCACACATCAGTCACGCCCATAAAAATTGTGGCAAAGTCTTCAGCTAGAATTCCCGGTCGAACGGAACAGATTATTCATGGGCAGCTAGACAGCAATCCTGGGAGCTGCGTTGGAATGGTGGAACCCGTACACTCAGCTCATGACTACTTGGTTGGACAGGCCATAGTTAAAACCGGACGAGATATACCAATCAGAGTCCTAAATCTGTCCAACAACGACATCCGAATTACCAATGGTCAAGAGATAGTTTGTTTCGAGCCAGTAGAGACCATCATCAATTGCGAAAAAGAGTACCAGACGTCGGTGAAGGAGCCAGGGCCCGATAAAGAGTTTCTACAACAGTTTGCTGACCATTTGACACACTTGACACCAGAGAACCAGAAGAAAGCTAAGCAATTTATCAAAAAACACTGGCAAATTTTTAACAGTAAAAATGGAACCACCGGTCGCACCAACATCATCCAGCATCGAATAGATACCGGAAAGGCTCAACCCATCAGAATACCACCTAGACGACTACCATTGGGGCAACAACAGGCAGTCGAGGAAAACATCGAGTCTATGTTACAAAATGGAGTTATTGAGCCATCCATCAGTCCATGGTCTGCTCCCGTCGTGCTAGTTAAAAAGAAAGATGAAACCACCCGATTTTGCGTGGATTACAGAAAGCTGAATGATGTCACGAAGAAAGACAGCTATCCACTACCCCGAATCGATGACACTTTGACCACACTAGCAGGCTCCCGTTGGTTCTCCACACTAGACCTAAAAAGTGGATATTGGCAGGTTGGTCTGCACGCAAACGACAGAGAGAAGACAGCGTTGTCCACCAGTAAAGGGCTGTTTCAGTTCACGGTCATGCCCTTTGGGTTATGTAATGCACCCGCTACATTGGAGAAGCTAATGGAGTATGTACTGAGCGGGTTAACATGGAGAACGTGCTTAGTGTACCTCGACGACATTCTAGTCATGGGCCAGACATTCGACGACCATCTGAAGAACCTGGGCGAAGTATTCTCCAGAATTAATAACGCCAACCTGAGACTCAATCCGAAGAAGTGTTCCTTGTCTCAAAAAGAAGTAGAGTTTTTGGGCCACGTAGTGTCCGAGTCAGGAATCCGCACCAACGAAGACAAGATAGAAGCCATCCGTGATTGGCCAGTTCCAAGAGACAAACATGAACTCCGAAGCTTCTTGGGCCTCTGTTCATACTACCATCGTTTTGTTGAGGGATTTGCCACCATCGCCGCCCCTCTACATCGGCAGACCACTGATAAAGAGACCTTCCATTGGAATCAGGATTGCGAAACATCATTTAGGCGACTGAAGGCAGCACTATGCTCCAGCCCAATCCTAGCCTTTCCTACACAGTCCGGCAAGTTCATCTTAGACACCGACGCCAGCAACACAGGTTTGGGGGCCGTCCTATCCCAGGTGCAAGATGGAGAATAGAGGGTGATCGAGTACTACAGCCGTGGATTCTCGAAGCCAGAAAGAAATTATTGCGTCACCAGAAAAGAACTTCTTGCAATAATAAGGGCTGTGGACCATTTCCACAAATACCTGTATGGTCGCCATTTCTTAATCCGAACAGATCATGCCGCACTCAAATGGCTGCTGGACATGAAGACACCGGAAGGACAACTGGCCAGATGGATGGAGAAATTACAGCAATACGACTTCAAGATGGAACACCGTGACGGCTGGTTGCACAATAATGCCGATGCCCTATCTAGAAGACCCTGTAGAGCGGAATGCAAGCATTGTCTGAAGACGGAACAGCGAGAGGGTATCTCCATCAGGCAGATCCGAGTACAGGCCAATGAAGACTGGACAACGGAACAGTGCATCCAGGACCAAATGGCTGATCCAGACATCAACCAATCTTGTCACTCAAAATGAGAGGGGCACCCAGGCCACGATGGGACGAGGTAGCTAGATATTCCGGGGTGCTGAAATCGTTATGGGCTCAGTGGGACTCTCTAAGAGTAGACAATGGAATGCTCAAGCGAGTTTGGGAAAGCGCTGATGGACGAGAAACCAAGTCCCAACTGGTAGTTCCGAAGAAAAAGGTACCAGCCATTTTGTCCAAAGTACATGATGGAATTACCGGAGGCCACCTGTGCATGAATAAAACCCTAGACAAAGTTCGCCAGCGGTACTACTGGGTGAATTACTTCGAAGACGTCAGAGCCTGGTGCCGCAAATGTGCCACATGTGCCGCCAGTAAGGGCCCGAAAACCCGAACCAAGGGCAGAATGCAGCAGTACAATGTGGGCGTCCCATTTGAGAGAATTGCCATCGATGTCGCCGGTCCGTTTCCCGAGTCTAAGAGGGGGAACAAATAAATTCTGGTCGCAATAGATTACTTCAGCAAATGGCCTGAGGCATATGCGATAATCAACCAAGAGGCAACCACGGTAGCGACGGTGCTAGTAGAACAACTATTCAGCAGGTTTGACGTCCCGATGGAATTACATTCAGACCAGGGGCGTAACTTCGGATCGAATGTATTCCAGAAGGTCTGCACGATGTTGGGGATCAGGAAAACGAGAACAACACCATTACACCCACAGTCAGACGGAATGGTGGAAAGATTCAACAGGACCTTGGAACAACACCTATCCAAGGTCGTCAGCAATAACCAGCGTGATTGGGATGAGCATATTCCCCTATTCCTGTTGTCATATCGCTTTGCTGTACATAATAGTACAGGTCTGACCCCAGCCAGGGTCTTATTCGGAAAGGAGCTGCGACTACCATGCGACTTGGCATTTGGCTCCCCCGAAGAACCTCCCCAAGACATCGACGATTATGCCGACCAGCTCCGACATAACATGCTGGCAATACACGACTTAGCCCGAACGCAGATGTTGGCCACCAGTGACCGGATGAAGACGCGATACGACCTTAAGGCCAGTTCATTCGCGTTTCAGGAGAGGGACAAAGTCTGGCTGTACAACCCCCGACGGAGCAAGGGTCAATCCCCAAAGCTTACACCCGCCTGGATGGTCCATACGAGGTGGTCAAGAGGCTGAATGACGTCGTCTACCGGATCCGTCGAAACCCAGAGGCTAAATTGAAGGTGGTTCATTTAGATCGACTCGCTCCCTACCATGGAGAGGATGTTTCTGATCGGGACGATCAGAATTAAAGGGGGGGCAGTGTTACGAAATTTACCCAAAGCCGACGCTGTTTCATTTCAATACGACAACAAAGGCTTTGAGATAAAAAAAAAACGGTTTTCGAAAAGACTCGGCAGCGGAAGGAGTGATGATGATTTCTACTGGAGAATTCGACGCTGGGATTATAAAAGAAGCACGACACGATCGCAGTTCAGTTATACCGCGACGACTAGCGTATGTGAGAATGTATTGTGAATCAGCTGTTTTAAATGTAAATATAGTTCTAGAAAAGTGAAAGTAAATATTAGTTGTTATAATTTTAAATTGAACCCACGAAGTATATTACAATATATATATATACTATATAATGTTTAAGAGGATTAATATATTCCTGGCCTATATAATAACACATTTGAATTCCAAGATCTTCTTGTTCCCTTGCTTTTTGTTTTCACTGAAATTATTTTTTTTCCTCATCTATTAGTTTTATTAGATCTGCATGTCAAACTTTGTCGAAAACTCTTTTGAAGACAGTGAAATAAACTTAAACTGTAAAATATCTGAATTTTACGAGTGCAACTGAAAAACCTAGAGGATCACCCTAAGCTTACTACTTGTATTTTAAAAATTGTGTATAGAAGTTATTTGTGGTATTCTCCATTTTGTTGGGGAAATTATACCACACTCAACCCAAGAAGCTGTATATTTCAGAAATCCAAACGTTTTAAGATTCTAATTTGGCCTCCTGTAGGTATTACAGATTGAATTAATAAAATATACATTTGAAATTAAACGGCTGACTTTACTTACAATTATTATGAAATCTGTTTATACATGTACAGGGTAGATCAAAAATGACAAAGATGATATATAGTAAGCTGCTTTTAAGTTTGAAAAACTTGAAAGAGTTGTCTTTACAATATATATATGGCTGTGACATTTCGACCTACTAATTTTCTCTGTTTGTTGAATTTTGGTTGTTACTTCAAAATTATTCTTCTCTCTAAGGATTTCCTCTTCAACAGTAATATCTAAGAATTAACGGCTGACTCGTAATCCAAAAATGTTATTGAAAACTGGAATAGATGTTACATGTCAGCAAGGGTAGCTATCTAATTCAACCAATATTTTAAAATTTTTCTTGCAAATATCCCCCTGTTCATAATTAATTTAAATGAATGGAATTGTTGGGAACTGATACTTATGCACATGGCAATTTCATTATATTTTATTTAAAACAAAATGTTAAGGTCCTCATTATACATTTACAACCGTAAACGCAAATGATACGATTTTGTTGTACTTGTTGGTACATTGTTTCACCGATAAATGCTATTTCTTGCTGCCATAGAAGTAATGACACCATAAAAGTTGATGGCTTAAAACTTACAATTGTCTGATAAAGCACTGTTGTTCGTAATAGAGCGTAAAACAAATATGAAATCGGACATTTTTGTTTCCGAACAGTTTCCGAGAACTTGATTAAAGTCAAACTACCAAAGTTACGATATTCTGGTTTAGTCGAGACGTGAGTGAGGTTGCCTGTTCATAACAGCAATATGAAGATTATGAAAAGTTAAGATTTTGTATGTAACAACAACAACTACTACTACTAAAAAATAATGGATATTCTTTTATAAAATGTAGGAAATGTAAGAACATTCTTAATATATTTAGTTTTGATGAAACCATTCTAAGATGATAGAAACAATATTTTTATGCCAGTGCAATTTTTCTCTACTCATTTTTGGGGTTCCGTATATACAATATACGGATAACCTTATAATATCACTCCGGATTTCTCCCTCTTTCACATCATCGCATTTTTCTCCTAAACTACTGGACGGAAAAGGTTGAAATTTGGTATCAGTGTATAGTTTGGTGAGCCAAATCAGGAGTACTTATCGTAAATGAAGAAATTTTGATTTTAGGGGTACTTCTGGGTGGAAAAACTAAAAAATCGGCCCTTAACTCCGAAACTATAAGAAGTAAAATTTTACCTGAAAAATAAGGACAGACCACTACTATTAATTGGGGGGGGGGCAACTTACAAAATTAAATGAAAAATTTAAAATTAAAATTGTTTCTAACACATCGTGTAATATATCAAATGAAAGGGCTCATTATGGCGAAAACAAATATATTTTTTTTCGCATTTTTTAAATAAATTATTTTAAAGATATTAACATAAATATAAAAAAATAACCATTCCCCCTACCTCATCTCCGAAACTATAAGAAGTAAAATTTTGAAAAAAATTGGAGATATAGGGTCTCACCTGAATTTTACCGAAAAAATAAGGAGAAACCTCTACCATTAATTTTGGGGGGCAAATTACAGAACTAAATGGAAAATAGAAAATTAAAATTTTTTCTAACACATCTTGTAATATATCAAATGAAAGGGCTCATTATGGCGAAAACAAGTGTATTTTTTTTCATATTTTTAAAATAAATTATTGATATTAACAAAAATATAACCATAAGACGTAAACATTTGAAAAAACTTAGGGACATAGGACCTCACCTGAACTTTACTGGAAAAATAAGGAGAAACCCCTAATATTGAGTTTAGGAAGCAAATTACAGCATTAAATCGAAAACATAAAATTAAAATTATTTCTAACGCATCATGCAATATATCAAATCAAAAGGCTCATTATGATCAATACAAATATATTTTTGCGTATTTTTTTAAAATGAATATTTTAAAATATATTAACCAAAATATAAAAAAATTACCTATTCCCCCCTTTATTCCCCAAACTAACATTTTTGGTTTACATGAAAAATACCAAGAAATCACTAATATTAATTTTGGGGGCCAAATTATAGAATTAAACAGAAAATAAAAAAAATATTTTTTAACGCATCATGCAATACATCAAATGAAAGCGCTGATTATGAGGAATACAAATGTATATTTCTTTTTGTTTTTGAAAATTAATCGTTTACAAGATATAAACAAAAAAATATAAACAATTCTCATATCCCGCTTTATTTCCGAAACCATACTACCTAAATTTTTAAAAATAATCAGGAGTACTGGGGATCACTTGGAATTTATAAGAAAAATTAGAACAAAACCCCAATATTAATTTTGGAAACACATTACAGAATTTTTTTTCTTTTATTGTGACCTAATAGTGCAGCGTCCGGGGATTTTGACCTCGGACTTTCGTAACAGTGAATAAATTTATATGGTTGAAGTAGGATTTTGTTTTTTTACTATAAATTGCAAAGTTTACCCAATTTTTTTGTGTTTTTAATTTTTTTATTATTTAAACCAAAAAAAAAACGTAACAAAACATGGAGGGGAGACCGGCAACGGCAGCTGAAAGATTCACCTAAACAGAATTTTTCGGGCTAGTTCAGTTCACAAAGTATCCACTGAATAATTTGTGCCGGTGCTTAGAAATGACACGTGTCTTGTGTATATTTAAAAGTGAAAATTTTGTGACTTTACGAAAATTTTTGTATATTTCTGACAGAAGTTGAAAACAATTTTTTTCCCTATTAAACTTATACATAAGAATTTTGATTTCTTCGTTAAAGTAAGTACATTAAAAATATGCATTTATTTATTAGAAAATCAATTAAATAATTGTTGAATTGATAATTAAAGGTCAATTCAAGTGAAAAAATAATAATGAATAAAACGCAATATATTAATTAATGAAGTATTTAATTATTTTTAATTACAGTTTTCGAAGAATGGATAAACCAACAACCAGTAGCATGACTGATGAGCATAGCTGCATAATATTTGAACAATTGGGTTCATCTTCTGAAAGAGGATGGATTATGTTGTCGGCAAAAATATATAAATACAAAATATATTGAAGCGTATAAAAAGAAGCCAGTTGAAACTTCAATTTCGCCTCCCAAAAAGAAGCTCTGGAGTAGCATTGATTCATCAAACTTCGATTGGAAAAAAACTGTTTCCTTTGTGGGTACAAAGCTGATAAAGAAAACGAAGCAAAACTAAATAAAAATCGTAGAAGAATAGTTTCATACATTAATACTTCAACTTTAAATGACTCTGTCATGAATTTTATGGCCTTACAGCAAAATGAAATAAAGGCACTTCAAGCAAAATATCATGCAGAGTGTTATAACTTGATCAAAAATTCTATTCATCTGAGTAATGTTGACAAGAAAGTTGCTCCGAACTCTTTGATCATTGATACAGCAATGGAACAAATATACACGTACCTACATAGAGAAAAATGTCGACTGCCAATTTGCCATGCAAGAGTTGAGAAATGTAATCACTACTGACTATCATGATGATATTGTGATATCGTGTAAATTTGGATCTAATACCATCATATGTTTCAAAAAAATTAACCATAATATACTAACAGAAAATTGGTACAATCAAAAACATAAGATTAAAGAAGAAGAAGAACGACATATATTGAACGCAGCAAGTGAAATTATTAGGAGGGACATAAGAGCTCGAGGGTACGATAATGAATATTATACACCAAGTGACAAAATGCTTGAAAATATTGATGACTCAATTTTAAAAGCATTAAACTTTGTTCTCTTAGAAATAATATTGAAAGATAAGAAAAATAGAGTCGAAACTATTCCTAAGTATGAAAAAAACTGCAAATCTATCGCGCATGCCATTATATCAGCGGTGCGTCCAAAATTATTTGTATCACCTTTGTGTTGATAATTAGCGATGGAAGCATTTCAATAACATGCTCATCCCAATAACAATGAATCAATTGCCAGCTCCGAATCATTTATTGCAAATATTATTATGTAATTGGAAAAAGGGATGTGCGGCTGCTTATGGTTGTCGAAAGGGTGCTTATACTGTAGTGTAGCATGTCTACAGTGCAGCGGAAATAGTTGTTCCAATATACCACCTGTTATTCAAATAAATGAAGTCGAAGAAGATATGTGATATACATGAAAATGTACATTGTTTAAATAAAAAAATATTTTGTTAATAATTGTATTTTATATTTAATTACTATTTTATTTATTAAAAATATCTAATTTATTTAATTGTTATTATATATTTTTTTCAAATTTAGAAAAAAAAATCACAATTTTTTAAATGTATCATTAGCTGAAAATTCCATTTTGATTTTTTGAATTTGTTCACTGTTACAGTGAATTTCATTCACTGTAACAGAAATCCGAGGTATTCATGTATTTAACGCCCCAGGCGCTGTACTATAAGTAATGATTCTAATGCCTAATATACTGTTTAATAGGCTATACACCAGAGTGGTTTAAGTTAAATTTGATGAATTTTTATAATAAAAGCTGCATAACCCTACTTTTTTAGTGTGATTTGTGCCTTGCGCATTTGGCAAATCACAGTATATATATATATATATATATATATATATATATATATATATATATATACGACTGATAAATTATATAAATATTGAGATAAATTCTGTGGGTTCGATTTCAAAAATATTCATACTTGTTTTCAACATCTTTATTTATATCAAAATAAACTAATTTACAAAACACAATGACTAATATCTACACGCTGCTTACAACCCAAACTGCCTCGCCGCCTCGCAACCTCGTCTTATATACAGTTCATTCGTTTGAAGATTATTCCAGTCGTTTCTGGTATACCAGTCTAGATAGTCAAACTTAGTTTTTTTTCCATTAATCGAATTTTTGGGACTACCGTTGTTGATACTTTTTTGTATGTTTTTATTTCATATTAGCAATGTTTTTGTCAGAAAGATTAACTTGGAAGGTTTCTTAATTTTTTTCTGCGTGAAATGAATTTTATAACACTGCCCCCTTTAATTCTGATCGTCCTGATCAGAATCATTCTCTCCATGGTAGGGAACCAGTCGATCCGAATGGACCACCTTCATTGATTCTCTTGACTACCTCATATGGACCATCCCAGGATGGTTCGAGCTTTGGAGACATGCCTTTGTTCCTCTGGGGGTGTATAGCAAGACATTGTCTCTCTTCATTGGAACCCGATTGAATTTATCTTGAAGTCATGGTGTGTCTTTATCCGATCGCTGGTGGCCAACATCAGCGTTCGAGTTAGTACGTGTATTACCAGCATAATCGTAGACTTTTTGGGGCGGTTCTTCTGGTGAGTCAAAGGCCAAATTACCATGCAATCTCAGATTTTTTTGCTACATTCTGTCCTAGGTCCGAGTCTTCGGGTCCTTATTGGCTGCACAGGTGTCACATTTTCATCACCAAGCTCTGACGTCTTCGAAGTGATTTACCAACAGTACAGTTGACGAATTTCATCAAAGGTTTTATTTATGCCTAGATGACCTCCGGTAATCCCATTATGAACTTCGGTCAGGATGGCGGGTACTTTTTCTTTGAGACTACCAGTTTAGACTTGGTTTCTCTGCCGTCAATGCTTTTCCATATACAGGACGCCCGAATATCTAGCTACTTCGTCCCACCGTGGCCTAGGTGCCCCTCTCTTCTTGATTGACACGATTGGTTTAATGTCTGCGTCAGCTATTTGGACCTGGGTACATTTTTTCGTTGTCCAATCTTCATTCATCTGTACGCGAATCCGTCGGCTGGATATACCCTCACGCTGTTATAGTCTTCAATTATTATCCGCATTCTGCTCTACAGGGTCTTCTTGACATGACATCGGCATCATTATGTAAACGGCCGGCACGGTGTTCAACCTTAAAATCGTAGTTCTTTAATTCCTCCATCCACTTGGCCAATTGTCGTTCCGTTTTTTTTATGTCCGACAGCCATTTGAGGGCGCCATGATCGGTTCGGATTAGGAAATGAAGACCATAGAGATATTTGTGGAAATGGTCTCCAGCGCTGATTATTGCATGAAGTTCTTTTCTGGTGAGACAATAATTCCTTTAAGGTTTCGAGAATCCCCGGCTGTAGTATTCGAGCACTCCCTCTTCACCATCTTTCACCTGGGATAGGTTGGCCGCCAAATCTGTGTTGCTGACGTCGGTGTTATAAGATGAACTTGCCGGACTGTGAAGGAAACGCTAGGATTGGGCTTTAACATAGTGCTACCTTCAGTCGTCTGAATGATATTTCACAATTCTGATTCCAACGGAAGATCACTTTTTCAGTGATTTGCCGATGTAGAGGTGCAGCAATGATGGCAAATCGCTCAGCAAATCGCCTGTAGTACGAACAGTCCCAATAATTTATAGTTAAAAAAGAACCGATTTCAACTCACTGAAAATGAAATTAATGTAAAAACCGATTGCAATTAATCAGTATTTTCTGACATATCGTGAATTTTAAATTTGAAAAGATATTTATGTGAGATTTACTTTAACATTTACGGACTTTTACCTTTGGTTGTATGGAATCACTTTTGAGTCTACCTTAATAAATTACAATATATACTTTATTTTAAAAAAATGTGCGATAGGGGGACCTATTCAGAAACAAAATTCCTTAAGTTCTCTCTAATTTGTATTCTTTTCCAATTTTTTATAAGCATAACTCTAATTCACCCTAAAATGCAACCCCCTGTATATGCTGCTGGGTATTGGTCACCCAATATAATTCAATTATCTATTATTTCCTGAACCACCCTGTGAAACTGTAATTCAACTCCGCACTATATTGCAACAGCTTTGGTATTTTTTAAACAGCCCTGTTTAAGTATAAATTCTCTCCACTCTCTTGACTGTTTCTGATATTGTCTGAATCACCCTGTATACTTATAATTTTACTTCGTCCCATATTTTCAGTATTCGATATATGCATCTTCTCGAGCCTATATAACAAAATTCTATAATATATATATATATATATATATATATATATATATATACAGGGTGTAAACGGTTTGAGTGCAAAGATTTTGAGGATCAATACTTCAGGTCAAAACAAATCAAAAAGCTTTATAACATTTTCAGAAATAAACTATAGTTTTGCCAAAAAAAAATGAAAAAGTTAGAAGTTCTGTAGCCTTTATTACAGTGTATAATAGATTATTTCCGGCTTCAAAATGATTGTAAAGCTAAATATGTAAATACTCAATAGCGTATACACCTTTGATAACTGTATTAACAAAGAAAATTATTATTTAAACTCTAAATATTCTGTTATAATTTGTCCTACGTTTCTCCGATCAGATGTGGCAACATAGCATATACTCAGTACTACAGCTACAGTACTACATGCAGCATGAACGATTTTTAGCTGCCCGGTTCTTTTAAGAAAGTGAAAGTGATTTTTGCGTGACATTCGAGATAGCGTAAGTAATTTGATTTTCATTTTAAAATATAAATTGGAAAAATAAATAAAATCTGTTGTGAATTGTGAGTTCAAGTGTATTATTTTGTGACAAACAGTAACAATTATACAATTAGGTAAAGACCTGACATGCTATTAATTTGTGGGGAAAGCAAATGTAATAACAAGAATTTTGAATTTTGAATATTTACTATAAATAATCCGTTTGCTCTATCATAATGACATCCTGCAGGTCAAAGGTTTTTATTTGTCTCAGGTAAGTAATATTAATTTCTTAGTAACAATTATTTCTCGAAGAATTTAACACATAAAAGAACTACATATAAGAAATGTTTTGTTTAATATACTTTGTATCGCATTATTTTTTTATCATAATGTAAACAACTTTGTATCCTCCCTTCTTCAACTTGATGCATAAAATAAATCGCCAAATATAAATATTCATTTCAATACATAGATATTAAAAGGGTTCATTTTTGAAAATAATATTTCATAAAATTTTATGTACCTAAATAAATCTACCGGCACTCGAAACTATGAAATTATTTAATACAAAAAAATAACAGGTGTTCATTTCGTTGTGGTGACCCATTCCTTTATTATTCACGCTACAAGCAAATCTGAGTTTTAGCGCGACGTTGCCATATTGACAATAATTTACTTAACATGTATTTCAAATTTTCTTGCTTATTAAGGCTTTTAGACCATAGTGTTATAAGAGTTTTTTGTTTTGTTTGGTGGGTACTATCTGCACCTAAAATATATGTAGTCAAACTATTTACACCCTGTATATATATATATATATATATATATATATATATATATATAATACATATATATATATAACTATAATTTTACTCCTCCCTCTATTTTAACCACCCTGTCTATTGCTTCTAACATTTTTTGAACCCAACTCTATAATTCAAATATCCTAACTGCTTATACTAATATTATATAATAATTCTACCCCACTTTTATTTCCACTACCTTGTATACGCAATATATATCACACACAATATATAATATTTTTGCACCACCCTGTATAACTATAATTCTACTCCACTTTATATTTTACCCATTCTGTGTACGCAACTGCTGATAAGGTTTTGTGAACTTTTCTGTATAACTGTAATTATAATCCGACCTATAAATCAAATATCCTAACTGTTTATACTTATTTAACAATTTTTTTAAAAATATTTGATCCTCTCTGTTTGACTATAATTCTACTCCACCCTGTATATCCTACTACTATGTGCTACACAGTACAAGGTTTTTTGAATCACCTTATATTTTAACCATACTATACATGCAACTTATGTACCACCCTATATCAAATTTATTTTAAACATTTATGAAACCAACTGTATAACTGTAATTTTCAACCCCGCATTCTCCGGGTCATTCTGTGTTAATCTGTCTTCATCTCCAAAGTAGGTACGTAAATTTCAAGAGAAAACATAAAATAACGGAATCGCCAAAGGTTACTGAACTGTTACAAATTATTCATTGCGTTGGAGGATAAGAGCATGTCGCAGAAAACTTCTAAACCCCAATATTTTATGTTTATTATGGATTAGGCAGGCTGATCATTGACATTCAGACCACATAAGTCTCAATATAAATGTAAAGTTCTCTATGATTGGAATTTTGAATTAAGTCCTGTGAAATCAATTATTTATGGTTCATATTAATATTTCCTGTACAGTGCAGTAGTGGATAAATTAAACAAATGCGAGATTATTTCAATAGATTAGCCAGCACTGATTTTTTAGGCATTCCTAATTTTTTATTAAATAATTAGAACGAGGAAGGAATTTGCATTATGGAAAATATGGATGATTCAAGCAAAAGCATATAGTGAAGAAAAGTCACTAATCACACCAAAAATTAAAAACATGTACAGGGTGTAAATGGATAAGTGCGGAAGACTTCATTTTATGATGAAAAGTTCCTATGAACATATATTCGCAAACGCTTCGTTACCGATGTACTAGGTGCTGAAATCTTCAGATTTATTCAATTTTTATCTTCTGATTACTAAAGTTTTCGAGAAATTTAGTTCCATTTTAGAGCATTAATGCCTGAATGGAATCTTCATAATATGATCACAGAAATCTACAGGATGGTACTTTTTCTGGGGTAACAAGTTTGTCTTTTTTTTTAGTAGGCCTCTGGCTATTGACAAAAATTGTTAATGAAGCTCTGATGAATTTTCATTCTTTTCTATTTTCTGCGTTTCCGTATCTGTCACTGTTTTTGTGTAAAAAATTATCAATTTCATGTGTATCTTAAAAATAAACAATTCTTCTGTGATGCATACGCTATTATTATTTCAAAATCATTAAAAAACAAGTTTACCAAACTTTGAAAACGAAGAGATTCAGCCATTACACAGGAGTCTAGACGTCGACACATAGATCTTCATATTCGATTGAAATTCCCAGGCAAATCTTGAATAACTCTACAAGAAACAATAATGCAGTTTTTATGTCTTGAACAGGAGTCCACTATAAACCAACGTTTTTGTATGTCTCCAAGTTGAAAAGTCTATCGGATTTAAATCAGGTGAACGAGCTGGCTAAAATTTAGGTCTAACTCAACCTATCCAGCGATCTGGATGTGTTTTGCTCAAATATTGACGTGCTCTCATTCTAAAATGAGCAGGAGCGCCATAGTGCATAAACCACATTCCCGCTCAGACACCAAAAAAAATCGGATCAGGCAGAACTGGCAGCTCTTGCCGTAGAAACTGAGTCTATGTACGTCCATTTAATGTAGGTGGAAGGAAATGTGGGCCAATTTTGTGATCTCCTATAGTTCCACTCCAAACGTTTAAAGAAAATCGTCCCTGGTGGAACGCTTTAACGATAGCATGAGCATTTTCTTCCGCTCATATGTGGTTGAGGAGGTTATTAATAATGGTTTCCCTTGAGATACTTGCTTCGTTCACAAATAAAATATGCTAAAGAAATTCTGGGGGTTCCTCTAAGTCGTTGATGAAGCCGTCCAGTCAAATTGGGATAAGGGGCACACGTTGGAGATACATTGCAGCTTCTAAGGAGTTACATTAGAGAGACTGTAGACGAAATGCACGTCAGCCACTTCTGCATTGGAATAAACCCCCCATATTGGTGAAAATTATGATGTTAGAGTTGTCAATAAGAGGAATTAATATGACTGCCGCCTATTAGAAAAATAAATAACAGAACGACTGTTTCTACGGTAGACATGAAATTGATCATTTTTTACACAAAAACAGTAGCAGATACGAAAAAAACACAACAAAAAAGATTAAGTGATTGCAAATTCATAAGAGAATCAGTTACAATTTTTTCCAATTGGAAGGGGTACTGAAAAAAAGTTATAGGGGCAGAAAGAACATTTGACCACAGAAAAAGTACCAAAATTGAACTAAATATCTCGAAAACTTTAGTAGTCAGAAGAAAAAAACTGAATAAATCTGAAGATTTCAACACCTTGTATATCGATAACGAAGCGTTTGCAGACATATGTTCATAGGAACATTTCATCATAAAATGACTTGAAGAAGCACATCTTGAATTCTTTAGAACTTATTCATTTGGATAATAATATAATGATTTTAAATGTATAAAAAAATAAAAACTTCAGGATCATTTTTGCTTGGCTTCTAGTGACTATACAACATAAATGAAATGTATACTTATCTTCTTCACTTCTGATCTGTTTCGCACCATACTAATTTTATAACTACAATGTTATATAAACTTTCATTAATGTTTTGATAAATTACTAATTAAATGCATAAGTAAACCAATAAATAAAGAACCCCGTAAATTTTAAATGGAAATTGGGTTTCACTCAATATTTCTATAATTTTGGGGGTAGATTCTTCAGACCATGTGGATCAAAAGTTTCACTGGCCAGAACGCTCCAAAATGCCTATTTTTTGTTTATGGTGGGCAAATATATATATAGACATATATACACATACCTCTAACTAATCCAGGTATTATACACATAACTCTAATGAATCCAGGTTCACATTGATGATCCAATTGATATTCAGCTTCTCTATTTTCTTGACTATTATCTTACACAAACGTAGTACTAATTGGATCTGATAAGAACTATATGCAAATTCTCCTAATGTGAGTTCAGGGAATAAAGCTAAATTAATATTATTGAGTGGGGCCCATTGTCCTAGTCCCAGGTGGTCAACCAAGGCTTGAACTACATTAATCGCATTGCACCTGGCGACCATCCTATTAGCTAGATATAAATAGAGTTATACAAGGTGATTAAAAAAAGGTTGAATAAAATTGTTATAGAGGGTGACTCATAAGCAGTTGCAGTTTCGGTCAAATATGTTGAGTACTGGTACAAAAAATATAATATTGGGTGGCACATAAGTAGTTCTTTAAAATATATTAATTGAAATATACAAAAGTCGACTATAGAGCTGAAACTTCAAAAATGTGAATAGAGGGCCTCAGTTAAAGTTTATAAGAAAAATATAGCGAAACCCCTAATATTATTCTTTGGCGACAATTATAAAATTAAATGAAATATTGATTTGTTTTCAAAATTTAGAATTAAACATAATATAGAACATCACTGATAGTTTATTGGCAGGATAAAGAGAAAATTTGACAAATTGCAGTACCAGGGGCTGCGAACATATTCCGTAGTATTTATACCGATTAAATGCCAATTATGTGTTCCTTATCACTATATAGACGCCTCAAGTACTTGATATTTCTGACGCTGCCTCTTGTAAACCAGCAATTTATTTTCTTTCTATTTGATAATCATAAGGAATTACCAACTGATCACGATCCAGCCACTTTTATAGTTTCAAATATCAATTCGTATTCCAGGTATACCAGTAACTTGAATATTATGAGATTTTGAGTCAATTTTTTCATTTTATTTATAGCACATATTACAGTTCTACTTAATGAGTGTTGAATATAAAGAATAGATCCCAAAATAAACTTATGTTCACATAAAATGACCATATACCATGTTCAAAAAGTCCCAGTACGGCGGAATATCTCGGCAGGAAGACATTTCACAAAGAAATGGTTATTACAAGACTTTTAGAATATTTCCCTGGTCACAAAATGATCACAATGGATTTGACCTTGAAGGTCATGGTCAAGGTCAGGTTGATTTTTTCAAAAGAGAACTCCGATTTTTGATTCCGGAAATGAAGAGAGCAGGAAATTGTACGTTCAAATTTGTCAAATATAACAAGATTCAAATCATCAAATATTTTTAAAGCACCATTTTGGATCTTTAACTCTCATTTGGAATTTATTTCTGATTTTTCCCAAAAATTCCTTGGCGTCAATGGTCAAGCTCAAACTCATTATGATCATTGCGCAGCCATTATAAAAGGATGAAGGCATCTGTCAAAAAGGACTCTTTCTTGGGCCCATATACGACGCCAAACTTGTTATGACCTCAATTTGACTTTTGCTGACCGCCAAGGACAAATGGAACAAAATGGTCAAAGACATATTTCAGCGTAAATTTCTCCGCTCTTTACAGTTCCGGTAACAAAAATGGGTCTTCCTATTTGAAAAAACCAAGTTGACCTTTATTTGACCTTGGAGGTCATGGTCAAGGTCAAATCCATTCTGACCATATTGTAATGTTTTTATTTTCACACTCGGGTTCAGTTCAGTTCTTGGAGTTATTTAAAAACACAGTCCAACTCACTCTAATTTATTTCCACTACTTTAACACAACTATTTACAATTTATATCTACTTAAGTACTCAATACGACCATCGAAAACTGAACACCTCCTCTCGCAGCTGTTCATATTTATATATTTATCTTGGAATTGTCTGGTACGTCCACGAACCATCAGGAAACTCTTTCATGTTCTGGAAGCTTTAAGGGAATTCCCAGTAACGGCAGCGGTCCGCCTGTTGAGAGACAAACATTTCGGGTTCCCAGAATTTATCGGAATAATGTCCCTTCCATGAATTGGTTGATGGCCGATTGCACCAGCTATCGGATGAATTCTCGTAACATTGCCTCCTCCTTAACATCATTTCGTCCCGGAATCCTTACTGGTTTGACGATATTTGCAGGACTCTCCATTTCGACAACGGGAAGTTTGGTGGAAGTAACAGTCAACGGTCTTCGAATCTGGGCTGCGAGTACTGAGACAGCATACCAGGATGTCGACGCCACTGAATCAAAAGATTGTTTCCACCATACTTCTCACCACCCTCCAATTCAGTCCATCCAACCCGCAGGCTATCTTTAGGACCGCCAATTTCATCAGATTCTTCTCCATCATTACATTCCTCAATTCTACCAGAGTCTTCCAAAGATCGCTGTATGTTGGCTTGTCCTGCGAGAATGTTTTCGTTACCAAATAAAAGATGTCTCTGGGACCCACTAGTTGTTTATCTTCGAGATGAAGGACTTCCCTACCGCTGGATCTTGCTCCCGTAGCTTCTGGAACTGACCGTACTTTTTGGCAAACACCTTAGCTATTCCTCTGGACATCCGGAGATCTCGAGCCACACAATGAGCCAGGGCATATTCTATGGGCACCTCAAACAGGTCTCGGGGTTCCTCTGTGGTCACGTCGTGCTGCACTTTCCGCCCATTAGAGTACAGTGCCATAAACTGTTCGAAGGTCATCCCGCCATCGGGTGGTTGGATGCTGCGGACTTGGGCTTGGTCATCTTCGCTGTCATGACTTCCGGCATAAGGGGCTAACCTGTTGAAATGTACGACCTTTGGTTTTCCCCGAGGCAGCTTCTTTATTCTGTAGACAACATCGTTGATTTTCTTCACAATTTGGTACGGCCCCTCCCAAGATCTCTGTAGCTTCGGCGAATATCCACGACGACGTTGCGGGTTATACAACCAAACCTGATCATCAACTTGGAATTCTCCGTCCTCGGCTTTGATGTCGTAGGCTTCCTTCATTCGGGCACTGGCATACTCGATGTTTAACCGGATGTCGTTCATCTTTTGACGTAGCTGGCTGACATAGTCTTCACCTGGGGGACATCCAAACTTCAAATTGCATGGTAGTCTTAATTCTCGTCCCATGATAATACTGGCCGGGGTCTGACCCGTGGACTTCGGCACAGACGAACGATATGCCATTAGAAACAAGTGCAGATACTGGTCCCAGTCTCTTTGGTGGTCAGAGACTACCTTTGACAAATGGTGGTTAATGGTTCTATTCATCCGTTCTACCATTCCATCGGATTCCGGGTGTAATGATGTCGTCCGTGTTTTATTGATCTTCAAGAGCTTGCAGACGTCTTGGAAAAGAGTAGACTCGAAATTTCTATCTTGGTCTGAGTGCAACTCCAAGGGAACACCAAAACGACTGATCCATTCCTTGACAAGGACATCAGCAACGGTCAATGCTTCTTGATTCGGCAAGGCATACGCTTCGGCCCATTTACTAAAATACTCCATAACCACCACAATGTATTTATTTTCAGAGTCGGATTCAGGAAATGGACCGGCAACATCAATGGCTACTCTTTCGAATGGACTGCCCACGTTATATTGCTTCATTGGAGCTTTTGGTCGCTTCTGAGGCCCATTGCTTGCTGCACAACCCGTACATTTTCGGCACCACTGCTTAACGTCTACTTGGCAGTTTACCAAATAGTAGCGTTCTCGCAACTTTCCCAAGGTTTTGGTCACTCCCATATGTCCTCCGGTTGTACCATCATGTAGCTCTCGCAAAACCTCTTGTCTCCTATTTCTGGGAACTACAATCTATTTTCTGTCATTTCCCCCTTCCGAAGTCTCCAGGACGCGCTTCAGAAGTCCATTCTCCAGGATGAGGAAGTTCCACTGAGCCCAGTACGACTTTATGGTTGGTGAGTATCGGGAAATCTCCTGCCACATAGGTTTGCGGGCCTCTTCCTTCCACCGGATAACCTCTTTCAAATCTGGATCTAATCTCTGGTCTTTTCGGATCTCCTCAAATTGCCAATGGTCATCTGCGGCGATAGTTCTACAGAGAGCAGCTCTTTTGCCTTCTGTTCGCTGACCATGTTTACAAATATCAGGGCTTGGTCTCTTGGATAAGACATCAGCGTCCTTATAGCTCGTTCCAACGCGATATTCTGACGAGGAAGTCGGTACTCTGTTGCTTTCCTTGCAACGACTCTGGATATGGCCTACCTTACGACACTTCCGACATCTCATTAGTCTTTGTTTTCTAAGGACTTCCTCTACTATCTTCCTTACAGCGACTTCAACATTTCCGCCATCCCCTGATTCTCTTTCTTTGCCTTGACCTCTACAGGTATTTTTCGCAGAGTCAGATTCCAGAGCTCGAGTCAGTGCATCCACTAATTGAGTCGGTTGAGCTAGTATCACTGCTTGTCTGTCTTCTTGGTCTCGGAGTCCATCCAAAAACTCTTGGACTGCTAACCTTTCCATTACGTTTTCCGGTGTGGCTGGATAGGCAAGGCGAACCAGACAGGCAATGTCAGTTTCAAACTCTTGTAGGGATTCATTTGATCGTTGGTGGCGATTTTTTAATTGGGAGTGGTAGATGTGCTCCAAATGTGTCTGACCATACCTCAGTTCTAAATGTTTGACCAGTTGTTCGTAGTCTTCTTGTTCCGAGGTATTCAATGTTTGTAAAATATCTGTAGCATCCCTTCTTAAGGCTAGGGTTAATGCGATTGCCTTCTCCTCTGCCGGTTAGCTTAGCTGCAGCCTCGAATTGGCGACGATAATTAGTCCATGATGATTTTCCATCAAATTGGGGAGGTTTCATTTTGTGTCTTGTCCCCTCGAGGCCAATTGTTGAATCCACTACCTCTGTACTGTTTCTGCTTTCGGTTTTTGATTGTGTTTCTACTCTTTGCATTGTGACTACCTGTTCTTTTATTTTGTTGATCTCACCCTCCATTATTATGCTTTAGCTCCTCTATCCGCGTTTCATTTTTGTCTGTCATCTGTATCAGCTCTTCGACCATTGTCTGCTTTAGCTCCTTTATCCTCGTTTCATTTTTGACTGACCCTTCGACCTTTGTCTTCCAGGGTTTAAGAATTTTCTGCTAATTTATCTTCTAACGCCTCTTTCAAGTTTATAGAATTTTCCAGCAATTTATCTTCTAGGGTTTTAGAATTTTCTTGTAATGTTTGTAGTTTACTTTCTAAATTTTCTTCCATTTTTTTTTTAAATAGCATTCTCATATCTCTATTATCAGAAACTTCAAACAAATAGGTATCGGGATCGTTACCTTCATTTATTAGAGCATCTCTTAGAGGTTGTACTAATTCACTTTTATTCCCACTGATTTCTAAATCCCTTTCCTCAAGTTCTTTTTTTAAGTCCGTCACTTTCAATTGGTCCAAACTCACTGTTTTATACATTGTTAGTTTATTTATTTTTCACTTCTAAAAGTTCCACAAATTCACTTCACACCTGACACCACTGTAATGTTTTTATTTTCACACTCGGGTTCAGTTCAGTTCTTGGATTAATTTAAAAACACAGTCCAACTCACTCTAATTTATTTCCACTACTTTAACACAACTATTTACAATTTATATCTACTTAAGTATTCACTACGTCCGTCGAAAACGAAATGCCTCCTCTCGCAGCTGTTCATATTTATATATTTATCTTGGAATTGTCTGGTACGTCCACGAACCATCGGGAAACTCTTTCATGTTCTGGAAGCTTTAAGGGAATTCCCAGTAACGGCAGCGGTCCGCCTGTTGAGAGACAAACATTTCGGGTTCCCAGAATTTATCGGAATAATGTCCCTTCCATGAATGGGTTGATGGCCGATTGTACCAGCTGTCGGATGAATTCTCGTAACAATATTATAGCCAGGGAAATATTCTAAAAGTTTTGTATTGACCGTATTTTTGTGAAATGTCTTCCTGCCGAGATAATCAGCCGTACAGGGACTTTCTGAACACCGTGTATAAATATATACCGAAATTGTTTTTTAAATTTTCCGGATGTTGATCTTTGGAGAGTAATTTTTTGTTTGTGCAGAGACATTATTACCAAAATTGCAACGAATTGGAACATTAGTTGAATCGACCATCATCTAAATAATTACACAAGCTTTTCTTGTTATTTTTAAGTTAGTCCTCTGACTTATTTTTGTTATTCTTTTCATATACATGCTCTAAATCTTGTTATCTTTTAGGTGATGTATCCAAGGATCGTCTCATTGTACTTTGTCTTCCCAGAGCTTCTTATCCATTTAACATTTTTGTATGAAGATGTTTCTATGCTACATCTTGGATGTAATGTTCTCTTGAACGAGCCATTGAGGACGTTATATATAAACTACATTTTCAAATAATTTAAGCTAAACTAACTAATAATTATTTTAAAAACACCAATAATTTTAAATTATAGGACTTAGGGCTTAAAAACTGATAATTGCATTGTATTCTACATAATAAAAAATCGATTTTGTCAAAATCGAGGTATTGTAAACATAATACAAAATACGAAAATAAGTAAACATAGTGTAAGAAAGCGATTAGAGGAATTTGAAGTACTACTATCAAGGTCATAGTTATGAACTTTTTTGCAAAGATTCAATGCTGTCTTATTTTCTGGCATTATTGATAAGCTAGTCTGATTAAGTTGTAATACAACAGAAATAAACAGAAAAAGACTAATCAACTTGATAACATCTAAACTGTTATTATAATTCATAATCACAACTGAAACGCTAGCATTTGTAACATGTCAATTGCGATATAATTTTCAGGCAGAATACAAATATAGAATAATCAGAGAACATTTCACACAACGCATATACAGACTAATTGATAATGACAGATTCAATGTTCTATTTAACAGTGCGACCTATTGTTGAGTCTACCGAAAAATTAAAATACTGCTTAAATACGTGCACCCAAAATCAGATGATTGAATAAAATTAATAAAATATCAAATAAGATATGCCATTACCATTATAAAAGTTTGTCCAGTTATTTGGAATGAAGTTCTGGGCAACATGTAGATTTGTTTAAAAGGGTCCTTTTTCAATAAGATGTGTAATATGTCGGAATATGTTTCCCAATAGGCGTGTAGATTCTTCTTGTACAAATACCAAATTTAAAAAAAATTTAATAAATTACTTGAATTAACAAAAAATAATAATTTATATTTAATAATTTGGTCAAGTGCGAGTTGGACTCGCATAGTAAGGGTTCCGTACCATCTTCAAGATTCTAATATTCCAGTTTCAGACAAGCAGGGAATGAGTGCATTTTCTTATATTTACCCTAATATCTTTTAGAGGAAGCGTTTTAAATTTATGAAAAATATACACTTTGATTTTCCACACATAGACTTTTTATTTTATCTGCTTCAGGATTCGCTTGATTTTTATCAGAATACATATGTATTTAATTTTCTAATTTGGCCCCCAAAAATTAACATTAGAGTTTTATTTTTTTAATAAACTTTCAGAGAAGCCTTTTATAATCTACTGTCTGCGTTTTGAGGCTCTGTAGATAGGAAAATAAGGGGCAAAATAGGTCAAATTTTAAATTATAGATTATTAAATCTGTTATTCAAATTATTTAAAAATACAAATAAAATATATTTTTCAAAATTTAAATAGTGTAGTTTCTAAAGTGGGAATTAAGTCGATGTTTAATATTTTTGTTAATATCTTTTAAACAAATGATTTAAAAATATGATATATTTGGAATTCACATAATGAGCCTTTTATCTGATATATTATATGATGCGTTTGAAAATTTAATTTTTATTTTCCATTTAATTGTATAAATTGTCCCTAAAATTACTATGCGTGTTTTCTAATAATTTTTCTTATAAATTTCGATGAGCCCCAGTACCCCTAACTATTTTTAAAATTTTAGGTAGTATAGTGACGGAAATAAAGCGAGAAATTAATTTTTTTTATATCTTTATGTTAATATAAACAATTAATTTAAAAAATAGGAAAAATATATAATTGTATTCCTTATGAGCAGTTTCATTTGATGTATTGCATAATGCATTAAAAATATTTTTTATTTTCCGTTTAATTCTATAATTTGGCCCCCAATATTAATATTAGGGATTTCTTCATATTTTTCCTGTAAACAAAAAATTTAGGTCTCCATAGTTTGGGGAATAACGGGGTGAATGGGTAATTTTTTTAAATATTTTTTTAATATATTGCAATATAGTCCGTGGGTTCCTTTTAGAATTATAAAACTAATATCCACTTTCACTTTTCTAGACCTTTATTTACATTCAAACAGCTGATTCGAATACAATAACAATCCCATATACGCTAGTCGTCGCGGTATAACTGAACTGCGATCGTGGTGTGCTTCTTTTATAATCCCAGTGTCGAATTCTCCAGTAGAAATCATCATCGCTCCTTCCGCTGCCGAGTCTTTTAGAGAATCGTATTTTTTATATTGAAGCATTTGTTGTCGTGCTGAAATGACACAGGGTCGGCATTGGGTAAATTTCCTAACACTGCCCCCCCTTTAATTCTGATCGTCCCGATCAGAAACATCCCCTCCATGGTAGGGAGCGAGTCGATCTAAATGAACCACCTTCAATTTAGCCTTGGGGTTTCGACGGATCCGGTAGACGACGTCATTAAGCCTCTTGACCACCTCGTATGGACCATCCCAGGCGGGTGTAAGCTTTGGGGATTTACCCTTGCTCCGTTGGGGGTTGTACAACCAGACTTTGTCCCTCTCCTGGAACCCGACTGAATTGGCCTTGAGGTCGTATCGCGTCTTCATCCGGTCACTGGTGGCCAACATCTGCGTTCGGGCTAATTCGTGTATTGCCAGCATGTTATGTCGGAGCTGGTCGGCATAATCGTTGATGTCTTGGGGAGGTTCTTCGGGGGAGCCAAATGCCAAGTCGCATGGTAATCGCAGCTCCTTTCCGAATAAGACCCTGGCTGGGGTCAGGCCTGTACTATTATGTACAGCAAAGCGATATGACAACAGGAATAGGGGAATATGCTCATCCCAATCACGCTGGTTATTGCTGACGACCTTGGATAGGTGTTGTTCCAAGGTCCTGTTGAATCTTTCCACCATTCCGTCTGACTGTGGGTGTAATGGTGTTGTTCTCGTGTTCCTGATCCCCAACATCGTGCAGACCCTCTGGAATACATTCGATTCGAAGTTACGCCCCTGGTCTGATTGGAATTCCATCGGGACGCTAATCCTGCTGAATAGTTGTTCTACTAGCACCGTCGCTACCGTGGTTGCCTCTTGGTTGGGTATCGCATATGCCTCAGGCCATTTGCTGAAGTAATCCATTGCGACCAGAATGTATTTGTTCCCCCTCTCAGACTCGGGAAACGGACCGGCGACATCGATGGCAATTCTCTCAAATGGGACGCCCACATTGTACTGCTGCATTCTGCCCTTGGTCCGGGTCTTCGGGCCCTTACTGGAGGCACATGTGGCACATTTGCGGCACCAAGCTCTGACGTCTTCGAAGTAATTCACCCAGTAGTACCGCTGGCGAACTTTGTCTAGGGTTTTATTCATGCCCAGGTGGCCTCCGTTAATTCCATCATGTACTTGGTCAGGATGGCTGGTACCTTTTTCTTCGGAACTACCAGTTGGGACTTGGTTTCTCGTCCATCAGCGCTTTCCCAAAGTCGCTTGAGCATTCCATTGTCTACTCTTAGAGAGTCCCACTGAGCCCATAACGTACCCATATCTAGCTACCTCGTCCCATCGTGGCCTGGGTGCCCCTCTCATTTTGAATGAAAAGATTGGTTCGATGTCTGGATCAGCCATTTGGTCCTGGATGCACTGTTCCGTTGTCCAGTCTTCATTGGCCTGCACTCGGATCTGCCTGATGGAGATATCCTCTTGCTGTTCCGTCTTCAGACAATGCTTGCATTCCGCTCTACAGGGTCTTCTGGATATGGCATCGGCATTATTGTGCAACCGGCCGGCACGGTGTTCCACCTTGAAGTCGTATTGCTGTAATTTCTCCATCCATCTGGCCAGTTGTCCTTCCGGTGTCTTCATGTCCAGCAGCCATTTGAGTGCGGCATGATCTGTTCGGATTAAGAAATGGCGACCATACATGTATTTGTGGAAATGGTCTACAGCCCTTATTATTGCAAGAAGTTCTTTTCTGGTGACGCAATAATTTCTTTCTGGCTTCGAGAATCCACGGCTGTAGTACTCGATCACCCTCTCTTCACCATCTTGCACCTGGGATAGGACGGCCCCCAAATCTGTGTTGCTGGCGTCTGTGTCTAAGATGAACTTGCCGGACTGTGTAGGAAAGGCTAGGATTGGGCTGGAACATAGTGCTGCTTTCAGTCGCCTGAATGATGTTTCGCAATCCTGATTCCAATGGAAGGTCTCTTTATCAGTGGTCTGCCGATGTAGAGGGGTGGCGATGGTGGAAAATCCCTCAACAAAACGCCGGTAGTATGAACAGAGACCCAAGAAGCTTCGGAGTTCATGTTTGTCTCTTGGAACTGGCCAATCACGGATGGCTTCTATCTTGTCTTCGTTGGTGCGGATTCCTGACTCGGACACTACGTGGCCCAAAAACTCTACTTCTTTTTGAGACAAGGAACACTTCTTCGGATTGAGTCTCAGGTTGGCGTTATTAATTCTGGAGAATATTTCGCCCAGGTTCTTCAGATGGTCGTCGAATGTCTGGCCCATGACTAGAATGTCGTCGAGGTATACTAAGCACGTCCTCCATGTTAACCCGCTCAGTACATACTCCATTAGCCTCTCAAATGTAGCGGGTGCATTACATAACCCAAAGGGCATGACCGTGAACTGAAACAGCCCTTTACTGGTGGAGAACGCTGTCTTCTCTCTGTCGTTTGCGTGCAGACCAACCTGCCAATATCCACTTTTTAGGTCTAGTGTGGAAAACCAACGGGAGCCTGCTAGTGTGGTCAAAGTGTCATCGATTCGGGGTAGTGGATAGCTGTCTTTCTTCCTGACATCATTCAGCTTCCTGTAATCCACGCAAAATCAGGTGGTTCCATCTTTCTTTTTAACTAGCACGACGGGAGCAGACCATGGACTGATGGATGGCTCAATAACTCCATTTTGTAACATGGACTCGATGTTTTCCTCGACTGCCTGTTGTTGCCCCAATGGTAGTCGTCTAGGGGGTATTCTGATGGGTTGAGCCTTTCCGGTATCTATTCGATGCTGGATGATGTTGGTGCGACCGGTAGTTCCATTTTTACTGTTAAAAATTTGCCAGTGTTTTGTGATAAATTGCTTGGCTTTCTTCTGGTTCTCTGGTGTCAAGTGTGTCAAGTGGTCAGCAAACTGTTGTAGGAACTCTTTATCGGGCCCTGTCTCATTCACCGACGTCTGGTACTCTTCTTCGCAATTGATGATGGTCTCTACTGGCTCGAAACAAGCTATCTCTTGACCATTGGCAATTCTAATGTCGTTGTTGGACAAATTCAGGACTCTGATTGGTATATCTCGTCCGGTTTTAACTATAGCCCGTCCAATCAAGTAGTCATGAGCTGAGTGTACGGGCTCCACCATTCCAACGCAGCTCCCAGGATTGCTGTCTAGCTGCCCATGAATAATCTGTTCCGTTCGACCGGGAATTCTAGCTGAAGACTTTGCCACAATTTTTATGGAGGTGGCTGAACTGTTGACGGGCCGTGTCAATACAAATTCCTCATTTAGGAACCGAAGAACATCATATCTCGGGTGGAACATAAATCCATGCTGGCTAATTAGGTCCACTCCCAGTATAAAACCGTCCTCAATATTCGCTACCAGGACCCTATGCCTCATCATGTTCTCTCCTATCTGTAGCACGACATCTGCCTCACCCTGTATTGACATGGACTCGCCGGTGACTGTTCTGAGCTGGATGTTATTGGTAACTGGCCGAATTTCTGATGCTCTTAAGACCCTGGACTTGGCAATGGACACAGCGGCGCCGGTATCGACGGTGAAGGTAACTGCTCACCCGTTGATGGTGCCTCTGATGACTAGGCTGCCGCTATCTCGGCAAAATCCCCGGATGGATACTGTCCTGGGGGCTGGTGGATGGTGAGTCAGCATTCGCCCCATTATGCTGACTGGTTGGAGTTTCCCTGGTTGGTAAGGTCGGTTTGTTGGCTACCCCTGGTTGGTGATCGTTCCGGTAGCCTTACTCGGCAGTCACGTTGGAATTGTCCTGTCCGTCCGCAGCGATAACATGCCCCTCTGGTGCCAGTTCTTTGTGACCGGTCTAATATTTTGTTCAGACCAGACTGGTGACTCTGACTCTTCCTGGTTGAAGGAAACTGCTCGGACCCTCGGCTTGGACATGTTCATGACGGCCTCTACTTCCAAAACCCGAAGTAGAGCTTCATTACTCTTCTCGACGCCACTTAGTCTTAGATTTCGTTGAACTTCCACATCTCTGATGCCCTTTATGAAACTCTGTGTGGCCAACTGGCCTTTCGTTTCCTCTGGCAGGTCTGGGTAGGACAAGTGAACTAACCGTCTAATCTCTGCTTCGAATTCTTGAAGACTTTCACCTGATTTTTGCGTTTTTCCACTCAGTTGGACTTGGTATACCTGGCTCAAGGATTGATTGTCGATCGTTTGTCTAGGATGACGATGATCTTGTCGAAATTGCCTTGTTCATCGACTGGAATGCTTTGGAGGAGTTCTAGGGCCGGACCTCTTAATGAAATTACCAGAGAAGTAGATTTTTCTTGATTATCCCATCCATTAGCTGTAGCCACGGCCTCAAATTGCCGTTTATACATGGGCCAAGATGAACTGCCGTCGAATGTGGGTGGTTTACTAAAGGAACCTTTGGTACGTGTTCTGGTATTTTCCTAGCTGTAAGTCCTGTTGCATTTTTTTGATTTCTGTTTCTACCTTGTTTTGAATAGCACTGATTTCAAATTTCACCTGGCTCTGTATGGAATCGATGTCATCTACTTTGGTTTCAAGGGCCTCCACATTATTTTTTAGGATCTTTATGTCGTCGTTTATCTCTTTTATATCTGATTCTACTATTTGCATTCTTTCATTAACTGTTTCGTTAACTTGTGATACTATTTGCATTAGTTGTTCAAATTGCATTTGTCTTTTTTCTTCAGTTTGATCTTGTTTTTGTTCAAATATTTTAAAATCATTTTCTCGTTTTTCTTCAGATATTTTAAAATCAATTTGTCTCTATTCATACAATTTCGAGAATAATCCCTCAATTAAATTATGTTGCTCACTTTTCATCGTAGTGACAAGATTTTCTAATTCTATTTTACGTTTTTCATCAAAAGATTTTACTAACCTTTGTTGAATTTTTTCTTGATGTTGTTTTTCCTTCTTGTCACGTTTTTCTAGAATCTGTGCAATTTTTTCGTCCAGTCCCTCTGTAACCTGCTTGACTATTTTTTTGGTAGTTTCGTCCATACTACGTGTTTCCATAAATCAAATTATACTTTTAACTGCACTTATAATCCTCTACTTCTGATCACCAAGTTGCAATATAGTCCGTGGGTTCAATTTTAGAATTATAAAACTAATATCCACTTTCACTTTTCTAGAACTTTATTTACATTCAAACAGCTGATTCGAATACAATAACAATCCCATATACGCTAGTCGTCGCGATATATCTGAACTGCGATCGTGGTGTGCTTCTTTTATAATCCCAGTGTCGAATTCTCCAGTAGAAATCATCATCGCTCCTTCCGCTGCCGAGTCTTTTAGAGAATCGTATTTTTTATATTGAAGCATTTGTTGTCGTGCTGAAATGACACAGGGTCGGCATTGGGTAAATTTCCTAACACTGCCCCCCCTTTAATTCTGATCGTCCCGATCAGAAACATCCCCTCCATGGTAGGGAGCGAGTCGATCTAAATGAACCACCTTCAATTTAGCCTTGGGGTTTCGACGGATCCGGTAGACGACGTCATTAAGCCTCTTGACCACCTCGTATGGACCATCCCAGGCGGGTGTAAGCTTTGGGGATTTACCCTTGCTCCGTTGGGGGTTGTACAACCAGACTTTGTCCCTCTCCTGGAACCCGACTGAATTGGCCTTGAGGTCGTATCGCGTCTTCATCCGGTCACTGGTGGCCAACATCTGCGTTCGGGCTAATTCGTGTATTGCCAGCATGTTATGTCGGAGCTGGTCGGCATAATCGTTGATGTCTTGGGGAGGTTCTTCGGGGGAGCCAAATGCCAAGTCGCATGGTAATCGCAGCTCCTTTCCGAATAAGACCCTGGCTGGGGTCAGGCCTGTACTATTATGTACAGCAAAGCGATATGACAACAGGAATAGGGGAATATGCTCATCCCAATCACGCTGGTTATTGCTGACGACCTTGGATAGGTGTTGTTCCAAGGTCCTGTTGAATCTTTCCACCATTCCGTCTGACTGTGGGTGTAATGGTGTTGTTCTCGTGTTCCTGATCCCCAACATCGTGCAGACCCTCTGGAATACATTCGATTCGAAGTTACGCCCCTGGTCTGATTGGAATTCCATCGGGACGCTAATCCTGCTGAATAGTTGTTCTACTAGCACCGTCGCTACCGTGGTTGCCTCTTGGTTGGGTATCGCATATGCCTCAGGCCATTTGCTGAAGTAATCCATTGCGACCAGAATGTATTTGTTCCCCCTCTCAGACTCGGGAAACGGACCGGCGACATCGATGGCAATTCTCTCAAATGGGACGCCCACATTGTACTGCTGCATTCTGCCCTTGGTCCGGGTCTTCGGGCCCTTACTGGAGGCACATGTGGCACATTTGCGGCACCAAGCTCTGACGTCTTCGAAGTAATTCACCCAGTAGTACCGCTGGCGAACTTTGTCTAGGGTTTTATTCATGCCCAGGTGGCCTCCGTTAATTCCATCATGTACTTGGTCAGGATGGCTGGTACCTTTTTCTTCGGAACTACCAGTTGGGACTTGGTTTCTCGTCCATCAGCGCTTTCCCAAAGTCGCTTGAGCATTCCATTGTCTACTCTTAGAGAGTCCCACTGAGCCCATAACGTACCCATATCTAGCTACCTCGTCCCATCGTGGCCTGGGTGCCCCTCTCATTTTGAATGAAAAGATTGGTTCGATGTCTGGATCAGCCATTTGGTCCTGGATGCACTGTTCCGTTGTCCAGTCTTCATTGGCCTGCACTCGGATCTGCCTGATGGAGATATCCTCTTGCTGTTCCGTCTTCAGACAATGCTTGCATTCCGCTCTACAGGGTCTTCTGGATATGGCATCGGCATTATTGTGCAACCGGCCGGCACGGTGTTCCACCTTGAAGTCGTATTGCTGTAATTTCTCCATCCATCTGGCCAGTTGTCCTTCCGGTGTCTTCATGTCCAGCAGCCATTTGAGTGCGGCATGATCTGTTCGGATTAAGAAATGGCGACCATACATGTATTTGTGGAAATGGTCTACAGCCCTTATTATTGCAAGAAGTTCTTTTCTGGTGACGCAATAATTTCTTTCTGGCTTCGAGAATCCACGGCTGTAGTACTCGATCACCCTCTCTTCACCATCTTGCACCTGGGATAGGACGGCCCCCAAATCTGTGTTGCTGGCGTCTGTGTCTAAGATGAACTTGCCGGACTGTGTAGGAAAGGCTAGGATTGGGCTGGAACATAGTGCTGCTTTCAGTCGCCTGAATGATGTTTCGCAATCCTGATTCCAATGGAAGGTCTCTTTATCAGTGGTCTGCCGATGTAGAGGGGTGGCGATGGTGGAAAATCCCTCAACAAAACGCCGGTAGTATGAACAGAGACCCAAGAAGCTTCGGAGTTCATGTTTGTCTCTTGGAACTGGCCAATCACGGATGGCTTCTATCTTGTCTTCGTTGGTGCGGATTCCTGACTCGGACACTACGTGGCCCAAAAACTCTACTTCTTTTTGAGACAAGGAACACTTCTTCGGATTGAGTCTCAGGTTGGCGTTATTAATTCTGGAGAATATTTCGCCCAGGTTCTTCAGATGGTCGTCGAATGTCTGGCCCATGACTAGAATGTCGTCGAGGTATACTAAGCACGTCCTCCATGTTAACCCGCTCAGTACATACTCCATTAGCCTCTCAAATGTAGCGGGTGCATTACATAACCCAAAGGGCATGACCGTGAACTGAAACAGCCCTTTACTGGTGGAGAACGCTGTCTTCTCTCTGTCGTTTGCGTGCAGACCAACCTGCCAATATCCACTTTTTAGGTCTAGTGTGGAAAACCAACGGGAGCCTGCTAGTGTGGTCAAAGTGTCATCGATTCGGGGTAGTGGATAGCTGTCTTTCTTCCTGACATCATTCAGCTTCCTGTAATCCACGCAAAATCAGGTGGTTCCATCTTTCTTTTTAACTAGCACGACGGGAGCAGACCATGGACTGATGGATGGCTCAATAACTCCATTTTGTAACATGGACTCGATGTTTTCCTCGACTGCCTGTTGTTGCCCCAATGGTAGTCGTCTAGGGGGTATTCTGATGGGTTGAGCCTTTCCGGTATCTATTCGATGCTGGATGATGTTGGTGCGACCGGTAGTTCCATTTTTACTGTTAAAAATTTGCCAGTGTTTTGTGATAAATTGCTTGGCTTTCTTCTGGTTCTCTGGTGTCAAGTGTGTCAAGTGGTCAGCAAACTGTTGTAGGAACTCTTTATCGGGCCCTGTCTCATTCACCGACGTCTGGTACTCTTCTTCGCAATTGATGATGGTCTCTACTGGCTCGAAACAAGCTATCTCTTGACCATTGGCAATTCTAATGTCGTTGTTGGACAAATTCAGGACTCTGATTGGTATATCTCGTCCGGTTTTAACTATAGCCCGTCCAATCAAGTAGTCATGAGCTGAGTGTACGGGCTCCACCATTCCAACGCAGCTCCCAGGATTGCTGTCTAGCTGCCCATGAATAATCTGTTCCGTTCGACCGGGAATTCTAGCTGAAGACTTTGCCACAATTTTTATGGAGGTGGCTGAACTGTTGACGGGCCGTGTCAATACAAATTCCTCATTTAGGAACCGAAGAACATCATATCTCGGGTGGAACATAAATCCATGCTGGCTAATTAGGTCCACTCCCAGTATAAAACCGTCCTCAATATTCGCTACCAGGACCCTATGCCTCATCATGTTCTCTCCTATCTGTAGCACGACATCTGCCTCACCCTGTATTGACATGGACTCGCCGGTGACTGTTCTGAGCTGGATGTTATTGGTAACTGGCCGAATTTCTGATGCTCTTAAGACCCTGGACTTGGCAATGGACACAGCGGCGCCGGTATCGACGGTGAAGGTAACTGCTCACCCGTTGATGGTGCCTCTGATGACTAGGCTGCCGCTATCTCGGCAAAATCCCCGGATGGATACTGTCCTGGGGGCTGGTGGATGGTGAGTCAGCATTCGCCCCATTATGCTGACTGGTTGGAGTTTCCCTGGTTGGTAAGGTCGGTTTGTTGGCTACCCCTGGTTGGTGATCGTTCCGGTAGCCTTACTCGGCAGTCACGTTGGAATTGTCCTGTCCGTCCGCAGCGATAACATGCCCCTCTGGTGCCAGTTCTTTGTGACCGGTCTAATATTTTGTTCAGACCAGACTGGTGACTCTGACTCTTCCTGGTTGAAGGAAACTGCTCGGACCCTCGGCTTGGACATGTTCATGACGGCCTCTACTTCCAAAACCCGAAGTAGAGCTTCATTACTCTTCTCGACGCCACTTAGTCTTAGATTTCGTTGAACTTCCACATCTCTGATGCCCTTTATGAAACTCTGTGTGGCCAACTGGCCTTTCGTTTCCTCTGGCAGGTCTGGGTAGGACAAGTGAACTAACCGTCTAATCTCTGCTTCGAATTCTTGAAGACTTTCACCTGATTTTTGCGTTTTTCCACTCAGTTGGACTTGGTATACCTGGCTCAAGGATTGATTGTCGATCGTTTGTCTAGGATGACGATGATCTTGTCGAAATTGCCTTGTTCATCGACTGGAATGCTTTGGAGGAGTTCTAGGGCCGGACCTCTTAATGAAATTACCAGAGAAGTAGATTTTTCTTGATTATCCCATCCATTAGCTGTAGCCACGGCCTCAAATTGCCGTTTATACATGGGCCAAGATGAACTGCCGTCGAATGTGGGTGGTTTACTAAAGGAACCTTTGGTACGTGTTCTGGTATTTTCCTAGCTGTAAGTCCTGTTGCATTTTTTTGATTTCTGTTTCTACCTTGTTTTGAATAGCACTGATTTCAAATTTCACCTGGCTCTGTATGGAATCGATGTCATCTACTTTGGTTTCAAGGGCCTCCACATTATTTTTTAGGATCTTTATGTCGTCGTTTATCTCTTTTATATCTGATTCTACTATTTGCATTCTTTCATTAACTGTTTCGTTAACTTGTGATACTATTTGCATTAGTTGTTCAAATTGCATTTGTCTTTTTTCTTCAGTTTGATCTTGTTTTTGTTCAAATATTTTAAAATCATTTTCTCGTTTTTCTTCAGATATTTTAAAATCAATTTGTCTCTATTCATACAATTTCGAGAATAATCCCTCAATTAAATTATGTTGCTCACTTTTCATCGTAGTGACAAGATTTTCTAATTCTATTTTACGTTTTTCATCAAAAGATTTTACTAACCTTTGTTGAATTTTTTCTTGATGTTGTTTTTCCTTCTTGTCACGTTTTTCTAGAATCTGTGCAATTTTTTCGTCCAGTCCCTCTGTAACCTGCTTGACTATTTTTTTGGTAGTTTCGTCCATACTACGTGTTTCCATAAATCAAATTATACTTTTAACTGCACTTATAATCCTCTACTTCTGATCACCAAGTTGCAATATAGTCCGTGGGTTCAATTTTAGAATTATAAAACTAATATCCACTTTCACTTTTCTAGAACTTTATTTACATTCAAACAGCTGATTCGAATACAATAACAATCCCATATACGCTAGTCGTCGCGATATATCTGAACTGCGATCGTGGTGTGCTTCTTTTATAATCCCAGTGTCGAATTCTCCAGTAGAAATCATCATCGCTCCTTCCGCTGCCGAGTCTTTTCGAGAATCGTATTTTTTATATTGAAGCGTTTGTTGTCGTGCTGAAATGACACAGGGTCGGCTTTGGGTAAATTTCGTAACAATATTTTAAAATATTCATTTTAAAAAAAATTAAAAAATATATTTGTATTTGTCATAATGAGCCCTGTGATTTGATACATTACATGATCCGTTAGAAACAATTATAATTTTTTATTTTCTATTTAATTCTATAATTTGTCCCCCAAAATGAATATATTAGGGGTTTCTCGTTATTTTTCTAGTAAAGTTTCGGTGAGGGGCTATACCTCCATTTTTTTTTAAATTTTCCAGCTTATTGCTTCGGAGATTAGGGGGGATAAGTATTTTTTTAAATATTTTTGATAATATCTTTTAATTAATTTATTTTAAAAATATCAAAAAAATATATTTGTTTTCGTCATAATGAGCCTTTTCCTTTGATATATAACATGATGGGTTAGAAACAATTTTAATTTTATATTTTCCATTTAATTCTGTAATTTGCCCCCCAAAATTATAAGTAGAGGTTTCTTCTTATTTTTCCAGTAAACTTCAAGTCAGACCCTATACCTCTAATTTTTTTCAAAACTTTACGTTTTTAGTTTCGGAGATAAGAGGGGGGAATGGGTAAATTTTGGTATATTTTCGTTAATATCTTTTTAACTATTTTTTTTAAATATGAAAAAAATATATTTGTATTCCTCAGAATGGGACCTTTCATTTGATGTATTACATGATGCGTTTGAATTTTTTTTTTTAATTTTTATTTAACTCTATAATTTGCCCCCAAAATTAATATTAATGGTTTCTCCTTATTTTTCCTTTAAAGTTCGGGCAACGTTCTATATTTCCAATTTTTTTCAAAATTTTAGGCTCAGTAGTTTCGGAGATCATGGGGGGGGACGGTCGATTTTTTTAGTTTTTAGTACCCCTAAAATCAAAATTTCTTCTTTTACGATATGTACTCCTGATCGGGTCACCAAACAATACATTCAGGACTGGTAAATAATTAATTTCTTTCAACATCTCCAATTAATTATTTACCACTCCTGATATTCGCCACCTCCACTGTAAGCAACATGGACTACTATGACAAAATTAAACAATACATTGATACCAAAGTTCAACCTCTTCCGTCCAGTAGTTTAGGAGAAAATTGCTGTGATGTGACAGAGGCAGAAATCCTGAGTGATATTATAAGGGTATCCGTATATTGTATATACGGAACCCAAAAAATGAATCGACCTCAACTGACTTAAAATAAAAACGGTTTAGAAACAGTGGGCTAACATATCTTCTTTTTTTCCTGATTTAAAATCTGTTGATTGATTATTTTAGGGTCTTTTTCTATATTTACGACACATTTTTAAACTTTTTTTATTTATTTTATTATTTGGACCAGATTCTATAAGGGTAACACTAATTCATCATAAATTGAAACCACCCTGTATTTGCTCCTTCGTATTGGTCACCCAGTATAATTAATTTATGTATTATTTTGTGAACCACCTAGTACAATTATAACTACTACATTGCAACCGCCCTGATATTTTTTAAACCACCTTGTATAAGTATAAAGTGTCTCACCCTATTGACTGTTTCTAATATTGTTAGAACCACATTGTATAACTATAATTTTACTCTACCATTTATTTCAACCACCCATCATAAGCAACTGCTTCTAAAATTATTTCAAATATCCTAACTGCTTATGCTTATATAACAAATTTTTGATACACCCTGAATAACGATAATTTTATCCATCCTTATCTCAACCACCTGCATAAGCAACTTCTTATGTTCCACACTATATAATATTTTGTGAAATTTTACACATCGTGTAACTATAACTCTCCTTCATCTTATATTTTAACCATCCTGTATATGCAAATGTTCCTAACATTTTTTTAACCCTTCCGTACAACTGTAATTATAGTCAGCCTTAAACCTTAAATATCCTTATGCATGTTTAATAATTTCGTTTAACGTTTTTTGATCTACTATGTATAATTATTGTTTTACTCTACTCTTGTTGCAACCACCTTGTATGCGCAACTACTTATGTACCTCCCAATACAACATTTTTTAAACCACCTTGTATAATTATATATTATTTTATATAGCCTTGTTTTTGAACCATCCTATATATGTACGTACCATCGAATGGGACATTTATTTTTAAGATTTTTTATTGCTTTTCGAATTTTTATGCACTATACCATATAGAAACCATCGCTGACATAACAATTTTTCGTTTCGATACACTAACGGAATATTTTCTGCCATTTCACTCGACTGTAAACATCGTAAAAAAACTTGGTTTCAGAAGGAAACTGACTTCATGAATCAATATTTTATCGCGAAATGAATTTCGACATCAAGGAGTTTAAGGAAAATCTAGCTCACAGAGACTCCAAATCGAGACTCGTACTGTGTGTAACGCCGTTTACCTTTGATTCCTAGGCTATAAATCACACGAAAAAATTCGTAGGTTTACTAAAATCGGTCAAAGAAATTACGATACTAATTTTTCGAGATGTGTTGTAACGGATGAAAAGTCAAAACACAAACTTCAGTTAATGGGAAAGCAGCCTAGTAAAACTACAGGTTTTAGGAAACTCTTTTTATTATGAAAGTTTTCGGATATACTTTTAAATTAATTAAATTATACGATGTACATTATTATAAGAGAGTTACAATTATCGTGGTTATAATATGAATAGATACATAAAATATAAGTATATATATATATATATATATATATATATATATATATATATATATATATATATATATATATATATATATATATATATATATATACAATTTTATATAGGAACACACCGTTTTCGGCATGGCTTATTTTATAAAGTTTCACAAACTTTATACTCATTCAAAGAGTAAAGAATTTTCAGATAATATTTTTAAGTATTTTTCTTCATTCAATGTTATGATTCAATACATATCATGAAACTGTATTTTCAAATATTAAAGTTACTGTGTCGTACACAAATATTCTCTAAAAAAGCATGTGTTAAGTTCATCGAACGTTCATATAAATCGACTCAGTGTAATACTTTACCATTAAGGAGTCTTTGTTATTGAAATATCGAGATTTCAGCTTTCAAAAGTTTCCACCTGAGCAGCGACCATTCAGTTGAGCAGATGTACACGCTTTTTCATCGTTTGTCAAATGTTGTGTAAGATATCTGTGCATCCAGGCTACGATAATCGATATCTATCCCTTTTCGCGTATACCTAGTGGATACGATGGAATATCCCCTAATGTAACGTCAAAGGCGAATACATCTTGAGACAATTAAGTAATTACCTAGTAAGTTGCTTGCTGAGCATAATACAACTAGATTTGTGTTTTATTTCACTCTAGCCACTTCTATTTCTACATATCAGGCAAATTGTACAAAAAAGTTTAATACATTGAGTTTTAGAACCATTCAAGTGAATAACTGAATATGTTGTTAACTGGAACATGGAAAAGAAAAAGTTTCTGAATACGGGCAGGCTATAAACTTTGTCTCATATACAATTTTTTAGGTAAATTGTTATATTTATGTTACAGTTGAAATTTACAGTTTTCAAATAATAAAATTTGAAGTAATAAAATTGTTAATCGAATATAGGTCAATAAATAGAAAACCAAATGGAGATATTGTCACAGAGTTATATATAAGCAATGGGCGACTACTTCTTGGGAATGAGTGTTTTCAATGTAGCCAATAAACTAATTTAAAAACAATACTTCAATTAGATAGCTACTTATAATAAAATACCATTAAACTATGGGTTAATGAAGTATTCCGTGAATTTTCGGCTTCAGAAGACATGAAAAAAATACCTGAAGGAAGTAAATGTACAACATAATATTTTCCGAATATTGATAAACATAAATTACCAAATGAAGAATAAACGCAGGAATCCAGAAGGCATCAATATCATGCTCGAAAATAAAATGTTAAAAAACATAGCTCACTGAAACTTTGGACCAAAATAACATTTAACACTAATGTTATTTTGGGAGTTAGAGGTCCAAAGTTTCCAAACAGATGACATAAGTCATGAGGATGAAATTAATAATGGTAATGCCCTATATCGGGATAGTTCATAAAGTTTTTCCTAGGTTTTCCCTTATGACTTTAATGAGATCTCTGGAACATCAGAATTTCTCTGGTCTTATTTTTGGCAAATGCACTCACTATCTTATAACACGGCCTTAGGAACGCCACCTGAAATTCTAACGATAACTCTTTCAAATTCTTCCAATTTGAAAGAAGCGTTGTTATTTCACATGATCTTTAAAAATTTTAGTGCTACCCTGTAGATATCAAATTTGCAGTAAATTTGCTTAGTTACATCAATTTGATTGTCAAACATTAATGTCAAATTGTGATTTACTAAATTTGTCTTTACGACTCCTTTTAATTTTAAAATTTTTTAATTTCTTGTTTATTTGTGTTAATACCATTGAAAACAGGTCTGAATTAGACATTGAAACGTTTGGACTTTTTGAAATATACAGGCTTTCAAGTTTATGTGGTGTTATTCCCAAAGAACTTCGAAAAATTAAAAACCAGAGATGCCACAATTATCATTCAGTTCGTAGTTTTGATGATGGTGTTATATCGCGAGTCTATTGTAGCACCTTCCAGTGCCAGAAGGAAGAACCAGATCTCGACGCTGTCAAAGGCCTTTTGAAAGTCAATGAATGCTAAGTACCAAGAATAAATATTATATTCCGCAGTCTTCCGTAGTGTGCTAACAGTTTGCACATGGTCGGTCAATAGTGGTAAAACCTTTTCAGCATGCTGCTTGTTTGATATGAGTTTAGCTTTGTTATAAGAAGATTCGTTATAATTCTAGTCAGTAATTTGTAAATGAGGGTGAATAAACTTATGGCCCTATAATTTTCTATATTTGTGTGTATCTCTCTTCTTGTCTATAAGTATGACCTCAGTGTTTTTCCATAAATCAGGTATCATTTCTTTTAGTAAACATTTATTTAAAGTTAGTTATAGAGCTTTCTCCCATTTTCAACATTTCAGAAATTTCGGATTCTTCATCGCGAATTTTCTTGTTATTTATTTTCTGTTTCAGGGTTTTGTGTGGTGGATGCATATTTGTTATTTTGTGTCTTCTTTTGATTTTCTCCGTTTTTCTATTTGTTGTACGGTTTCTGGCTCCAGTTCTTTTCTGTTGAGTTTTTTGCTATATAACAAATATTTATGGTTGTTATTATGCCATTTATTATTTTTGCGATATCTCATTTAAGTCTTTGGTACTAAGTGTTGGTGTGTTCTTGTTTTTTCTTTACCAGGTCTTGGTATTGTTCTTTATTAAATTCAACCATCTTTTTTGTTGGAAACTTTTTAGTAAGAAATGTCTACCTTTGTATTTATTTGTATGCATTCCCGAATAATACGATAGTCACTGCCAGAATCGAATTGATTTAAAACGGTGACATCTTTGCAAATATTTCTGTCATTAGGGAGTATAAAGTCTATATCTAATCTACAGTAGAAAAACATTTAATCATTTCAATGATTGCAAAAATACTCATACTTACTTGTGTTTTCTTCAAACGATTTAATTAGAAATTATTTCAACTTTTTGGAGTGATAAAAGTAATGAGAATTGTAGAAAACATTTCCTAATTTTTATATTTGATCTGTTGGAAAGAGAACTCAGAGTTGAAAAATTAATCGGTTTTAACTTTTTTCTTCCGTTATTTTCACAAAAACGGCTGCATCAAATTTACAATATTAAAATGTGTTGAATTGAGACTGATTGATTACCTTTGAACTGAGGTACTACTCGATATTCCCATGTAAGATTCTGTGGTTGGAGCTGACATTTGCATGGGGAGAGGTGTTTGAAGTGACAAGGCTGATGATATGCCCAAAATCTCTCCTCCGTTTTTTTAGCGAACGGTATATCAGCCGTACCAGGCCCACCTGGTATATTTATTTTTTGTACGTATTTATTTCCTGACATTGGAATTGAACATTAATTGTATGAAATTATATTCATTAACAAATGAACAAATTGAATTTTATCTCGTAGACATTGCGTTCTATCAATAATTAACAAAATTAAGTATTTATATTAGTTTTTTAAGAACCTATAGTTTTTTTTTCTGAAATTACATTGACGGTAAAATTCTGATCGAAACAAAAGAATACACTGTACCAGATTTAATCAGAATCCTAAGGAGCGTATCAAAATTATAGACAAATAATAATTTTTTTGTTCAACTTTGATGCCAACTAGCAACTATGGGAAATCTCATAACTGTGTTGTAGCTCCATGTACACAAAATATTAGGACATACTGTATATAACATGTTTTTTTGACAGATAATTCAATAAAGTCTATTTGCTAGCAATAATGTAATATTAGTAATTGGAATATTTCCCTACGCTGTCAGTTTTAGATTTTTTAATTATTCACTTTCAACAAATTTGACGAAGACGTGGGGTAGGTACAATTTATTCACTTGCTAAGTAAGGTGTTTTTCTTTTGAGAACCTTTTAACTTGCAGAAAAGCTTATCCTGCTTCTTTGAACCAAAGTGCTTCATTAAGACGATGAATATGCATATTTAAAGTGAATGTAAAACACGAAAAGCGGGATTCGAACATAAATAAGTTTTATTTTTGGGTACATTTTTTTGCGATGCCTATATATCATTGGAGATTTCTTATTAAGCGATCATTACTGTCATTTAGAATGTAAAGTACAACTGTTCATTAATTATTAAAGATTAATTTTTAAACGATAGTATGTAGTAAGTATCTATTATGTGTCATGTATAACTTCAGAGACTAAAAACCTTTACTATGTGAAATATATATATATATATATATATATATATATATATATATATATATATATATATATATATGTTATATAAGTTATTCCATCGACTTATGTGAAACCATCTAGCAACAGTTCCCAAGCTGAGTCAGCATCCACGTGTCGTCTCAGGTTACCTTCGACGACGTACATCCGTGAGAACAGCAAACGCTGCGACAACTTAGTCAGCATTATTATGTTATAAATTGTTCATTTGCCTTATGTCTGCATTCATTGTTACTTACAGATTTGTCTAGTTAGTTTAACACTCATTTTTTTCCTTTTTTATTGTTATAAAGTTTTATTATTATTTTCATTATATTCAAGTTTATATTAAAAGTTTTATTAATTGTGCAAGTATAAATAAAGTCTTTTTTAAAAAGTGAAATTTTGGAAGTGTGATATAACAAATTGGCGCAGTCAGTAGGATCCGTCTAACGTTACTAGAACACGAGTACTCTAACTGGTAGCGGCGGATTCCTATCCCTCAACGGAACAACGAACCTGAAAGAAGTCCTCACTGCAATCAAACGTAGAACACGGCGCTTTCAATGTTCCTGTTGATGTAAGTAATGGTGAATCGTCATTCGTTTTAAGTAAATATTATTTGATTTATTTTATTGACCATTGATTTTTAATAATTTGATTTAATACATTCGATTTGATTGATTTTTATTGATTTTATTATTTGATTTTTATATATTTGATTTGAATGAAATATTGATCTATTTCATTACTTGATTTATTTGATATATTTATTTTATCTCTTTTATTGACGTTTGATATATTTGATTTACATATTTTATTGATTTATTTACCCATTTGATTAACTGATTTATTTGAACTATTGATTTCATTGCTTTACATTTTATACTGTTCTATCGTTCAAACAATCGTTAATTCCCGCTAACGTATTCTACAGTTCATTAATTTTCTACACCTTTTAACATTTTATTCTATATACTTTACACTCCAATTCATTTATATCGATAAACATGGCACAAGCTTCACCAAATTCAGGTACACCTGAAACAGAAAGATACCGGTTAACGGAGATATTTTTCGTTATACCCGAATTTGAAGGCGACCAAATTTCCTTGGGAACCTTTATAGATGCGTGTAATTGCGCATATAATATGTCCACGGCGGATCAAAAATATCTGTTGGTGATCCATATCAAAAATAAACTCAAAGGGAAAGCGGCGCAGTTGATAAATTCAAGGAATCCCGGATCATACCTTGAAATCAAACAACTACTGACATTGCATTTCGGAGATTCTCGTGATCTCTCTTCCCTTATTCACGACTTACAACGTCTAAAACAACTGTCGAACGAGTCCCCATTAACGTTCTACAATCGTCTCCAAGTATTGAGTGCGAAAATGCACTCCTGCATTCACAAAACTGCTGGGCTTAGTCCAGAACAAAAAGACGCCCAGACCACTCTAGTGGATACTATGGTCATGAATACTCTTCTTACGGGATTAGAACCCCGGTTAGGACAAGTAATTCGTGCCAGTAACCCAAAAGACCTTCTAGAGGCACACTCCCGGATTAGGAGAGAGCTTCAACTTTCTTATTTCGAGGATCAGAAAACAAACAAATCTGTTCCTCTCAAACCAAATTTCCCACCTCGAAAGCCGACACAACCACTTAAGTGTCTTCATTGTGGTCGATTAGGCCACATAGCCGTAAACTGCCGATTGAAAACTCAAAACAATTCTCAACAATTCAATCAAAACCATAGGCCAAATCCTGTTGGACCTAACCAACCAACAAGGCCAAATTTCCCCTCAAACACACCCCCTGTTCAACAAGGACAACAGTTTCGTCCACAAAACTTTCAGAGACCCCCTTTTAGGTCTCAAATGAACCCTAACTATTATCGCCCATCGGTAATACAAAACAATCCTAATAACCGTCCTGAAAGGACACACCATTTCAATCAACACCAAAATGTTGATTACACTAATTATTCAGACTACAATTATTATACGGATGATAACACATACGATTATGAGGATGATCTTCAAAATTATCCTATCGTTGAACAAACGTTCGAAGATACTCCTATCGAACCCTTTAATAGCCATCAATACCAGGATTTTCTAGCGCTTCCGAGCCTAGACCAACCTCCCGATTCGACAACAACTTTGTGCGAAGTCGAAACGCAGATTCAAAGCTTGAATCTCGACAATCTGAACCCCAACTTGAACTTCCCGGAGCAACTATTTCTTTAAGCCCACTTCTTACCGTTAATTCTAAAAACCTTTATTACATTCTTGACGCTTCTTCTAAATTCAAATTACTTATTGATACCGGAGCTGGTATCTCTATCTTCAAGGAAAATACCGTAAAGAATTTCACCCAAAGAACTCCTGAAAGGGTAACGATTCAAGGTATTACCCATGAAAAAATCCCTATCTCACAATCTACCCTAATTCCATTCGCTCCACGTAACCCACATAAAGTTTTCATATACGATTTGGACATTGAGTTTGACGGCATACTAGGTTTAGATTTTCTCGAACACTATGAATGCATAGTTGACTTAAAATCTAAACAGCTGATAACAAATTTTAAAACCATCCCTTTACACAAAGTTCCCGATAACGATCAACCCTTGACTGATGTACCCGACACACCCAATGTTAAGCCAAATATTACTTCACAAACACCCACACAAAACAAAATAACTATTGAGGCACGAACAGAAAAGATCTTTAAACTTAAATGCGATCTTTCTAACATCGACGCCATCTTACCAACTCAAGAAATTGACAGAGTACGACTTCCAAACGCACTCGTACATATTAACGCAAATGGTGAATTTCTAACGTCTATAATAAACGCTAACGCGATGCCCAAAACAGTAACTTTTTCCGATTTAAAACTGGAACCACTTGACAAAACTCACCCTCTTCTGAATTTCAATACAGACGATTATCATGAATCCCAATACATAGACAGAAACTCGACTATTAGACAACAAATTAGAACTGAACATCTAAATGACGAAGAACGCGAACAAATCACTGATCTTTGTTTGGAATTTCAAGACATTTTCTATCTTGAAGGTGACGTCTTGACTTTCACTAACGAGGTTAAACATTCGATTGATACGAATAACGTTTTCACTAAATCCTATAGATATCCTCAAGTACATAAAGAGGAAGTGAAAACCCAAATTGGAAAAATGCTTGAACAAGGTATCATTAGGCACTCCTCATCCCCTTGGTCCTCCCCTGTATGGGTCGTCCCCAAGAAGCTCGATGCTTCTGGTAAACAAAAGTGGCGAGTAGTTATCGATTACAGGAAATTAAATGAATTGACTGTAGATGATAAATATCCTCTGCCAAATATCTCTGATCTTCTCGACCAACTTGGAAAGTGTCAATATTTTTCGACACTGGATCTCGCTTCCGGGTTCCACCAGTTGGAAATCCAAGAGGAAGATATTCCTAAGAGTGGCTTTTCTGTCGAAAATGGTCATTATGAATTCGTTCGTATGCCATTTGGTTTAAAAAATGCACCTTCTACTTTTCAGAGGGTCATGGACAATATTCTTCTGGGTATACAGAATGAACGTTGTCTCGTCTATATGGATGATATCATCGTCTACTCTCCGACCATCCATGAACATATTTCCCGGTTAACAGAAGTTTTTAAACGACTTCGGAAGTCTAACCTCAAAATTCAACCTGATAAGTGCGAATTTCTTCGTAAAGAAGTGGCTTATCTTGGCCATCTTATCACACAAGAAGGTGTAAAACCAAACCCTTCAAAGGTTGAATGTATTCAGAACTTTCCGCAACCCCAAACTCCGAAAGACATCAAATCTTTTCTTGGTCTCGCTGGGTATTACAGACGCTTCATACCAAATTTTGCGAAGATCTCTAAACCTCTGACAAAACTACTCCAAAAAGACGTCAAGTTCATCTTTGACGCAGATTGCAAGTCTTCCTTCAATGAACTGAAGCAAGCCCTTGTATCTGACCCAATCCTGATATATCCAAACTTTGAAGAACCCTTCCTGCTCACTACTGATGCTAGTGCTTTTGCTATTGGAGCGGTTCTTTCTCAAGGCCCCGTGGGAAAAGATCTCCCTGTTGCATACGCTTCTCGCACCCTCTGCGCTGCAGAGACACGATATTCCACCATCGAACGAGAATTGTTGGCCATAGTTTGGGCTGTTAAGCACTACAGACCGTATCTTTTTGGGAGAAGGTTTACACTCCTGTGTGACCACCGTCCGCTTACTTGGCTCTTTTCCATCAAAGATCCTGGCAGTCGTCTAGCCAGATGGCGCCTTAAGCTAGAGGAATACAATTATAAGATCGAGTACAAGCCCGGCAAGGTAAACCAAAACGCAGATGCTCTTTCTCGCATCAAAATCAACCATTTCAAGCAATGTGCTGATTTCCTTTCCAAAATTAAAATTTTCGCTAACAACGAAACTGACTCCGAACAACCTGTAAACTCTGACAATGACGACGAACATGACGAAAGAATTATCGCTGAGTTTAATCGATTTGTTCAACTCTACAAAACTGAGTCAATAATCGATTATTCTAAAATTGAAATATCCAATTCCCAACTTCTAGACAAGTCCCACAAACGCATAGTTACATTCTTTTGGCAAAACAAAACTAACGACTTACACGACAAAATTATTGATGACTTTTTCGAAGAAGACCCTAATTTCAGTAATGACACTCTTAACATTATGGCCAGTAAATCTGTCAGGCATAGAAAATACTTAGTTGTACCTTTGCCCTATGACCCTGAAACTGTCGTCTCACATCTTTTCAAAATTATTTATACCAACCAAGACCAATTCAACGACTCCGAAACATACTGCATAGAAAATAACATAGAACTTCCCATTCTTGAAATTTTATCTTTCATTCTCTCCGACAAAGAAATCAAACTGAAAATCTGCCAAAACATTGTTACAACTCCTACCGAAGACGAAATTCCTATAATAATACAACAATATCAATCTGGTAAAAACAACCTCCATCGTGGCATTAACGAAACTATCAGACGTATTAGGGAAAAATACAATTGGACCGGCTTAATTAAAACTGTAGAACAATTCATCAAATCCTGCGAAACTTGCCAAAAGGTAAAGTTCTGTAGGAAAAACCTAAGTGCACCTTTTGTTATTACGGAAACACCCAAGACTCCTTTTGAACGTATTAACATTGACATCTTCGAGTATCCATCTAGAAATCATGCACTGACTATTAGGGATGAACTAACGAAATTTACACAAGCCTACCCCATAAACGACAAAACAGCTTCAACTGTCGTAAACACCCTTTTGATTTTCTTTCAACATTACGGCACTCCACTTCGCATCCATTGTGACTATGGACGTGAATTTGACAACACTTTAAGTCGGGATCTATGCCAACTATACGACATAAAACTGACATTCTCCAGCGTTCAACATCCCGAGTCAAACGGTTCTATTGAAAGATTTCACGCGACCTTAGCAGAAATGATAAGGGCAAATACAGCGGAACATCCAAACGAACATCCATTTAACGTCCTCCCTTATGCCATCATCTGTTATAATAACACGAAAAACAAAACCACCGGTTTCACGCCCTATGAACTCATATTTGGGCACACTTCAAGTAGGCCTCCAGAAACCCTTTACAACCAGGAAAAACTGATTTCGAAATACGTAAGAGACCTAAATAACAGAATGGACTATTACTACAGACTCGCCCGTGCTAAAACCGAAAGACAGAAAGAAAAATCTAAAGTGCGATTTGACCAACACGTTTCTACTAAACAACCCGATTACAAAGTAGGCGACAAAGTCTACGTAAAAGAGTCCCAAATCAAAAACAAAGCCGAAAACAAATTCAACGGCCCCTTCGAAATTACCGCAATACGAAAAAACTCTGCCACCGTCATAAATTTACAAACAAACCAAATAACTAAAGTTAACTTTGACAGACTAAAACCCTATTTTGAATAAATCCCTTTTTTCAGATTCTGTGGACTGTTTTCAGTCGTGAACCTTCAACAGTACTCCATTACGCCTGTTAACAATACTATAGGAGTTTTCTTCCATGAAGAAGGCACCCTTAAAATTTCTAATGAGAAATGGACACTCCTTGTTTACAAAGATCTAAACCCCTTTCGAGACGCTATTTCTAACAACGACAATATACTGAACAGACTTTTAGAAACTATTTACGACAACAAAACTAACATTAAAATCTTCAAATCAAAAGTACAGACTCACGTAAGCCTCCTGAAACAAATATCAAAATCTGTTAACATCAAATATACAGAAATTTTCGCTGACGCTGAGACTTACAGTACCAACAGAAAGAAACGCGGACTAATTAATGGACTGGGATCGATTTGGAAATCTATTTCCGGTAACTTAGATGCAACAGACGGAGAATACTTTAGTGACTCTATAAACAAAATTACTAAAGACCAACATCAAATTGAAAACTTAATGAAACGACAATTATCAGTAACAACTTCAGTCATTAAGAACCTTAACACCACAATACAAAAATTTCAGTCCGAAGAGAGAATATTTTCGGAAAATATCGAAGCAATTAGGAAGTCAATTGTGTTCATTACAGACGATCTTGCTTTTTATGAACTTCAAGCCAATGTCTTGGATTTGTGTGAAAGCTTAATGGAAAGTTACGTATACATTGAAGATACCCTCAACGATGTATTAACTGCAGTCTCTTTCGCCCGTCTAAAAATCTTACATAGCTCAATTATAAACCCAGTAGATTTGGTCGACTCCCTTCAGAAAATATCACAGTCACTTCATGAAAATAACTTACCACTTCCAACCTATAGTTCAAATGTTGCTAGATACATCGATCTAATAGAATTGGAAGCTTTTCAAATCAATACTAAAATTGTTTTTGTACTAAAAATCCCCTTAGTCAATCCTGAAACTTATACACTATACCGCTTGTATCCTATCCCAGTTTTGGATTATCGAACAGGATTTCACCATATTCTTCCAACAAAATTAAAATATATCGCGAGAGATGACGATTCGCTATTGTACGCATCTTTCGAAGACTTGAGTGACTGTAAGCCATTATCTAAAGAACATAAGATCTGTTCCAAAATTATTCCACACACCATAGACAAAGAAGCCCTCTGCGAAGCACAGCTTCTTAGACAGCCAGCAGCCCTTCCTCCAACTTGCAAGCCTTTAATATTATATGCCGAAGAGTATAATATTCAAGAGATTGACCTGAACCTTTGGTTAATCTCGATTTCCAGACAGTTGCCCATCAACATCAAGTGCAAGGGAGAAGATGTCGTTACCCAATCCATATCGACAAATTCTCTACTGACCATCCAACCCAGTTGCAATGCCTTCATCGGAAACACCAGGGTCCATGCCAGAAGGACCACCAACAACGTTGACAACATCACACTTAAGAGTCACCCAGTCAACATCCCCTACAACTGTTGCGACAACCTGCCAACCATCAGTCAGCTTCCAAAGTTGAAACCCATGAGACTACAAGAATTGGATGCCAGAGACCTGAATATCGCTAACCATAAGCTTAGCCAATACTCCAGGGAATTGGAAAAGCTCCTGGACCAACCATTCTTGGAGAAACACACCTCCTGGTTTACGATCATCACAATGGCAACAACCGCAATTGTGGTTGCCCTCCTTTCCATCGGCATCATCAGGAAGAAATTCCAGAAGCCTCCAACAATCAGCCCTTCTGCCGATCCAGCACCACCACCAGGTCCATCAACCATCAAGCCCAGGGTAAAACTCCATAGCCTCCTTAGTCCTGTCGAGGATATGGAATTGCAGAACCTCCCTTAAAAGTCGATGCTGTAGCATCAACTTTTTTATATGGATGGGAGTTGTTATATAAGTTATTCCATCGACTTATGTGAAACCATCTAGCAACAGTTCCCAAGCTGAGTCAGCATCCACGTGTCGTCTCAGGTTACCTTCGACGACGTACATCCGTGAGAACAGCAAACGCTGCGACAACTTAGTCAGCATTATTATGTTATAAATTGTTCATTTGCCTTATGTCTGCATTCATTGTTACTTACAGATTTGTCTAGTTAGTTTAACACTCATTTTTTTCCTTTTTTATTGTTATAAAGTTTTATTATTATTTTCATTATATTCAAGTTTATATTAAAAGTTTTATTAATTGTGCAAGTATAAATAAAGTCTTTTTTAAAAAGTGAAATTTTGGAAGTGTGATATAACATATATATATTATGGTTTGGATTTTTTATATTATTTAATGTTTAATGTTTTTGCTTATGTAATTTATGTAGAAAAAAGCCTTTACCTTGGGTGCCAAATTACTGTGGCTCCTCTTATTTATATTTTATATTACACAATGACAGTTTATATTAATTTAATATTATTTATCTTGTCTATTATTGATATACACAAAAACAAAATATCTATAGAGTAGTGTTTGAGTTGCTTGGGAGCCACATTACTTATAGTAATGAAATTAATTATATTAATTGTTTATATTTAATTGAAAATTATTAAACATTTTTGTGTGTGTGGGGGGTTCACTGTAATAATTTAATTTTAATCATATTTTATATTGATACATGAAAAATATAAACATTTTTGTTTGTGTGTGGGTTCATTAGGCTTGATTATTATTTAACTGTTCATCCGGCTATTTGTTGGAAACAGACAAGCTTTTGCAACATTAGATTATATTATACTTATTTAAATTAAATTCAACATCTTAACTTAAACTTTATATGCAACAAATTAAAACATTAAGTTAATTGTTTTGAACAATTAACTTTCAATATAAAATCTTTGTACTTACTGTTGTACATCTCATGTAGTTCCGGCAGCTCGTTCCTCGAAGACACTATTATCTTACCTTTCTAAATTTTTTATTTTTAAAATTGTGTTTAACCTTTTTATTATGCAGTTATTAATTTCAATTTTTATTTACAACTAAACTTTAATGAATTTTTTATTTTAACTCTACTTATTTAATCTTATGATATTTTTCTTAAAATATGCTATTATTTATTAATTTAACTCTTTAAAGGAAATTCACGTTTCAACTAAACAGTTTCAACGTACTTTATTAAACAACATTGTTAAATTCAAATAAATTTTCCAATTTCTGTTAATCTTTCTATTCTATTTATCACATTGGAGAATTCTTTCTTATTTATCTACACTATCACTACATAAAATTTTAATATTACAAAATCATTAATATTATTTTATTTTGGTTTATTGTCTTTCTTTTTTTAGAACACCATTTCAATTTCTTCTATTACTTTTCTTCTTTTCTCCTTTGTTTTAATATTTTAATTTTTATTTACCCATTTATTTATATTTATTATTTCAAAATTTCAATTTCTTCTTTGGAAATATTTACACCTCTTAAATTTTATCAACGTTTTGTGTGTTGCTTGCATATTTACTTTATTTTAATTCACATTTGCGATTTTGAACTTTATGGTTTGATAGCTGTCAGACGTCAAACTTCACTTCAAAATATTCATATAAAAACTAACTAGATTTTTAAGAAAAATATTCAACGTGAAACAACATCCAAGGCGCGGGTTAAATCACGAATCCTCTAACGTTGGCGTGGCAGTCCTATTTATCAGGTAGTAACAAAATACTAACATGATGCCAAATTTTACATGAATTAGCTTATTTGATGTTGCGTTTTTATAACCAAAAATTTAATCAAATTTCTAATTTAAACTATATGTTTTACAAAATATCTCAATTGAAAGCTAATTTAATTTTGAATTTTTTTTTTTTTCATAAACTATTGCTCAATTTTTCTTTGTTATGGAGATTTTGAACTTCGAATGTTTGATCATTCTGACTTTATATTTTTCACTTTACTTGCTAAATATAACTTATATTTACAATCTAATTTCTTATTTCTACTCTCTATAGTCTCTTACATCCTAAGCCATATGAAGTCTTTGACTTGCACCAAGTTCATATAGTTTTTGAGAATGCCTATTTTACGGCATGGTTCGTTCACTATAAATTCATTTTACACTGTCTGTAATTGTCTTAGGTCACTAGTTGGACTTCTTATTTAAGTGCATTTAGTTTGTTTACTCCCTTAACTTACCTAATTACCTAACTTATTACCTATTACAACTTATCTTTAAATATTTAAGTGAATTTTCTTCTGGAGTTGTCTCTTACATCCTACTTTTGCATAATTTACTTGTTTGAAAGTCTTTGCTACTCATGTAAGCTACTTTATATCATTTACTAATATTATTTTTCATTTTGAGATTATCTACAACATTGGCAAGACAAAAATATAAAAGTCTTCAATTATGGAATTTTGCTGATATACTTGTTCATTTTGCTTTGAAGACATGTTTTTTAATTTGATGAATCAAAAGATGTAATGGACTAAATCATAGTAAGTCTTTACCCTATTTTATATTTTTATACTTAGTTTGCATGTAAATGGTCTGTTTTTGATATTTGAGTGTTTTGTTAATCATTCTTATGTATTGTACGATAATAAGTTTTTCCTCCGGGAAGCTTGCTTAGTTTGCTAATTTCTACCCAATAAGTACTGATTTCTTTACAAGTTCATTGGTATGATTTGTTGTTTTACTATTTTACACTATTTATTGATACTTTTGACTTGCTCTTCCTCTGTATATATTATATTGACTGTTCTCGGGAATCTCGTGCGAACCAAAAGTCTGCAAACCGTTGAATCGGGCAGCCTTGATTCAATTTTATGGCCACTACGCTCTCCCGATTTAATCCCAATTAACTTTTTTAATAGGGTTATCTGAAAGATGAAATTGATAGGAAACCCATATTAACAATTGGTGAATTACGTCAAAGAATCTTGGATGCTGCCGAACACATCAGTCAGCGACGATGTGCACAATTGTTGAAAAAGCCCTTTTTCAGACTATGTTGTGTTTGTATTAATGCTAGTGTCAAACAATTTAAACATTTGCTCTAGTGTTAGTAATAAAGTTTTCATAACCGTTTATTTCAACTTTCGCATTCGTTTTATTTCAAATCCGTGCAGGATTTTGGATTGACTTTAATAGCTGGTTCTAGTTCAGAAAAATATTTACACTAATTTTTATTTAGGAATTCTGGAAGGATACCATTTTGCAAACCTCAGTTGTGCCAACTTTTGGGATAACTTGCCTTAGTAGCTTAGGTATATTTTTTTATACAGTGAGGTGTCAAACTTATTTGAAAAGAATGTCTGATAAAACAACATATATTGCGGTTTAAGTTGGAATTGTACCTTATAAAATACTTAATTAGGTTTTTATCATTTTTCCTTGGGTAGTCATATACTGGTCCACTTCTGAGTTTGGGCTTGAAATTGAACTTTGGGACACTTAAGATAGATATACCTGGATCATTAAATTTTTATCTCAGGTTTGTGTAGTAGTAATTGGAAATAAACACAAAGATCAAAGTGCATGGATGTCGTTCGGAAACGATTCTTTGAGTCTAGAATGCCAGTCCATCTCAAGAAAATTTTGGTGAAATCTGGATTCTCAATCAAAATCGACAACTTAATGCTCGATTTAATAATAGGCGGACATTTTCACTTAAATATTCATAGAAATTCTGTACAAACCATGGGTATTTCGATTTTAATTGTTTCCAACCAAAAATGTCTGTCTTTTGTAGATTTGAATTTACAAACTGACTAAATGTGAGTACCAGTAGGCAGCTAGTTTAGTAGGAGACAGGCTTTGAACATAAAATTTAGGATTAATAATTTTTTTTGTCTAGAATGATTTCTTATCATCAAGTTTTTACATTCGCCAAAAAGGCGATAAAAAAAATCTTGTTGATTCAGTGATCCCAGTAAGAAGTAATCTGATAACGAAAAACCTTATGAACTATCTGGATATAGGGTTGTTCAAAAGAATATGACCATAATTAATTTCCTCCTTAATTGTCGGAAAACGATACACGATACGATTGAATTCTACGTAAGTAGGAGCGATTCAATCATCCTCATTTAGCAGAATAAGGCAGCTACATAAAAAACGAAAAATTGTATATACGTTTAATCAAATCATGCTTCTCTGATGTATTTATTTCTGGATGCTGAAACGAAGTCAAAAAAAAAACACGTACACCCTCCAAAATTTTGCTACAGCCAAAAAACACGCCTCAAACGGGGTTAAATGGAGAATACTATCCTAGTCTAGTTGTTAAAATTTAATGAATCCTATTTACATGAATTATAAGTATATTTATTGATTTGGAGTTGAGCGTAGATACTCGAGTCTGTCAAATAAATTTCAAACGCGCTCTCATTTGGGGCTACAAACTACCCCAAATTTAGAAACATAATAAAAAATAGCTTTAATTTCAAGAGAAGTTATAATGTTTTATTTAGTGGGTGTAACAAAGAACTTTAGTAAGATACTTTAACCTCTTTGGGTAGAGAGAAACTACCCCTAAATTCAAAATTCATAGCAAAAATTGGATAAAAAATAATAGTAAAAACAGGTTTATTTTATATATAGCGTAGCTTTGCGAACTTATTGTAAATGTTGAAGTAATATCAATATTTTTCAGAACTACTCTTGAATCAGAATTATGTCAACGAAGCCAAGAAACATATTATTTCTAACTGGAATTCTACCTTTAAGGGCGATAAAACTGTTACGAACTAGAATGTTCAGAAAAACAATTTATTTTCAATCTACATTTGGGTTTTTTCACACCATTTTTATTTCGTTTACCTGCGCAACGTGGGGCAAGGGGTTAGGGCTGCATTGCTAAGAGCGACTATTCCTTCGGAAAATATCCTACTCCAATTCCCCGAGGGTCAATTTAAAGAATAGTTTCCTCTCAAACTTACACTGCCTAAATTTTTCAAGTTATAGCACCAGTTCAAAATTCACATAAGGGTCTCATGGCTACGCGATATTTAAACCAAAGCATACGTATAAAATAAACCTGCTTTTGCTATTATTTTTTAATCAAAGTTTTCTCTGAAGTTTGAACATAGAGGTGGTTTTTCTGCAGTCACAAGGGTTGTTTTTTAGTTGAAGGAGTCACTTGCTAAAGTTAGTTGCTACTTCCAGTAAATAAGACATTAAAAACTTTTCTGGTAATTAAAACTATTTTTTATTATATTTCTAGAATTTGGGTTAGTTTTCACCCCTGAATGAAAATTTTTCTTTCTTTATGGGGCTGTGTAATTAATATCATATTTATTATAATAATATCTGATGCAAGTAAATAATCATATAGAAATCCACAGATAAAGTTCATAAGCATGATGATTATGCGGCTCTTACCGACATTATGCAGCAGTTTATTTTTAGCATTAGGTATAGTTCGTTGAGCTACACGCATCTTTCAGCTAAAAATTATGAGGTGAATATTAGTGGCGCATTCATTTTAAGTGGAAAATTAATCTGCAAACTATGGGTACGCTAGTTAACACAACATTTATTTACGCTTATATTCTCCACGTGGCTTGTCCGTCCTTCTCACTTATGTTATATTAAATATTATTTAAGCTAGATATATGACTTCATGTTCTGTGTTTGTTTTAGTTTTCCATTTTACTGGCATTGCTTATGAATTTTGGTAAAGTCTACAAGTTCGATACTTGTAGTGCTCCATTTAATTGATAAACACTGAGAATTACACCTTGTAGGTTATCAGTCAAAGCAGAATGTAAGGCCATTTTAGCTACATTCTCTACATATTTTGGTCCCTACGTAATTCACCATTCTACTCATACTCAATCTAGTTGTATGACTAATATAACCGTAAAATTCTAAGAATTTACACTTTTTATGACCTCACCCAAGCTGTATATCCCCGGTCCGACCTACCGCATAGCATATTGCTATCATAATATTTGCAGATGTGCAAAATCTTAATGTTATTTAATAGAAATTGCCAGTCACAATACTAATCTAACGTTGGGTTTTCTTGATACTAATGATTGAATACTACAATTAACCTCTCTCGTTCCTTTTTCTTTCATTCCTTTTACCTGTTTAGGAATAGATTTATCAATTATATTTCTCTTCCTTGTAAATCAATTAACAAGGAAGCGGGAAGAGTATAAATAATAACACGTAAATGTGAAGTAATTGCTCCGATATACAGGGTATTTTGTAGAAGATTCACCAAACATGTATGGCGGATAGGTGGGCTCATAGCCCATATAACATCTAGATAGTCTACGGTTTATAGTTTTTTTTTAAATTAAATTTTTTGTTCTTAATCCTTTTTTATTTTTCAGTGTCTATTCACCAAATAAATTTAAGTCAAATCTATGATGTTGTTTTGCTCTTCTGCATTCGATATTTGAAACAAAGAATTGGTTGAAAAAATTATTTGGGTTCACAAATGGCGAGGTTCCATAAAAAAGTCATTACGTTAAACAATTTATCACATTACAAAAAAATTAAGAAGAACATCGAGAACTTCGAATGATTACAAAAACTTCTCTACTTCAACCCCTTTCCAACGATATATCACAAGTATTAGAAAATAAGCAGTATCCTATTAAAATTTGAGATTGTAACTTACAAGGTTAGAACTACAAAAAATAAAACATTCATCATGTGGCAATAATTTGTTATAAATTTTGTTCAAACTGTCTCCCATTGCTACGGATACAAACGTGACACCTTTTTCTGACTGCTACAGTCCTGTCTACAGTCGCATCTCATCCCACATTGTTTCAAAATCAATGTTTATTCTTTTTATTAACTGCTCCTTGGTTTCTATTTCTCTCTGATAAACAAGTTGCTTGGCCCGTCCCCATACAAAAAAGTCAAAGGGAGTCAGGTCTGACGACCTTGGAGGCCAGAGGATAGGGCCAGCTCTCTCAATCCACGCGTTTGGGAATAAATTGTCAAGAGGCTCTCTGACAGTTCGTCTATAACAGGCTAGGCTGACAACTTTTTTATATATTATTGGTCTGTCTTTTAATGGAATTTCATCTAATAAGATTGATAAATCGTTCATTAAAAATTAGTCACTTACGAGATACAAATAGAAACCAAGGAGCAGTTAAGTGAAAGAATCAATGTTGCGTTCCAAAAAATGCGGGATATATAGAGATCTTTGAAGTGAAAGCTTTGATTACAGCTTCAACAAAACCTTTATGTTGGCCCCATTACGTCGACGGCACCTTTGTGGTTTAGCACGATGGAGAAGACTCACTTTTGAAATTTGTCCGTCATTTTAACCATGGAAAAAATGATATGGACAATTGGAATTTTTAGACGTTTTCGTTATGAAAAAACCGATGGAACCTATGGCGACAATGCATGCGGGCAGATAATACATACAGACCGCTACATACATAAACATTTGAATCACTATCCATGACATAAAACTCTCGTGCACCAAGTTTCCAGAATTTGCGAACCACGGCGTAAAAGACGAATCACTCTATTTAGACCGATCATTCTAGGGAAATGGTTACTAGGCCCAGAAATAAGTAGATAAATTAAACCAAGAGTAATAGCAAGTAATGCCAATGGTCAGCAATCAGTACAACATTTAGGGATAACCTATTTGCCATACATCTTACCGACCCATCAAATTCGCCGCATACTCCGGTCTTCCAAGGTTTTCGCTGACCCTTTATCAACATCGAGAATTTACAGAATACCGTGCTCATGCGGTGATGTATATATCGATAATACACACTCGTGTTGCAGAACATAGGAATAATTGTCGGTTATTACATATTGAGGTACTCTCACCTACAGTCCACTGTCATTCTCAATTCCAGCGAGAAGCTATTGGAATTAAACAATATTGTAACAATTTCAACAGAGAAGAAGGTTTCAAATTTAACAAAATACGGCATCCAATCCTCCACTGTGCAATACCAAAGCCATTCGGACATGTCGTTGAATCCGCCCAATCGACCCCTACTAACCAATCGGGGCTCACCGCCTTACACAGATGGCTTTAAATACAAATGCGCCGTTCGAAACCGTCGCTGAAGATGTCTGTCGCAGCTGCAGATGCAACTTTCGAAAGAAATTTCACTAGACCACGCAAAACAGCCCAGAAAACTACTTAATATCCAAGTATACGCATATCCGATGTACACCAGAATAAAATAACAAAAGCCCATTTCTCGGTGAAACTAAATTAAGCTTAACCAATAATTTGTTACTTGTCTGTTATATAGGGTAAAACGTACTGAGTTGTAATTAATATAGAACATCCTGCATACTTATGCTCTGTTTTCTAAAATCCTAGTATACTTACGCCCTTTACCGTTGCAGACGCTTCACCCTACATTTGTACACTCCGGATGGGTATGCTCTCAATGTTAACATCCTGTGTACTTTACACAATTTACTATATAAACATCATACAAATTATATATTGGTGCATTTCTCACCCTGTGGACTGTACCGTGCGTACATATACGTTGTATACGCTCGATTTACTAATGCCCTTTATACTTAAATTCTGTTTTCTTATACTGTGTTTACTAATACCTTGTCTAGTTACGGCTCGTGTACTTGCCCTCTGTTTACTAACATCCTGCGGACTTACACGCTATAGACCTATACTATAGTTACTAACACCTTGGGTAATGGCCTGCAGCCTAAACACTTTCGGGAAAGGAAGGGTATGATCATTACCGGCAAATATCAAAGGACGTGGTTTGATTCTCTTAGCTGGTATTTTCCAGCCCATTAGAAAATTTTCCCACGAGCAAGGCACAAAAAATTACTTGTAGCAGTTAATGTCGTACAAAACAAGGCTACTAATCGACTTGACATCTAATGATAAAACATTGGTCCCTGCACCCGAACCAAGCATAACTATGTTATGAAAGCTTGACTGCTAACTTAAAAGGCCTATTTAACAAAAAAATGATCGTTTACAATCAGCGAATATATAACGTAACATACAATTAAAAATTAAACAGCACACCAAACGATTCTTATTTGAAACATTACTAAAAGTTATGACGCTTAACATAAATGGCTGCATTGGTCGGTTTATTCCCAACATTAGTACTCATCTCAGTCGCCAATAACTTACATCATATAGTTTAGTGTCCGTACAAATGTTCGGTTTTTGTAAGTTTCGGCGATAAAGTGCAGTTTCGGTTTATTTTCGGTTTTGGCTGCAAATGTTTGAGCAACCTAGGGAGTAATAGGCCTAATGAGAGATCAAGTCCACCAGACTTCACTCATACACTCCTGCTAACTGTAGTACGCTGTTTATATTGCGGTGTACAGTCAACAATGGAGAGGTTTTAATATTTTCATGCAAAAAAATAAAACATCAATCTCATTGCACCATGACTTTTTAGGGTTCCGTATATACAATATACGGATACCCTTATAATATCACTCAAGATTTCTGCCTCTGTCACATCACAGCCATTTTCTCCTAAACTACTGGACGGAAGAGGTTGAAATTTGGTATCAATGTATAGTTTGGTGACCCGGTCAGGAGTACATATCGTAAAAGAAAAAATTTTGATTTTAGGGGTATTTCTGGGGGGAAAAACTAAAAAAATCGACCGTTCCCCCCCCTGATCTCCGAAACTACTCAGCCTAAAATTTTGAAAAAAAATAGGAAATATAGAGCGTTGCCCGGAGTTTACAGGAAAATTAGGGAGAAACCATTAATATTAATTTTGGGGGGAAAATTATAGAATTAAATAAAAATTTTAAAATAAAAAAATTTTCAAACGCATCATGTAATATATCAAATGAAAGGTCTCATTCTGAGGAACACAAATATATTTTTTCATAAAAAAATATTCAAAAAGATATTAACGAAAATATACCAAAATTTACCCATTCCCCCCCCCTTCTTTCTCCGAAACTATAAAACGTAAAGTTTTGAAACAAAATAGATTTATAGGTTCTGACCTGAGGTTTACTGGAAAAATAAGGAGAAACCTCTACTTTTAATTTTGGGGGCCCATTACAGAATTAAATGGAAAATATAAAATTAAAATTGTTTCTAACCCATTATGTTATATATCAAATGAGAGGGCTCATTACGACGAAAACAAATATATTTTTTTCAAATTTTTAAAATTAATTAATTAAAAGATATTAACAAAAATATAAAAAAATTTACCCATTCCCCCCCCTTATCTCCGAAACCATAAGCTGGAAAATTTTGAAAAAAACAAGGTATAGCCCCTCACCTGAACTTTACAGGAAAATTAAGAAGAAACCATTAATATTAATTTTGGGGGGTAAATTATAGAATTAAATGGAAAATTAAAATTAAAATTGTTTCTAACCCATCATGTTATACATCAAATGAAAGGGCTCATTATGACGAAAACAAATATATTTTTTTCAGATTTTTAAAATAAATTAATTAAAAGATATTAACAAAAATATAAAAAATTTTACCCATCCCCCCCTATCTCCGAAACCATAAGCTGGAAAAATTTTGAAAAAACAATGAAGGTATAGCGCCTCACCTAAACTTTACTGGAAAAATAAGGAAAAACTCCTAATTTTTTTTGGGGGGCAAATTATAGAATTAAATGGAAAATATAAAATTAAAATTGTTTCTAACCCAGCATGTTATATATCAAATAAAAGGGCTCATGATGAAGAAAACAAATATATTTTTTCCATATTTATAAAATAAATTAATTAAAAGATATTAACAAAAATATAAAAAAAATTACCCATTTCCCCCCTTATCTCCGAAACCATAAGCTGAAAAATTTTGAAAAACTGGAAGTATAGCCCCTCACCTGAACTTTACTAGAAAAATAAGAAGAAACCCCTAATATTCATTTTGGGGTAGGCAAATTATAGAATTAAATGGAAAATAAAAAATTATAATTGTTTCTAACGGCTCATGTAATGTATCAAATCCCAGGGCTCATTATGACGAATAGGTAGAAATATTTTTTTTTTAATTTTTTTAAAATGAATATTTTAAAATATATTAAAAAAATATTTTAAAAAATTACCCATTCTCCCCGTTATTCCCCAAACTCTAAGACCTCATTTTTTTTGTTTATAGGAAAAATATGAAAAAAAATCCCTAATTCTATTATTTGGCCTCCAAATAATAGAATTAAACGGAAAATAAATTACTAGAAAACCCCCATAGTAATTTTAGGGACAAATTATACAATTAAATGGAAAATAAAGATTTAATTTTCAAACGCATCAGATATCAGATAAAAGGCTCATTATGTGAATTACAAATATAACATATTTTTAAATCATTTGTATAAAAGATATTAAAAATATTAAACATCGACTTAATTCCCACTTTAGAAACTACACTATGTAAAATTTGAAAAATATATTTTATTAATATTTTTAAATAATTTGAATAACAGATTTAATAATTTATAATTTAAACTTTGACCTATTTTGCCGTTTTCTTCCAATCTACAGAGCCTCAAAACTCAGACAGTAGATTATAAAAGGCATTTCTGAAAGTTTATTAGTAAAATAAAACTCTAATGTTAGTTTTTGGGGGCCAAACTAGAAAATTAAATACATATGTATTGTGATAAAAATCAAGCGAATCCTAAAGCAGATAAAATAAAAAGTCTATGTTGGGAAAATCAAAGTGTATATTTTTTATAAATTTAAAACGCTTTATTTAAAAGATATAAGGGTAAGTATAAGAAAATGCACTCATTCCCTGCTTGTCTAAAACTGGAATATGTTGAAGGTGGTACGGAATCCTAAGTATGCAAGTTCAACTCGCACTTGACCAAATTATTATTTGTATATATTATGGAAAATATTGAATGAATAGCGTTACTTTCAATTTGCAGTTTATAAGGATTAAAAATAAAAACCTACAAAACTATTTTTTAAACTCACATTTAACATTCAAAAGTTGAAAAGGGGGATTACAAGGTTTTTTATCCACATCTTATAATTTTGAAGACAAGGCGAAACTTTTCAGAAAAACAATAACACATCTATATTTTGAAAAGACGAAAAATAAAATTTTTCGCTTAATTAATTTTGCATAATTGTAATATAAATTTTTTTGATTGTTATTATTTAGTACATTTCAACCTATTCACCTGAGTTAACTGATAACCAATTTGAATTTTTCGAACTGATTCTGAGAGTAGAAATCGTCAAAAATGCAATTTGTTTAACAGAGATTTCTGTACATAATTGCTTAAACATAATAAAAATGATTCGGAACACAGCTCAATATGCAGGAATGCGCGCCTGACTGTATTTCACACGATTTTAAGCGTATTGCACCATGTTTCACATTTTTCAAACATTTCAACAAATTTATATGGAAAACTGAAATAGGTGGATTAATTTTGAATTTTATTTCAGAACCTAATTGGTAAATTCATATCGGGAATAATAGACTAAAAGGGTCTAAATTATTTATACTGCAATTACGCTAAAACTGTATGTTGAAATATATAGGCTATCTTTAGAATCAATCTCGAAAATTACCAAAATTATGAATTTTTATAAAAACAACAATAATTATGTGTGAAAAATCACCGAGTTAAAAAAACGATTTTACGTTTTTTATTGCTCTACAAATCCAAAATATGTGCAGAAAATAATTGTCATGTTTTCTACATTTTTAACACTTTAACTCAAAATAAATAGTGATATCTAGACCTTTCAGGAATAAATACATAAAAAAAACAAAAAAGGACTTAAAAAAAATTAACTAAAAAGCACGAAATAATTGCTTGCTAAATAAACAATTAATTACTTTTTATGAAGTCGGCGTCAAGCTAAAGTGAAACTATTTTGGGAAGTACATTTATAAGTTGAACTTCGCAACTTCGCTGTTCAAACCGGAAAAAGTATTTAATTGTTATAGCAAAATATTATTTCATGCTGTTTAGTTCATTTCTTTTGAAGTCGGTTTTGTTTTTTTTTAAATATATTTAATTTACAACTTTTAGTGATGCAATGGCTTAATTCGATGCAGTTTTCAAATCTAATTAACATTTTCGATATTGCCTAAAATAAGGTATTTTACTTTCATTTATTAGCTTTACCAACTTCGTTTACTGTTAGAATAACTTGTTTTCTAGATATGTAGATGTATTAATAACATTTTGTATAAGATTCTAACTTAGGTGGATCCACTATATTGTAGACAATCTGAGTATCATCATTCTTTAGGTCTGGTAATTATACTGACATTCATTTAATATGCTATATATATATATATATATATATATATATATATATATATATATATATATATATATAGCATAGGTCTGATAACAATTTGAGTTATTATTAAAAATAAAGGTACTTAACTTAGACAAAATTTATATTCTTTATCAATCCTAGTACACAATTTGGAAAAGTGACATGAAGATCTATTATACAATTTTTAGTGAGGTGGCATAATTAGATGCATTTTATAATTCTTATTGCCCCTGTTTGATAAGAATTTTATATATTATGAAAATAAATTTAATAATACAGCACAATTGGCTGTCAGATTTCAATTGGATGGATATACAATTTGACATATAAAAAAAATAAAGGTACTTTTAAACAAAATTGATATATTTTTGAAACCTAGTATGTAGATGGACAAGTTACGGAAATACTTATTAAACAATTTTTAGTGCAATGGCATAAGTAGCTGCAGTTTTATATTCCAATTTCTTGTATTTGAAAACAATTTTAGATCTTAACAAAAATGAAGATACTTTAATTTCTAATGAAAATTCCTATTTAATGACAAACTTCGTCTACAGTTAAAAAAGTGACTTAACGATTCTAATATTCCAGTTTCAGACAAGTAGAGAATGAGTGCATTTTCTTATATCCCGAATATGTCTCACCCAAACTGCAAGAACTTATGGGCCACCCTATATAACAATTTTATTCTACATCTTTTTTAATCACCTCGAATAACTGTAACTCTACATTAAAATACAAACAATATACATTAAAAGCATAAAGCTAAAATAATAAAATATTATCGGAAACACATTCATCAGGTGCCACACAATCAGTGGCGGCTGGTGGGTTATGAAACTGGTTGCACTTTACTGGTCAAATATTGGGATTCAAAGATGCTGCAACAAAACAAACCATACCTTTGCTAATACTGCATTTATTTTTTATTAATTAAAATATTCGTCGACTTTTTCTGAATATATTTTTTTCAATACTAAGCACAGAAAGAGCATTTAGCCAGTCCTGAGACATCGTATTTCTATGAAACGTTTTAATCCTTCACTCCAGTTTCGATGCAAATTGATTCCCCTCCATAAATAATGCAATGAAAACAAAATAATGTATTGATGCGATCACGTCCACACAACCATTTCGTTTTATTATAAATTTCACTTTTAAAACTTCGTGTAAATACATTATGCTTAATTTGGACTCTTGTTTTCAATTAAGATATGGCGTAGGTGGACCATCCAATTTTATATCTAATTTGTTTTGAAACGATTTATTATTGTTTTTAATATAGTCAATGTTAAAGTTGAAACTCATTTTCACAGTTATGTAAACACAAACACACACACACACTCTGTATATTAAATATTCTTTCATAGACTATGAGGACGAAAACAAAGCAACCATTATTAAAAAAAAAATTGAATTATTGTAACGTTCGGATACGTCTGGTCAATATCAGCACAGTTCGGTGTGTCCGTGCGGCGTACGAGAATCAGCCCATTATTCTATATAGTTTGCATTAATCTTCTATCTCACGAGCTAAGCGTGTTATATCGTATCTCATAGAAGCTATATATGTTTCACCGTGCGCTAGCTGAAGTGCACGGTGAAATATTCTTTCAAGCAATATAAGTCTTAATACAAGGTTGGATTAGAGCTTAAATTGTTTTTTGATATATTTCTTGTTATTGAAATAATATTTATTAAACATTTTGTGTTGATTTTTAACCTTATTAAAAGCTTATTAAATTTGGTGGTTGAGCGCACGAGTGCACTTAAGGGACAGCCGCCCCTGCTCCCGAGTAAATCCATCTTACGATTTTCTCGCCAAGCAATCTGGCGGCACTGTTTGGCATTGACAGTGTGGACGTAAATTGTTTTTTTTTTAATTTTGTTTAATGAATGAAGCAATATTATAAAAAAAATTAAGCATTCTGCACTGAAGTTCGTCAATAGCTACTAAACCAAATAAAAATAAAGAAAATCGGTTGAGAGATAGAGGAGAAAATGGTTCCGAACCGTTTTGTCTTTGTCTATTTATATATATAGTTGAGTACACCGATACAATAGCGTTCTAGAGTATTCGATCAATGAGGTTTACCAATTCTGACATACAGAACTCAAACACGAAACAATCGATGAACAAATTGCAATGGGACGTCAAATGTTGGGTTTAATAATGGAATGATTACTGTTGAAAAGAAATCGTTTGATTTATGAATACACACTGTATGTAAATATTAACTAACATTTATTTTGATTAATTCAATTTATTTACAATTTACCCGAACAGTTAATACCAGCAACTCCATCAAAGCTTACTGTATAAGAATGTCGTTAAAAAAGTTTTTCCCTATTTTCTAACAAACAGTATAAGCTATGTTATTGAAAATCAATATGGGACCATTTCGGAATCCCCCAGAACTAATCCAATTCCTTTTTAATTTATTATACCACATGCTCCGAACAGACAATTTTTCCATATTTTTAATACCAGCGACTCCATCAAAGTTTACTGTATAAGAAAGTCGGTAAAAAAGTTTTTTCTCGATTTTCTAAGAAACGGTACAAGCTTTTCAATTTATCGCCTGTTCCGAATTACAAAAATTATATGTTTTTAATTCCGGCGACATCACCAAGAAGAAAATATGTACAAGTTTTACCTCATTTTTTAAGAAACGGTACAAACTATATTAATGAAAAAAATATCGGACCGCTTCGCGACCCCCCGGAACACGATCCAGTATAAATGGTCGTAAAAAAAAACATAGATATAAGACAAATTCAGACTCTCCTTCTTTTTGAAGTCGGTTAAAAACAGGACCTGACACCCCAAATTGGTATTCGTATTGGGTAAGGTCGCATCGCGCCGTGCCGAACCCCAGTGAATCCTATGATAGAAAATATCCCAAAGAATTTGTTGGTTCATAAGAACCTGTTAAAGCAATTACGATACTATATTTTCAAGACTGAATAGCCAGACAATATATCGTTGCTAGTAATGAACCTTGATCAGGCGCCTAAATAGAACTTAATTTAAGATTTTAGGGCGAAATGATTATTGACCCTGAATTTCCTAGATATCAATATTCAGTTGGCGTTGGGGTATTCAATTTTATGTACAAAATACATCAATAATTAATTATCAAGAATTCAATCATTTGGGGGAGGCGTAACTGATGTAGTTTAGGAACTGAAGATTTCGAGAAAACAATATAATTGCTTTCACAGGCTTTCCCCGAAACTCGTCATTTTTTGTTAAAATGCTAAATTCAGTTATATTTATGAAACACACAAATAATTACTCAACATCTCCAATACTAAAAATATACTCTCACGTTCAATGATCGTTCTGAAACATAACATTATTATCGTTTAAATAGCTGAATTTAGTGTTTTAATCGCCTACAACGTCGTACCGACTAACTTTTAAATCATGGTAAGGACAGTTTGTTGTGTTTCTAACAAAAAGAATTTCGGTTTCGATGTAAAAAAAACTAGTCTCGATCAGACACTATTTTTTTACAATGCTGGTGGATGCGCCAGAACCCATCAGACTGGAGGTATTTTATATTATTTAGCGCGGTTGAGATATTTATGGAATATCTTCAGTGTACGTCAATATAATAAGATCAAATATATAAAACGTTTTAAGTTAAATTATAGCCTATTCATCAAAATCGGTTCTGTAGTTTTTAGGTGAAACTTGAACAAACACAGAAAGGTAAAAAACTATAGTTTTATTTATGTGTATAAATCCACCAAATATCCCATACCTAAATTATTATATGTACATTCACCCGTTGCTCGAATAGGTCTTAACCAATTAAAATTATTTTATTAAGTAAACGTGAAAGAAATGTGGCATAACTTTTCTTCAAATTTAAATCCCAGTGTTGCGTCCCCGTAACTTTATTTATTGTCATTGTTGAAAGTTGATTAAATTAGTTATTTCATTTTTAAACTTTTGCACTTTTTTCGAAACCTTCCGTCGTGCCAATGCTAATTTACATTTCGTACCTTTTTGCGTCTAAATAGGATAAATCTAAAAAGACTTGTTTTTTGATCGCCATACCATACGGACGCATTTATTTTCTTCTGATTGTGTTACGATTTCGCCATTTACTTAACGTCAGTCGTAACAATTTACAGCATTTTGATTATTATAATTGTTACTTTCGTGTTTACGAAAGTGCTTTTTGTATGTTCAAACGAGGAACATTGTTCGTCGCCATTTTGTGTGTAACGTGTACCGTCCAGATTTTAGTATAAGGACATTACGAAACCCTACAACTGTTGCTACCATCGAGACTAGTCTCAGAAGACAGCTGAACCAACAAAACACTACTATAAGGGCTTCGATATAAGGTTAGTGTAAACTTATTAATTGGTGACCTTATTGCGCGACGATACAGTGCTAATATCGATTGTTCTGCTAAAGGTTGATTACATATTGCTTGAACCAGCATTGTTACTTAAATCGAAACATCTAAAGCATACACTCACTAAGTCTCAGACATTATTTACCAACACGAAATAACTGGCTTCTAAATTAAGTTATTTGTGGCATGTTCTTGATTATTTTTATGTTTCCTTGGGAACAACACCATAATTGAAATAAAAAGCTGTATATTTTAAAGTCATTGACAATGAAGTCAGAATCGACTTTGAAACGTTTTATATTTTCTTTCGATATACAGCTCTTTATTTCAATTGTGGTGTTATTTCCAAGAAAACATAAAAATAAACAAAATAACTAGACACTAAAAAATATTCAGAAAAAGTAAACTGTCTTCAAAAAAGTACTAAACAGTTGAAAAGCTTAACATAATAACTACTTATGAAGGTAGGTATTTATTAAGCACTGATACACAAAAGAGATATATGAAATAATCCAACATTTGGGGTTGTTGGGTAGCTAACACAAAATGATAAATACAAAAATAACAGGTGCTTACTATGTACAAATTAAATTGGGTACCTACCTATCCAGGATATTTCTGGATCGGGTGCTAAGCAACTATGAGTTTATTAACAAGTTGTAAAAGTCAAACCTACCACAAATTTAATGAATAATTAGAGATGTAAACACTACAGGAGTTAAATTTGCTTGGCACCGATCTCAAAAATATATTCTACAAGTAAGTATCTAATAAAACATACCGAGCACCTGTTACTGGATATATTTATTGGCTTGTTGTAGCTACCTAACAACTGTAAATTTGCTGTTATTTCTTGTAGCTCTTTTATGTACGAGTGCGAAGTAGGTATCTATCTACCTACGTAAGTAGTAGTAGCATTGTCTAGTATTATATTTCTCTTATTATTTTCAACTTTTTGTTCTTGTCCCCCAGTCGGTGAAATTATTGTTAGAGTTAATTTATTATCAATTTAATGTAATTGATTATTTACCTAGAAAATTATTAACCTATTCTATAACAATTTTTACTATTGACGTATAGTCATTAAATTAAACTATTATTATCTTAATCTAACACTGTGGTAATATTTGCTAATTTATTAGATATTATTTGACAACTGCGTCGCTCAGTTGACAGGCTTTGCCAGAAATAAATATTAAACTAAATGCTAAACATCTGAATAAATTATATAGTGTTTTAAGATAATGATGGGAAATTTGGGTACTTGGGTAGAACCCACAATATGTTTATGGTATAATATTAAGGACAGAAAAGTTAAATACTATATATAAACATGAAGATGGTATAATACAACGATATTGAGATTAACACATAGACATATTTGTCTAGGTTTGGTCATTTAAAAACGATGGTGAATTTTTATTTTTATTGATTTTAAGTGACTAAAACAGATAACTTTTATTATCACGATTATAGTAAAATGACATTCAAAACTCAAGTTACAATTTGTAATTTTGAACAGTTTCGTCTGAGACATTTTTATTCGAGACAAACCAGCTCACGTTTTCAATATACAAAGTTCGGCCGAAAAAAATCGAGAGAGTAATTTTAACGAATAACTTGCACCTACGGATATTTGTCGGATTTTCGTATTTTATTTAACAGTTCCCAATAGACATCATTAATCTTTAATTTGTACTACTAACTTTCTAAGAAATTTATTGTGAGACGATTCTAAACGAATATTGAGCAGGAATCTTTGATTATGTCTCACTTTCCTTTAAAATAAACATTTGACTATTTAATTGTATACTGCAAATCGTTTTTAATACTGGAATAGGCATTTATTTGGGCTAGTGGCCCTCTGCCCATTAGTCTGAATTCGATCGCAATTCAACAAATTTTGACGATTATTGAGGACATTTTGCCAAAAGTATATCTCTATAAGAAATAAAGTGGTGGCGAAATTGGAAAAGTATCTCTAATATTTATATAGTTGACGAAATTACTTTTACATGTAATTGTAGGTATGTGTAAAATGCAGTGGGGCTCGGACATGGCTGGCATAGGATGCATGATACGCCCCAAAAGAAAATCTTACCTACACGTCATACTGACAAATCTCTTAAAATAACAAATTATAAGATTTTAAGCAAATATGAGTATTGAAAATAATTTTGAAAAGTGCACGCCCAGCCCCCTCCACCCCAATTTTCGACTGACATCGCTCTTCCTAAAATATTCGATATAATAGTATTGTTCTTTGTAATCTAAACGTTGCAATTAAGTTCATAAATATAGGAAAAGGAGTTAACCAAAAACCCTATGAAAACTCCAATCTTTAATACATTCTCTATTGAAATATGAGGATTACTTTGAAATCTCGTTTAGTTTTCATTAAAGCTGATGTTAAAACATATGAGGTTTGCGTAAACCAGTTATCAAGATATACATTCTCTATTGTCTGCATTGGTTATTTATCAACTACTTCACTAAACTTGGTCATTGCTTCGCACCTCCTTCAAAAATATACTATATAGGTAGGTAATTCATTGGTACAGAATGAGCACCTTTTATAGTTTACATTTTTTTACTTTGTGTGTAGGTACCTAACAACAATGAATGTGCTTAACAAATTTGAATATTTCACATTGTATTCCACAAAGAGATGTTCCAGCTTGAATCCGTATAATTTTCGATGCCATAAAACTTACCGTTTTTCTGCAAATCGTAAAAATATGTGCAAAAACTCGTAAATGTCAAATTTTCATCATAAATATCTAGCTTAAATGTCAAGATAACAAGATATGCCATGAAAGTATATCGTACAGGGTGTTTGTAACGATTTTCATTTTATAAGGCTTGTAGTCGTGTGAAATGGCAATAAATATTTCATTAGTGTAACGAAAAGAAAATATTTTAGGTAAGCGATCTTTTCTATACGATATGCGGTTGTAGGTGTGTGTGTGTGTGTGCGTGTGTGTGTGTGTAAGCGTGCATCGAAATTCAAGCAGCAACCAATGTGCGCAGTTTCAATATAGGGCGAAGTAAAATTACAGTTAGGCAGGTGTGTTCAAAAAATTTAGCAAATAAATATGTTATTGAGTGCTACATAAGTAGTTCTATAAATAGGATGGTTGAGATATAAGGTTAAACAGAATTTAAGTTATACAGGGGGTTCAAAAAATGTTTGATTTGGTGGCACATAAGTAGTTGCGTATGCAAGGTGATTGAATGAAGAGTGAAGTAAAACTATAGTTGTACAGAGTGGATCAAAAAACTTTAAAAAATGGTTAAATAAGCGTATGGAGTAAGGGTATTCGAGTTATGGGGAGACGGTTCAAAAAATGTTAAAAGCAGTTGCATATACAGGATGATTGAAATATAAGGTGGAGTGAAATTAGAGTTGTACAGGGTGGTTAAAAATAGTTATATAGGGTGTAAGATAAGTAGTTGCTTATACTTGATATATCAGGCGAAGTATACAGGGTGATTTAAACAATAGAAAAATAGAAACAGCCAATAGGGTGGAGAGGATTAATACTTATACAAGGCGGTTCCAACATGGTGTAGAGTTGAATTATAGTTGTAAGAGTGATTCAGAAAGTGGTCCAAATAACAAAACAAATAAAAAAGTTAAAGAATATGTGGATAATATAGTAAACTACAAATAAAAGAGAAAGGGAAAGATAAGAATACGCTAAAATAATCAATAGAATTGTACCTTAAATCAGATAAAAAAGAATATTTGTCAGAAAATAGTTATTTAATGCACACGGTTTCTAAAAGGTTTTTATTTTAAGCTAGTCGTAGTCGGTTCTGTTTTAAATATAAATTATTATTTTGTATGTACAACCGTAATAGACCGCGAGCAGGTAACACATAAAACCTCATCATTACAGAATGATACATTTTCGTTTAAATTAGCAGGTAACAGTTAAAGGGACAAAATGAATTTGGTACTTAAGAAACCAAAAATATTTTGTTAATTAAATTAATTATTTGTTACTATTCCTTGTATTAGTTTACTGTATGGTTTTGTTTTCTATACTAAACTGTATAATCGCACACAGAATAGCACTTTGGAGCAGGGGCCCGATTATCGTAACCATTCGACTGCTCTACACCGCGATTTTCGACGTAAGTCGCATGATATTGTTGAGTTGTAGAGCTGTCAAATGGTACCAAGAATCGCGGGGCCCTGGGCATGTGTTGTGACTGAATTTTCTATTAGACCGGGAGTCGGAGACACCAAAAGCACCGTCTTTTCAAAATTAAAGAATTTTCATGTAAATCGATATTTAATAGTTATAAAAACAAGATGACCTTAGTACTCCTTGATTTAACGACCCGGTTATACGTTTAATTAATTAATGTATTTAATTATACTATACTTTACTACCTATCTGCTTACGTGTACAGAGAAAATTTTCAAATTCGCGTTTACAATTGTCAGTGTCTACAATTCCCCGACTAATAGGTTGGAGTTAGGGAATTCAATACCGGTATACCAATATACCGAAAACCGGGATACCGTTTAAATTTTCGCTGGTATTAATACCGGTATTCACCTTAAAAATACCGGTACTTTCGGTATTGCAACATTACCGCTAGTTGATACACGTTACACGGAAGCTCGATTCGGGAAATTTAGTAACAAAAATCAGAAGTCTCATTAAAATTTTCAGAAGATTTCCAACAAAAAATGATCAATATTTACAAAAATATGTAAAACTACAATTTGTAAAAGAATTGAATTTGATGTCATAACACGATGAAGTAGTTTATTATTACGTTGGAACGGTTTTACCAATTACGGTATTCTGTCCAAAAAGCATTAATTGATTTAAAATCAAACATAGTCTTTTCCGAGGAGGAGTTTCTATTAATTTCTGAAATCATTGATGCATTGTCACCAATTAAATTAGCAGTCAAAGCAATATGTAGAACAGATTCTAGTCTTCTTGTTGCAGACGCGACGTTTAAATTTATGATTGGCACGCTTGTTGCACAAAAAACTAAAATAAATATTGAATTGATAAATGCTTTGAAGTATAGAATAATGCAAATAGGGACAAACATATCTCAAGTTTTGCAATATTTACACAACGCTTCAGACTTATGTCCTAAACTTAAAAAAGGTTCTATTACAAAAATATTGAATCCTCTTATAAAACGCCTAGGTGTTAAAAGTAATGATCCAGACAGTGAAGATTATGATCTTAAAGATGAAGATACACCAGTTACATATATCTCCGTTTTTAATACTGCAACTGTTTCATTAAAAAACAAATTAGTGAATGTCATTAACAAAGCAATGACGAATGTTCCAAACCCAAAGAAACAAAACAAAAGATGAGAAATAGAACAAATAGAACACAAACTTAAAAAAGAATTACAATTTTTTGAAGGGCATGGAATTAGGGGGTGCATCTAAAGCTTGCTTATGAATAACAATACCACCAACAAGTGTGGGGTCAGAACGAGCCTTTTCGGCTGCTCAACATATAACCACAAAAATAAGATCGAGGTTAGACGACGGTATGTTGGAACATATTTGTTTTTGGAAAACATATTTCAATTTGCATCAAAAATAATAATCACTTGTACGAATTAATGTAATATATATTAAAAAAAGTTGGATTTAATTTTTTTAAATTATTCTTAAAAATAAATGTTTTGTTGTTTAGTTGTGTTTGACATATATTTGTACTACCCCTAAATAATAACATAACCTATAGTAAGTAAATTTTAATTTTGTTTAAATTTTTTTAAATAATACTAATACCGGTATTTTACCGGTATTACCGGCTCTAAAAGCGAAAATACCGAAATACCGGTATCTAAAATTTTTAACGGTATTCCCTAGTTGGAGTTAAAATAATTATGAAGAAATGTTAGTTACGTCATTTCGATCGAATTTTTGACAGGAATTTTGGTTTTTTTGGCGATTTTCTGCAAAATTGCATGTTACAAATTAATAGAGAAATATATGAAAACACTTCTGGATTTTCCTTAATACAATACCTAAAATTTAAAAAACTATAAGTCCAAGTCGGTAACATTTTTTGGAGAAATCGATCTGTAAGTCTTTCTATAGGGGTGTGGAAGGGTATGCTATCATGTTATGACCTATTACATGGACTATTCGGACTGATCTTCAAAATGGAACATATTAGCACCGTGCCAAATATGCACCATAGAAAAAGTGTTCAATTGCATATAAAATGATTAAATCCAACACACAATATAATACCAGCCAATCACTATTGTTGGTAAACTCAACAAAGAGTTCATGAAAAATATGTCGGTATAACTGACTCATCGTCCCCCTAGTGATATAACACAAGCAAATCTCCGATTCCCGTGATTGAATCATTCGATGATTGATTGCGGCTTGTATGTACAAATGACGCAGAAGATTTTTTATTATTAAGTTACGTAACACAAATGAGGTATGACAGGAGGGTGGGGTATATGTAAATATTATCTACATGAAGTTACATGGTAAAGGGAGGGGTGGAAAATTAGGAAAACGCGTTAGGTGGGTTATGGATGGTCCTCATTCAAAACAATGGTTTTTGATACAGGGTATAATTGTAAGAGGATACGTTTAGTGTAATACTAAATTGGACATCTTGTAAGAAGTTAATGAAATTATTTATTTGGAGAAACAATAAAATTCACAGTTAATGAATTTTACGAAATTATTTACAAATTAGTTATTTTGGTAGAATATCAATTATTTATCCAGCAGATCGCTACTTTTATGGTCTAATGCAGTTATATAGGTATCGAGAGTTTATCCATGGTTTATCATTGCTGATAAATAGTATTTAAAAAAGTTATTTATTGACTACGTATCTAATAAAATAGGGCAATGAACATAATATTAAACTGCAATAAATCTACATTAATAAACGTTTAGATTGCTAACATTAGAACTGATGGTAGAAGATATAAATATATAATATACCCGCAATATTCTCACGTTCAACAATGAAATAATACGATATCATTTGCATAAAAGTGAAGAAAGTTTGTGAAAAAAACTCAGTTCGAGTTTCTAGAGTGACTATTTATAGATAAATTAAAATTATTTCTACGTAGAAACTAAATAGCATAAACTGTAGTTGTCTTTAGTAATTGACTAAGATTGAGAATTTAGGACCAAACACATTGTATCTTGGTGACTTTATACGTTGCTGTCTGTTGTAGAGAGTATTAATTTTTTAGATATGTGTTAGCTGATTTGGTCTAATTTGGTTTAATTAGTCCAATTGTATCTTGTTCCTTGTTTTTATCCACATGCCGTTTTATAGGTTACGTCTGTTTATTATGGCGTTTTTTGTCAGCTAATTTCCATTTTACTGACTTTACTTCTGTGTTCATACATTTACTAACCCTTAAGGGTTTTCTTTGGCAGTACCTAACTGTAGTGGATTGATATTCGTTTTCTTCATTCCTAGGTAGTAAAATTGCTTGACACCTCTTGACGAAAACTTCATATTGCGTTACCCTGCGTTGATAATGAAGTAATAGAGGTTCTTTTACAGTTATTCTCACTGTAGGATATTAACAATGCATTTTCAGTACCTTATACTATTGCTATTTCAGGCAGTTTCGTCCTAATTTATTTATATCTATTCACTGCCTGAACATCTGTTTTGTTGTTCGTATATTTTAAGTAATTCCCTTATGGTACGTTATCTAAACTAGAATGCTAACAAAATTCAACTTATTTTTCATATGTAATTAATAGAACTTTATTTGTGTGCACATTCTTAATGCTTAACTTAATGATATAAAGTATGGCAAAGAGGCAGTAAGTAGAAAATAAAACTAAAAATTTAGTTAACATGAAGTTTCTTAAAATTAAATAATTCAGCTATTAACGGGTAGAATAATATAACCCATAAACGTAAATGACAATTCTATTTGAATAGAAATTGCAATATAATCTAATACTTATTCAACTGTTCAGTTACCTAGTGACTCTTGGGTAGTAGGCAGATTGAGGCCCCGAATTCGATCTACACTCTGAAACTCTTTGTCACTTTAGTCTCTTGATAATGGCAGGAATCGAAAAGTCGAGCATTTAATAAATTCAGACGCGGTTCTCACCCGGAACCTAGCTTAGTTCATATATACACTCTTGTGTAAGCAACTGTTTATGGGCTACCCAATAAAACATTTGGTTTCTAATATATCTGGAATCACCCTGTATAATTATAATCCTTAGCGCCTTATATCTTAGTCAATTGATATATGCATATGTAACTGCTCAAGGCAACTTCATTGTATGCCTCAAACTAACTTATAAGATCCTATTGAATGAAACAGCTATCATAATTGTCACAATCCCGTTTTTTTTCGGTAATATGATTTATCCCGATTTTTAGAGGCCAAAACCCCGAAGCCCGAAATGAAATTCATACAGAATCGTAGTGCTGTTTGCGAGAATTACATATAAATGCAAATTAACAAATATTATATATAATTTTTGCTAAAGTGCTTTATTTATGGAAAAAGGTCAAAGTCATTCCTGTAGTAACTTTGACTATGGAATCCGACGGTGACCTTGGATTTGACCATGAATCTCATTTTTGAGGTTACTTGGAGGTCGACATATTTTTTTAAATGAGAACCCCTATTTTTTTATTGTGGAATAGCAAATCTCTCGTCCGGACATGTATTGAGGTATGAGGTTGAGGTCACCCCTAAAGGTCATAAGGTGTAAGGTCGAATCCAAGGTCACCGTTCCTTGTTAAGACTTACCTCGGGTATGACCTCTGTTTGTTTTGTTTAACCACTGAACTCCCGAGATTTTTAAGAAGTCATTATTTGATCACTATTTGACCTTTAAGGGTGACCTCAACATCAATACATGTCCGGACGTGAAATTTCCCACTCTTTCCGATTCCGCAATAAACAATAGGGGTTCTCATTTAAAAAAATGAACTTGACCTCGAAATAACCTCAAAAACGAGGTTCAAGGTCAAATCCATGGTCACCATCGGATTCCTTGGTCAAAGATAGTATAGGTATGACCTTGACATCCAGAAATGAAGTACTTTAGCAATTATTCAGCTGTCCGGGGACTTAACTGACACCTGGTTATATTATTAGATAAATAAGTAAAAATATATTTTCAGCATACCACATCTCGTTTAAAGAACATTAAACAATTTTTAACTGACTGCTAATTTTTAGATGAGATGTTAAAATTAATTTAAAAGATTACCTTACACCAAATAAAACTGCAAAATATCTTATTTTGTTAATAATACTGTAATACTTATTAGTATAAATAATTAAAAATATATTTGTTAATCACATCTCGTGAGTATTTTAATACCTTTTGATAATGGTTTATTATTATTTATGGTTATTAGATTTGTGATAAATTCATGACTGAAAAAATGTAGATACTCAACTAGTGACTTCAGAATTTCTAAATAGTGTACTTACATAAAACTTTTCATTTGGATTGTTCTGTAAATTCCCAAACTTCTTATAAACACATTCAATTTGATCAATTCAATAGTTGCTGTCGTCATAGTTTTTGTAAAAAAGTAACGTCATAAATGAATAGAAAAGAAGATCTTTAGAGCATACATCTTTGTAAGTCAAAGTCGAATATTTATTTATACCTCGCTACACGATTGTACACAATTGGATTTTTGCTGTCGACTGCTGTCAAAATCTCGAACATCAGATTTAGGCTTAAGCTACTTGTTCCTAGTGGGCGCCATCTCACTTAGAGTTTATTAATTATTTGTCTTTAAATTATTTATTTTAAAAGACATAAATAAAGATTCCTTATATATTCTGCGCTCAAGGTCGACAATAGCTACTAAACAAAACAAAAATAAAGAATACAAGTTGAGGGACAAAGAAGAAAATGGTACCGAACCGTTTGGTCTTTGCCTATTTATATATAGATAATGCTAAAACACAATTTAAAAATTAATATACTTCGTTACAGAACATCGGAAAACAATTATCTTTGAAATATCTGTATATTTACTGGAAGAACTTGTGGTTAGGCAAATAACGAATTTATATTTTTTTCATTTATTAAAATCATCAACTCACTGCTCCCGCTAATTATGCAATCACTTTCGGTCGAGAACAGGCTTTTTTCCTCTACTTCTTTTGTTTAGCTCACTATGCGTAGCAATTTAAATTTCCGAAATTAATTGTCTCTGCTCGGGATTGATTTGGTAAAACATAATGTTAGCGGTTATTTAATAATGTATAATCTATAAATTAATAATCTATCTAAAAATAATTAATTATAGTTATTTTGCATATTTCTCTCTCTTTCAAATATCTTTCTCGAAATATTACCGGTCAATGATTCCTTTCTGATAGACTAATAAACATATATTGACGTTTAGATTTGGATATTTGTTAAGAAATTTTATGTGACCCTTTCTTGAGATTTGTTATACTTATTATTTCGATTTTCTGCTCCGAGTCTACCTTAATAGAATAGATTTAGAACAGGTTTCAATATGCATATTGATATAAGTCGTTTCGAAAATATCAGTGCGATATCATGACATGGCAATAAAAAGTATTGCAATTTCTATTATTCTGATTTTTTGACAGACAGTAACTTACACGTCTGTGACTTTTATGAAACTGCTTCAGGATCTTCCTCAATAGAATTTATTTGAGTTGTCCATATTACTTAAGCTGTTTACGAGTAATCGATATACATATAAAAAGAAGGTGTGGTTAAAAAGTTCACAAGAGATTTTTATTGACATGTCCCCCTATCTCGCAGTGAGAGTTCGTGAGATTTTGCTAGATTTTAGTGTAGAGAAATATTGAAAGGTGTTTTGTTTTGTTTCTCGTTCTACACTAAATGAACTGTTTAGGGAGGAAGCATCAGCATATTCTTCCTTATTTCTACTAACAGTTAAAACTTTATATAAAATGCTATTGAGTTATTTAACTGGTAATGATTTTGCTACAAAAATTTAAAAAATAACGTCCCCAAATTTACATCGGGTGCCAATTTAACAAATCATAATGAGACAATTTAAATCCATCGAGGTTTCTAAAGTTTGGTATCCTAATAGCTTTTTAACGCTATAACGAAAACATGAATGTCTGAAGTTTCTTAGATTTAATAAAGAACTTCATTGGTTATTGTGTAGAGGTTATAAGACATTATTTAAACATTAACATTCGGTAAAACATTTGGTTAGCAGCACAACGCAAATAAGACCCAATAATTAGAAAATATTCAAAGTTTATTAGTATTGGAAAGAGGTGTTGCAAAACAATTAAATTTATAATAGTCCTGTTTTTCAACATTAAATATATTTTCTTAAATAACAGAAAAAGCACGATACAATTATGGAAAAACAAATCAGAATAAGCATACCTGACGTCAGAGTATACCTGTTGAATTCGGAAGTGATCACCATTTGTTAAAAGCTAAACTAATAATGCCTACAACCGAAAATAATAAACTACAGCAATATAAAACACATAACGCCACACCAAAAGATATTGGAACACAATAATACTATTTAGCGAGTCTTGAGAACGAGAATAGACGAGTACTATAGAAGAGAGGTTAGACCAATTACTCCCACAAGAATACAGACATAAAACAACTGAAAATCCAAATAAAATGTTAGATAAACGAAAGCATGCACCAAGCATCATTAGGAGATAAAAAGTAAATGAGAATAACTGGAAATATTTGGTGGAACTACAAAAGATGTAGCAACAGGAACACCAGCTATATCAGAGATGCCTAAATATTAAAGTGATAAGACAGAATATAGAGAAGTTTCGGTCAGTTTTAAATCCGCTGTGGCAGAAACGAAGAACTAAAGCTGAAATAGCAAATGTCAATAATGAGATAGTTAATTCGAGGACCGACAATCTGGAAAACCACGGAGATTTATAAAAAACGTTATATTGGGAAAGAAAGGAGAAATTACAACTCTTTGCTGGTAGAACCAGTACCAAAGAAATGGAAAGAAGAATGAATTACGACTATACACAAAAAGGAAATAAGTTGTAACAATTACAGAGGAATAACGGTACCATTACTAGGTCGTACGGAAGAATAATAAAAGAGATATGCGAGGAATATGAGTCTGAAGATTAAAACGGCTGTAGAGCAACCCACCCAACAACTTATAGTATATTTTGTTTGTCCCATAAGAGAGAAGAAAACCGTTAGACCACAAGATGTGTACCTGCTGCTGGTTCTGAAGAAGGCCTATGAGACTGTACCTGTTTTGAAACTATGAGAGGCCCGAGAAAAAACCAACATAAATGTAACCCTAAGAGATGCTAATAAAGAATTATAGAGACATGACAGTCAGAATTAAAATAGGCAATAAAATAAAGATGAATTCACTACAAAAAGGCTTAAGACAGGATTGTTGTTTGTCCACAACTTTATTTAATATATATCTGAAGGATATTCAAGAACAAATGTACAGGTATGAGAATGTCTATTGGGGACACGACTTTGCATACACTACACTATGCAAATGACAAAGTGGTAATTGCATAGGTAAAAGAAAACCTAGAACATATGTCTATAAACTTCAGACAGGAATAACGAAAGTGGGGTACATAAAAAAAAACGTCGTAGCCATGTATAAATACGAAGAAATAGATCTAAAAGAGGAAAAAAATCTAGGGATAAATTAGCATCAACGGCTCGAAGTGAGGAGACATTAAAACTAAATGAAATAATTTATATCTAAAAATGAACCAACCTCAGCTGACTTAAAATAAAAACCTTTTAGAAACCGTGAGCAGCAGTCAATCACTATTTTCAGACATATCTTCTTTTTTTCTTATTTAAGGTACAATTTAATTGAAATTTTTAGCGTATTCTTATCTCTCTCTTTTTCTCCCTCTCTCATTTTTATTCTTTGTCTATATTTTCAAATATATTTTAAATTTTTTATTATTTGGACCACTTTCTATAAATGTAACTCTAATTCACTCTATCTTGCATTCACACTGTATATTCTTCTGTGTATTGGTCATCCCTATATAACTATCAACTATCATTTTCTGTAAAACTATAATTCAACTCAGCACAATATTACAACGGTCCTGATATCTTTAAAACCACCCTGTATAAGTATAAATCGTCTCCACAGAATTGACTCTATTTTTCTATTGTTTAAATTATTCCTGTATACCAATGATTTTACTTCACCCCATATGTCTAGTATTCCATTTATGCTACTGCTCATGGTTTACCCTATATAACAAAATTCACCTTTTTGAACCACATTTTATGACAATAATTTTCCCATTTATTTCAACCAGCCGGTATATGCAATTGCTTCTAAAATTTTTTGAACCTGTCTATAAATTATACCCCGTCCTACGTCCTATAATTCAAATATTCGAACTGCTTATGCTTATATAACAAATTTTTGATACACTTTGAATCACAATAATTTTACCCGACCCTTACTTCAAACTCCTTGTATAAGCAACTACTTATGTTGCAAACTGTATAAGTTTTTTAAACCGCCCTGTATAACTGTAATTCTACTCCACCTTATAATTCAACCATCCTGCATATTTAACTGCTTCTGACAATTTTTATAGCCTTTTGAAGCCCTTTGTATAACTGTAATTATTCTTCGTCCTATAACGCAAATATCCACTTTGTATAACTATAGTTGTGCCCCACTCTTATTTCAACCACCTTGTATACGGAATATTTCTGTACCACCCACAACAATATTTTAAGAACCACCCTGTATAACTAAATCAATTTCAATTTATACTTCAATGTATACAACTATTATGTACCAGCTAATATCAGATGCACGTACGCACACACCTACAACCGTATACCATATAGAAGAGTTCGCCGACAACAAATTTTCGTTTCGAAAAACTAACAGAATATTTTCTGCCATTTCACGCGACTATAAGCCCTCTAACTTATCTTCGTCTTTAAAAGAAACTGACTTCAAACGAATCAAAATGAAGACCAATACAAACACCCTGTACTTTCATGTCATATCTTGACACCCTGTACTTTCATGTCATATCTTGACATTTAAACTAGATATTTATGACGAAAATTTGACATTTACCATGATGTTTACAGTTTTTGTGGCAAGTGGTAAAATATACAGAATCAAGATGAAATATATCTTTGTAGAATACAATTTAAAATATTCAAATCTTGAACGGTTTTACAGAAAACAGTGAAGATTCATTGAAATTCACTGAAATCTAATCCCTTATTTACTTTTTTTCTGATTTCCGTAAATCTCATATTATAGACAATTATATGGGACCTTTCTGTAATGTTCCTTAATATTATGCAGTTTAAATCATCAAAATTGCACGAGCCGTTTTTGAATAATCTCTCATCATACATAAAAAAAGCTGCAGACGAATTGATAACCTCCTCCTTTTTGGAAGTCTGCTAAAAAGGCCAGTAATTATGTATGCTTCCAAAGTTTGGCAAATGTCGCTATGTGCAGCTGAAATACATTTTTGGAGAAGAGCACCCAGAAAGAATATTTAGACACGCACATATAAGAAACGTAAAATAAGAAAACACATGAAAGAAGAAACAAAATTAGTAGGCTTAGAAAATCAACAACTGATATGTTGAGACGATTGGGCGAAGAATCACTCCCTAAAGTAATCTTAAAATGGACCCCTCCGAAAAAGAAAACGGGGTAGACCACCAACAATTTGGATACAGGAAATTACCAAAGTCATGTCAGAAAGAAATTAGCCTACAATGACAGAATAGACACGTATGACGATTAGGAACCCAAAGATCTCAAAGGCGTATAACTATATAAACCCGATTTAACAAAATTCTAAATAATGGACGACTGTTTGTCGTACTTTTATTATTTACCAGTAATATACTATTATTTTTTTTTACAGTATGCTGTTAAATTTTGTATTATAAAAATTCTTTCATTAATAAAAAATAACCCTACCATTAAGTATTACAAACTATATACGAATTTAATAAATTAAATTTTTAATATTGTACATGAAAATAATCTAGGAAAAAAACATTATCAATCAATTAATTGACAATTGCAACAAAAGTAAAGTGAACTAATATTTCTTTATATTACTTAAAAAAAACAATGTTCCACCACAAAGCATCGAAACGTCACATCACACAGATCAGTATCATATAATATACATCCAAACATATTATACAGGAAACCTAGTTGACAACTCCATAGACTTATTTTTTCTGAGTTAATGCTGCTCAAGTTTTTCTATAAGAAGGCAACTAGTGATTCGGGCAGTTTAGATACTGTATTAAATTACTTAACATTTCAGAAACAATTGTGAGGATTGAAATTTTTTGTTTGGATGTTGTAGTTAGGTAGTAAAAGATCTGTGTTCTCCAAGTTCTAAATTGCTTCTTTTATTAGATTTAAGAGATCAATCTCACTAATTCGATTCAGTCTAGCTCCAAGGCCCCTTCTTAATTTTATTGCTACTGAAATTTGGACACAACAAAACTACCTTGATTCATAGAAAAATTGTTCTTGACTATTCTATTAATAAAGTGTTTTTCCGATGTTCTGGAGACGATAAATCTCAAGTTATAGAAATTCATATTGTGCACACCTCAGAATTTTCCATAACACATTTCAGTTTAAATTATCAAAATCGAATAAGCCTTTATAGTCTAAAGTCGGGTAAAAAGATGTATTTGTTGACTGGATTTTAAGAAGTTGCAGCCCTCTAGCATACAATTAATAATTGCCATACGCCTTAAAACATTCTCCTTTTAGTAGGAACTGTTTCAATTCCTATTCTATTCGACATACATTATCCGTCTAAAATTTAATTCGCACTCAATTCATTGATGTCCTGTTTGTAAAGTATTTTAATGCATAGAATTCACCAATTGTGTATTTCAGAGGTAATTGGGAATGCTCAAACGATTAAATTAAATTTCTTCTGAAATTCAATCCAATTAGTGCTCTGAAATTGTGTTTTCTTAATTTTGTTGAAGTAGAAAACATCTAGGTTAGAAAATAAAAAGGGTACACAATGTAGTCCAATAACATTTATTATATCAGGAATAAATCAGCAATTTGAAAAATAATACTTTATTAATTGCTATAACTTTATTTACTATTTATGCTAACATAGAATAACTAGTAGATTACAATATTTGGACAAACAACAAAATCTGTAGCACAGTCGACCAATGATGAATATTCAAGATATATATATATATATATATATATATATATATATATATATATATATATATGATGCATATTTAATTTAACAGTAACATTAATATTTTTTATGTTGTTGAAACACAATATTTAGATAAGAATATAAGTACTTATTTTTAAACATTTATTGCATAATCGGTTTCATAAATATTTCAAATTAACTTAATAATCCCGCAGTCTTTTTTCTTGAGTGGGCGATCTTGAACGTTTAATTTTACAACGTCTTTGAATCGGTTTTTAGGACCGTTAAAAAGATATGAAATAGGCCATAAATATTGATTTAACATAAAGAAGGCAGTCAAATATTACCTAACATGTTAAAATGTGTTTTTTGATGATTCAATATTAAATTTCCAGTTTCTGTTTGGTATTCTGCAGCATAAAACATCCAAGAAAATAACTCAAACGAATTATTAAAATTGAATACTGAATAACGGGCATTTTTTAATAAATGAATTATTAGAAAAATGCCCTTTATTATAATTTATATATGAAAATACTACTCTTGTACTAATGTGTTAAATGTAGCCAACCTTCTACAAACAGTGACATCTTAAAAACTTATCATCGAAACTTCAAATGAATTTAAAAATGGAGAGGGCCAAACCTAGCTAAACAAACATTTTGAAATTGTGAATTTGAATTAAGATTACCAAATGTATACTATTTAGTATACGTTTAATGTTAAATGTGGGACATTTTTAAATTTGAACTAAATTTTAGGGAAACATTAAAGTTAAAGTTTGTGATTTAATCTCTCGGGTAGATGCCTAGATCTATATTTTCAACAATAATTTCAAAAGTAATTTTTCGAAACTATTGTTGAGGAAGCCCTTGATTATTGTTTATTGGTATTTTCTGTCTTCACTTTTTGTAACACCTATGTTTTTAAATTCATATGTTAGAGAAAAATATTAAAGATTTACTATAATTGATAGGTAGGCTATTTAAATTCAAAGTACAACTAATTCAGATAGACTTTCGGAATTTAGAGTTTTCACTTCGTTTTTCCTCCTTAGGGATCTTATTCAAATTTACACTAAGATTTTCTGTTTTCGTGCTACTTGCGAACTACTAAACTTACTGTGTATTTTTTGTAGAAATTTTAAATCGCGTAGAAATTTAAAAAATGCAACATAATCGAAATATAATACATATGACGAAATTTTGACAATCGATGTGGTACTTGTTAATTACTTCAAACTTCAAATTCCGTTGGCTCCTAAGGGTTGTAAGCATGCTGCACTCCAATTTGTCACTCCCCTTTCCTACTTATAACTCAGTCACCAAAAATAATTGTTTTGTTTAAAAAAGGAAACCAAAATAACATGAGCAATTACCAACCAATAGCTATTTAACTTCGGAAAAGTTGAAACATCGCACGTAATTTTTTTTAACAAATAATAAATTACTCTAGGAAACTTATTTGACTGTGTGGACCACGAAATCTTACTAAAAATTATGGTCTACGTGGTAACTGCTATAATCTTATAAGATCTTATATCACCGATGGAAAGCAACTTGTAGCACTTCCTGGCACTAAATCTGCGGAAGTAGAAACTACTTTTAATGTTCTACGTCCTTTTCTATTCTTATTGTATATTAATGATCAGTTTTCATACAGTTTTTGCAGATGATTTTACGATCTTATCATCAGGACATGAAACCACAACTGCATTATCAGGTCTAAAGAACAAAAGTGTTTTATTTTTCTAACTGTGATTGCCATTTAAGATATGCAATGATATTTATTTTTTCTGAATTCTTTGGGAATAACACTACATAAACTTGAAATGTCAAATTGTGATTACGATATTTGTCATTGCGAATCCTATTGATCTTTTAATTTTTTTAATTTCTTGTTCATTTTGTGTTAATACCATTAAAAACGGGGTCTGGTTTAGACCTTGAAAAGTTTAGACTTTTGAAATATACTGACTTTCAAGTTTATGTGGTGTTATTACCAAGGAACTCAGAAAAAAACAGAGATGCCTTAATTATCATTCAGAAAACAACATGCAATAATATTTTGGGGAAATTATTCAACTTTCGGAAGACTATTTATTATTCAAAAAACGTGTGATACGTTGTTTGTTTGGTCAAAAATACTTAATGTCTTTCAATATTTACACAGGCATGACGAAAATTTAACCTTACCCCCTTTTTACATTTAAGAAAAATATATATATCAAAGTTGGTCCATAATTATGGCACTATATATGGTTATAATTTACAACATGAGAAGTAGACTTGAATTATATAAAGCTCATTCTTTTTACATGGGTACTATTATTTTATATAAAATGAGTACTAGCTTAAAAAATATAGCGAACAGCAAAACTTTTTCATACCCTTATTGAAAAATATGTTACTTGAAAATGTATTTTAGTCTGTTGAAGAATATCTTCTAACTTATACCATTTAACTGTTTTTTTAATAACTTAAATCTTATACCTTACTATATTTTGTATTATATCAATTTAATTTGTTAACTGTGCCAAATTTTCCTTCTTGTAAGGCTAATTTTGACTGATCCTATAATACTTTTGTAATTTCAAGGATTAATAAAATTCTATTTTTATTTTTTTTAAAGTTTTATATATTTTCTTTGTTGTGTGGGATTGTTGGAGAATAAATTTAGAAATCTTATTTTCATTTTAACTGTAGTAAATAATAATTACAACTATATATATATTTCAGGATTCTTAGTTTAAAATAAAGCCTACACCGTTGCCGTTCCTTCGTTTTTATAATTCTCCTTTTTCTCTTATCTTGATTTGAAATATTATATCCCATATTATGTTTGAAAGTTCCTCCTGCGTTTTATATAATTTTTTAATCAACATTATTTACATATATTTCAATGTATAATCTGTTCGGAATTATGCCTCTATATTCTCCACCCAATTGAGGTCATCATCCATTTTTTGTTTTGATTGTTTATTTCATCGGTATTCGACATATAAATTAATTTATGTTACAATAACTATAAAACAATTCCAATTAACTATTTAGTAATAATGCTTGAACCACTTTCTATTTAATACCGTTAAAATATAGTTATAAATCTACTCTATGACATTAATGTAGAAGAATTAAATGTATTTTCAATATCGTCCCTAGATTTTATTAATTGTGTACAGTGACTTATTTGAATTCATAAATTGTCGTTCTTGGAGATAATTACTCTAATACATAGAGCTCACCTCAAAATTAATGTGTGCAAGATAAGTTTTCTTTCTATAGAGTACGTACATTGTACATTTTGATCTAGCAGTGTTGCATTGGAGCACAAACTGAAAATATCTGCGAAACTATTCCAATTTATGACAAGCTCCAATTGTATCACTAGTCACTATTCTTGGTATTTCATTCACGAATGCAATTTAGAGGGTAGATACAATATTCGTTTCAGCCTCAAGCTACAAAGTCTATTTGCCTGTTATATCGTATGTGATTTATACACCGGCAAAATTTACTTTAGTTATTTGACAAAGGCAATGCAACCTTATAAGTAATAAAATGAGATTTTTATTTACTTCTTTTATTATATGAAGAAAAAATTAAGAAATATAACCACCCGTCAGAACCAATGATAATAAAACTGCGTTATATAACACTATTAACACTATTGCTGTCAGTTTTCTTACATTTCGGAAGTTTAATACATTTATTATTTTTCTTAACTATAGTTTTACATATAATTTTTGCATTTCACTAATTGTGTTGCGGCTTTTCTTATAAGATAATTTTGAAATATTCTTATTTACTAAATGGCAGTAACTGCCCCCTAAAAAAGTCGCTGATTTCGGAAGCTGTGTTTGCAGCATAACTGGCTTAGAAAAATCTATACAGATCACTCAGGGAACGTTTTCTCCAATACACAGAACATGTTATAAAAACATCTTTAATATCTTTAACAATCATAGGTGGACCTTGCTACCCTTTAATTCGGGTTACGAAGAAAAATATCATTAACCATGAAGGTGAAGACAAATTGGGAAAGTAAGACAATACTACTAATGCACTTTTATGGATGACCAATAGTTTCTTGAGTGTTTTTCAGAAAAGTAATTCATGATTACTTCCACAGCAGTATAAGTAATTACAAATATATGACGCATCTAGATATGCACCCAAAAATCTACGTGATAAAATATGAGTTTAGGTGTTTTGTGATTATTGAAAGTCCAGGGTTGAATTAAGTTTTTGCTATAATTTTTCACTTTTGTCTGTATAATAAAATATTCAGGTCTAAATAAAAAACAAGTCGTTTTCCAATAGATACTGAATTGCAGAAGACTGATTATAATCCTGGGAGCAGCTATGTTGGAAACAAATAGGCTATGCCTTGGAGTTTTAAGGCCAGAATGTCTATGAGCCAAAAGAATAATAGAAAGATGGCGGACAAACTGCTAACGAAAATAAAGAATATATTTATGAAAACAATCAAGGAAGTGACAAAGAGGAGTGAGTCGGTATCGAAAGAGGATAATGAACACGAATGACAAGAGAAGAAAATGGACAGAGGTGGTAATAAGTAGGGCTACAGCAGCGGAGATCTGTTAGAACTGACATGCTCTTCTTTTTCATTCTTCTATAGGCCTGTTTATAAATGAGCCGTGCCCTTATCTTAGGTTCACATTCCATCGTTTGCGTGGTCGGTTTGTGAGTATACTTTCTTGTGTTGATTTATCTCTTATTCTAACTAATCTGCTGCCTGTCATTCTGTTTATATGGTTGTTGCATTCTCTTTTTCAGAAAAGTGTCCATTCGTCTATACATTTCACATTGCATTTTCGTCTTATTTCGTCACTCCTTATTCGATATCTCAACTTCTTTCCCGCTATTCTTCTTAGTATTCTCTTCTTTGTCTTCTAAATGTTATTTGTGGCATATTCTTGATTATTTTTATGTTTTCTTGGGAAATAACTACAATTGAAATAAAAATATGTATATTGAAAGAAAAACCAAACGTTTCAAAGTCAATTCTGATTTGGTTTTTCTTTCAATATACATATTTTTATTTCAATTGTGGTGTTATTTCCCAAAAAAACATAAATTTAAAAAAACATTCTCTTTTTTGCCGATTCCAACATCCGGTTCAAAAGGTGAATGTAAATGTTCCGGTTTCCGTTAGAAAAGTGGAATTTGACCAGTTTAGTGAGTGTTAAAATAATACTGTTCATAATAACGATTGAAAAAAAAAACTAATGTTGTAAACTGTTAAAATTAAAACCTAAATGATTTGAGGTCCCATGCTTCTGGCAATCGAATTTTCGGGCCAACAATGTTCAGTAAAAGTTTCACATTTTAACCAGTATCTTTTCACGAAAAATTTGTTAGACTTGTAGGACATGCCACTGATAAATATTACTATAAAATATCTGACTAAACAGTTCGTCCAGGAATATTGTCCAATTATATATGTGGCAAGCAAGCCAAATAATATGGGCTGAAGCAGTTCATGCTAAATGCTGTTGAGACCTATTGCATTTTGAATACAATACCTAAGCAAAGTGAAATGCGAAAATATTTAAAATGTGCCAGGATATTTCATCATAAAGGTTCAGTTCAATATATTTGGCTCTAATCTTATACGAAAATACAAAAGAAAAATACATCTTCATTTCTTAACATGGAAAGCAGTAATGGATTTTACGTTATTAATTTTTTATTTTACCGAAACTTTTGTTGCCTTCACAAAAAAATAAATTTGTGGTTCTGATTTTTAACTGACATAAGAAACAGTAATTGTGTTAATTAGAAATTGAAAAGGCTACCTATTATTTATTTATTAAATGTGTGCTTTCCGACAGCTTGTCAGTGAGATGATTTGATTACCTTTACAATTACAGGAAATCCTAACTAAGCATCAACCATTTCTTTCAACAAATTAGGAATATTTACGAAAAAATTATACAGTACGTACCAAAAATCGTTGCACGACAGAGTATTCATGTATTTCTTTTGAAAATAATAAACCCTCTTTTATTTTTTTTAATCTGTGCCTTTTTGAAAACAATAATATGAAAAAATATTGGCATGCAGTATACGGATTAAGAGTTATTTAACATGTTACTAATTATTACTATATTAATAAATTTGGATAAAAAATATAAATTGCTTAGTAGTAACCATAAGAATTTGTTGAAGGCTAACAAAATTTTAGAGAGGGTATCAAATGCCTATAGAGAGGAATACAGGAATGTAGTGAAACAAAAAACATCGACGTCTGCATTGTCACAACACAGTCTAAATGCCGACCATCAAATATATGCCAAAAAGAAATACTAATCAATTTAGTATTGATTTTATTGTAACCTTAATGCAAAATTTTATTAAGCAACCTTTTCAAAGCAGGTATGAGCCCTAAGAGTAAGTAAAATCAACTGGTACAATCCTTTCCATACGTTGAGCCTGGCTGATGAAAAAAACTGCTTTAATTGAGACTTCTAGATACTGGTGGTCTTTTGACTGTGATCTCAAACAACTGATAATCAAAGCCATCTTTCTACTTCTTTAAATGAAAATTATTTGGATTGCATACTGCTAGTAACTGATTTACTTGAAACTTATAATCGTATCCTCTATTTTATTACAGATTTTCTGTAGCATTTTCAGCAACGTCTCTTGACTGTGGAAATTAGGGAAAGTACCGATTATATGTGATAATAAAACATCTACTGTGTAAACTAAATTAAGAGGTTATTTTACTAGAAGAATTTCACTTACCGACGTTTTGTTCAACTAGGCTGACAATGTATATGTATATACTCTCCAAATGATCTAAGATTGTCTATCCAAAAACCATATTGGATATGAACAAAAAAGAACAACAAAATAAATCTTTGATAGAACGGAAGAAGACCACCTACTAGTTAAGATGTATATAAGTGTAAGATAAAACGAAGTATAATAGGCAGAGCGAGGAACAGATAGCCTTCATAACAGGCAACTGACCTAATATCTTGAGCAAAAGAAAAACTTGGTAATGTCGCTTATTTCTATTTAAATAGCAACATCATCGGACACAATGACACATTTTTGAGTTCTCATAATCCTAGCAGCATCAATAGCATTCCCAAAATTTCCTTCCGTTTGTTGCGATGAAATATGTCAGGGAAAAATTTATACCGAGAAATTGTATAAAGCGCCGTCCATAAAGTATGCCACACCAAATTTTGCCTTTTCGGGCCCCTCCCTCCCCCTCGTCTAGCCCTCTAAAGGTTACGTCATGAAAGCTAGGCCCCCCTATATGATTAATCGCGACGAATATTACACTAATAATAATATAATGAAGAAACAGCTGTAACAACGATCTCCCAGTATCTTCTTCTTTGTTTTTTGATCTTCGAGTTAACCAGGTTATGTTGTATACGAAATAGTAGGTGTCTGTTGATTAAAAAGCACAGAATACGGGGAAGCGCTATTTTATAACATATTGGATGTACAGTGGAAGCGATTTTGACGGACGTCAACGCTAGCGCCGCTATCGAAAAATAAACATAATTAAATGTACCAAGTAAAATATTGTGACTAAAATATATGTATCGTAACAGAAAACTTAACTAAAATTAGTCGAGAGAAAAAAGTCGAAATGTTTAATGAACTGCAAACATCTCACACATTTACTAAGACCCTCCATATTCCTTGTTACATCCCGTCACACTAAATGAGACCCCCACCCCCTGTATGCTAACGTAGTTTATGAACGACCCCTAAGAACATTCTTGATATTATTACTTTCAATAGTTAAAAATAACCAGTAGATAGGCTCTAAGGAGATGACACATGCCGCTGAACCAAAAGTATTTCACCTAGTTCTTCAATTAACATATCAACATCAAACTTCTTTTGCTCTATTGAGTCTGCTGTCTAATAATGTAGTCTAGATGAATGTGTTTTTGTGAGGAAAAAATATTCCTTATTTATTTTTTGTAAACGTTTTCTTTCATATGACTCATTCTTTCAATGGCCACCTTGTATCAAATAAACGTTATTATATCGAAGCTCGTAACACATAAGACATTTTATGTGACTGTAGGGAGGAAAGACATTTGAAAGATACTAAATTTTGAGCCGAAGGACTATTACAACCAAACATCTTGTGAGATCAAATTTACTATTCTGTTTTAATCAAAAATTTTTATGAAATTTTAAAACCGTGATCTTCTCAAGTGGTTTACGATTTAATATTTTTTTATGTTTTGTGAAATTAAAACTTTATGCAGTCACTGATTGTACTCTAAAAATGTGCTATCTGAGTAATAGTTAATGGTCTTTTATGAATAGATAATTTTTTGTTGAAAATCTCTACAAACTTGTTGAAAGAATGAAGGATTTATGATGTGACGAAACTGTAAACCATAGTAGGGTATGAATGAATTATATTGTGTCAGTATTATTGGTAACGACCCTTTTTAGTAGATGGATGTCACTACCTTGTAAGGAGCTATTTATTATATGACATGACAATAAATGTCGTATCGTGAAGTCTCGAATACGATTATTGTGCTATTGATTCAATGAATATATCGGCTAAATGTCAGGATATTTCTAGTAAAATTCTCAAAAAGGTAGCCTACCTAATAATTTTCCTGTTCACAAACTTTAAGAGATATATCGTATAGATATATCCTAAGGTTAGTAAAATTTCATGAAACTTCTTTAAATAATATTTTGCGTTGATTTTCTTGATTTTTATGTGTAGGAATGATAAATCCTAATACAATTTAAGATCTTACAGAAAATATTTTTCCGAAAAAAATACAATTAATCTTACAATAATTTCGTTATTGTATTTATTTTTATTTTTCAAAATTGGTTAGTAGTTACAAATATGGATACTCCAGAATCTAGATAATAATTTAGCATTTTTTACAAAAAATATTCTAAAGATGCTAGGTATTTTAGTATTTTGGCTTAACATAATTAATTAGAAATCCATATAGTAAATGAGCACAATCTTATCAATGACTGAGATACAATTAAAAAAGAGCGGCAGTCAATTGAGACCGAACGATGGAAGCGAAAGCTTCTTACGAAATATTCTTCCATTCTCTCGTTATCTCACTGTCTCTATTTTTCTTTCTTTGTGTCACTCTTAGTAATGGGTGTAAATGTCAGGTAAATTAAAATAATTGTAACTATTTTGTTACGACTCAAGTATTAATCCTAATATAATTCTTAATTTGAATATATCAGCAAAGAAATGTAAGTTTAGATATTGAGCAAGTGTTTGTAAATAGTTTCGTTCATGTGAATACCTATATATAGGTACATATATATTCAACAGTAACAACAATTTAAAATTTTGAATTTCTTATTCTATGTAATATTAAAATGAGTTTTATTTATTTAATGTGTAGTGTGTAGGGTCGGTCATGTCGGTCGGTCCGTCGTGTCGGTCAGGTCGAAACAAATGAAGTTTCAAGTTATGCAATGGATTCCCTTGCTTATCTATTTTAATGTGTGTAAGTGTGGGCCTCCGTTAAGAAGCTTTTGCTTCAAGACATTATTTACCTGATTACCTAATAAAGCCCTTAATTTTCTGTTCTGTCACTGACTACAACAAATACGCAACAGAGTGACATTAAAAGCCTATTATGACATCTAGGTAAAAAAGTTATATACTTAAAGACTCACTCGGTCACGTCTGTCTGTCGTCCTTGCCTACCTCTATAGGTTAATCACCGGAACCACCATAAGATTTGTGTGTAAAATCCAGGAATATTTCCTGCAAATTGCATTTGCATTTGCTATGCTGTTATTTGTGGTTCAATTCGAAAAAAAAGTCTCTTGAGAATTGCCTGTTATATTGCTTAAATCAATTAAGTCGTATGGAAGTGATTCTCTCAAAGTAATATATATGTAATCTAGCCTACGTGCCGAATGCTGGTCGCTTCATGTAAGCCAAATGGTGAACTGCCCGATTAGCATTTATTGTTTAAGTTTCGAACTGAATGGACATGCATAGTGCGTATCATGTGATAAGCTTCTTCTTGCGACCGACTGACTTCTAATCCCAAATCACATATTTTGTTTTTCACATAAATTTAAAGTAACTGAAAGTTGTCGAAAAAATTAGGTACAATATTACATTTAATTATTATTTTCGCTAATGGTATTTTTTAATAAAACTTGTTATAGTACTAAAATGTAACATTTAACGGAACCAATTTTGTGTAGAACATATTTCTCTACGCAGTGAATGTGTATAAATGTCAAAGGCGTGTCAGTTCCTGCAATTCTGCTGAAAATTAAATTCTACAGGTTTTTAGTATGGTAAATATGCCTGTCAAAACAATTCAGGAAACGAGAGTAAATATTCTTGAAAATCAATATTTACACTATTCGTAACGTTTCCTTTTGAAAAAAAAAAAAGATTTGTCGTTTCTGCTTTAGTGTGTGGAACTAATAAATGTTTTCATTTCATTAAACTCGACTATTAAAGGCAGGGATCAATTGTGATACGTTTTTTTGTTTTCTTTTGCTTAAATAATAAGAGAGAAGATAAAATCTGAAATTTTTGTAAGCTATGCTAGTTACATTATAAAACTATTTATAACATTTTATTGATACCAATTTACGTGACCGTCATTGGTATAAAAGAGTCCCCCAAAGAAATAAATGTTGAAGATTTGGTTATTATTCACAACTGACTTCGGATTAAGCAAAGAAATTAAATTAATAATATTAAATGTTTCAAAAACAAGGTAACTCTATAAGAAGTACAGCTCTTAACCTTAGTTTGGAGAATGCGCATTTTTTGTAATGAAGGCCAGAAAAATTTAGTTTTCTAGTCTTTAAAATTGAACTCGGATGTTAAATGCCTTTAGAAGGGCTCAAACAAAACTGTTTTCCCGTTATTGACCGTCGAAAATAAATGTATGAGTCTTACTTAACTTTTATGTTAAATAAAATGTGATACTATTTCGACATGCAAATCATAAGCGTCCTATTTAGGTTGGTAAGGGTTCTTTGGGCTCTTAAATAGCAGAGTAAATTTCAAACTCAATTTACTCGAAATATCGATTTGGGCAAACAATATTTTTTACGTAAAATTGTTAAGATTTTATAAATCTGTAGAGAAAATTGTAAAAAATTAAAGCAAAAAAAATGCGGCCGAAAACCAACCTAAATAGGACGCTTATGAATTGTCGCATGTCGAAAAACGGAGTAGCACATGTTTTTTTAGGCCACATGTTAATAGGGAATTTTTGGCTTATTGTAATGAGTTCTACACACATCAGAAGTTTGGCGCCCTATTTTAGAAACACCCAGTATTTTTTGCTTCACTTTGATCCTTACAGTTACATCTACTTCTAGAGATAGCCTGCAATATATAAATATCATGCCAAGACTAGAAAGAGAGGGCAACAGTGTGGGTCATAGGCTATTTCACTTGGTAGGTTCGAGCAGCCACTACATGCTGGACGTATTCCATTGGAAGCAACTTCCATTCCAGTGAAATATCCTCTTGCCCTTTCTATTGCTCTCTTTTCAGTCTGGGCCATTTTCCACTCATTTTCCACCAATAAGAATCAACACCAAAATTATCCGTTCAGACCGGTGCAGATTATTATACGTCAAGCAGGATTGCCAGTTTGCTTGAAGAGTAAAATCCGAAAAAATCAATAATATTCTTTTACGCATTCTTCTAAAAGAAAAAAAAATCATTCAAGAGATAAGCCATTGATATTAAAAAATGATATTAAAATTCTTCATATTCAAAGTAAAGAAAATAGGTAATTATAAAATAATGTACCTACCAATTTTGCCTTTAAAAAATAAAATATTGGCAATAGTTTTATTACAAATTTTCTGAAACCTAATTGGCGTACATAGATAAATATTTTAAATTTCCCTACTATCGTGGAACGCAACAGCAACTCTCAACCGCGATCAGACTACTTTGTACTGAGAAAAGTTAAAAAAAACTTTTATTATTTTTGCATAACTGCTGTTAATGTTTTTATAAGTTATGGATTCCCTTTAAATCATGGTGAAGGCTATGTACTATTTTTTTTTGTCTGGAAAGGATCAATTACGGGTTGTAAGACAAAAACGTTCCTTAAGTCTGACTGGTTTATTACCCCCTTTGATTTTTGTTTATAAGAACAATATAATTTAATATAATACTGTTATTATATAAAACCAATTCTCAATAGTTAAGTACATTTGTTGGCAATTCATGAAATAAATATTTTAACTTTTTCCACTTTTATTTTATTAGAATGAATATAGTTATTGTCGTTTTTATTCATTGTAGCTGTTTTTCAATTCCTCGGGCTCCTGAAATATTTAATTAAATATATTGTTACGGATTACTGTGGCTCCGAATCACACTGGTCTTCCAATTAATGAAAACTATATTAAACGACGGTCACAAGTTTGAAATTCACAATACAACGCGATCATCTAGCTTCTATTTAGGTCTAGGTAATATACTGTACTAAGATGATGTTACCGACTGCTTGAGGGGTTTATATCCTGCCTCTCTCATTTTATGGCTGAACTGGATGCAAGCCACTCAAGCAAATTAGGTAACGGCACCGGTGTATAGTAGGCTGACTGCAGGTAATATATGCTGAATGAACTCAATTTTTTTTAATCTCAGTATCTCGAACTGACATTTATTATCAAACTATTATTCATCTGAACTCTTCTGTTTCAGAACACTGTCTTATATATGCTTTGTCGTTTTCCAACTTAGAGCTTTTACCTTCTCTAGATAGCCTGCAGTGCTAAGGCAGTGCACAATTGTCGTGGTAAGACAAAAGAGAGAGAGGGCAAGAGGTTATTTCACTCGGTTGGGAGCTGCTTCAAATGAAATACGATCAGCATGTTGTTCATTGGCTGCTTCCACCCATCAAGGGAAATAGCCTGTTACTGTCTCTAGTGCCCTCTCTTTCTAGCGTTGCCACGTATTTGTGCATTTCAGACTATCTCCAGAAGGTTCTAAGTTTTCCAGAAAAATCTTGAATGTTCCGTGTCAAAGGCCCAGGGCCCTGATTCTGGAAACTATTCGGCTGCTATCATAGAGCTTGTACTTCTGGAGGTAGCCTGCTATACAGAAATATCGTGCTAAGGCTAGAAAAGCTGGCAATAGCATGTACTTCTAGAGTTAGCCTACATTGCACAAATATCATGGCAAGGCCAGAAACAGATGGCAATAGTGACAGTAACAGACTATTTTACTTGGTGAGTGGAAGCAGTCAATAAACATGCTGGACGTATTTCAGCTCACAACCGAGTAAAAGAGCCTCCTCCTCTCTCTTTAGTCGTACGACGATATTTATGCATTTCAGGCTACCTCCATATGGTACAAGCTCTAACGGCAATAGTGAGGGCAGAGTCTCTTTCACCCGATTTGTAGCTGCATCCAATGAGCTTCATGTAGTATGTAGTTCATTGGCTACACCCCCAATCGTGTGAAATAGCCTCTTGCTCTCTCTATTGCCCTCTCTTTATAGTCTTGGCACGATATTTGTGCACCTTCAGAAATAAGACTGCTCTACTCGACTTTCGCCGTAAATTGACATAAAGTTTAACCTGTATTTTAAACTCTACTTATGTCTGTTTCATACGAAATACATCCTCATTTGACTGGTAGGACGGTCGAATGGCCCCGATTATTCAAACCATTCCACGGCTTTAGCACTCGACAAAGGACCTATGTCTTTGAAAACTGGTGGTTTCGAGAATCGTGCCCCAGAACTGTCATGAATTTTCTTGTAATATCAATTTCATTTTTTTGTCCCAATGTGTTAATTAATTCTTGTATGCTGTTTTTTCTTGAGAACAATTATAATCTTCAATGACAATTCTAAATAAGAGTTTGATGACCTATTTTAAATAGTAAACAATAGTTTTCATAACAATTATACTAATTAAGTTATTGATTATCTTTATTACGCAGTTACAAGATCTGGATCAATCTAAAAATAATGTCAAATACTTCTGCAATGACGTTTAGTGAAATATGTATGGCTGTCGGAATTCGTCTGGATTATCCCGAGATTTCATATGATATCCGACAAACACCTCATACAGTTCTTAACAAATTTGTATTGTATATACCAAAGAGAGAAATCGTACCCTGTCTGAATTTTAAAATTTTTCTGTAACATATGTCATGCTAAAAGCGCCAGGAGTCTCGGAGAAATTTATTTTTAATGTTAGTTTCGTTTTAAAGTTAATTTGGTGCTAAATCATTTCCGTTAAAACCTGACAATAATTACGTACGACTACAAGCTGAAAATCCGCTTAGTTTGTTATTAGGATTAAACATGAAGTTAATAAATGACCAAAATATCGGTCACATTAAGAAACTGTCCAATTGTCTATGTCATATTATAACGAGGTAACAATCTTAAAACATACAACACTCTCGTGAAGTACCAAAAACATTTCTTTGTCATGTTTTTTATTTTAATTTTAATAATAACAAACAACATTCTTTTCAACATTATTATTTGTAATATTTATTTGTCCCGACAGTAATCCGAAAATCTCGATGTCACCAAGTTTTGTCCAGATATTTGAATATTCTTACAACCCATGTGTATTTGTACATCTACCTAATAGGAAAATCCAGATACTAAAAAAGTTGGAAATATTCAAATGTAAACTCTGGTCTACACATATTCGCAAATTACTTTTGGTAAAAATGGTTTTTATCATAATTTAGCGAGAGCCACAGTTATTCATATTGATGTAGGTATGTAATTAAAAAACTAAAGAAATTGAGTATAATAGCTAAAACCTATCGAGAAACCTGCTTTATTGTCAAATTAAATGTCTCAAAATTTAAGTAATTTTCCATCGTTATAAATACACTTTTTTTTTTAAATAAGAGTTATCGAAATTCAGTTTAATAGTAACTATAGATACAAGAAGTATTTCGTGAGTAGTGTGTACTATTATATCGCTAAACTGAGTTTTGAAAATTAAAAAAAAAAAAACAAAGTGATAATTGAAATGAGAATATTTTATTTTACACTAAACATCTAAATATTAGTAAACATTGTTCAGTCATTGCTTTTGATCAAACAAGAAAAGTCATAAGAAATACTTTAAGAAAATAAATTAATTATATAATTGTTCTAGATCGCCCATCTCTATTTTCATAACCATAAAAATTTACCCCCACCTTAATGGTTGTCCTACTAATCTTGCTCGATTTTGTAAACTCTGAGGATTGTCGGGATCGTATGGATGACTTCTTATTGGAGGTCGGTTTTTACCGATGTGATTGAGCGCATTGAACCGATTAAACATTGACAAAGCCCTTTTGTCTGCCGTTGGATGTAGCACAACATTGAAATCAGTGTCTGCAACAAGGAAAATCAGCATATTAATTAATAATCTTCTCCTTCAAATTCCTTTTTAGCTAGATATTTTGATATTTTAAATAATAAAAGAACTAATTAAAATTTATAAATAAATTATGGTGGAAACTGTTACTTATTATCTTAAACATTATTATTAATAAGTCATAAATAAAGTTCGTGAGAAACTTGCCCTTCTTCCTTTGTGGATTGTGCAATCAGACCTTATCGCCTGGCTAATTGGGTCGAATTTGCTTTCAAATCAAACCGGATTTTCATTCTCGCACTTGTAGCTTTCTTGCCAATTCATGGATAAGGTGCAGTCTTATTTATTTTCCGAACAAAATAGGTATGTGGTGTTAACCTATTGCAATCTTGTACAGCGGATATGTGTGAGCAGCAGCAGAGGTATACGCTCATCACAATGCCACTGGTTACAATCGACCACTTCAGAAAGAGACGCTTCTAGAGCCCTGTTAAATCTCTCTGCCATGCGGTCTGACTGTGGGTGTACCATCGTAGTTCTGGTTTTTTAATGGTCATCACGTTGCAAACCTTCCGGAATATATTTGATTCAAAATTTCTGCCTTAGTCAGAATGAAATTCTAAAAGTACTTCGAATCAGCTAAACTACTACAGTGGATGGCTCTTGGTTAGGAACAGCAAACACTTGGTTTCTAGGAATTGTCCGGCTGTGTCAATCAATATTCTATCAAAGGGATACCCAAGTTCTATTGCTTGTTTTTAGGGTTCCGTATATACAATATACGGATACCCTTATAATATCACTCAGGATTTCTACCTCTGTCACATCACAGCAATTTTCTCCTAAACTACTGGACGGAAGAGGTTGAAATTTGGTATGAAGGTAAAGTTTGGTGACCCGATCAGGAGTACTTATCGCAAAAGAAGAAATTTTGACTTTAGGGGTACTTCTGGGGATAAAAACTAAAACAATCGACCGTTCTCCCCTGATCTCCGAAACTACTGAACCTAAAATTTTGAAAAAAATGTGAAATATAGAACGTTGCCCGAACTTTACAGGAAAAATAAGGAAAAACCGTTAATATAAATTTTGGGGGGCAAATTGTAGAATTAAATGAAAATTTAAAAATTAAAAATTTTTAAAACGCATCATGTAATACATCAAATGAAAGGTTTCATTCTGAGGAATACAAATATATTTTTTTCATATTTAAAAAAATAATAATTTAAAAGATATTAACGAAAATATACCAAAATTTACCCATCCCCCCCCCCCTTATATTCGAAACTATAAAACGTAAAGCTTTGAAAGAAAACAGATGTATAGAGTCTGACCTGAAGTTTACTGGAAAAATCTCTACTTTTAATTTTGGTTGGCAAATTTCAGAATTAAATGGATAATATAAAATTAAAATTGTTTTAAACGCATCATGTTATATATCAAATGAAAAGGCTCATTATGACGAAAACAAATATTTTTTTTCATATTTTTAAATTAAATTAATTAAAAGATATTAACAAAAATATAAAAAAATTTACCCATTCCCCCCCCCCTTATCTCCAAAACCATAAGCTGTGAAATTTTGAAAAAAAAATATAGGTATACCGCCTCACCTGAACTTTACTGGAAAAATAAGGAGAAACCCCTAATATTCATTTTGGGGGGCAAATTATAGAATTAAATGGAAAATAAAAAATTAAACTTGTTTCTACCGTATCATGTAATATATCAAATCACAGGGCTGATTATGACTAATACAAATATATATTTTTTATTTTTTTTAAATAAATATTTTAGAATATATTAAAAAATTTACCCATTCCCCCTTTATTCCCTAAACTATAAGACCTAATTTTTTTATTTACAGGAAAAATACGAAGAAATCTTTAATATTAATAATAAGGGCCAAATTATAGAAATAAATGGAAAAGAAATTTTTTTTTTTAACGTGTCATGCAATATATCAAATGAAGGGGCTCGTTATGAGGAATACTAATATATATTTTTCATATTTTTAAAATTAATTGTTTACAAATTATTAACATAAAGATATAAAAAATTCTCATTTCTCGCTTTATTTCCGAAACCGTTTTACCTAAAATTTTGAAAATAATTAGCGGTACTGGGGCTCACTTGAAATTTATAAGAAAAATTATTAGAAAACCATGGTAATTTTAGGGACAAATTATACAATTAAATGGAAAATAAAATTTCCATATTCAAACGAATCATGTAATATATCAAATAAAAGGCTCATTATGTGAATTACAAATATATCATATTTTTAAATCATTTGTTTCAAAGTTATTAGCAAAGATATTAAACATCGAATTAATTCCCATTTTAGAAAGTATACTATTTAAATTTTGAAAAATATATTTTATTTGTATTTTTAAATAATTTGAATAACAGATTTAATAATTTATAACTTAAAACTTGACCTATTTTGCCCTTTATCTTCCAATCTATAGAGCCTCAAAATTCAGACAGTAGATTATAAAAGGCTTCCCTGAAAGTTTACTAGTAAAATAAAACTCTAATGTTAATTTTTGGGGGCCAAATTTGAAAACTAAATACAGCGAATCTTGAAGGTGGTACGGAACCCTTAGTATGCGAGTCCAACTCGCACTTGACCAAATTATTTCCAATCTATTTTTGGCAAAGCTACCGAAGACAGAAAAAAAACCTTGCAAAGTTATCGAGAAGAACCAGAAAAATGATTGCGGCGCTAACGCAAACATCTAGAAAATGGTTGTGATGACACCAGGAATAGCTAGAAAAAGCATAGAGAAACCTCGGAGAAGTTACTGGGAACAGTAGACAAATGTGGAAGTCATACGGTCGTACTAAGACGCGACGAGACTAAAGACAAACTGTGAAGGCTAGAACAAAGGAGCACACACTCTTTGTATGGAAAACTGGTTAAAGTTATTAGAATATATCATAGATATTTATATTACATATCATTGATTAAAAAAAAAAACATTAATATTATTTTATATTCCCTCATAACCTTTAGTTCAGTTTTATCCCCATAAAAGCTTCTCGTCATTGTCTTTACCATCCATAGAATAAACAGAAAATTAGGATGTTCTTTATCGTTCTCAAATATCTTTAACCTTTGACTAAATGCAGTGGTAGGTTTAAAATTATTAAAGAATGTAGTAGCAAAGGTTGAATTAATTTTGTTTAATCCAAATGAACTCCAGTGTCCAATCTATATAACTATAACACTCCGGATTTCGCATATTCAGAGCTTTCATTTCAAAACTATCCACCCAAAATAATTTTTAAAATATCTTTAAAAGAAAAAGACAAAAAATAACGTTAATTTATATTTACATTTTACACGAATCGGTCACCCTGCAGTTTCAACACCTAAGCGGGGGTGAATATCACTTCTATAAGTTTAAATACAAAGGGATATCATGTGATGCCTCTTTTCAAAGGTCTCTTTTTTGTCAATCTTTTGATTCATCATTTTTCAAAATCAGATTATTTTTGGCAAACCGTAAAATATTAAATTTCTGAGAATAATTGTTTATTACACCAAAATTGGTTTAGGGTGGTTTTTAGGGTCTCTGATCACAAATCCGAGGTCAGATTTGCAAAATGGAGAATTCAAGATGGCAAATGAAAATTTAAAAAAATCAAGCGATATACGCCAAAATTGGTATATAGAGTTTTTTGGGGTCTCTGATGATGCGTCCGGAATTTACAAAATTCTAGATGGCAGACGAATCCCCCATCTTAAATTTTGTCTATCAGATTCGCGATCAGCGAACCCAAAAACCCTTTTAGAAGAACTTAAGTGCAAAACGTCTGATTTTGTAAATTTTCATTCGCCATCTTAGATCCGCCATTTTGAATTTTGCACAAATCCTACCTCGGATTCGTGTCCAGAGACCCTAAAAATTACCCTAAACCAATTTTGGTGTAATTATTTTCAGAAATTTAATATTATACGTTCCCTAGGTGTTTACTTTAAATAATCTGATTTAACAAGATGACCTTTAAAAAGATGATACCCCTGTGTTTTTAAACTTATAGAAGTGATATTCACCTTCGCTTAGAGGTTGTAACTGCAGGGTGACCGATACGTATAAAATGTGTCCCCCGTAAATATAAATTCATGTTTTTTTTTTATTTTTCTTTTAAGGATATTTTAAACGTTCTTTTGGGTGGCCAGTTTTGAAATGAAAGCGTGTAGTTTTTTTAGTGATTTCTTTAGCCAAGAAGAATGTCAGTCACTCCTTCTGACATTGATATCTAGGTTGAACAAACTTCTTGGACGGTTTGTTCAAAAAACTGAAACCAGAGCAGTATGCCACCATTGTGGGCGTACATGGCATTTCCAACGTGACGGAAGCGTGAGGCTACCTGAACTATCACCAATCACGGGTTACTAATGCAATTATACTACCACTAGGAACAGTTATACAATCATTGATTAACCCTCCTCCAGGGCCCAAGATAGTAATTCTAATGGATATTGAAGATGATTTCATATGGTCCTAATAAGTCAACATGGGTTCAAGTTTCATCCAAGATTCAACGTGCTTAAATTTCTAAATGAGGAATTAGTTACACGGCTTATCTATACCTCACAGATACAACAGTAATTCTTGAACTTAACAAAGAATTTATGGGCAGCTAGAAAGAAATTCTGGGAGCAGTGTTGTTATGGACAGAACTATCTCGATAACTTGGTTTGTTGGGTCATAGTTAAAACCGGACGAGGCATAAATATTGAAGTAATGACTATGTCAAACAAGACATCTTAATGGCCAATACAAGTAATAACTTCCCCCTAAGCAGTAAACACCATCATCAATTGCAAAAAATCTGGCAATGCAATGTCGATGAAACAGGCTCCAGTTATTGGTTTGTCAAAGATTGCTAACCATTTGACACACCTTACAGCAGACGAACAGGAGAAGGCCATCCCATCTATCTTAAATCATTGACGAATTTTAATAGTAAGATAAGAATAAACGAACAGTTTTTTTAACCTGTATATTTCGATCATTCACTTGGTGTAGCGTATTCGTATATTTGCTATATTTGTTCAAAAACGGCGATGTGTGGAGAGGTTATTCGCTATTTTTGCTTTATTTGAACAAATACGTCGAATACCGCTAAGAGCAAATACGCCTTACCGTCCACTTGTCGGTTTTCAATACACATACTCAAAGGAGTCAAATAAGCCAAATATTTGCTTTAGCCGTCCACACTTGGTTCATACAGTTGCAGGCGACGCTTCGATCCTGATCAACTAGTGTTGTTTTTAATGGCAAAGTAGTGTTTGTGGCAAAATGGAGTGGTCGAACAATAACATCATGAAGTTTCTCGAGCTGTACCAAATGCATCCTTACATTTGGGACCCCAAACATACCAGCTACAAAAATAAAAATAAAATAAATGATGCATTGATAGATATCCAAAACAATATGGGAGAACCATGCACAATTACTGATTTAAAGAAAAAGAGGGAATCTTTGATGTTTGCGTTCAGGGGTTATAGCACAAAAATTAAGAAATCAGAAACATCAGGAGCAGGCACATCTAGCGTATACAAACCCACATGGTTTGCTTACCAATATATTAATAGTTTTCTGGGAGCCATCTAAAATGCAACCCATCTACGAATACTGAGGTAGGTAAAAAATAAATGAAAAACATTTTTCATTAATTTTGTTTATTTATCTTTACGGTGAGGCATGTGTCATATTTACTATTTATGTTAAAGTAAATCAATGCTGAAAGTTGCTGGTATTCAAACATATTTGGTATGTTTGAGTGTTTTGCGATATGTGTGGATGGCACGTTTGAAATATTTGCGAATACATTAAATTTTTGGACGAATATAGCGATACAAATCAAAAATACACCAAGTGAAGTGCCGCCATAAAAGCAGTACTTCACGTGGTGTAGTGTATTCGTATATTTGCTATATTTGTCCAAAAACGGCGATGTGTGGAGAGGCTATTCGCTATTTTTGCTTTATTTGAACAAATAAGTCGAATACCGCTAAGAGCAAATACGCCTTACCGTCCACCTGACGATTTTCTATACACACCAAAGGAGTCAAATAAGCCGAATATTTGCTTTAACCGTCCACTCATGGTACACATAGTTGCACGCGGCGCTTCGATCGTGATCAGTGACAATAACAAATTTTTAATAGCTTTCAATGGTATTCAACTATATATGGCATGTTTGAATGTTTTGCGATATGTGTGGAGCTTGTTTGGAATATTTGGGAATACATCAAATATTTGGACGAACGCAGCGATACAGAACACCAATACGCCAAGTGAAATGCCGTCTTAAGGTCTTATCGTTTATCAAGGGGCCAGTCAACGCAACGAATGAATTACCCAAACCGACGACGCGGGTTTTGTTCAACACTTGCTAACGAAAGGGGGTCTGTACATGAATAAGGGACGTAGAATTTAAACGCTATTACATTGAGAATAAATATGTATTTCTATTCCTATAATTAACCAAATTTTGTAATGTTCTAAAATTTGAATATATAATCAAGGGAGATCAGGATTATCGACTACTATAGTAAATGACCAGGAACCTTTCTTATGGAAAAATGGACTTCCCTCAAATTTTTTGAAATTTTGGTATCTTGTAGAAGTTGATGTTGGCGCATACAGTTTCTATAACCAGTTTTCGAGTTACAGGGTGTTAAACATCGAAAATGCCGCATTTTTGATATAAATTCACAAAATAATTGCTATAAATTTTGGTGGATTACAAGGTATTCCAAAAATGCGTAACATGTGTTTTTGGAAAAAAAAATTTATTACCAGGTTGAAAACATAAGCAAATGTTGTTGCACCAGTAATATATCGTTAAAGTGATAATTTCTTGGATGTGCATCATATAATCTACAGTGTGAGCCATAAATTTAGCTAGAGAGGGCATATATCATTTTTTCTTATTAATGAGTAACCCTGTCCGAACAATTCGTGCTGCAATTTTATTAAGACATTAAACAGATATATGGTCCATCTCTTTATACTCGACAGGAGGTTAAATTGATTGCAAAAATATACATAATGAAAAAATGTATTTTTTTATAATACCCTGTAGTTTTAAATTCTCTCCATCGACTTTATTCCCCCTTTATTCCCTAAACTATAAGACCTAATTTTTTTATTTACAGGAAAAATACGAAGAAATCTTTAATATTAATAATAAGGGCCAAATTATAGAAATAAATGGAAAAGAAAATTTTTTTTTTTAACGTGTCATGCAATATATCAAATGAAGGGGCTCGTTATGAGGAATACTAATATATATTTTTCATATTTTTAAAATTAATTGTTTACAAATTATTAACATAAAGATATAAAAAATTCTCATTTCTCGCTTTATTTCCGAAACCGTTTTACCTAAAATTTTGAAAATAATTAGCGGTACTGGGGCTCACTTGAAATTTATAAGAAAAATTATTAGAAAACCATGGTAATTTTAGGGACAAATTATACAATTAAATGGAAAATAAAATTTCCATATTCAAACGAATCATGTAATATATCAAATAAAAGGCTCATTATGTGAATTACAAATATATCATATTTTTAAATCATTTGTTTCAAAGTTATTAGCAAAGATATTAAACATCGAATTAATTCCCATTTTAGAAAGTATACTATTTAAATTTTGAAAAATATATTTTATTTGTATTTTTAAATAATTTGAATAACAGATTTAATAATTTATAACTTAAAACTTGACCTATTTTGCCCTTTATCTTCCAATCTATAGAGCCTCAAAATTCAGACAGTAGATTATAAAAGGCTTCCCTGAAAGTTTACTAGTAAAATAAAACTCTAATGTTAATTTTTGGGGGCCAAATTTGAAAACTAAATACAGCGAATCTTGAAGGTGGTACGGAACCCTTAGTATGCGAGTCCAACTCGCACTTGACCAAATTATTTCCAATCTATTTTTGGCAAAGCCACCGAAGACAGAAAAAAAACCTTGCAAAGTTATCGAGAAGAACCAGAAAAATGATTGCGGCGCTAACGCAAACATCTAGAAAATGGTTGTGATGACACCAGGAATAGCTAGAAAAAGCATAGAGAAACCTCGGAGAAGTTACTGGGAACAGTAGACAAATGTGGAAGTCATACGGTCGTACTAAGACGCGACGAGACTAAAGACAAACTGTGAAGGCTAGAACAAAGGAGCACACACTCTTTGTATGGAAAACTGGTTAAAGTTATTAGAATATATCATAGATATTTATATTACATATCATTGATTAAAAAAAAAAAACATTAATATTATTTTATATTCCCTCATAACCTTTAGTTCAGTTTTATCCCCATAAAAGCTTCTCGTCATTGTCTTTACCATCCATAGAATAAACAGAAAATTAGGATGTTCTTTATCGTTCTCAAATATCTTTAACCTTTGACTAAATGCAGTGGTAGGTTTAAAATTATTAAAGAATGTAGTAGCAAAGGTTGAATTAATTTTGTTTAATCCAAATGAACTCCAGTGTCCAATCTATATAACTATAACACTCCGGATTTCGCATATTCAGAGCTTTCATTTCAAAACTATCCACCCAAAATAATTTTTAAAATATCTTTAAAAGAAAAAGACAAAAAATAACGTTAATTTATATTTACATTTTACACGAATCGGTCACCCTGCAGTTTCAACACCTAAGCGGGGGTGAATATCACTTCTATAAGTTTAAATACAAAGGGATATCATGTGATGCCTCTTTTCAAAGGTCTCTTTTTTGTCAATCTTTTGATTCATCATTTTTCAAAATCAGATTATTTTTGGCAAACCGTAAAATATTAAATTTCTGAGAATAATTGTTTATTACACCAAAATTGGTTTAGGGTGGTTTTTAGGGTCTCTGATCACAAATCCGAGGTCAGATTTGCAAAATGGCGAATTCAAGATGGCAAATGAAAATTTAAAAAAATCAAGCGATATACGCCAAAATTGGTATATAGAGTTTTTTGGGGTCTCTGATGATGCGTCCGGAATTTACAAAATTCTAGATGGCAGACGAATCCCCCATCTTAAATTTTGTCTATCAGATTCGCGATCAGCGAACCCAAAAACCCTTTTAGAAGAACTTAAGTGCAAAACGTCTGATTTTGTAAATTTTCATTCGCCATCTTAGATCCGCCATTTTGAATTTTGCACAAATCCTACCTCGGATTCGTGTCCAGAGACCCTAAAAATTACCCTAAACCAATTTTGGTGTAATTATTTTCAGAAATTTAATATTATACGTTCCCTAGGTGTTTACTTTAAATAATCTGATTTAACAAGATGACCTTTAAAAAGATGATACCCCTGTGTTTTTAAACTTATAGAAGTGATATTCACCTTCGCTTAGAGGTTGTAACTGCAGGGTGACCGATACGTATAAAATGTGTCCCCCGTAAATATAAATTCATGTTTTTTTTTATTTTTCTTTTAAGGATATTTTAAACGTTCTTTTGGGTGGCCAGTTTTGAAATGAAAGCGTGTAGTTTTTTTAGTGATTTCTTTAGCCAAGAAGAATGTCAGTCACTCCTTCTGACATTGATATCTAGGTTGAACAAACTTCTTGGACGGTTTGTTCAAAAAACTGAAACCAGAGCAGTATGCCACCATTGTGGGCGTACATGGCATTTCCAACGTGACGGAAGCGTGAGGCTACCTGAACTATCACCAATCACGGGTTACTAATGCAATTATACTACCACTAGGAACAGTTATACAATCATTGATTAACCCTCCTCCAGGGCCCAAGATAGTAATTCTAATGGATATTGAAGATGATTTCATATGGTCCTAATAAGTCAACATGGGTTCAAGTTTCATCCAAGATTCAACGTGCTTAAATTTCTAAATGAGGAATTAGTTACACGGCTTATCTATACCTCACAGATACAACAGTAATTCTTGAACTTAACAAAGAATTTATGGGCAGCTAGAAAGAAATTCTGGGAGCAGTGTTGTTATGGACAGAACTATCTCGATAACTTGGTTTGTTGGGTCATAGTTAAAACCGGACGAGGCATAAATATTGAAGTAATGACTATGTCAAACAAGACATCTTAATGGCCAATACAAGTAATAACTTCCCCCTAAGCAGTAAACACCATCATCAATTGCAAAAAATCTGGCAATGCAATGTCGATGAAACAGGCTCCAGTTATTGGTTTGTCAAAGATTGCTAACCATTTGACACACCTTACAGCAGACGAACAGGAGAAGGCCATCCCATCTATCTTAAATCATTGACGAATTTTAATAGTAAGATAAGAATAAACGAACAGTTTTTTTAACCTGTATATTTCGATCATTCACTTGGTGTAGCGTATTCGTATATTTGCTATATTTGTTCAAAAACGGCGATGTGTGGAGAGGTTATTCGCTATTTTTGCTTTATTTGAACAAATACGTCGAATACCGCTAAGAGCAAATACGCCTTACCGTCCACTTGTCGGTTTTCAATACACATACTCAAAGGAGTCAAATAAGCCAAATATTTGCTTTAGCCGTCCACACTTGGTTCATACAGTTGCAGGCGACGCTTCGATCCTGATCAACTAGTGTTGTTTTTAATGGCAAAGTAGTGTTTGTGGCAAAATGGAGTGGTCGAACAATAACATCATGAAGTTTCTCGAGCTGTACCAAATGCATCCTTACATTTGGGACCCCAAACATACCAGCTACAAAAATAAAAATAAAATAAATGATGCATTGATAGATATCCAAAACAATATGGGAGAACCATGCACAATTACTGATTTAAAGAAAAAGAGGGAATCTTTGATGTTTGCGTTCAGGGGTTATAGCACAAAAATTAAGAAATCAGAAACATCAGGAGCAGGCACATCTAGCGTATACAAACCCACATGGTTTGCTTACCAATATATTAATAGTTTTCTGGGAGCCATCTAAAATGCAACCCATCTACGAATACTGAGGTAGGTAAAAAATAAATGAAAAACATTTTTCATTAATTTTGTTTATTTATCTTTACGGTGAGGCATGTGTCATATTTACTATTTATGTTAAAGTAAATCAATGCTGAAAGTTGCTGGTATTCAAACATATTTGGTATGTTTGAGTGTTTTGCGATATGTGTGGATGGCACGTTTGAAATATTTGCGAATACATTAAATTTTTGGACGAATATAGCGATACAAATCAAAAATACACCAAGTGAAGTGCCGCCATAAAAGCAGTACTTCACGTGGTGTAGTGTATTCGTATATTTGCTATATTTGTCCAAAAACGGCGATGTGTGGAGAGGCTATTCGCTATTTTTGCTTTATTTGAACAAATAAGTCGAATACCGCTAAGAGCAAATACGCCTTACCGTCCACCTGACGATTTTCTATACACACCAAAGGAGTCAAATAAGCCGAATATTTGCTTTAACCGTCCACTCATGGTACACATAGTTGCACGCGGCGCTTCGATCGTGATCAGTGACAATAACAAATTTTTAATAGCTTTCAATGGTATTCAACTATATATGGCATGTTTGAATGTTTTGCGATATGTGTGGAGCTTGTTTGGAATATTTGGGAATACATCAAATATTTGGACGAACGCAGCGATACAGAACACCAATACGCCAAGTGAAATGCCGTCTTAAGGTCTTATCGTTTATCAAGGGGCCAGTCAACGCAACGAATGAATTACCCAAACCGACGACGCGGGTTTTGTTCAACACTTGCTAACGAAAGGGGGTCTGTACATGAATAAGGGACGTAGAATTTAAACGCTATTACATTGAGAATAAATATGTATTTCTATTCCTATAATTAACCAAATTTTGTAATGTTCTAAAATTTGAATATATAATCAAGGGAGATCAGGATTATCGACTACTATAGTAAATGACCAGGAACCTTTCTTATGGAAAAATGGACTTCCCTCAAATTTTTTGAAATTTTGGTATCTTGTAGAAGTTGATGTTGGCGCATACAGTTTCTATAACCAGTTTTCGAGTTACAGGGTGTTAAACATCGAAAATGCCGCATTTTTGATATAAATTCACAAAATAATTGCTATAAATTTTGGTGGATTACAAGGTATTCCAAAAATGCGTAACATGTGTTTTTGGAAAAAAAAATTTATTACCAGGTTGAAAACATAAGCAAATGTTGTTGCACCAGTAATATATCGTTAAAGTGATAATTTCTTGGATGTGCATCATATAATCTACAGTGTGAGCCATAAATTTAGCTAGAGAGGGCATATATCATTTTTTCTTATTAATGAGTAACCCTGTCCGAACAATTCGTGCTGCAATTTTATTAAGACATTAAACAGATATATGGTCCATCTCTTTATACTCGACAGGAGGTTAAATTGATTGCAAAAATATACATAATGAAAAAATGTATTTTTTTATAATACCCTGTAGTTTTAAATTCTCTCCATCGACTTTGTATGTTATTACATTTTTACGTTGACAAATGGTCAGTCTTTAATTTAAATTGTATGGCTAGTTTTCGAGATATAGGGTGTTAAACATCGGAAATGTCTCCTTTTCCTTATCAGATTTCTCATAACAGTTTTATTTCCGTTTATTGCAGAAAATGTGATTTGCACATTGTTTGACTTAAATATTGCACTAAAAAAATGAGTTTTCTGAAAAACCGTGTTACATATATTGGAAACACACTATAATCAGACATAATTAATAATATAACTATAATCATAAATAATCGAAAATTACGTTTTCTGCTATAAACGGAAAACATACACTTCTGTTAAGAGAAATCTGATAAGAAAATGGAGACATTTCCGATGTTTAACACCCTATATCTCGAAAACTAGTAATACAATTTTAATAATATTCTGTTCAGTTAAACACTGAACGTAAAAATGTATTAACATACAAAGTTGACGGAGACAATTTAAAACTACAGGGTATTACAAAAAAGTACATTTTTTCAATATGTACAATTTTTGCAATCTGTTTAACATCCTGTTGAGTTTAAAGAGACAGATCATATATCTATTTAATGTCTTACTAAAATTGCATCACGAATAGTTCGTACAGGGTGACTCATTAATAGGAAAAAATAATATATACCCTATCTAGCAATATTTATGGGCCATACTATATATTATATGAAGCACATCCAAGAAATTGTTACTTTAACGATATATTAATTGTGCATTAACAACTTCTTATATTTTCAACGTTGTAATAAAAAATATTTTTTCCAAAAACACATGTTAGGTATTTTTGAAATACCCTGCAATCCACCAAAATTTATAGCAATTATTTTGTAAAATATATATGTCCAATAATGTAAAAATCACGATTTCTGCAATGACCGGAAGTAAAACACGTCTATCATGACAAATTGCATATCAAAAATGCGGCATTTTCGATGTTTAACACCCTGTATCTCGAAAACTAGTCATAGAATATGTTTGAGCCCATGGACTCTTTTAAACAGAACCTCAATTTCTACAACATACCAAAAGAAAGGTGCCTGGTCCTTTCTATTAAAATGTATTCATAAACTAAATGTCAATATGGATACTTTAAAATGTAAATATGCATAGTTTGTAAATACTTTTTAGATTAGCACGTGTCAATAATAATATCTCAACTGTATAGTTTTTTCTGTTTGTTGTTTGACCATAAATATAGGAATGTACTGATTTAATATGTGATGTGTACAAGTTCATTCGTGGACGTTATTTCGTCGACGGTCGAAATTAGCCGAACCTTAAACTGTTTTATAAACTAGTCTATCATCGTTGATAAAATGTAAAAGCGCGAACGACCCAGTCAGGTAGCACAAAAGTCATTCAACATCGAATAGATATTGGAATGGCGAAACTTTTGGAGAAATAACGCCTGTCATTGCTTCAATAGTCAAGGAAAATATTGAGATCATGTGTAACAAACGCCATCCATCAGCCCATGGTCTGTCCCCATCGTTCTACCGAAAAAGGATAGAACTAACTGATTTTGAGTGGATTTTAGGGAATTGAATGATGTAACAAAAAGGGACAGCTATCCACTCCTTTCAATTAATGACACTCCGACGTAATAGTATCTTTTTGATACTCCACTTTAGACCTAAACAATGGATATTGGCCGGTTAGTAATATTTAAATAGCAGCGTTTTTCATAAGTAACGGGTCGTGCTAATTCACTCTTATGCCGTTTGTGTTATGCAATGCTCTCGCTACATTCGACAGATCAATGAAGTATATATTGGGCGGCTTGATCTTCTGGTCATCCCATACATCCGATGACCACCTAAAGAACCTCGGCGAAGTATTCTCCAGAATTAAGAATGGCTACCTGAAATTTATCCTAAAGAATGTGAAACTGCATTTAGCCTACCGAAAGCGGCATCACGGTCCAGTCAAATTCTATCCATTCCTTCACGGTATTGCAAGTTTATTCTAGACACCGAGGCCAACAATACCGGTAGCTCTATCCCAATTGCAAGATGGTGATAGAGTATTACAGCTGTGAATTCTAGACGCAGAAAAGAACTAACAATAATCAGGGGGGACCATTTTCCAGATATCTTCATAATCGTCATTTCTTAACCAGAATCGATCTGGTCGACTTCAAGCGGCAGTTAGAGATGATATAGATGAAAACACCGGGGCTGATAGGACCTCCTAAAAGTAGACAATGGGATGTTGAAGAGAATGTGGGAACCAATTATGGCAGCGAAACTAATTCCCAACTAGTAATCCTAAAGAGGCACCCGCCGTCCTGACTGAAGTATATAATTGGATTCCCGGGGGTCGTCTGGTTATGAACAGGATCTGGATAAAATTCGCCAACGATTTTACTGGGTAAATTACTTCGAAGATGTCAAATCCTGGTGCCGGAGATGTGACTCGTAACAAGGCCAGAATGCAACCATAAAATATACGCGTCCCGCTTGAAAGAATATTTATTGAAGTCCCCGGGGCCGAGTAAGCCACCCCCTTACATCCACAACCTGCGGAATGGTGGAACTACTCAAGACTTTGGAACCATATCTATCCAAGGTTGTTAGCAACAACCAGAGTGATTGGGTGAAGCACATGTCCCTATTACTTTTGGTGTATCGCTTAGCAATCCACAACAGCACAGGCTAGCTCTGGCCAGAGTCCTGTTCGGGAAGGAGTTAAAATTACCGTGAGATTTGGCCTTTGGCTCACCAAAAGAACAGCCCAATGAAGTTAGTGATTATGCCGACAAACTCAGAAAATACATGCTGACCACACACGACTAGCCCGGATTCAACGATGTTGGCTATCGTATTTCCCAGAATCCTAGAGCCAAGGTGAAGGATCAACTGGCTCGCCATCATTTTGTACGCCATTGAATCGATATCTCTCGAAATATTACACAAACTATCTCTTAGAAATAAACAATTGATGACAAAAATTATCCTTCTAAACACAATTGACGTTGAAAAATGTACCGAAAATTTCAGTCCCTTCAATAAAATAACAAGATACGTTAGAAAAATAGGATTGTTATATAGTATAATAGAAATTAGTGAAATATTTCTGTGGAGTAATACATTGTGAATTTGATTGAGAACAATAATAATTTGGAGATGATCATTTAAAAAGTAAAATAATGATCGTGAATTTGAATAATAACAATAACGTACCTTATATTTGCAATGAAAGTTATTTAAATATATTAGTGCAGTTTATTTTGATCAAAAGTTACGAGATAAATTCAAGTCTCAAACCTTGAGAGTAGAAAAAGTATAATTAACATTTGCAAGTATTCAGATATAAATTTATTTTAGTCTAAGAATAGTTAACTGTAAAAAAACCTATGCAAAATTCCTTATTGAAGTTAAACATTCCTCGAACCGTAATTTATAATTGATAATATTAATTATGTCAGTATTAAGTAGAAATTGAAATTAAATTCTAATACGCTAAATATCGGACAGATCGTTCCGATGTATATATACTGGAGTGGAGCGTACAAACAGGTGAAAGGTGGAACGTCCAGTGATAATACTCGTATAAAGTTCAAACAAAGATGGTTTACACCCCAAGCGACTATCCAAATACGCTTAAGGGGTTGTGCTAATAGCTCAAAGGACTAATAAACACAAATAGGTTCATCAATATAACGATTGAAGTTTCAATCAGGTATTATCGCAAATACCCACTGTTTAGCCGAGCCACTCAGATATATTGAAAGATACACGTAATAGATTTGTTGGATGTATGGTAGACCGGGCGCTGGTGACAGAAAAAAGTGGACAACTTTTTCAAGGCTGCTTTTAATAGGAGGCATATTTACAGCTGCAAGTCGTAGATAAGTATACTTTAGAATCATCGAAACCTACAAACTCATATTTAAACAATGAGTTTATTTTGCATTTAAAAATGGCTTCTCGGAACAACGTTTTATAGTCTGCCATTTATTGAAATACAAGGCAGGATTGTGTCATTCGTGAAATCTCATTGGCAGACGATTTACTCGAGTTCAAGGGTGAAATATAATAATATTAGTTTGAAATAACAATCGTGTAACTAAAACTAATTTTTTCAAATCTGCCAATGACAGACAGAGTTAAAATTATATGGCAGAAAGGCTAGGAATATACTAAAATCAATTATGTTGGAAACAAAATTAACAAACACATACATAACTCAAAGAATTGCATTTACAACATTCCTTGTGAATGTAATAAATTAAACTTTACAAGAACCTCTTTAATGTACGAATAAATAAATACAAAAATTTCATTAAGTAAAGACAATTCGAAAAATCTAAATTCGCGAACATGCTAGATACATAGGCCCTAAAATACAATTTGACAATTCAAAGAAGCACATAAAACAAAACGAAAGCTCTTAAATAAATTCTTTTAAGGAAGAGCACGAATATAAAAGAAAAATCATGGAGACGGCATACATATTTTCTAATGAGAATATAATCAGCAAGCCCAGGGTTCAAATTAAACACGTTTGGAGACCTCTTCTTGAGCCACTGCCGCTACGCACAACCGTCAACCAATCGCCAAGCTCGGGTTACGCTGATTGGACGAGAAAGGGGATTAAGCGACCCAATGAGCATGACCGGTTAAGAGTATAAATACGACAGATAATTTGAGTTTCACATCATTCACCTGATGATGATAGCAGATCCAAATCTATAGAAACGTGGGATCAATAATATCAAGACGATGGAAGTCCAAGGGAACTTCGAGTAACGAGTTACATTGTCTACCAGCTTCAGACTAACTCTTTTAAGTTCTTCTAACTTGTAAGTAACTTGCAGCTTTCAATTTCTAATGTTCTATTTTAATGCCTTTGCCAACGAAGTTAGGTTAATAATTTAAAAATTTTGTAAGTTTTTTTCTCTCTTAAGAGTCCAGAAACAGAAACCAGAAGATGGCACAAATAAGCTACATAAAACAATTCTAAGTATGAAAAAAATTAATTGATCAGGCCACATTAGTCATTTAACACCTGCGGTAGCGAACAAGCAGATTTCCTTTGTGTAATAAAGGCCAAAGACACTTGCTTTTATAGTTAGCCTACATTTATAGAGACATATTCTAGGATATGTCTTTAATTAAACTAATGTGTTATGGTCATTACCTACTGAATCTGTTGTCAGTAAATACAATAATAGGACAATGAAAAATGACAAGTCGGCTGTATATTATGTTTCATAATACAAAATCACTCATATTTGCAATAGTTAAAGGAGGTTAACGAAATAAAAGGTGTTTGTGCTTTTTGTTCAACCCTTTTACATTGACCTAACATAAAATATGGTTAGTTGTTTCTTAAGTTTATAGAAATGAAGCTACTTGAACGTGGAATTGATTATTGCGAGTATTCAAGTAGTTACGTCCAATAGACAAGGCGAAAACGTCCCCAACGGAAAAATCTTTCCATTAGATTTTGTTGCATAACCGCCTTCGTAAGATGCCCAAGAGTAAGAATGAAGATGTCGCTCACCTGCAACTATGTTACAGTTTCTTTAAACAATATTTTTTAAATAATTACAAATAGTTAATTTTTTGTTATTTAAACATTTTTTAACATTTGAAAAATAATAATTTTTTTGACTAGAATAATTTTTATTTAGAATGTTTGGCTCAACTTGAACAAAAAAGGTCTTTCGGAACTTATTTTAAGTTGGCCCTTTTGGCTTATAGATTATTTAAAATAGAGAAAAGGCAAAAACAGCAATTTGCAAAGCCTACAAACTATACCATATAAAAAATTGTTATGTCATCGATGTTCCGAAATAATCTTTAGAGCAAAATATTGATAAGTAGTTAGAAATTATATAGTACATAAGTATTGTTTTTTCATTGTTGATATACTCCAGCACGTCTATATTCCAATTGGATCTGTCTGTATAATCACCTGCATAAGATCCTACAGAATAAGAATCAAGTTGTCGCTCACCTGCAACTTGGTCACAATTTGTTTAAACATTTTTTTCTTATACTTGCGACCTTTTTTTACACATCGTGTACAAAGAAAGTGCTCAATATATTTTTTTAAAACTCACCGAATAAATTATTGAAAGTTGAAGAAACCCAAAAACTGCCATTTTCAAAACCAATAATAAATTTATCCTGTTTCTAAAATTTTGGAATAATCTGGACACTCCTTCATGTAGTGCATAGGTATTTTTTTAATTGTTAATTATATCTGGCAGGTCTATTACTTCATATGGCCGCCGTCGCGTTTTCCCTTTGCATACATATTTTGGTAAGTATAGCAATAATTTTCATAAATCAATGAGATGGTTTTAGTAATTAGTACATATAAATATGAATGACATATATACTGTCAGTGCAACTAAACTCAAAATACTTGCAAATCATTTAGTTTCCAATTACACGCAAGAATTTTGTTAAGAAGTGTCCAAAGATAATTTCAAAACTTTGGAAACACGAAAAATTTTAATATTTAGTATTGTTTATATATATTATAAATATTACTTGTAAAAACGGTCAACTTTAGAGAAATGTTACGACGGTTCTATTTTGTTCAATATGTATCGAGGTAAATAAAAATTATTCGAGTAAAAAAAATAACAATTTTGTAACTTAATTATATTAAAACACTACCACTGAGGTAATTCTCACAAATTTATTATATTTTATTTGACAATTGTTGCGCTCTGATGAAAGGCTTATTCAGAATTAAATATTAAACTAAATGCTAAACATCTGAATATATTATATAGTGTTGTAAGATAATAATGAGTATATAGGTTGAAAGTACAATATGTTTACTGTATAATATTAGTGAAGGTAAATATTATTAATATAATCTTCAATTTTGTATTATGTAAGTATATTAAGATTAAGTAAGAGAGACATATTTGTATCAGTTTGTTCATTTAAAAAATGTGGTGAATTTTTATTTTTATTGATCTCAAGAGATTTTAAAAGAGTTAATTTTTTACTTTTTTGTTCTAGATGTAAAATTTCGAAAGTAGTTTGTGGAATATGATTTTCATTTAATAAATGGTCGGCAAATATAGATATGTTGTATTTCTGATTTTCATGGGCTTTTAAAGGTTCAGACCATCTTGTTTTAAATGACCTTCCTGTGTGACCGATGTAAAATTTTGGGCAACTACCACATGTTAACTAATAGACTCCTGAGTTTTTATACTTATTAATTTTATCTTTATTATTTTTTATGTGTTTGGCCAAATTATTGTTAGTTTTAAATGCTGTTTGAATATTTCTATTTATTAGAAATTGAGAAATTTTTTTCAGATGGAGAACCTATAAATGTAATGAATTGGAGAAATTTTGAGTTAGAGTTGGGTGAGGAAGGGTATACTTGTTCTATAGGTTTTTTCTTTACTTTTCTATATAATATGTTATCAATGATTTGGGGGTTGTACCATTATTGATGGCAATGAGTTTTATCCTATAGAGTTCATTGTCAAAGTTAGGTTACAACCCCCAAATCATTGATCATAGCGTGTGTTCAATCGCTGGTGGCCAGCATGTTCTGTCGGAGTTGGTTGGCATAATCGTTAAATGCTTGGGGCGGTTCTTATGGTGATACAAAGGCCAAATCACAAGGTAATCTTAACTCTTTTCCGAATAGTACTAAGGTTGGAGTCAGTCCCGTGCTGTTGTGTACGGCTTAGCGATAGGCCAATAAGAATGTAATTCTAACGGGACACCAAACCTGCTGAATAACTGTTCCACCAGCACTGTTGCCTCAGCCCAATTGCTGAAATAATCTATTGCGACCAGTATATATTTATTCTCTCTCGAAGTCGGGAAATAGATCGACGACATCAGTGGCAATTCTCTCGAATGGTCTTTGGGCCATTACTGGCCTCACATGTGTCAAATTTCTGGCACCAAGAGCTAACTCCTTCGAAGTAATTTACCCAGTAGTACCATTGGCCAATTTTATCCTAACTGTTATTCATGCCCAGGCGGGTACCTTTTACTTTGGACTACCAGTTGGGACTTGATTTCTCTGCCGTCATTGCTTTCCCAAAGTCTCTTTAACATTCCATTCTCCACTTTTAGAGAATTCTATTGGTATCTAACTACCTCATCTTGATGATCGAATTGGTTCAATGCCAACGTCGGCCATTTAATCCAAAATACATTGTTTCGTTGTCCAGCCTTCATTCATCTGTATGCGAATCTGTTGGACGGACTCTTGCTGTTTCGTCCTCACATAATGTCCGCATTCTGCTCTACAGGGTCTTTTTGACAAGGCATCTGCATTATTATGGAAATAGCTGGCACGGTGTTCGACCTTGAAATCGTATTGCTGTAATTTCTCTATCCACCTGACCAGTTGTGCTTCCGATGTCTTCATGTCCAACAGCAATTTGAGGACGGCATGATGATGTATGTGTGGAAATGATTTACAGCCCGGATTTTTGCACGAAGTTCTTTTCCGGTTGTTTTCTGGAGGATATTTGTGGCATATTTTTTCAATGTTTAAGCAGTTTCTGGGAAATAATACCACAAGTCACGAAATTTTGTATATTTCCAAACGTTTCTGAGTCTAGGTCTGACTACGTTGTCAATGGTTGTAGTACTCGATTACCTTCTCTTCACAATCTTGCACCTGAAATATAGCGGCCCCCAAACATGTGTTGCTGGCTTCGGTGTCTAGATGCCGGACTGTGGAGAAAACGCTAGGATTGGGCTGGAACATATGAAGTCTTCAGTCGTCTGAAAAATGTTTCACAATGTCTTTAAGAGGTCCAGCATTAAACTTCTCTAAAGCATTCCTGTGGATGAACAAGGTCTTTTCCACAATAATCGGACAGTGATAATTCAGCGAAATGTACTTATGACTCAGTGAAGCTGTTTACCGCATATTACTCTCTACAGTTACACTTTAAGGGCAATTCTTATTCTGACAAACCATATCTGTCCTGAATTTATTTAGCGTACTTACATCTTTGATAGTGCTAATGTTTAGGACAAAGTCAGTTTCATTATTAGCTAAGCCAATTAGGGCTTCCAAGGTCCATTCCTCGTAGAAGTTTGTCTTTATGCGTTCAAAAACCTAGTGATCCATTGATACCTTCTGATGTCTTTTCCCACTTTGGTATTAAAGTCGACGATTATGTACTTCGGATGACTGTTATTAGTATCTAGGCCCCTTTTATTTCGTTGTCGCTATACAAAGGAAAAAGTTACTGTTGGAACATGAACATGCATTATTTGACTAGCAAGTGATTACGAAATTGATAATGTTAAACCAGCGAATCGATCTAAGATGAAGTTTCAATGATGTTGTTGGCCCATCTTTCATAGATTCATCCTACTCCGCTAGTTATTACAGTGAGGTTCCTTGATGATATAGGAGGTTTCCTAAATTAAGTGTTACAAGTTGTTAGTTATTTTTTGCTGACTTCATTACGAAACTGATATTCTCTACTCTATAAATCAAGCCAGGTTTGATAGTATTCAGATCTAGTGAAGCCGAAATTTGTATTCCTGAGACTCCTTAAGTTAGACCAATTCGACATTTTTGAGGTTCTATGGCGTATCTTACCAAGCTACGAGTTGGTATGGAGCAGTGGAACACTTTCTGATCAGCGCCGGCTAATGCCAATGAGTAACATTTTCTCTATTTGAAAGTTTGGGTCCTGTTTGACTCCGTTCCTGATGATCATGTTGTTGCTGTGAATATTGTTGTGGTCGTTATTCTGGTTCTTGGGTAGTAGCTGTTGGGTTGATAGGAGTCTGCAGTTATAAATAAATATAAATAAAGTTATCACCGACATCTAGCATGCTGGCATTTCCAGCGCATATTCTGTATATAGGCTGCCGATCTCTAGACTCATTTCATTAGTAGTGTTATAAAAATCTATCCAGTCCGTCCCTGGTTTCAAGAGTTAGATGGGAAAAAAACTTATCTCGAAATAACTCCACAAATGTAAAATTGTCATCGGATTGTACGAGAGAATTCGATGCTGATTTTGAAAGGAGCGGCCTATCATCACTGGAGTTAGTGAGACGGCGAAGAGCTTATATCGGATTATTATTGTGATATTCGAATCAGCTGTTTTGTATATTTGATGTAAATGAAAATTTCTAGAAAGTGAGAGTAAATATTAGTTTTACAATTATAATTGACGAAGTTTATAACAAATTCGGTGAGCAGAAGTAAAGGATTAAATGAAGATAAAATCATAAATGGATTTATGAACACAACGCGTAGTATTGAAAAATAAAAAATGGACGAGACTACAAAATAAATCAAACAGGTTACAGATGGACTAGACGAAAAAATAAAGAAGGAGAAACAACATCAAGAAGAAAAGCAACAAAGGCTAGTGAAATCTTTTGTAGAAAAACGTAAAATAGAATTAGAAAATCTAGCAACTGTCATGGAAGAAAAACAACAAAATCTTGTAACTGCCATGGAGGAAAAACAACAAAATCTTTTTTCAACGATGAAAAAAAAAATTAATGGAGGGATTATTCTCGTAATTTGAAGAAAAACAAGATCAAACTGAATTGACGATACAAAATGAATTTAAAATATTAGAAGAAAAAGACAACTGCAATTTGAACAATTAATGCAAATAGTATCGCAAATTAATGAAACAGTTAATGAAAGAATGCAAATAGTGGAATCAGATATAAAAGAGATAAACGACGACATAAAGATCCTAAAAAATAATGTGGAGGCTCTTGAAACCAAAGTAGATGAAATCGATTCCATCCAGAGCCAGGTGAAGTTTGAAATCAGCGCCATCCAAAACAAAGTGGAAGCCGAAATTAAACAACTACAACAAGATTTGCAGAGAGGGAAATACCAACACACCGTGAGTACCAAAGGTTCGTTTAGTAAACCACCCACATTTGATGGCAATTCATCTTGGCCCGTGTATAAACGGCAATTTGAAGCCGTGGCTACGGCTAATGGATGGGATAACCAAGAAAAATCTACCTCTCTGGAAATTTCGTTAAGAGGTGCGGCATTAGAGATCCTCCAAAGTCTTCCAACCGATGAACAAGGTAATTTCGACAAGATCATCGCCATTTTAAACAAGATCAATTAATCCTTGAGCCAGGTATACCAAGTCCAACTCAGTGGAAAAACGCAAAAATTTGGCGAGAGTTCACGGTCATGCCTTTAGGAGTGGTGTAATGCTCCCGCTACATTTGAGAGGCTAATGGAGTATGTACTAAGCGGGTTAACATGTAGGACGTGCTTAGTATACCTCGATGATTACCTGGTCATGGGTCTGAGATTCGACGACCATCTGAAGAACCTGGGCGAAGTATTCTCCAGAATTAAGAACGCCAACCTGAAACTCAACCCGAAGAAGTGTTCCATGTTCCAAAAAGAAGTAGAGTTTTTGGGCCACTTTGTTTCCGAGTCAGGAATCCGCACCAACGAGGACAAGATAGAAGCCATTCGTGATTGGCCAGTCCCAAGAGACAAGCATGAACACCGAAGCTTCTTGGGCCTCTGTTCATACTACAGGCGATTTGTTGAGGGATTTGCCACCATCGCCGAGCCTCTACATCGGCAGACCACTGAGAAGGAGACCTTCCGTTGGAATCAGGATTGCGAAACATCTTTCAGACTGAAGGCAGCACTATTTTAGAAACCGATGCCAGCAACACAGGTTTGGGGGCCGTCCTATCCCGGGTGCAAGATGGTGAAGAGAGGGTGATCAAGCACTACAGCCGTGAAAGAACTTCTTGCAATAATTAGAGCTGTAGACCATTTCCACAAATACATCTATGGTCGTCATTTCCTAATCCGAACAGATCATGCCGCCCTCAAATGGCTTCTAGACATGAAGACACCGGAAGGACAACTGGCCAGGTGGATGGAGAAATTACAGCAATACGATTTCAAGGTGGAACACCCTGCCGGTCGTTTGAACAATAATGCCAATGCCCTATCCAGAAGAACCTGTAGAGCAGAATGCGGACAGTGTCTGAAGACGGAACAGCGAGAAAGTATATTCATCAGACAAAATCCGAGTGCAGGCCAATGAAGACTGGACAACGGAACAGTGCATCCAGGACCAAAAGGCTGATCCAGACATCGAACCAATCTTGTCACTCAAAACCAGATGGCCACCCAGGCCACGATGGGACGGGGTAGCTAGATACTCGGGCGTGCTGGAATCGTTCTGTGCCCAATGGGACTCTCTAAGAGTAGAGAATGGAATACTCAAGCGAGTTTGGGAAAGCACTGATGGCCGAGAAATCAAGTCCCAACTGGTAGTTCCTAAGAAAAAGGTACCAGCCATCCTAACCCAAGTACATGATGGGATTACCGGGGGCCATCTGGGCATGAACAAAACCCTAGACAAAGTTCGCTAGCGATACTACTGGGTAAATTACTTCGAAGACGTCAGAGCTTGGTGCCGGAAATGTGACACCTGTGCAGCCAGTAAGGGCCCGAAGGCCCGGACCGAGAGCAGAATGCAGCAGTACAATGTGGGCGTCCCATTTGAGAGAATTGCCATCCATGTCGCCGGGCCGTTTCCCGAATCTGAGAGGGGGAACAAATACATTCTGGTCGCAATGGATTACTTCAGCAAATGGCCTGAGGCATATGCGATACCCAACCAAGGGGCAATCACGGTAACGACGGTGCTAGTAGAACAGTTATTCAGCAGGTTTGGCGTCCCGATGGAACTCCATTCAGACCAGGGGGGTAACTTCGAATCGAATGTATTCCAGAAGGTATGCACGATGTTGGGGATCAGGAAAACGAGAACAACATCATTGCACCCACAGCCAGACGGAATGATGGAAAGATTCAACAGGACCCTGGAACAACACCTATCCCCTATTCCTGTTGGCATATCGCTCAGCCGTACATAATAGTACAGGCCTAACTCCAGCCAGGGTCCTATTCGGAAAAGAGCTGCAGTTACCCTGCGATTTGGCTTTTGGCTCCCCAGAAGAACCTTCCCAAGACATCAACGATTATGCTGACCAGCTTCGGCATAACATGCTGGCAATACACGAATTAGCCAACGGAGCAAGGGAAAATCTCCAAAGCTTACACCCACCTGGGATGGTCCATACTAGGTGGTCAAGAGGCTAAGTTGAAGGTGGTCCACTTAGATCGACTCGTTCCCTACCATGGAGAGGATGTTTCTGATCGGGACGATCAGGATTAAAGGGAGGAGAGTTTTTTATAAAAATTTATCCAGTCTGTCCCTGGTTTCATTCCGTAAGACATCAGTCGCTGGGATAGACAAAAAAGAAGAGTTAGAAGGTTCGGATGGGAAAATAAACTTATCTCGAAATAACTAGACAACTGTAAAATTGTCATTGGATTGTACGAGAGAATTCGCTGCTGATTTTAAAAGGAGCGGCCCATCATCGCAGGAGTTAGTGAGCCGACGAAGAGCTTATGTGGTATTATTATTGTGATATTCGAATCAGTTGTTGTATATATTTGATGTAAATAAAAGTTTCTAGAAAGTGAGAGTAAATATCAGTTTTACAATTTTAATTGAACCCACGAAGTATTGTTAACATTTATCTCTAGTAATGAAAGTATAGCAGACTTTCCAAAATTTATTCGAAACTAGACGTGCTGATATAGGGTGGGAAGGATAAGTTGTCTCCACGAATGTAGTTTTTATTTATTTATAACGCACAACAGGCCCTGAAGACCTAGGGCGTGAATTACATTTTATGTGGCAATTACAATATACAACTACAATATATACAGTGATTGCTTAATTTCACGCCGCCATTCGTCTCTATTGGCAACCATGGCTTTCCATTGCTCTATACCCATTTTCCGTAGATCTTCTGTTACATTGTCCAGCCATCTTTTCCGAGGTCGTCCTTTTCTTTTCACTCTTTCGGTTTATGATTATTTTTGGCATCCTGCCCCTCGCCATTCGCTCTACTGTCCCAGCCATTTGAGTCTGTGGGCTCTTACAAAAGTAGATATTTTAGGTCCACCATATAAGTTCTCAAGTTCTTCATTTTTTCTTCCCCTCCACCCACTTTCCGTTCTTATGCTTCCGTAAATGTTCCTTAACATATTCCTTTCCCATCGTTCGATCCTTTCTTCGTCTGTTTTGTTAAGAATCCAACTGTCGCTCGAATTACTGTTCTATATACTCTTTCTTTGGTTTTTCTCGAGACAAACTTAGATTTCATCAAAACCCTCAGCATTCCATACTTCCTGCGTCCTTTTGCTATCCTTGCCTTAATCTCTGGATCCTCTCTTCCATTTTCTTCGACTTTGACCCCCAAATAGGTACAATGTCTCACCCTCTCCTATTTCTGCCCTTGATTCTGTCTCAGTATTACTCTCCATCGCTCCCATTACCATGTATGTTGTTTTCTCTTGATTAATTTCTAACCCAAACTTCTTCGCCTCCGTTCCTATTCTTCCTATCACCCTTATTAATTCGTTCTTATTTTTTGCAATTATTGTTACGTCATCCGCAAAGGCTAGATTATGATGCTCGTTCTTGAATATTGTTTCTTCTGTTTTAACTAGACTTCTTCTTATAATTATTTCAAGTATCAAGTTAAATAGGGTTGATGATATGGGGTCCCCTTGTCTGAGTCCCTGCTCCACTCCGAAAGTATCTGACTTTTGGCAGTTCCATGCAACTTCGTTTATAGTCTTTTCTAGTGTCATTAATGTGAAGTTGATAATCTTGCTTGGTATTCGCAGCTCTCTCATTGCGCTATAAATCTGTTTTCTGCTTATTCGGTCGTAAACCTGTCTACAATCCACAAATAGGACGTACAGCGGGATTTTGTAATCATAGCAGCTATTTTGAATTTCTTTTATTGTGAAAATATGGTCAGTTACAGATCTATTATGTTTGAAGCCGGCCTGATACTCGCCTATTTCTCCTTCTACGTACTCTCTCAGTTTGCTTGTAATGCATTGCGCCAGTACCTTGTAGCATGTCTCCACTAGTGCTATGCCTCTATAATTAACACATACCAGTTTGTCTCCTTTCTTATGAATAGGATATATGATTGCTTTTGTCCAATCCTTAGGCATCTTTTCTGTTTCACATATTCTCTTAATAAGCCCATGTACCACGAATGTAGTACGCATTTATTTATAGACTTCCGGTTTTCTTGTATTTGTTTTTGTTTTGATAAATGTAAATCTCATTCATCTTACTCTAGAATTTACTATCAGGATTGTTATCGAGCACACTACATAATTGTTATTCTGTTTTGCTGCATTTAGCGTAGAATATAAAATATTTAAGGCATTTAACACCTATTTAAACTTAGACACAAGAATTTAAATTATTACCCTGCTTGTTAACAGTTAAATTTTAAGAACGATTTATATTTAAAACAACAGTATAATATCTGAAACACACAACGCCATTGAGAGTGTTGTAAAAATCTTTATATATTGATACACGTATAATTACAACAAATCTCTACAGTACATATTTTTGGTAGAATAATATTTCATATTTCCACGAAAGCGAAAAGCTCTAACGCCATTCTTTATCACATTTGAGACTCTCAAAGAGTCAACGACTGGAGATGTATAAAAGAACATCCTGAAATCTCATCCATCTTTTATTGAGTTTTCAACCATGGAATGGAAACAGCTCTGGCTGGAATTGATAAGGCATAGGGATAGGAATCATCAGAAAAAGTTGAACTGTTAACTATCTGTGAAAAACCAATAAAATGTCAGTAAAGTCAACATCAATTACTTAACTTGATTAATCGTCAAAATAATTTAATTAAAATTTGTGAATAAATGAGATTGAAAAATGCGTTTAATTGCCAAAGAATTTAATTCTCGCATTATTTGTTTAAAAACGGTGAAAACCCTATATGGGTATATAACAAAAAAAGTCTCTCTCTCTCTCTTAGATAACTTGTCCTTAATAAAATTTATTACAAAAACTATATAAGGCATTTTCATTTAACTGTATACAAAGCTTGTTTCATCGAAAACTATGTTAGGCAACGTACATATCTTCACTATTTTCGTTAAATTTGACAAATATAATATGACGTATGTCTTATGAAAATTGACATAAATGAAGTTTAATATATGGGCTAAACTTCATTTATATACATTTTCATGCGATTTACGTCGAAAGTCGAAAGGTAGGGCAGTCGAATGGTTTCGAGAATAGGGTCCCTATCAGGATTCGGTGCTTAAGGCTTACTATTAACCTAGTAACAATTTAACAAAACCTAACAATTATACCTGTACAAATTACGCCTTCAACATGTTAATAGTGTCAAGAACAAATGCAAAACAACGAATTAATATTTCATTTTGTGCTAATGTGGAATGCAATAACATGGTGTTAATAGTCCGGGAGGTAGTAACAGAATTGAACGACCAATTTCCTCTCGTTCAATACTTCGTGGAATGCTTTCTTTAGCTATCAGATGAGCACCATGAACGTCAGCTGGAGTACCTGGGCTGGGCTGAAGTTTTTTTTTTTCGTTAGCGTATTGTTCCAACTTTCAACCGGAAGGAAGTCAATCAAAATATTTATTATTTTAACTAAATAAAGCTTTTCACTAAGCATTGGCCTCAAAATGTCACTGGCTTCCGGACTATAATGGGATGCGCATTGACAAGTTGTCTCATTTTTAACCGACTTCCAAAAAGGAGGAGGTTATCAATACGTCGCGTATTTTTTCGCTTTTTTTTGTATGTATGTTACCTGATTTCTTCTCCTTTGGTGCACCGTTTTGAACGAATATGGTCTTGTTTAATATAGTATATATCCGGATTGGTGAAACTTCAAATTTTGGAGAAAAATTCTATTGATAAAGTGATAAAATTTGTGAATGAACACATGCGTGCACGGAAATAGACCAATATCCCTAATATTTTAGTCGATTTTTCGATAACTCCTTATGGATGTGTATAGTTTTTTAACGTTTAATCTATTAAGGAAGATCCTTAGGTGATCTCATATACTTTTCTGGGACGTGCAACTTGCAGTTTTGCAGAAAATCGCCGAAAATTCCAAAATTCTTATCAAAAATTTCATCGAAATGACATAACGGACATTTCCGCATAAATATTTTAGTAATAGTGCGGTAATTTTAGGCACTGGAAGTTTTAATTGCGAATTTGAAAATTTTCTATGTACATCTCAAGCATATAGGTAGTAAAGCATAGTATTTTCGGCTCCTTAAATCAATCAGTACCAAGCTCGTTTTGTTTGTATACCTATTTAAATGCAAATTTTTCCATTTTGCGAAGACGGTACTTTTGGTTGTCACATTCTCCCGGCCTAATAGAAAATTCAGTGACAACACATGTCAAACTTTAAACTGGTATTTGGTGGCTTATAGACAGGTTGTTTAGTTATAGCAAACAAAATCACAAATTAAAGAGGTAGAAGGAGTTGCATTTATATGAAGATTGAAATATAGGACGGACTAGAATGATAGTGGTCCGTAGGCAGCCGTACATACAGGATGGTTGGAATATAGGGTGGACTGGACGTTTGATGGTATAAAAATGTTGAAAAAAATGTGAAATTAAAATTATATAGGGTGATTAAAAAACTGTTATATGATGTGGACATAAGCAAATCATATACTAGATGGTTGAAATATATGCTGGAGTTGAATTATATTTATACAGTGTGATTAAAAAATTATTTCTTTTATAGCCCATAAGAAGTTGCATAAAGTGTGAAGAGGAATTAATGTTACACAGGGCGATAACATAAAATGTTAAAAAGGAAATAATTTATGAGGTAGCCCACAAGGAGTTATATACTATGGTTGAAATATAGGACGGATTTGACTCCGTAAATATAGGCTCGTTTTGTTTGTATACCACGCAAATACCTATTTCAATGAAAATTTTTCCATTTTGCGTAGACGGTGCTTTTCGTCGTCACATTCTCCCGGCCTAATAGAAAATTCAGTGACAACACATGTCAAATTCTAAACTGCTACTTGGTTAGTTATAGCAGACAAAATCACAAACTAAAGTGATAGAATGAGTTGCATTTATATGATGATTGAAATATAGGTAAGGCCGTTTAGCCGTATATACAGGATGGTTGGAATATAAGGTGGAGTGGACGTTTGGTGGTATAAAAATGTTGGAAAATATGTGAAATTAAAATTATATAGGGTGATTAAAAATAAAATATGATATGAACGTAAACAAATTATATACAGGATGGTTGAAATATATGCTGAAGTTGAATTATATTTTTACAGTGTTATTAAAAAATTATTTATTTTATAGCCCATAAGAAGTTGCATAAAGTGTGAAGAGGAATTAATGTTACACAGGACGATAATATAAAATGTTAAAAATTAAATAATTGATGGGGTAGCCCACAAAGAGTTATATACTATGGTTGAAATATAGGACGGATTTGACTCCGTAAATATGGGATGGATTCTACTCCGTCCTATAGTTTACAGAAGGCAGCTAACAAATTTATGCTTGTCCGTGGGCAGTCGTATATACAGGCTGGTTGGTACATAGGTTGGAGTGGAATTATCTAGTTATACAGGGTTGTCAAAAAAAGTTGAAAAAAGGTTACAACATGGCGTAGTCCATAAGGCATAAATATATTTTGGGCTTATTAAGTCAACGCCTACTAGTGCATTTTGTTCGTAAAGATTTACCTGTCAATTTAAATAATAAAGTATCATTGTGTAATGTTGATGCTTTGGATGTTACCTGGTTCTGTCTATTAAGGTTATACATACAAAATATAAAATAAAGAATGAAAACTACCTGAGTTCAAAAAAAAACTAAAAAGTTGAAAATAAAACATTTTTAAAAAAAATATAACCGACTTCTACCTACAACTAAAAAGCTAAAAATAATTATAACAAAATACAACTCTAGCAAATAAATAACACATTCAATGTTCAAAGTCGGTGCCAAGCAGCAATCAAGTTTGATGAATTAGTAGATAAGTACGCAATGAAGGATTTTAGATTTGCTTGTCACCGACTTCAAAAATATACTAGATTGGTAGGTAATTAATTTGTACCGAATGAGCACCTTTTAATGTTTACATTTTTTACTTCATGGGTAGGTACCTAACAACATTGAATGTGTTATTTATTTGCTAGAGTCGGTCAAGTTGTCCATAAGTTACACCATCTACCGACTCCTAGGCTATCTATAAACTATAAATCTTGACAAAACAAATATGTTGTATGAATATGATGTCAATCGTTCTAGTTGTTTAGAATTTACACGTTAACTAACACACTCCGACTACAGCGCCAGGTATTGGATACGTTAGATAACCTATAACCTTTCCCTATAAATATGCGATAAAATAAGAATATTTAAAATACGACTGGTAGTTTCAGAGATTAGCGCGTTCAAACATATTATTCAGCCTATTATATTAGTAAAGAAGTGAAGGCAGAGCAACTGGGCCACGAAATGAAGACATCTTACTTTTGCCAAAGCTCGAGAACAGAGAAATATAATCTTAACATTACCAACTAAGATTATTCATATCTAAGTTAAAGTGTCTACTGGAAGAATTGATATATTTTAAGAGTAGAAATAAATATGTAAATGTTTTAAATTAGCTTTCGTTGTTCAATATTTGTCCGAAAAATATGCAATAATATTTATTATTGGATATTATAATGGGAAAATCGGGGATTCTGTTTACTAGAACTCCACTTTTCTGTCAGTAAAACATGTTAATAATTTTTTTTTGTTTTTAATTTAAGAGTTTTAGTTACATGATTACACTTTATGAAATTAATTAGAATATTGTATATTTCATCTATTCTTATGGAAGAGCCAGCCAAAAAATTATATTACGTTTTGATAACTGTGTTTCTTTAGACTAAGATCTAGTGACCCAATCTAGTGTTTGTTTCACGTAAATATTTTACATAGAGGTATACGTAGGATAGATAAGTGGGTAATCAGGTAGAGGATTTTGCTACAATTTTTATGGAGATCGCTGAGCTGTTGACGGTCAGTGTCAATACAAATTCCTCATTTACGAACCGAAGAACATGATATCTCGCGTCGAACATGAACCTATGCTGGCTGATTAATTCCAAACCCAGTATAAAATCGTCCTCAATCTCCGCTACTAGGACCCTATACCGGATTCTGTTGTCCCCTATCTGTAGCACGACATCTGCCTAACCCTGAATTGACATGGACACTCGCCGCTGACTGTTCTTAACTGGATGTTGTTGTTAGCTGGCCTAATTTCTGATGCTCTCAAAACCCTGGACCTGGCAATGGCCATAGCGGCACCGGTGTCAAAAGTGATGGTGATTGCCCGGTCATTGATGGTATCTCCTGTTGGATACTGTCCTGGTAGCTGGTTGGTGAAGTTTTTTTGTTAGCTACTTCAGGTTGGTGATCTTTCAGGCAGCCTTATTCAGCAGTCACATTGAGAGTGCCCTGTCCGTCCACAACGGTAATATAGTCCTCTGATGCCAGTTCTTTGTGACCGTTCCTGTAGTTTGTTTATTCAAGTCAACACTGCTTGAAGGGATGGTTCTGGTTCTTCCTGGCTAAAGGAAACTGCTCGTACCCTTGGCCTGGACATGTTTATGACGGCCTCTACTTCCAAAGCTCGAAGCAAAGCTTCATTACTTTATGTATGATTCCATAATCACTTTTATGGTTGACCGCTTCGTCGCCATGAATTATTAATGGCATTAGTTGTTTAATTTTGTTTTCAGTTTGTTCTTGTTTTTCATCATATTTCGAAAATAACCCTTCTATTAAATTTTGTTGTTCACTTTTCATCGTAGAAACAAGGTTTTTTTGTTCACTTTTCACCGTAGAAAAAAGGTTTTGTTGTTCACTTTTAATCGTAGAGAAAAGATTTTCTAACGCAACTTTAAGTTCTTCATCAAAAGATTTCACTAACTTTTGTTGGATTTTTCTTGATATGATTTCTCCTTTTTGTCATGTTTGTTCCAGGATCTGAGTTATTTTTTCGTCTAGTTTATCAGTAACCTGTTTGAATATATTTTTGGTAGTCTCTTCCATTTCTGCCATACTTCGAGTTGTAGATATAAATCAATTTACGATGATAGATTCACTAATCGCATTTACCAAATTGCAATAAATTTTGTGGGTTCAAAATCAAGTTAACACAGATATTCACGTTCACTTTCGATTTCTTTATGTACACCAAAAATAATCCACTATTTATTTACTACAGCTGATCGATACAATTCACACGCAATAAAACTGAACTTAAAATAAACTACTCAACTTGTCCTTTAAATACCCATTGGAGAACATATCAGAATGCCATAATTATGTCTTTGTAGGCGGAGCGTTCGAAAAAAAATTTTTCGAAGCCGCCACTTCTTATATCTATCGAAATTTATTATCTCAGTCGGTGGTATGTTTCCGTTTGTTTTTGTCGGAATGATTAATTTCGAAGGTTTGTTAATTTTTCCATGGGCATCGAAAAATGAATTTTATAACAAAATGAATTCGCTGAAATCATTCCTTCTTTGAGTGTCACCTACTCTTAAATTCTGAACTAATGAGAATGAATACGAATGGTACTATGTTTTTTATCCTCATCACAGGTATTCCCATATTTCTTTCTGCATCTAGTAAGGATTTTTTTGGATACTCTCTGAAATATGCTGTAACTTAATTCCCTTCACTTTTCCTTTGTCACCAAATGCCTCTGTTTTCAACTGTGAAAGAGCCGCGTCAGGGTGCCATGAGTGGGAGTTTGTCTATCCAGGTTTCGCAAACGGAAGGCTCACCAGGCTGTTTTAATAACTTTAATATAACCACAAGGAAATTGCATTTTTTCCAGGTTTATACAAAAACCGTTTAATTTAGAGATGTGGTTGTAAGCATAACCCCACTATTTTATGCGTAGAGTTCACTGGCGTTGTGAAAAAACTGAGTTACACGATTTTCCAGAGCATCCAATACAACTTTTTTGAACAGTTCCCAAAGACTTAGGACGCTTTAAGATTTATTCAGGCAAATTCTGGATATTGTTTACCTGGCCCTCTTTGTTTCCAAACAATTATTTTTTTGTGAAGGGAAGTCCAAATTAAAAAAAAAAATAAACAACTTTCAACTTGAGCCCTGCAGATATTTGATGTTTTCAATAAAGTCGTATTAAAATTCATTGCAGATTTCAAAAACGCTATAAAAAACAGGGTGTTCTATTTGAAAAAACAATGTTGGGATGCACGCCCGGTAGAACCCAGTACCTATACCAATTTTCAGTTTAGTAAATGATAAATATTATATGAAAAAAGTCCCAGAATGAATAAATTAACTAATTTTAAGCAACTTTTGTTCCATAAAGTTTTTTCTGAAAGTCAATTCTTTTCAAGTTAATCGCAAGTGAAATTATCGATTTTTGAACCAAAAAAAACCTGTTTTCATACGGTTTTGCCTAAATAACTTTAAAAATATGCATAAAAAAATCATTTGGATCAAAATTGTAGCTTATAAAAAAACAAAAAAAAGAACAGTTTGTGGTTTCTGTAGAATCAATACAAACTTGTTGAAATTTTGTTTATACTTGTCAAAACAAAAATTGAAAGGTTTATCGTGAAATAATTGAAAAACAATGCATTTTTCGGGAAAATTTTATAAATACTTTTTTAAAGTGCTTAAAAATCATTTAATTTGTTTTATTATGAAAGTCTCTAGCATGAAAATTAAGCGAGTTATGACATAAATAAGGTTGGTTTTTTGTTCTTTGACAAAAAAATTACAAATTACCCCCTAAATACCAACTCAGTTGAAATTAATTGCTACCACTTCACACATCACTTGACTTACTTATTTCAAATAGGCTCAGAAAGTTTGACCGGTTTAAAGTAAGTAATTTCGAAATAAATCGAGCCTCAAGAGTATTTTTGTAATTTTGCAAGAAATTTTAATTTTTTTTCAAAATAACTTAAAAACCACGACAGATAGGCAAAATTTTGTACAGTACAAAATTGTAGGTTTTGTTTTTTTAATTTATGTTTTTTGTAGGAAAAAAATAAGTTAGATATGACCGTATAAAGTTTGTATATGGTCCTAAATAGTACTATTAGGCCACCCTTTTAGCTCAAGCCCTTTCAAATTAAAGGTTAAATAAATTTTCAATTTACATGAGCTTTTAGCTTATAAAAAACCTACAACTTAGTGATTTGTAAAGTGGGGGTGAACTGGGGTGGTATGAGGGGGTAATTTGTACATTTCTTTTGACCAAAACAAAAATCCAATCATATTTATGTCATAACTCTCTTAATTTTCATGCTAGAGACTTTTGTAACAAAAAACAAATTAAATGATTTTTAAGCTCTTTAAAAAAGTAATTATAAACATTTCCCGAAAAATGCTTTGTTTTTTTTTCAGTTATTTCAGGATAAATCTTTCAGATTTTGTATTGACAAAATTTCAACAAGCTATAACTCCGTTTTTATTGATGCTACAGAAACTATAAACCCATTTTTTTTGTTTTTTTATAAGCTACAGTTTTGATTCAAATGATTTTTTTAAGGTTATTTACAAAAAACCGTATGAAAACATGTTTTTTTTGGTGGAAAAATCGATATTTTGACTTGCGATTAACTCGAAAAGAATTGACTTTCAGAAAAAACTTCATGAAACAAAAGTTGCTTAAAATTAGTTAGTTTATTCATTCCCGGAGTTTTTTCATGTAATCTTTTTCACCCCCGAGAAGGAGTAGCATCCCCCCACTGGGAAAAAAGCAACCCCCGGTACAGGGTCAACTTTGAAGTAGGTAAGTAGAAATTAGATCCAAATTTTTAGGAAAATGGTCCTGTTTGACAAATTACCCAGCTTTTCCGTTTTTGCCTTCATTGCCTGGACTATTCATGAAAAATGGATCACTAGCTCTCCAACTATATTATGATTAAGTATTTCATAATTAACGGTTAACATAGTTTACAGGGTTTTTATTAATTTTCAAAAAATTATATGTTTGTGTTGCAATTCAACCTAACATTATTGAACGTTTGTGTTACCGAAAATTTAATATATTACAAAATTCGATGACAAACATGTAAAATTTTCAATATTATGAATATTATGAACCACACTTATTTACATATAAACAATTGGAGAGTCTCCAGTTGTTCTTTTCATTGAAGCTTCTAGATGTAGTTTTTAATATTACTTTGTATCAACAATTGCTTTCAAGTACATAAGTAATTTTGTGAGTTGTATTTTGTACCTCATTTAAGAAATCCAATCAAGTACATGAGAAATTCCCACTCTACTAAAACTGTATATCGTAGAACTTTTAAGCATTGCATTGGTTAAAAGTAATTCGAAATCACCGTTCGTAAAATATATTAGAATAACAGTTGTTACGGGTTTTAATTTTCAATATACCAGATACACCTATAAGATGGGAAACATGTACATGTCACATGTTTGTATCATGCTATATTAACCTCACAGGAAGGTCTTGTTGTAAATCCATATAATGAATATTACATCCTTGTAATGCGGTTTCACAGCCAAATATTCTACCACAGGGGAGTTGCCGTAGGACTTCCGCCGTCAGTCTGTTTAGACATAATAAATGATAATTAAACCTTGATGGAGATTGACGTGAAATTATCGACAACTAGGAGTTTCAGAAAACCAGTTCACAGAAATTACCATTCGGGAATCTGTGTGGAACGTGTGTCATCCCTTAATTTCAAATTTCCGTACCTACAATTATTACACATAAAAAACGGACTCGGATTAAAAAGGGAATAATTATTCATTACTCGTAATATGTCTTTATGAGGCGACCCTATTATCAACGTTAAGAAATTTGGCAAGCAGTGTAAGTCTTATTCACCACGTAAGTGAAGAGTAACCATCTACTATGGTTTCGTCCTGGATTCATATCTGTCCTTTGATTTTATTTGTGCAGTCACTAGTTCTGTTTCCTCAGAATTCATTGGTCGAGGTCAAAACTGTTTTTGATTGCCCTAATACACAAGGAGACACAATTGTGAAGAAACCTATCGGATATGTTTTTGTTACAAGTCCAGCATTTATAACGTTGAAACTTCTTTCATATTAGTGTCGTGTAGTATGTTTTATATGGATTTTCAATACAATGATCCTGCAACTGAACATCAGAATAAAACTAGGAACCGGATCTTCAACTTCATGGCCTTGTACCCCTTCCGTACAGAAACGGCTTACCCCAATCTATTTATGGTAGTCGATAACATCTACAGCATGATTTCTCACTGCTCGGATTGTGTTGTTGTTGTTGAAGTTCTAAAGTTGTCCTGATTTGTTCCAGGTTTCCGGTGTGGGATGATTTTAAGATGATTATTTTATTCGAAATAGCTTCTTGAACCTTATCTTAGACTAGAAATCATTTCAATTGACCCTAAAATATAGTTTCAATATACCAACAATATATTCATTGCCGACAAGCGGTTCAAACTAATCAAAATTAAACTCGGGAGATAGTTTCATAATGAAAACTAGGACACTATAGAGTTTCGTTAGTCACTAAAGTCAAACAATACATCAAGCACTGTAAAATATATTAATTATATAAAAAAATATAAAACGTTAAAACCAAAAGATTTTAGTTTTAATTTCATTTTTAATCAACCAAAAACAAATTGTTGTAAATTATACCTTTCACTAGCCAGACATTAGTCACATTTTAAAGTCCTAAATAGCATAATTCTTCTCGGATGTATTACCAAACAAGTAAACAACTTGTGTGCTTGTGTTTATACCATACCATCTTGAAAAGTAGTTCAGTAATATTTATATACCGACATAGAGTTTTTCAATTAGAAAATTGTATCTTTTGGGCATATATGCAATAGATTGCAAACGTTATTCACGTTTTTAAGAAGTACTTACTCTCGGGCATTCTAAAAATTGATTGATTCACAGTCATTGTGCAAATGGTTGATGACCTTTTCTGCAGGACAATGTGTCCGCGCATTAATTAGTCACTATTTTTATAGTTTTTTTCAAAACATGACATATACAACCTCGTTTCTCTACAGATTCGATGTAGCTAAATAAATACTTTTTGGCCGAGGTAGTACATAAATCAACAACACATGTCAAATGTGTATCTGATTTTTAAATATAATAAATTAAATTGTGGTCTAAAATAGATAAGGTTTACCACCGCAGTTGTGCATTAATCATAAAATTACCTTCTATGTCATCCTCCATCGGAAACTGGTTTTGAAATATTGTACTTTTTCCATTAGTTGTATTATCTTCCTCAGATAAGAGTGCTTCGGCTAATTTATTTTTCCAGATTGTTTCATCCAATGGTTCCAAAGGCTTTATGACACTCCCAATGATGAACGGAAAAGCAGCTATCAGAAGAATTTGCCACATCTGGAACAACATAGAATTAAATCAATACAGATTTTGGTAGTAAATATTGTTGAAACAGTACTCCAGCAAGTTTAGTATTTTATATTGGTGTTATCAAAGTTAGTGACCAACCTGGCAAAATTGACTTGCATATTTCTAAAGTTTATAGAGAGCATAGGAATATTATTTATTTTCAAACATACTGACATCACTTAGTTTGGAAATTTATTTATTTATTTTATGAAGTTAGATATTTGCTGCGTTATTGTAATTGTAATATAAAATGTAGGATAGAGAGATACTGAGAGTTACTCTAACCAAAGAAAAGTGGAAATAAACTGTCATCCATAGAAGTAGGTAATCATAAACAACAATACGTTGACTCAGCAACCCAGTTATCAATTAAACGATTCCAATCTCATCGTCTCCGGAGGTTGTGGCATTTTTTTTCAATAATTAATCATTACACCATCATAAGTTACAGACATTGAAATATACTATAATTACATGTAATCAAATTCAATAGAATACAATGATAAAACAAAATTGCTACAAATCTAAAATAATAGCTACATAACCATGTAATCAGTAAATAAGAGGTTATCTGGAAGAGATGTAACATTTAGTCTTCCACTTCGTAATTTAAGTTGTCGTCACATAAGAGAGACCCCATTCCATTAAATATAGTTGGTGCCAAATGATTGTGCATTTTTTTTCTGTATTTGGAGCTAGATTTTTACATTTATCCACTTGTTCGATCCAGCTCTTATTTATATACTCTTTTATTATTGTGTCTGTGCAAATTAACATTGTTACAAAGTCTAATTGTGACGCCGCCTCCTCAAAAATGGAAATTATAATACTACTACACCACTCCAGTGAAGTTATTCGAAAATAACTGAAAGGTCCCTAATACCATGTCACACAAAAAGCCGACACAAAAAAATTATTTTCGAGAGTTTTTTCGAAAAGCAATTGGGTTGCTCGAGAGATAAGGCAAATGCAGAAGTTACGTGGAGCGCCTCCCTGAAGATTTGAAAGACTGAAGACGAACTTGAAGGGCTGTGGAGCTAGAGAACTTGACAAGAAACAGAGAAGAAGATCTTAAGATCTGTGTGAAGGACTGTACTAAAGAGAAGAAGATAGGTTAACAAATGACCTTTTTATACTAACTGAAATGAGGAAGAAGAAGAAGTATAGGACTGAAGAACTTAAGAACTGACTCGAAGGACTGAGAAGAACATATTGTTGACAGTTTTTATCGAGACTCAAGGCCAGAGGGTGAGGAATTGCCCTTTGAATAACGAAACGCGTTAAAATAAATTAATTAAGAGAAAAGCTGAAGAGCTGATTGGAGAGACATAAAGTCGTGAGGAAACAGATCAAGAGCTTAAGGTCTTTTTTGGAAGAATTTTCTCGAAGGATTGAGAAGATGAATAATATTTTTTAGAACTTTATAGGGTATATGAGGCATACCTTACCACGCTGCCTCAGGGCGGGTTGGTAAGGGATTCGATCCCGGGTCAAGTCCTCATATCAAGCTCGAATTTTTATAAAATTGTGTGAGCTGAAGGACTTTCCGACTAAGCCACCGGACCTACAGAAACTTCTTTAATTATCGGTGCAGAAATTAATTATCTTGTAACCCACTGGGTTCCTCAATAGCGTTGCAGTTCCTTTTCCTCAAATTTTCATTAACACTATTTTAATTTCTCTGATTATGATCTTCTGTAATTTGTTTTACGGTTTCTTACTCCCTAAGTTCTTCTATTATATTTATTATTATTACACAAAATTTCTAAACGTTTACTGTTTAAGTGTGTTAGTCCGAATTTGTAAGTTATATTAATAGTATAACGGTGGTGTATTGTCATATACTTCAATCTCCATATTTCCATGCTGATAATTTTCTTATGATATAGACTATCGATAAAAAAGTATGTGTTAATAATTGACAGGTAAAGTTTCTTATTTATTTTTCTAAGCTAAGATATAGTTTTTATAAAAAAAAACGCTAAAATACTTTTTGGAAGATATTCATGTACAATTGGAAACGTGATAAGATCAATTTCCTTTTTTTTGTTTTGGCAAAAACTCAGAAATTGCCAAAAATCGTAGATCATTTGTAACTGAAATATTGCAATTGTCTAAAAGCCCTAAGTGCATAGTGCGGCAACTTTTTTGGTCTTGTTAATTCGAGATTTTATTTTGAAGAAGTATTTTTTTGATTATGCAAATTTCAATTTCTATAAACTCTCAGTCTTTGGTCTATGACCTACATTTCAACAATTTCGTTGAACCCAATAAAAAAATTATGTTTAATGCTTTGAAAACAGTTATGTAACAGAATATCAAAATAGAGAAAAATCTTTATTTGAAAAAAATTCAAAGAAATTCTTACTCTATTGACTTGTATCGTATGGGTTTTCCCTGTTGGTGAAGACTATATAAAATAATGAATACGAAATATTCGTTTTTTTTAGCATATTGCAGTTAAAACACTTTTTAAAATAACAAATGAAAAAATAGGTTGTTATATAAATCATGAGTTGTAATATTTTCACTGAGTTAATATAATTTGAAGCTACAGGCTACTTTTTATGTTGTTGAAAGACTAACAGCTGACGGACAAATGATGTAGCATATGTTTTTTTCGAACCAAGTGCATAATTCACAAACTTGCTGTGGGCTTCCTGCTAATGGACAAGTTCCTCTCAACATAAAATGTTGATAATTAAAGATTAAGTGAAGAAGTACAATATGTATTCCATTGAAAAACAAACTTATTTTGAACATCTACGTCATTATTTCTTCCAGTGTTAACAAAAATAGAGTACCCATCTAAATCAGTTTTTATATCTTTATATTATTCAAGTTAGCCGTATTTGAATCAATAAATAAAGCATTAAGCATCATTTTTTACTGAGTTCAATTAAATTATTAAAATATAAGGTTAAAGAAGATAATGAGTGTTTATAGAAGTTAATATGTTTATAAGTAAAAAGTTAGAGCAATAAATATTTACAGCTTTCGGAAAAAACATGGCTATATCTCAGCAACTAATAAATTAATCCAAACTTACAAATGATCATTAGAATTGAAATTTCAAAAAATCCTTCTTTAAAAATTAACAAGTTATTTTTGTAATAATTATTAACATTGCAAAAATCACCCATTTTTGATTATTTTTCTGAATCTTTCAAGAAAGCAAATTTATATTACCACATTCCAAATTATGTCTTGTTAATACCTTCCAAAAAACAGTTCTAATTTTTCCTTTAAATCTACAGTATAGCATATAGAGAATCATGTTTTATGAAATTTGGACCTCTGCTCTATCTATAAAAATATATAAGGACCCATAGTTATCGCTGCTTACACCTAAAAATTAGTGATATCAGTGTTGACTAATCTCAAGATCTCAGATAATTTATTGCAAATTGTTAATTTGTATTTATCTAGAAGTAGTTAATGAGATAAAAGCTACTAAGATTTAAAACCTGCTGATTTGTCAAGAAATCAGATTCTAGTAACTCAAAACATCATTCCCACAAAATGAAAAACATATACCTAACTTTTTATTTAATTTATTTTCATTATATATCTTTAATTAACTCTGCTATTAATGAAGAGAAAAAATGACCTACGAATCTAACAGTGTTACGAAGTCAAACATAAGCGTGTTGAACATAATTAAACAGAGAAAAAACAAGGAAAAAAATATTTATTTTGTCAAAGAATGGACGTTACTGGCGGTAAAACACAAAAGAAAATAACGTTTTTTTTTTTGTTAGGATTAACCTAATTATTTTTTTACCAAATAGGCTTTTATTTATTTCATATTAAGCTTTTATACCTGAGCATAGTTGATTTCTATATATTTGACTGTTACTAAATACAGCTGAAGAAATTTACGTGTGTTCATAAAAGTTTTATTGTGTTATACTGATAAAAGAAAAACCATGAGAAAAGTTCTCTAGAGTTATCAATTAAACAAATTGCGTTTTAAATCGTCTGTTTTTCTACCATCAAACATTCACATTACCATAAAGTAATTCTAAAGGGCGAATATAAAAAAGAACAAAGCAGTTAAGGCAGTATCAATTCAGTGTATATATACAAAAGTTTCTCACCGAACACGTAAAAAAGTTGTTATGCAAATTATATTACTTTGAAAGGGCATTTTATTCAAAATCAATTATAGAAACTAATAATGGGCAAAAATATTACAAGACAAAGTAAATTAAAATTTGTTGATGTTTAATTCCAATAAAAGAGAAATTAACATTTTCCACAATTTGAACACATTTTTTACACATCTGTAACAATTCCAGTTATATTTACATAAAATAAATATTGACCTGAAAATTTTCTAAAAGTTTTCAATACCAAGAAACTGTGGGTATGACCGAAAAGGGATAAACATTAACCTTTTTAACCCATATATGTCTATAAACGAATCCTTTTATAATTATTAGCTTATCACAAATGGTAGAAATATTTTATAGTGTAAAGTGCATCTGTTCTTTTCCTTTTCCTGTTGTTTGCTAATTGCCTTTCTGATGTAGTGATTGCTATAGCCATTCTTTGTTAGCGTATTTTTCGTTTCCGTGCCTGTTAGAAGTACTAATCGTGATATAAGGAAGATTGCTAGTCCTTGAATTTGTGTTGGATGACGGTGTTAACTGCCGTGAAGGTATCTGTTAGTATATACTGCTTTCCTAAAAAGATATGATTTAAACTTCGGTCTTGTGCAAGGATAATTTACAAAGGATTGCTCGATAGATGTAAATTTTCCCGAAAGCATACGTCACAAAATGGCTGCTAATATTTGCACCGTAACCTTTTCTAATTAAATTGTTATCAATATCACATTAAACAGATGAAACAAAAGCGCCACAACAACTCAACGCACGGTGATACGCTACAAAGTGGCTGTTTTTTTTTTTCGAAAAATTTTAACATTGATCAAGCAATCCTTTGTAAAAGTTGTTTTATTCGATTTCTAGAGTGAATTGTGTTTTATTATGCCTGGGGATCATGTATGTAAGGAAGTTATTGGTGACACTTAACTTTGAGGAAGGTATGTAATTCAATGGATTGAGTACGGCATTCGCTCACACATTCTCTTCCAAATACATAGCCGGTGATGGGGCAGGTCTTATAGCGGCGACGAAGGAGAAATAAGTGGTTTTGAGACTGCTAATCCTTTGATGTGGTGAGGCAGCTCTTTATTCATCGCTATACTACTCAGTGTTTTATCGAATCCTATGTTGGAACAGAATGACTTGCTGGTAAATCGTTTTCTTCCAATGTTATGTTATATATATATATATATATATATATATATATATATATATATATATATATATATATATATATATATATATATATATATATATTATATATATATTATATATATATATATATATATTATATATATATTATATATATATATATATATATTATATGAAGAAATATTTCTCCGGGAATACATCCGTTCGTTATATTGATTCATGTTTGAATCCTGCTGACGTTTCGCCAAGGTCTCACTTAACATTCTCAATGCGTTGTTACGGTGAACTGAGAGGTGATCTGCCTGAGCTTCTTATTTTATATGCCACCGTCGGAGGTCATATCGCGCCTGATTGGTCGGTGTTGACTCCGCCCCCTTTGCTGCCGTGCCGGGTGTGTCCACTTTTCTCGATTTCGATGACTTCTTGTATTAGTCTGGTTTTGTAATGAGTTGTTTGTGCGACCTGTTTGAAACTATCGAAATTGATTTTATGGCCCGATTGTTGTTAGTGTTGGAAAAGGGCCGATGTTGTCTGTTTATTTTTGACAGGTAATCTGTGCTCATCTAAACGGGTTGAAATTCTCCTGTTCGTTTGTCCGACGTATACCTTGTCGCACGTTCCCCTTGGTTTTCAACTTTTGGTTTGGGATTTCCTAAGGTTGTGCCAATAGTCTGGTGCGGTTTGTATGCCGTCGCTATGTCATGCCTTCGGCCAATTCTGTCTGTTGTCCCTTTGATGTTTGGTAAAACTACTTTTGTTTTTTTTTCGGTGAGATCATCGTTTGGTTTTGATTCATGGTGTTATTGTGCTATTGCCTTTTTGATTGTGTGGTTTGTGTATCCGTTTTGTTGTAGAGCGGTTGTTATGTTTTAATTTTTGTGTTTTGTTTATGTCGTCGGTCAGTCGTATAGATCTGGAAACTAGCGTGTTGGCAACTCCCTGTATTTGAGAAGGGTGGTGATGGGATCTGTAGTTTAAGTATCTGTTCGTGTGTGTCGGCTTTCTATATAAGGTGTGGTCGAAGTGTCCATTCTGGGGGTTTTTTCTTACGAGGACGTCAAGGAAAGGCAGCTGGTTGTTTTCTTCAAGTTCTACTGTAAATTGAATCCTTGGGTGTATGGAGTTTAGGTGTTCCAGGAACTTAAGAAGTTCTTGTTTGCCGAAAGACCAGATGCCATAGCTTTGGCTTTAGTTTTGCTGTTTGTAGTGCCTTTTTCTCGAAATATGCCATGAAGAGGTGTGCCACCGCTGGTGATAGTGGGGACCCCATTGCTGCTCCGTCGGTTTGTTTGTATATATATATGTATATAGGCACTTTTGAGGCAGTGTCGTGACAAATCTATTATGAATTGTGGTGGAGGTGTTCATTCTCAGATATTTGTTGAAGTGCTTCTTCTACTGGTATGCTTGGGAATAAGCTTTTAACATCGAAACTAGCTATGATATCTTCTGGTTCTATAGAAATACTGTTGAGCATGCGCGTGAAATGTTCCGAGATTTTAATGTAGGAATCTGCTTTTTCCACAATTGGTTGTATGGTGCTGGCTAGATATTTTTCCAAATTGTATACTGGCGAGTTGAAAGCACTAACTATAGGTCGAAGTGGGACTCCCTCTTTATGGATTTTGGGCAAACTGTAGAGCTTTGGGCATCGACTTGACTTTTCTCTGGGGATCAGTTTTTTTCTGTAGTTCTTCTTCTATGGGTGAATCTATAATTTTGGATCTCGTTGTTTTCTCTAGGTAGGTGGTCGTGTCTCTGGATGATGGTTTGTAACTTGAGTCATTGTCGAGAAGTTGCTTCATTTTGTCCTGGTAGTCAATAGTGTTCATTAGGACGGTGGAATTTCCTTTATCGGCAGGTAGGATGGTGATGTTTTTGGATTCTTTGAGAGTCTTGAGGGCTTTCATTTCCTGTCGGCTTATTAGTTAAATGCACTATTGTTGTTATACTAAAACTCTAGTTAGATATTTCATGATTTGAAGTTATTTGAGAGGAATATGATTCGAGAAAAATCTAACTGAATACAAAATCATAAAAAATCATAATAATTTGATTTTAACTAATGCCAGACCTTACAGAAATTTTCTAAAACGAGTGAATTAAGCTATTACAAAAGTATTGGTCATGACTGATGATTTTGATGTATTTGATGTGGAACTCGAGGAACTTCCGTTTAAAAGATTTTTTCTAGTTCTAATACCGTTGCATTTTTAAAATTCACAGTGTGATTGTTGTTGATGCAGTGTATTGCAAGAGCACAGTTTTCTTTGCTAAGCCTGATATCACCCTTATGTGAAACTATTCTGCTGTTGGGGCTTCTACATGTTTGCCCAACATATGTAGCTTGACAGTCTTTGCAATTAATAGAGTACACTACATTTGATTTCTTTTCATTCGGTGTTTTGTCCTTTATTTTAGTAAATATGTTAGCAACAGTTTTAACTGATTTATAAGACACTAGCATATTGTTTTTGGTGTTAATAATTTTTGTAACTTTTGGGGAAATTTAGTCAATATATGGAATTGGTACATGTATTAATGTGGTATTATTGGAGTTTATAATAGTGTTATGACTGAAAGCCGCCTGCTGTGGTGTACCCATATTTACATCCCGTGGAGAATTAAAGATGAACCTTTTTAGAAAATGATTTGACATATCCAATAATCAAATTGATTTTTATCTTCATGGGATGATTTAAGTGGTAGTTTAGACTTTTACAGGAACTTAATGGTTTTCTATACCAGTCTATTTTCAGTTAATTATCAGAGCCCCTTATTATTTTTGTATCTAAAAATGAAATAGTGCAATTAATATCTTCTTCTTCTAAAGTGAACTGTAGATGACAGTTATAATTATTGAATGTTTTTAATAGATAATCTTTAGAATCTGCTGAGACGCAGCAAATTATGTCATCTACATATTTAAAACAAAGGATGTTAAAATTTAATTTGGGTAAGCAGTCATTGACTAAGTCATCTATTACGTATTGAGAAATTATGGGTAATAGTTTGGAGTCCATTGGAGACCCAAAAATCTGTTTGAAATATTTATTATGAAATGAAAATACGCTTGTATCAAAAAGAAATTTTGTGAGTTTGATAAAATTATTTTTGTTAATGCTAGTGTGTTTTGAAATGGCGGTCCAATGTTTATCAATACTACTTACAGCCAAATCTTATTAACAAAGATCCGACCTCTACAACTCAACAAAAGTCCTTTTATCTGATCTTAAGAATAGCAGGCGGATAGATGACATCTTATGCAAAAAATATTCAATATATAACGCAGTTTGTTCCAGGTTTTATGAATTACCAAAAATCCACTAACCAATTCTTTCATTAAGACCAATAGCTCCTAATTCTGAGATTGCTTTCCTATAGTTGATGTGTGGTCAACGGCTTATAATAAAAACAATCCATTTTATAGAGGATTCTTTTGGTTTTGCGAACACATTTAATGATTATTTGACACCCGCAAATTATAACTTAGTAAGCTTAGATGTTATCTCGTTTTTCACCAACATTCCTGTACATTTGGCTGTAAATTATAATATATTATACATCTGAGACTTGTACAATGATATTTTATTGAGCTTTTGCTGTTCGTATAACCCATACTTAAAACTGAAATAAATTTGACAATTAGTAAATTCCAGAAATCAATCCTCCGATGTAGTAAAAACAACAAACAGGCCACTTTGGATTAGTTTTTATCTTTCTTTAAGCCTAGCCAGATCGTTTGTCGTTAGTGTAGTTTAGTTCAAGTGTATCAAAATGTAAAAATAACAGCAACATATACTTAAATTTACAGTTACTCACGCCCTAGGTAAGTTTATTATAATTTCATCAGTTCTTAAATTATAAAAAGATTTAACTTTTAGCATAGATCTGAAAAAGGCCAAAAACATGGCCGAAACGTCATCAATAAAACATGTAAAATGAACATGAATTTATCATTTTGAACAACTTAATATCACGAAAATACATCAACATATATATATATATATATATATATATATATATATATATATGTATTAGATGGTTTCCGGGAATTCATCCGCGTAGTTGATAACTGATCTCTGCCTGGATCGATGGTAAAATGACGACGAGTCACATCTGCCCTTTTCAGGTCGGTTCGCATAATTCTCGTAGCTTTCTGCTTTCACTTCTAGTTACTCGAATACTGAAATTTTCAGGAGCGCGCTCGGTGTTATATAGGCGCGGCTCGGCGCCTATCAGTTGGCACTGTGAACGGCTGCGTGTGATTGGCCCTTGGCGTTCAGTGGCCACGCCTCCCGCTTGCTAATTAGTTATGTCCGTTTGAGTTGTTATAGGACGGGTCCAGGCCGGTACGGTGTTCAATAGAATTTTCCAACAATTCGATAAGTTCTGGATTTCATTGCGTGCGTTTAGACTGTGAGGCCTCTTCGCTATTTCAATTGCCTCTCTTACGAGTCTTGATTTCTGGTGTTCTATATTTGCCAGTACTCTGGTGTTCTCAAAGTCTACTCGGTGTGACGTCGTAGTGGCGTGTTCCGCAATGCCTCACATAGGTTTTATGACAGTCTGCACATGGAACCTCGTACACCCCCTGTTGTTCTAAAGGGATCCTCGTCTTCGGAGTCCTCAACACCGTGCTTATTTTTCTGTCTGTATTGAAAATAGTATCGATATTGTGTCTTCGTAGAATTCTTGCAATACTGTCCGTGGTACCCTTGACATACGGTAAATAAGCCTTGGTTATTGGTGTCTCAAGCTCCTCGTCTGTTCGTCTCGGTTTTGACTTTAGGACTCTTTGAATATTTCGGTCTGTAAATCAGTTTTGTATGAAGGTATCTGTTGGTGTGAGTTGCTTTCCTATATACTGTATGGCCAAGGGTTCCATCTTCCTTCCTATTTATGAGAAGATCAAGGAATGGCACTTGATTATTGGCTTCAACCTCCATGGTGAATTTTATTTTGTGATGGATGCCATTAAGGTGGTCTAAAAATGTGTTGAGGTGTTCCTTCCCATGAGGCCAAATCACAAAAGTATCATCCACATATCGCAACCATAAACTGGGTTGAAGAGTTGCTGTTCTTAGTGCCAACTCCTCAAAGTTCTCCATAAAAAGGTTCGCTATAACTGGTGAGAGTGGCGATCCCATTGGAGCTCCCTCCACCTGTTTGTATCGTTGGTTCTCGTAAACAAAATAGGTGTTCATCAGACAGTCCCTTGTTAAGTCTACAAGGTGTTGAGGTGGTTTGTATTTTTCTATTATGATATCCAAGGCGTCGTCGATAGGGATGTTGGTGCAAAGGGACACTACGTCAAAACTGACAAGAAGACACTCACGTTGTAAAACCGATTTTCTTAGTATTGCAATGAAATGTGTCGAATTTTTGACATATGAGTCTGCCCCCTCTGTAAACGGTTGAAGTTGTTGGGCTAGGTATTTGGCTAGCTGTTGTATTGGAATCCAATTGAACTTACTATTGGCCTCAAAGGTGCACCTTCTTTATGTACTTTTGGCAACCCATAGAAATCGGACATCTCGATGACTTTTCACGCGGAATGAATTGCAGTTGGAGATTTTTGTCGATGCTACTTGCTTGGATTTTGGCTTTGGTTGTTTTCTCCAGATAAGTTGTTAGGTCAGTAGTAATTTGTTTATATGCTGGATCTTGTAGCAATGTTTGAATTTTGTTTGAATAATCCGCTGTATCTAAAATTACAGTCGCATTTCCTTTATCAGCAGGTAGAATGACAATGTCCTTGTTGAGGCGGAGTTGTTTCAAGGCCTCATTTTCTTCTATAGATACGTTCCTTTTGGGTGGTTTAGACTTTCTTAGAACCTGTGATACATCTTGTCTAATTATTTCAGCGGTGTTCGCATCTAATTTTGAAACTACTGTTTCCACGCCTCATATTATGCTCTCTGTTGGTATGTGAGAGGGAGCAATAGCGTAATTGAATACCTTAGCCAACACGCCAATCGAGGTAGAGTTCAATTGGACCGAAGATAAGTTATAAACGGTTCTATTCGTTTCCAATTGCCCTGAGGTTAGACTGTGACCGACTTTTCCGAGAAAAATTCGTTTTTGGGTTTCTGTTGGAGCTTCAATTTGTTGAATTTTGTCTGTTGTTGCATTGTTGTCAACTCTAAACGCACGCAATGAAATCCAGAACTTTTCGAAGCGCTCCTGAAAATCTCAGTATTCGAGTAACTAGAAGCGAAAGAATAATTAGACAAGATGTGTCACAGGTTCTAAGGAAGAAAGTCTAAACCACCCAAAAGGAACCTATCTATAGAAGAAAATGAGGCCTTGAAACAACTTCGCCTAATAAGGATAGTTAAAAACTAAAAACCGCTATAAAAAATCGAAATGCCTGGTTCTACAGATTAAATAGAATTAAAAGTTTTTCTACTTGCCTACTTACTTCACCACTATTAACTTTATATATCAGTCGTTACTGAAACTCTGTGCCCTAGATGGAATACTAACTACTCTATATGCTAAGAAGTTTAATCTATTTTTATATGTTTGAACTCCATCGTATCTTATAGATGCATTTTTTCTTATAAAACAGCGAATTCAAGGCAGTCCTTTTAATTGCAAGTGCATCTAGGCACATACGTAAGTATACTCAATGATAACTGTTAGTTAATTTAATGCTTAAAAAATTGTTAATGAGCGCAACGAAAAACATCGCCAACATACCAGACCTAAATTCTAAGGAAATATTCCAAATTCTGTTTCCGCCGTCACTTCATAACGATTCAACGAGAATTTCTCATGGAATGATGACAAGCAGCTACCGGCAGCTGTACGTTTTGATTGCTTGACGTGTTTTCCATTGTACAGAAAACAGCTTAGCAAAATTGTGTAAAAGTTATAAACTCCATAAATTTTTAGCGAATTTACAGCTTGCGTTACTTCAAAATAAATGTTTAAAAATTGTTTTGAAAAATTTTCCGAAACCATGTTGTACACACTAATGATTTAAATGTGTCTTCATTATGTAAAGAAATAAAAAAAATCATATATTTTTTGACACCGCGGTAAATATGACCAAAGGGGGCTCTCATTGGCAGGTAGTGGATAATTTCAGGAGTGTTGTGACTACATGTAAACCCAGGAGTAATTCAATTTTTCTAGTGTAATACGGATATATATTGCAAAGCTTGATAGTGTCAAAATTTCTCGTTTTGCTCGAGTTAAATATACTATAATATGAGTTGAATAAAGTAAATGTAACTAAGTTAAAATTCTGGACTCAATATCTTTTGGTTAATAATATTAACATTAGCCATTGAATACATACCGCATACGTTATACCGCAAAATAAAACGCCAAGCTATACTACGTTTTTTTTTTCTAAAAATAACGCTCAACGTGGTTGAAATTTGCCCATAAGCAAACGTCAATATATAACGGATTCGTAAAAATCATGAAAGGAAATCATTATATTACTTTGTCCGTAAGAAATGAGATGGCGTAACTTATGGACATAGGTCAAATCTACAGAAATTAAGTTATAGGGCACATTCCTAACTGCAATAGTTCACAAACACGCCAATAAATGCTTCCGCGTTCTTTACACATCTTTCAACACATCTGGCCAATATGGATTAAAACTAAACAGATATAATATTGCCAATTGTAAAAACCCTCAAATATACCCCAGGTGGGTACATAATTAAGTAAGAAGAACATGAGAAAACCTATGCTAAATTATGCTCCAAGCTTGGAAAATTGTCATCAGTTGTTATAGAAAAGGTATTGCACATGGTGTAGAAGATATACAAAAGAAAATGAAGAAATAACGTACACAATAGAAGTGGAGTACTTATAAAACCTTATCCGGAAACGAAGAAAAAATAAACAAATTTCTAATATTAAATGAAAATATGACACTAGATACAATATAGGAGGATGCCACAAAAAGCAACTGCCAAGCAATCGGAAACAGTGACTGAAAGGAAACAAAAATCAAAAACTAAATACAAAAATAAAATGGTAAATGAAATACAAGATAAGGCTAAGAACATACAAAATTAATATCCAAAGAAAAAGAAAGAAACAAACAAGAACGTAGAAAATATTAAAGTTATAATGTAGGAAATAAATTCAGAAAGATGTAAGATAACATCTAGAATAGAGTAACGGATACAAAAGAGAACTATTGAAGATTTGTATTAGCAACTGTACTCAACAGCTATCAAAAAACTCTACCACAATATCCCAAAGAAACTCCTGACTTAAATGTAGAAAAAATTATGCCATGCAAAATATAACGCACCCCCCACCCCACGACCACCTTGTTAGATATAATAAAGGTGTTCAAACTTAAGCAGACGATATATCAAATACTGCTAGCCACTTTTGTGGATCTCTGCGGGTTTTAAGAAGTATTAGTATATAAGTATTACCTATAGTTTGATCATACAGAAGTATTGTTGGTTCATTTTATTTTTAATTATTATTTTTGATAAATCGTTTTTTCGTAATTTTATTATATAAAGGGTAAAAAACAACAATTCAGCGCCATAATGTCTTGCTAGCAATATTACAATCCAATACTCCGCTTGCAGTCGGACTCCGGTAATCACAGTTAGACAACGGACACGGATCTTGGATGTATCTTTGGAACTGGATGCATATCCGGATCCAACTCCGAATTATGAGCGGACCTACCCATCTCTACTTCCAAGGTGGTATACAGAATGATCTAAACATTTCCCTACTAGGTGAATGGGACGCCGAGGTGCATTGCTGTGAACAGAACATTCCCTGGATAGGTATATTCAATACCGACACACACAGGGAAGGAAAAGGTGGATAAAATAAGGAGTCATTGTGACGCTATAAGATGCACAAGAGTGCGTCCACATACAAAGAAGACCCCGAAGATCTGTAAAAAAGCAGACTAATTAAATTCATCTGCTAAATGTATCATTATCTAAATTCATTCACAATGTTTCATGGAGTCTTAATACTACTTTAAAATATTTTCAAAAATAATGATAGTTTTATTTAGAATATCTCTTAATTGTGAAAAACGATTTATAACATCAGAAAAAATCACTCTAAAAAATAACCTGTAGAATTATCCTAATAGCCGGCAATATAACAGAAGCAAAAACTATTTCACATTTTCACAAATAGATATCCAAAAACCATCATTTACAAGGGTTTTGAAGAACTGTAAAGCATAAACTAATCGCTTGTTGGATAAAATTAGACGTATTGGACACATACATGGAACCAAAATCATATTTAAAGCAACAACACCTTGAGGAGCATGATTACAAAAACCGGATACTCCTGCAAAACCAAATAACTATGTCATATGCGGTGAATGTGGCAATCTCTACATTGGGAAGACAAAGCGACCACTGGATACTAAGGTTAAGGGGCACCGCATGGCTACACAAAGGGTGGAGCTATCGAAGTCTGGATTAGCTAATCACACATGGACCAATTATCACAACATCAACAGGGACAAGGCGAGGGTAATTCACCTGGGAGACCACTGGTATAAAAGAAAATTTATAGAGACGACATACATAATCTCGAACGAAAACGAAAATATAATTAGCGACCTATTAGTTTGGAGATCCTTTTTTCAGACACTGTCGCTACACATCACAGATAATAAGTAAGGCCGCGCTGATTGGACCATATAAAGAACATGCGGCTCTTAACCGGTTTAGGGTATTAATACGACGGATAAGCTGAATTTCCCATCATTCACCTGATTACGATAGCAGATTCAAAGATATTGAAACTTTGTGTAATCAACCAGTTCAACACGATGAAAATCCAAGAAAAAACGAGGAACGAATTATATTGTCTTCCTATTTCAAACTAATTATTTCATACAACTTATACTAAATGACTGCAAAAGCAAGTAAATAAATATTTCGAAATTCCAATATACAAATAATATGGTAGTAAGCGATTCCATCAAAATAATCAACAAAAACATAGTAAGACGTAGATGTAGAAGATGATTGACCTGGGTAGACAAATAAATCGGTGGAAATATCACTATTGGGAATCACTTCCAGACGCAAAACAGAAACACGGGAAACATTCATACAAACAAAGCCAACAAACTTAAAGTAAATTCTTTGCATATTCTGTATGTTCATTACGATTATCTAACCTCAAAGTGTTGTAAATTATATTTGAAACTTATCGGTTGGTCTTTACAGAAACTCTTTTTTTGAAAATAGTTAATATAACAGTGGAACAAAAATTTTATTTAACATACACATTGAGTGACAACAACGTTAGACTTGTGGTTGATAAATATACTTAATACACACTTATTTTTAGAAAGGATAATGGGTTGATTATATAGATAATTCTTTCTTCCAATACATTTATGAAGAATAATTTCTGTAAGAAGAACCAGTATCCACGATATTGCCTTCCTATTACCGTTACTAATTTACTATTACGGGAAAAACAAAGATAAAATGCAAATAAACAGATCTAACAGATTTATTTTCACTGCTAATATCCGTATTGGTTGAAAAGTTATTACTTACTTTATATTTTGTTCTTGATAATGTGTTTGTCATATTAAACCATAACATACCTCTTTAAGACAATATTCTCTAACATTGTTCAGATGACTGATGAATGAACTCGCATCAAAAATGTATTAAACCTTAACGAAATCCATCCTTCAGTAAATAAAAATATCTTTGTACATATATTCCACTCTCCCCTCTCGTCTAGAGATACAGGAATGAATCTCATAGCACTCTGGGGAAAATAAAATGTTCTTCCAAACCTGACCGAAAAAAATCCAATTTGATTGAGGTTTTCCCTAGCCTTTAAAGTGATTCCGACCCAAAACAATTTCCTCCAAGTAATTCATACAAAACGATGGATTAATTAGGAAGTTTTCTGGTCTATTGTGAAAAATTGATTCGAACTTGTGACTCGTATTAGTCGGAGAAAGGGAACGTAAATGTTCCTCCCTGTTGATAAATTGACTTTTTATTGGATTCGACTTATCACCGGAGTTGCGAAGATTTGAAGTGAGTATCTTTATAAATTCGTGTTTAAGGCAAATAAAATATCGGTCGTTTTTCAGAATTCCTCAGGTATTCAGATTGACTGTAAAGAAAAGTATAATTTAGTAAATTGTATTTCCATGGGATTATTGAGAGAATAAGTTTCCATTTTTCATGGAAGTACACGTTAGTCTAAAATAAAAATAATATATCGAAGAATCCTAATCTTAAAAATCGATAAAGGTAGTGTTTTGATTGTGAATCTGCTAAATCCCAGTTAGATATTGGATTTATCTGAGCTTTGCTGCCTACAAAAGCTTAACTATTGTTGAAGGTGTTTACTTTTAATTCGGAATTTTTGAAAAGCATAGATTCTATCTTCGAGCTGAGTCTAGAAAAACAAAAAATGTTACCATGTAATAACCAATCGATATTACGTTTATGAGGGCACAAATGTTATGTTAGATAAATCTTCTACAAACTTAAAGAGAAACTTCAAACTTCTAGTGGAAGACGTTTCAATTTAATTTAATTAATCTAATGCGTATTGTGTTAGAACAAAATTAATATTTCAAAATATCATAATAAATGCCATTCTTGGACAACTCTAGAATAAAATAACTAAAGACGGTGAACTGTTTTTATCCATAGGGAGCAAACCTTATGAACTAGTCAGGTGTGGGGTTGTTCAAAAAGACAACCAATACTAATTTCGCCCTTAATTATTGGCAAACAGGAACGACTAGGTTCAGCAAATAGAATAAGAGAGAATACTTTAATTTTAGTTTTGTGTCTTGTTCTATTTTTTCTGCAAATTGTATATTTTATGGTTTCTGGGATATGGTTGTCTTAGGTGACAATATTATTTCGTGGAGTTTGTTAATCATTGTTAACTCTTGTCTTGTGTTTAATAATGAATAAGTAACTGTTTGCAAAAATACATATTTTATAATTTTTGTATACTTCTAGAATTCTCATTTCATACATTTAACTGCTTTTTTCCTATACCGGGATGACTGAAGTTAAAATTGAGATTACATATGAGTTAGATTACTGTTAATTTCTGTATCGAATGAAATCCTTTTTGGTTAACAAAGCAGTGACTTCAAACAAAAAGCTTTTACCAAGGCTGTAAGTCCTTGTCTGTCCCTGTAACATTTTCATGAAAAATTTTGAAGAATAAGTAATTTTGTCAATAGCGAAGAAACATTCAGTTTGGTGGCGTTATGCTGACGGTATATTCCTACAATTTTTTCATGTTTCATACATTATTAGGGAACGAGATAAGACATTCAGTACAATACTAAATTAGATACTTCATTAACAAAAACAGATGTTCAATATAACGTTCGGAGAAAATCGATTCTTACTAAAAGGTATATCAAAATATCAATTTTATCCATAAACAATTGTTTATATGAACAACAATTTACACTGAAAAAATCAATAAGGAAAAAAAAGTCACTTTCATGTAATTGGGTGACAAGTTTTTTTTTATGTAACCTGTTACTAAAATAAATTTGGTATTATTAGGATAAGTCTACAATATTATTCAATTTTGTTTTCATGTTTGGTTTATAGCACCTGTAAAGCACTTTCTAAACCCTTAGGATCTTAGGTTTTCACTTCAACTGAAAAGTGACTATGTTTTGTTTTTTCCGTGTATTATTTATCTTTATAGCGACAGTACACTGCTTAACTTACTAGAAGCCGACGAGGAACTTGAGCCGTGGTTACTATACAGGCCTTTCATTCAAAACTAGCCACCCAAAATAACTTACAAAGGGGTATCATGTGATACCACTTTTTAAAGGTCTCTTTTTTGTCAAACTTTTGACACACAAATTTTAAAATCAGGTTATTTTTTATAGAGTAATGACTTAGAGACCCTAAGAAATTAAAAATTTTGAATTGTGATTGAAAACAACATGAGTATCAATACCGAGATAAACAAGTGAGAAAAATCCCTTAAATGTTTTTGCTAAAGATATTTGCGACGGCAAATGTAAACAATTTATTATTAGTGGGTTCTTTGTATACTGGTCATCAAATTTTGACAATGGTTTATTTATCACAAGAAAATATTTAAATAATATTAATTTATGGGGATGAACGACGCGGTGAACGCAGACCTGCTCATGTTTTTCATCAGAGACATCCATATAAAAATATTGGGCTTCAGTATGTGTTGGATTTACTTCATAAATATCAAGAAACTGGAAGTGGGTGCAATAAAATTGCCAAGAATTTTATGTCATTTTGCCATGGATTCTCAAACATTAATGCCAAAACTCCCCAGGTTAACAAATATTTCCGTCAGCTGTGCATACTACGTTATACCTAAATAAACTCTTTTCTTACAAAATACAGCTTTTACAACAGCTTGCTGAGGATGATTATAACAGAAGATTAGAATTTTGTGCATTAATGACTCAAAGGTCAAATGCAGTCCCAAATTTTATTACAAATATTTATTTTTCTGCCGAAGCAGGTTTTTGTTTAAATGGATTTGTCACTAAACATAATTGTAGATACTGGGACAATACCAATCCACAAGTTTTTCGGGAAGAGCACAACCAACATTTTTAGAAAATCAATGTATGCCCCGGAATTCTCGGAAATAAAATTACTGGTCCTTGACTCGTGGAAGAAAGTTGAACTGGGGATTTGTATTTTGACTTATTTGAAAATGGGATAGATCCCCTTATAACCGAATGTTGAGAAAACTAAATAGATCAAGATGGAACTTTGTTGATAGACGAAGATAACCTATTGGTTCAATAGGACGGAGCACCTCCACAGTATGCCTTGCCTGTACGAAATTGACTTGATGAGACATTTCCAGATAAATGGATTGGAAGGAAGGGCGCTATAGAATGGCCAGCAAGATCACCGTACCTAACGCCCCTTGGATTTTTTATAGAGACATCTAAAAAGTGTTATGTATAAAACTCAACCTCGCGATATTCCTGAATTTAGACGTAGTATAGTGGAGGAGTATGAGCGGATTACACCAGGCACGCTTCAAAAAATGCGGGAGGAATTCGAGCTGCGACCATTGCCTTACCAACAATGGCGGACATTATGAAGATGTAATTTAAGTACAAGGTGTGTACAACGGTAATACAATATTAATAATGTAATGACCCCGTATGTTGTCCGGGTTAGAATAGCACCATGGTATCTAGCGCCTGTCGTAAGAGACGACTAAAGGGGCGGGTGTCCGCTGACCCACTACCTAGCCTTCCTTCCTTCCCCAAAACCCGCACGGGATGATCTGGTTTAAATCATTTCATCTGGGAAGTGACACCCCACGGTTCCGAGTTACCCGAGTCACCAGGGTCAATTGGTGACACCATCCATGAAAATGGAGCTACGGAGTAGATGCCTCGGAAAAAAGCCGCTGCCTGGGGATCGCCAGGGCATGTCTGGAGCCGGCGCTGGACATGACATCATGCGGGACGTCGGTGGAGGGTGCTGAGGAGGCGGGCCCCTGTGTTCCAAAAAGCTACAGCCCAAGATTGGACTAGGACCATAAATGAATTTATAATGCGCACTTTTTACAGAATTACGAACCTTGGCCAGGATAAGACTGGATATTGCCAAATACTCCATCAAGAATTCTGTCGTTAGTACCCATAATACTCTAGGGTACCAAACTAGTTTCCAAAGAATATAAAGGATAAAGTAATAAAAGGTTATTACTTTATCCAAATACTTTAAATCTAAAGAATTTTCCCAATAAGTACACAAGTTAAAGGTAATATATAGGATGGAGTTTTTTTGACAGGGTGGGTAGAGGGAGAAATTCTGAGATGAAAAGTCCTTGGACATTTTGGTATTTGACCCACCGTTAATTAGTTACTAGTTAAATAACGTGCTAATGAGAACAGCGTGTAAACGAAATAAAAAGTGGTGGGGGAGTAGCCTGGTAGCAGTTGCAAGTGATAATACAGTTTTATCGGAATACATATTTTATTACTTTGGTGAAAGAATTTACCGTTTTTTCTACAAAAATGTAATAACGTAAATCAAATAAGACAAACCAGATCAAAACACATTAGCTATTTTATTTAATTAATAACTAAGTAACGAGGGGTCAATGCTAAATTTCCAAAGACTTTTTACTCACCCTATATATCTAAAAGGTAAAGGCTTATCCTAGTTTTTTCGGAAACTAATAATATGTTAGTAAAAGAAACCCCAGTGACCCCAGCACGTCATTCAAAAATTATTACTCTCTAATATCACACAAATAGTATCCTGCCAATAAATCGAGACTGCATCTCTCCGTAGTTGTATTCAATAAATGTTTACCTTACAATTTCTAAGTCTACCTTGCTCTATTCTACTCAGTGCACACGACAAATCTAACCATTAGAACCGTAAACCTCGTAAACTCCGTCACCTATGTAAAATCCAGGCATAGAAATGGAGTTGATTTCATTTTAATGTATCCTCTGTATCTCTCGAATGCAAACTAAGGTGTATTCCTTACATAATCCAAATTGAAAGCGTGACATGGACCCTTTAGGTACGAATAATAGGAATAGAGTGTCAAACGCATAAAACGGATTTGCCTTTGACATTCCCAATTTACAATAGAAAGTAGAAGCAGTTATCCGCTTTGGGGTTATAACGTCGTTATCCTTAATGCACCGATACAAAATCATACTATGCACTATATTGACTTATACTACGTACACAAACAAGATAATCTGGATGAACTCTAATGTTGTGAATTGTGTTGTTTACTTTCTAATTTAAAACGTCTGACAGTTGTCGAGAGAGTAGAGAATTTAATGAGATTACGAATCAGGAAATAAAATTTAGTTAGCAAAATTTCTGTGTAACACTTCAACAATGTGATTTACCTATAAATACTCGATGGACTAAGATGCCGAATCATAGGATATGTTCTCGAACAGTTTCCTGTTCGAATAATATCCTCACCCTTTCATAAGCTAATAATAACATATAATGTGTCTCAGAATTCAACGTGAAGCCGAAACCCAGGAGTGGACCAGTTTATGACTAAATAAGTTAAAAAATCCGAATATTTTTTAAGAAATAGGTACGCACTTTCTTGAAAACGTCCAAAAGAATACCTTAGACTACAGTTTTCAGTACTATATTTACACTTTTGAAAAAATGACTGTTGAAATGTTTGTATTGGTAAGTTAATTAACTATTCTATAAGGTACAATCCCAAATTAAACTATGCTTGTTTAGACATATAAAATAGTAAATACATCACCAAAAATGTCCTTTAAGAAAGAGACATACAATCTAAAACAAGTCCTGCTTTGGGTTCAAGATATTTTAAACAATGACGCAACGAGGGGCTCATTTACGACGTTTTTGGGATGTAATTGGTATTAACCAAATAGCAATTTTAGTTAATATGTGTTTGGTTCAGACCATTTAGGTCCAATTAGAAGCGGTAGATCGTTGATAGTTTATGACTATTTAATACTAATATTTAGTTTGGAGAAATTAATTAATTAATGCTGAAAACCGTGAGAATGATCATTTCCAACCTTTAAAACTTAATTTTTTCGTTCAACTTAACCCAAGGAACCTCTACTACTAATAGTTATGTTACAATTTTTAAACGTTTAATTTTTTCATCTCCTACTTCTTAATCGTTGGTTACAATTTTCTAAATTTATTTTATTTACAATATGTACGAAGATTCTTTATTTAAACGCCTCCATTCATTTCTGTTTGTTCTTTCCTATCGGTTTTGTATTGATTATTATTTTTGGCATCCTGGCTCACTTCATCCACTTTACGTGACCTAGCCATCTGACTCTGGGCTCGCCAAATAAGTTGTCCAGTTCTTTATTTTTTCTTCTTACCCACACACTTCCCGTTGTTATACCTCCCTAAATGCTCCTCAATATATTCCCATCGCTCAATCCTATCTTCTGCTGTTTTATTAAGAACTCATGTTTCACGTCCATATGTTACTTTTTGACGTTGTGACTTTGTAAGCGTGTGGAAAACTGAATCGTCACTGTTTCGAGTGCCACTAGTCCTTACCTATATGCGGTTCAAGAGGGGTGGGCTGTTCCTATTCATTCGTTTCAACCAGTCAGCGTTTCTGTTCTTAGGCTGCTCAACGTCCACCATCGTTAAGAGTCACAGTCAGTCAGCAGTCATAGAGATCACTTCGAGTACAGTCCACGCTTACCTGCAAAGGTTAGAGATAGGGGACGAATACCCGAAAAGATTAAAGTGCTGACTATGTAGTCTTGATACCACTCAGGTGAGTGGTATCAAGAATTCGAGCAGAGAAGTGATTTTTAGAATCCACATATCCGAATAGTTTCGTAAAGAAGTGAAAGCGACAGAATGACCGGAATATTGGAACTGGATATCCAACAGTTAGAGGAACTTATAGTTCACGTCACTGAGCTTCTCGCGGAGAGGAAAGAAGAAAGAAGGAGAGAAGTAGAAAGAAAGAGAGAAGAGGAAAGAAAGAGAGAAATGGAACAGATGAGAATAAAGGAAGAGACGCCAATGAAACAAACAAGACAGGACGCTATAACAATCCTCTAGTGGAGAGCGAAAGCAGGAGCAAATAAAGGGAGGCAGGATCCCTCCCATAGTAATGAGGGATAAACAAAGATGGACGGAAGTAACGAGGCTTCTGAAAGAGAAAAAGGTTACAGTCACGAAGATGAGCGACACCCCATATGGAGTAACGATTTTTGTAAGGGCAAAAGAAGATTTCATGACGACAACAAGGATAATGGACGACAAGAAGATTGCATACCACACGTACGCACTCGAAGAAGAAAGAATGGCGAGAGTAGTACTCAAAGAAGTACCGGAATACTTAGAGAAAGAATACATCAAGACGGAACTAAGCGAAAAAGGAATAGAAGCGTTCAAGATAACGAGGATGATTTGCACCATTAGAACTGAGAGGAGAACAACAAAGAAGATACCAATGGCGATGGTTATTGTGCAAGTTGAGAAAACTGAAGCAAATAAGAAATCTTCGGAGTGAGAGATATGGGGGGTTGTCGTGTCAAGGTAGAGACCCAGAGACCGAAAACCCAAATAGGACAATGCTACCATTGCCAACGGTTCGGGCATGGACGATGAAGATGCACGGCTCCACCTCGTTGCGTGAAATGCGGAGGAAACCACGAGTTAAAAGACTGCAGGCGACCGAGGGACCAAGAAGCGAGATGTGCAAACTGCGAAGGACACATCCAGCCAGTTACCGGAAACAACAGGGAGGCCAATACTTAACTATGCAACATCAGCAACAGCGAATAGGAGTAGCAACGTGGAAACAGCAGGACAGAACTTCCTTACTATGATGGAGGAAATGCAGAAGTTATACCAATCATTCATGGAGGTGACAACGAAATTAACCCCGAACCTGAATGGATAAGAAGACCCCAACAACACTGAAAATAATGAGCTGGAACGCCAGTGGGCTTCAAAATAAAAATAATGAACTAGAGCTGCACATAGAAGAAAACAATATATACGTCGCACTAATTCAAGAAACATTTCTAAGGGAAGATGACAACATCAGAATAAGAAACTACACCATAGATAGAAGACACGGCGGAGGAGTATTGATAGCAGTGAAGAACAGAATCAAGGACCAGGAAGACGACCCTTACCCTGTGTAAAACATCGAGAAGGCGGCAAACGAAGTGGAACTGAAGGACGGTCAACTAATACAATTAATCAGCGCCTAGAAACGACCAAAGAAAGAGATGACCATTAAAGCCGAAGGTCCTCGGAGGGGACTTAAATGCGAAGCACACAAATTGGAACTCAAGAATAACCACAGCAAGCGGCAGGAAACTACAGTACCACGCAGAGAGGAAGTAGTAAGACGTAATCGGATCAGCGGGCCCCAAACATTACCCAAGAGCAGGAGCATTTCCGAGTATACTAGACGTATTCATATTTCAAAACACCAACATGGACTACGACATCGAAGCAATGCAGGAATCATCATCAGATCACGACCCGATGACACTAACAGCAAGAAGATGGAGAAACGAGCAACCAACTAGGACGGCAACAAGACCAACTGGTATGATATAACCTAGAATGGTCGGGATCGATGAAGAGGCAAGAGCAATCAGGGAGGAGATCACAGCAGCACACGAAGCAAATACGACGACGACCTGGAAACTAATCTACACAGGAGACATCCCGAGACAACTGAAGGAGGAGATCAGAGCAAGAAATAGGAACAAGAGAAGATACAAGATAAACCTAGATCCGCGGATAAGACAAACAATCAACGGACTGAGCAACGAGATAAGAGAAGGTGCTTAAGGTGCACAGAAGTGAAAAATGATCAGCAAGATAATACAGGACTACTTAACAGGACGGACATTCAGAATCAGGATCAACGACACTACATCGACCGAGAGGAGGATACGAGGCGGAACGCCACAGGGATGACCACTATCACCAACACTGTACAGCATATACACCAGCGATATACCAAGAGGACCAAGGCACACAAGGACATACAACATCTATGCGGACGACACAGCAAAAGCTACAACATCAAGAAAAGTGGACCAAGGGTAAAGTACCTGCAACAAGAAATCTTGGACATGGAACAATGGGCGAAGATATGGAAAATAGTTCAACGCGGGAAAAACGCAAGCAATAGCCATAGGACGAAGTTGGACCAACCAACCACGAGACTAACTGTAAGAGGAAATCACATAGGATGGAGTCAAGACGTCAAATATCTGGGAATACACAAAGACAGGAAACTCACGTGAGAGAAACATATAAAAGAAACTGTGAATAAAGCCAAATCAAGGATAAGCCAACTCAACTCGATGAGAGGAAAAGGAACATCTACGAAGCGTCAGAGAAGCCAATCATCACATAATGGAGCCAGTATCTGGGGCAACGCACATCAGGAAACTAGAGGCAGTACAAAACAACGCACTAAGAAGGATAACAGATGCATCATGGTACTTGAGGAACTAAGAAGAGACTTAGAGATGACCACAATCAAGGGAGAAATAACGAAGGGAGCTAAGAAAAACATAGCCAGGTTGGAACATCATATGAACCCCCTGATGCAAGAGCAACCAATTACGACGAACATATTAAATACAAGATGAAAACACCACGGCAAGCCCTACTACAAGAAGACGAACCAACGGTGAAGAGAAGAAAGAGAAGAAGACTAAATAGGATAGGAAATATTAGGGAATAGAACAAATAATATCTTAGGGAAATAAAATATCTTTAGTAATGAAATATCTTAGGGAATTAGCATTATATAACTTTAGGGGGAAATGTACAATTATTTGTAGTTGTAGGAGTAAGAAAATTTTGTAAAATTTTAACTGTGACAATAAAGATATGGTAATAGCTCGTCATTGGGATATTGTTCATTGGATCTCATAGAAAGTTCTAAAAACTGTCTTTTTATGTCTTTTTAAGACAAACAAACATACATGAGAATTCAAAGAACTTTCACAAACATTTCATACTTATCTTATATTTAGAAGTAACATCATATACCTCAATGGAGAGGAAGTACCATCAAACATCAGGACATTCGAAAGGCTGTGGACAAAGGACATCACTCTAAACTTGCTGCAAACCTTCGTCTTATATAAGAACCATATCAACGGAAAGTATTCTAAACACGTAGAAGGAAAGCCCTTCGACGTGAACTAATAAAGGTTGTCAGAAGAAAGCTAAATAGTGACGATATCAACTTGTTCAAACTCCGCAGCAGCCTAAATAATACCATCTATCCGGAAGTGTGGAACAACTTCGACACTTTAACTGAATACAGGGTGGAAATAGACGCTGAAATCAAGACATCAAAAAGAAAAGATAAAGAGACTTAAACATCAACAGAGAATAGAGAAAACAACACCATAAGGTGCCTCTTATCTAGTTCACAATCTCTCAAAAAGGAAATTAACACCAGCGGAAATAGCTGTTCTGTCGAATGTTTTAAACTATGCAATATTTCCCTCGCAAATACCAGTGATATAATTGGTGGAAACAACAGAAACAAAAACACCTGATCAGACGACAGAAACAATTCTCCAGGAGGTAACAAACATCTTAAGAAAACAGAAAACTCCTAAGCGAAAAATCAAAGAAGAAACCCACGTCTTACGAGACCTGAAAAAAAAGACAATACCAAATGTTCCAGACCTACTAGACGAGTCTTATAAACTCTTAAAATACAAGCAAGTCCAGTAAATGAAGAAATTCATAAATAAATAATCTCAAGAGAAAGTACATTAAACAGCAATTCTAAAAATGAATACGCAAAAATGTCCAATGCGGTCTTTAGAAAAAATAAGAAAACCCGTCATAGCATCAAAATTATTTTCTCTTAGCAAGTAGGTCCGCCATTATTTTCTCTTTAAAAAGTGGTGTTTTTACGCAAATAAAAAATATTCACAAAAAGTTATTCAAAACGTCACAACATATAGAACCTTTTAAACAAATATCGAGGTTACAACCTCCGAGCTTTCCTATAAAATGATTCCAATTAGTAGCACATTCTACCTTGAATAAGTAATTATTATTTTTTATTATCAATTATTATCAAGAAATTATTACATTGTTTGTCTATAAGCATTAAAACACTATACATTCGTTAAATGGGAAGTTGTAGAACATATTTTTTTAATCCAGTTTTATAGCCAATATATGAGTTTAATGATAGAAAACGTAACAGCAAATTTCCGAACTTATACTACCTCATGGATGGGTTATAAAGTCGTCATTAAAAAAAATATGTGGAACAGCGGCTCCTATAAAAAATTTATGTGATGGTTAATGCCTTAGACTGTCCCTCATCCGTACAGACACCAACGTTAATAGTTGTTAGGGTTTATTTTTTGCACAATTAATACTTTCGGCGTGGTAATTACTGCAATTTCTTCCTAGCGGACTATGCAAACCCATCAATTCCTTGCCCCAAGTCACGCTATTGACCTTTGGTGGATGGGACAGATCGATCGAAAAACACCTAAATACATGATAATACGGTAGCTGGAAGAAATGCCTAAGAACTACAATCAAACCATACATTTACTTATAAAATTCTCAAATAATATTAGTCTATTTGTAATCTAGCACTCCACTGAATGCTACAGAAGAGCGTGAACTAAGTTCAGAATATGCAAAGGCGACTTATTAAATTGAAAGAAATAAAATAACCTAAAAACAAAATATTCAAATTCAAATTCAAAACCAAAATCAAAAGTATTTTAATCCACTAGGACTATAAGAAATTAGGATTCAGCGTACTGAACCTCAAAAATTGCCTAAATTTAGTACATGCCTGACTTTGAAGACTAGTAGTTAGAGTTCTTTTGGCTCAATTTCAAGACTTGGTAATAAGAATTAAAACTTAAAAAAATTAAATATGACTGAAAATTGTGTGAAGACATCCACAAATAGTAAGTCTTAGATTAACAAATTGTTAGAGCCCAAACTAAATAAAATCAGTATTTTCTAGCAAGAATGAGTCAATAACAAACAACGCACAAGTCGTACAAACTAAAGGTATTGGAACAAAATTCTTCAACCAAAAGCGAGACCATGACACCCCATTGTCTAGAAGGCCGACGAGAAATTTGAATAGGCGCACAAATACAGACAATATTGTAGATAGAAGAAAAATTATTAAGTACACTAGAAAGAATAAGAGTTGTTTGAATTAAGTATCGTTATAGGTTAATTAAAATAAAGTGGATTAATAGTTCAAAGTATATTTTCAAAAGTATTTGGGTCCAAGTGTACAAAAAAGTAGTTTGATGCAGAAAATATGGATAAGTCAAGCTTGGAAACATATGTAAGAGTAATCGAACTACTTGAGAAAGATTTGGAAAGAATTTGACAGAAAAGCACCGATCAAAAAACCAATAAATTCAAGATTGACTAATAAAATCATTGAATGAATAGCAAAAGGTTGAATCAGAAAATACAGTCAAACCCTTAGAGGAAAGGGGCGATACGAAAAAAACCTTTGAACAAAAATTTCAAGAATAACAACCAGGCAAGTTCACGCCGATAAGGAGTGAGATTAAAGTAGAACTGCCGTTAGATGAAACAAGAATCCGGCATAATGTCCTAATATTAGAACTGGGTATGTACCTAAACAGCCAGAATGGCACTAACATTGCGGTTCTAATAAATATTGTTGTCATATTTTTCAGCAGTATTCCCGGCAGAATCGAGCTATTATTCTTGACCAAATACAAAATACACCCGGACATCTGCGTTTGATTGGTACAACCAAACCGCAAGTAGCAGTGTTTTTATTCCAAAGACGGTATCACTAACATTCCACTGGAATCGAGATTTTGAGAACGTTTAATCACTGAAAACAACTACATGTTCTAATACTATCCTTACATTTGCATTTTCAACACTACTCTTACCAAAATCAACCCAGACAGACTACGCCATTTGCTTGCTAGAACACCAATTCTGGCTACCAGCAATGGCAGCATGGAAATATGGTACGAATTATAAGCGTATCCAACGAGCTAAAGTTCGGTGAGAAAACCTCCAATGAATCAAGCTTAAGTTATCAAAAGAATCACTGATATTGGGTCCGCATCCGAGGGATACCCATGACAAGTATAAGAAAGAAATAACAAAATAAATAAAGGGCTGGCAATTCAAGCGAACTGTATATGACACGCTGACAACCAACAGCTTAAACAATAGTTAAGATATTTAAAGATTTGATTTGATTAGGCGCTACTACAAAGTTTACCTAGGCTTTCTATATTTCCCAACAATGGTCGATCTTGTAGATTGACTCATTGTACTTTATAGTTCTCATTTTGGCGTTGCAATAATTCGATTTTAGTGTTGAAACTGCATTGTTTGAACCCTAGTATACAAAAACATATTTGTTTACAATTTTTATTTAACATATGTTTAGAAGTATTGCTGAAATAATAAAATAGCGTCACAATTTTTTGTCTGAATCTTGTTTATGCATTATAATGTTCACAGTAATTTTGTACTTAATTTTATTCAAATACAAAACATATAATTTATGTTTACCCTCTTGCCAAATGTTTACGTTAATTTGTTAAATAAACATTGGTAATAATTTTAATAACAACATGCTTTCTTACAATAACACCCGTTAAAATTATATGTATGAATTTAAGTGGAAGCAATTACTTAGTATAGGAAAAATTATGCAGCATTTACTTTCTTTAGAATTTCACTCAAAGAGAAGGTTCTATAGACAAGGAAAATATTTATAGTTTGAATGCCTGCATTTTTAGTTACACCTGCAAGGGCATACCACTACTGTTTTCATATCAATTGCTATAAAGTTTATTTAAAGGAAAGCTTCTTAACTGAGGCCCATGCTTACACATGAAAATATAAGAGTATGGTAATGAAATGCAAAACTCCATTTGTTTCGACATATCGATCCGACACCACACTACCTTAATGTCTAAATACCCATACTACTTATTTTTTCTGTGTAAGAAACAAAAACCAGATAATATCGTTCGTTTATGGAAAATTAATAACTTGTAGTAAAAAAATCAAATATAACATCCGATTAGTATAAAATACCTGCACAAAATTTGCTTTTCGTTCTAATAAACAATATCTTTTTGCGATAATTTAAATCAGAGCACAAAAATTCATAATTATTGCTAAGATTTTAATTAGAAGTAAACTATTTAAATAATAAAAACCAGTAAAAATACGAAGTTCTTTTGTTTTTTGCTTATATAATGAAAAGTAGTGAATGAATCGTAATGCCCTCTACAGAAAAGTTGTAGAGGATTAGAAATCCTTCTTCACGAGTAGCTCAGGTCATTTACGGAGAAAAAGACCTTTTTTATCGATGCGTTTTTGTTTTATAACAAAAAAAAAACCGCGAAAAAAGGGTATCAATGTAGTTTTTTACATTTTACACAACATCCACCTATGAAACCGTGTTTGCTACTATGGGTACTTTTGATGAGAAATGAAAAACCTAGAAAATGAGCTACTATATGCTCAATTTCGTTAATTGGTTTCTTAGATAATGGAATCTTTATCCGAAATTCAAAAAAAAATTATAGCTGATATATTTTTTTATACTATAGTTAAAACATTCTTATTAACTGAAAGGGTAGATCTTCTCACACCCAATTCCCTATCATTATGAATAAACCACGGGTGAAAAGTAGAAGAGTTGATCTCACCTCATCTCACTTTTTTTAAATTTATAGTATAAATACATATAAGTACTGAAAATATTTAGCGATTCCCTATATTTTTTCTGCTAAGGGGTGGAACCTGTGTAACTATATCCTTATAATTAGTAATCTTAATGCAAATTTTAATTTTAAGCAGACACATTTAAAGTAGGTTCCTTTGTTTACACTTTCAGTACATTTTATATTTTATTATTTTATAAAAATGTAAGGCTGATCTTCGCATTTTGCATATTATGATTGCTCCGTCATTATTATTTGTGGCTAAATGGGATTAGGTATTTTATTTTGCTAAATTTATTACATAAATCCATATTATCTAAGAAATATAAATATACACTATCATTATGAATAAACCACTGTTGGAAAGTAGAAGATTGATCTCGACTCCTCATCTCGCTTTTTCAAAATTCAAAGTATAAATACATATAAGTATTGAAAACTATTAGCCATTCCGTATCAATTTTTCTGAGTACATTCGAAGAAATGCTAAGGGGTGATACCTGCGTAAATATATCCTTATAATAAAAATCTTAATGCAAATTTTAATTTTAAGGGGACATATATTTATATTTCTTAGATAATATGGATTTATGTAATAAATTTAGCAAAATAAAATACCTAAATCCCATTAAGCCACAAATAATAATGACGGAGCAATCATAATATGCAAAATGCGAAGATCAGCCTTACACTTTTATAAAATAATAAAATATAAAATGTACTAAAAGTGTAAACAAAGGAACCTACTTTAAATGTGTCTGCTTAAAATTAAAATTTGCATTAAGATTATTTATTATAAGGATATATTTACGCAGGTATCACCCCTTAGCATTTCTTCGAATGTACTCAGAAAAATTGATACGGAATGGCCAAAAGTTTTCAATACTTATATCTATTTATACTTTGAATTTTGAAAAAGTGAGATGAGGAGTCGAGATCAACCTTCTACTTTCCAACAGTGGTTTATTCATAATGATAGTGTCATCCAGTGAGCTAATATGACCTTTCAAAAAGATAGAAATTTTGCAAAAACTACCGGGGCTACAGTATTTATTTTTAGAACATGAATCGGGTATGAGAAGGTTTATCGCTTCAGTTAGTAAGAATGTTTTAGCTATAAAATAAAAATATATATACGCCAGCAATTATTTTTTGGAATTTTGGGTAGAGATGCCATTATCTAAGAAATCAATTAACAAAGTTGAGCATATAGTAGCTGATTTTGTAGGTTTTTCATTTCTTTTTAACATTGCCCATAGTAGCAAACACGATTGCATAGGTGGATTTTGTGTGTATAAGGTGAAAAACTAAATTGTTACCGATTTTCGCGGTTTTTTGTTATAAAACAAAAACGCATCGATAAAAAATATAGAATTTTATGTCAATTTGTCATGCTTTATTATTAGAACAAGTTGATGTCGGTTTTATTCTACTATTAATTTTGTCATGTATTTTCGTAAATGACCTAGGCTAGAGCTTTTATGCCTACATCCTGATTGGATCATTTTTTCAGAGTATACTCAGAAAATATGGTCAAAAAATGATTTTTTTTTTAACATTTACAACTTTCTTGTAACTAATACTGGAATATTAATCATCGTTAAAATGATAATATATTATGTTAAGTTTATATGGGCTCACGATGGATACTATTGAATAGGTAGTTTTTGAGGAATTGGAATTTAAATAATTAAGAGAGATATTTTACACATCCCACCGTATTAACGAGACTAGTCCGACAGGGATATACTATAGATATTTTGAAAGTTCATAAATTCCACTTCAATTTCTGCATCTTGAATTTTGGCTATAATGCCGAGAAATTGGTTTACATTCATTGTAGATATTGCATTAAATATTAGAATATGCGACAGCCAGTAAGCGGTGCACTGACAACAGCTGCCAAGGCATATGGACGGATCTAGAATTTTCTTGAGGTGGGGGCACGAGATGAAAACTTGTAAATTGTATTATTATACATTTTTTCTCTGCAGTTTATTACGTTTTGACGTAAACAACTATTACATGCCCATATTGGCCTATTTTCCCATTGGTTTATTAAGTTAATGGTTACCTGTATACAGTTTACTGATATGAGTTAAATTACTTATCCGCCACTGTCAAGACATTGGAGGAGAAGTAAGGGTCCATCGTTTAAACCAAATTTCAAAAGCAGTGTTAATAAATTTTACGGCACTATACCAAAAATCGAAGATATACGAAGTAAAGTGCACTTTATGAGCTTTCAAAAGATATTTTGCATATCGCTATCGAACTTTCGTAGTTAAGTTCTGCAAAATATTTCTACAAATTATTTAACTTGCAATTCTACAAGATCTACTTAACATACAATATCAATCTTTAGCGTTATTCATCTCAACGTAATAAGCTATCATTAAGAGGCAGATTAAGGTTCCAGCTGTTACTACAATCAAATTTAGAAATGCTGCCATCAAAATTTATAAACACTAATTTTGAAGAATTTGTGGTTCTCTACAATTTTTCTATTGAAGGCATTATGAACATATCATTCCTATTTACTCTAAAAGGAAAAAACGAAAATACCCCATACTTTTTACTCCTACGAGTTTGCTGTTAAAATTATGTCAGTTATGTGTTATAAACTATTATTTACATGATGGATTATACGGTTTGCTGTTGAATTTTATGCCACTTCAGAGTCTCTATTGACAAGTGTATCAAGTTTATAAGTAGTAGCAATACGACAAGGATGACAAACTAGAACTCTGCAAAAAAGTTCAAGTTAGATAGATGGTAGAGACAAGGATGACAAACCTATCCCTAACCTAATAATATAATATTTTGTTAATATTTGCCAATTTGGGGGGTTTTGATGCATAGAAATTGATTGGTTAGAGTTGGGAAAAATCATATTGATGCAAAATTGAAATATTAAAAAAATCAGTAACACACACAGTGATTTGATGGCCTACTTGAGACGGAAATTACTCTTTAAAACATTTTTTCAATACAAATTTTATTTGTATGTTCTGAACATGTAGGTAACTATTTAATGCCTGCCTCATATTTTTTTTAGCATTATATGTTTACAACTGGACCCTTCAAGTTTTAAAAATGAAAAATAGTAGGTTAGGCGATTTTTCGGTAGGTAAAACCTTAGAGTTCGCATGTTAATTTGGGGCATACATTATCATATCGTGCCTATAAACAGTGGCTGATATAAACTGGTTGAAATATAAGACGGTGTAGAATTATAATTACAAGAGTAGTTCAAAATATGAAATTAAATGTTTTATTACATGGCTCGTAAGCAGTTGCATATGCACTAATATGCAGGGTGCTTAAAATATAGCCTGGAATGGAATTATAGTATACAGGGTGGATAGAAAAAAGCTAGAAAAAATATTTATATTGGGTAGCAGTGTGGTTAAAAAAATAGTTTCCATAGCAAATGTCCGACTGTTTGGATATACGTACAAGAATGTTGAAACCTTAAATTTACGAGTAAAGCTCTTTCACCCAGGTAGTGCGGATTAAACTAAAGTGTCCAGCTGAAAGCATTAAATTACAAGTTCAAGAACTGACTAGAGTGTCGCTGGTGTAGAAAGAGGGTGTGATGTGAATTCCTACAAATAATATAATATTAATATTATCTTGTCAAACTATGTTTTAAGTGCTAATACGTTACAGTCGCTACACACAATCATCTACTGTGCTGCAACTTCCATCTGCAGAACAATTGGGGTCGCAGTGAGACCAAAACAAGACCCTCCCCAATTTACACAAACACCTCGAATACCACCTTGGCAAAGAAGACTTGAAGGGAAAATCAATTCTCTTCGGAAAGACGTTGGAAGACTGACCGAGTACCAACGAGAAGTCAGGAACAACAGAATAGAAAGGCTTGTCAAAACTATCATTGACAATAACCGAATACACTCCCAGTGGGATGGAGAAAACATCACTTCTCAGCAGTGTCTGGACAGTCTACGACAAAAGGTCTCGGTCTATACAAGTCGATTGAGAAGGTACAAAACCAGTAACCAACGGAAACTAGACAACACACTCTTCCGAAAATCAGAAAAAGGGTTTTATAGAAAACTTAACAACAATAATAATGAATCCCCTAGTTACCCCAGTAAAACAGACATCGAGAAATTCTGGAAAACACAGCTTTCCACAACAATCTGCTATAACTTCAGGGCAAGCTGGATTAATGAGGAGGAGGCTCCATCTCAGAACTGTGAGGCCATGCAACACCAACCATTTACAAAGGAAGACACATCCAATATAATGAAGCATCTCCATAACTGGAAAGCACCAGGACCAGATAGTGTACAAAATTACTGGATAAAGAAACTGTACGCAACCCACGAAACACTAACAGCCCTTATAAATGACGTAATTACCCACCCACACAAGATGCCTAGTTTCCTTACACACAGTCACCGGTCTTTTTTTCAACCAAGGCATGCAAAATATATTTTTCTCCGAAATATCTAAGAGAGATATTCTAAAAACTTTTGGCGTTCTTTTTAAAATCACTCTCTTGCTACATCAGCGCCACCCTAATTTAGTGCCTATTGACAGACACTTTTTTTAATATGTTTGGATTTACCTATATAACAACAACTATTTTTAGGGTTCCGTATATACAATATACGGATACCCTTATAATATCACTCAGGATTTCTGCCTCTGTCACATCACAGCCATTTTCTCCTAAACTACCTACTGGACGGAAGAGGTTGAAATTCGGTACCAATGTATAGTTTGGTGACCCGATAAGGAGTACATATCGTAAAAGAAAAAAAAAAGATTTTAGGGGTACTTCTGGGGGAAAAAACTAAAAAAATCGACCGTTCCCCCCCCCCTTGATCTCCGAAACTACTCAGCCTACAATTTTGAAAAAAATAGCAAATATAGAGCGTTGTCCGAACTTTACAGAAAAATTAAGGAGAAACCATTAATATTAATTTTGGGGAGCAAATTATAGAATTAAATAAAAATTTAAAAATATTATTTTTTTTCAAAGCCATCATGTAATATATCAAATGAAAGATCTCATTCTGAGGAACACAAATATATTTTTTTCATAATTAAAAAAAATTATTTAAAAAGATATTAACGAAAATATACCAAAATTTACCCATTCCCCCCTCCTTATCTCCGAAACTATAGAAAGTAAAGTTTTGAAAAAAAATAGATTTATAGGTTCTGACCTGAAGTTTACTGGAAAAATAAGGAGAAACCTCTACTTTTAATTTTGGGGGGCCAATTACAGAATTAAATGGAAAATATGAAATTAAAATTGTTTCTAACCCATCATGTTATATATCAAATGAGAGGGCTCATTACGACGAAAACAAATATATTTTTTTCAAATTTTTAAAAGAAATTAACTAAAAGATAATAACAAAAATATAAAAGAATTTACCCATTCCCCCCCCTTATCTCCGAAACCATAAGCTGGAAAATTTTGAAAAAAAAATGGAGGTATAGCCCCTCACCTGAACTTTACTGGAAAATTAAGGAGAAACCCCTAATATTTATTTGGGGGGGGGCAAATTATAGAATTAAATGGAAAATTAAAAGTAAAATTGTTTCTAACCCATCATGTTATGATATGATTAAGGTACAACTCAATTGAAAATTTTAGCGTATTCTTATCTCTCTCTTTTTTCTCCCTCTCTCTTTCTCCCTATCTAATTTTTATTCTTTGTCTATATTTTCCAAATATATTTTAACTTTTTTATTAGTTTTATTATTTGGACCACTTTCTATAAATGTAACTAATTCACTCTATTTTGCATCCACACTCTATATGCTTCTGTGTATTGGTAACTCCTATATAACATATTGGTCTATCATTTTCTGAATCATACTATACAATTATAATTCAACTCAACACAATATTACAACGGTCCTGATATCTTTAAAACCACCCTGTATAAGTACAAATCCTCTCCACACTATTGACTCTTTCTACTTTTCTATTGTTTAAATTATTCCTGTATACCAATGATTTTACTTCGCCCCATATCTACCCTATATAACACAATTCACCTTTTTGAACCACATTTTATGACTATAAATTTACTCTTATTTCAATCACCCGATATATGCAACTGCTTCTAATTTTTTTTTTCACCCATGTCTATAATTATACCCCGTCCTACGTCATATAATTCAAATATCCTAACTGCTTATTCTTATAAAACAAATTTTTGATACATTCTCAATAACAATAATTTTACCCCACCCTTATTTCAAACACCTTGTCTAAGCAATTTTTTATGTTCCAAACTGTAAAACTTTTTTAAACCGCCCTGTATAACTGAAATTATACTCCACCTTATATTTCAACAATCCTATATACTCAACTGCTTCTGACAATTTTTAAAGCCTTTTGTATAACTGTAATTATTCTCCGTTCTATAACGCAAATATCCACTCTATATAACTATAGTTTGGCTCCACTCTTATTTCAACCACCTTGTATACGCAACTACTTATGTACTACCCAATACAATATTTTTAGAACTAGAACCACCCTGAATAACTAATCCATTTCCAACTGATATTTCAACCATCCTATGTATACAACTGCTTATGTACCACTTAATATTACATGCACGCACGCACACACCTTCAACAGTATTCCACACAGAAGAGATCTTCAGAATAACAAATTTTCGTTTTAATAAGCTAATGGGATATTTTCTGTAATTTCACGCAACTGTAACTTAACTTCGTCTCTAAAATAAACTGACTTCAAAAGTACCAAAATGAAAATCATTACAAACACCCTGTACGACATACTTTCATGGCATATCTTGACATTTAAACTAGATATTGTTATAAAATTTTATCCACTCCGTCCCTGGCAAAAGAACATAAAAACATAAATTTCTAGAGTCGTCAAAATGAGCAAGGAACTGTAAATCTGGACGCTGTGCGAACAAAGGTAGAACTACCAGAAACTTCTTCATACGGTATATAAAGCAATATCAATTTCAGTAGAGTTAGTTAGTTTAGTGCGTTCAGCTTATTTTGTTGTTATGGTTTCGATGTTATTGTATAGAATCGGCTGTTGAAAAATTTGATGTTTTACGTGTAAATCAAGGTTCTAGAAAGTGAATATTAGTTTTAATTAAATTAATTAAGTGAACCCACGGAGTTTATAACAATATTTATGATGAAAATTTGGCATTTGCCATGATGTTTACAGTTTTTGTGAATATATTTTTCAGATTTTCAGAAAATTGGTATGTTTTAGGTTATAGAAAAATGTACGGAATCAAGCTGGAACTTATATTTGTATAACACAATTTATAATATTCAAATTGCGTGGGCAGTTTTAGAGAAAACAGTGAAGATTCATTGAAAATCGCTGAAATCCAGTCCCTTATTTACTTTTTTTTCTAATATTCTAGAAAACCGTAAATCTCATGTTATAGACAATTATAAGGGACCTTTCTGTAATGTTCCTTAATATAATGCAGTTTAAATCATTAAAATTGCCCAAGCCGTTTTTGAATAATCGCTCTTCATACATAAAAAAAGTTGTAGACGAATTGATAACCTCCTCCTTTTTAAGTCGGTTAAAAAGAAAGAGCAGATGGCCTCTATGCTGTATAAGTATTTAACATAGTTAATTTAAGATTTCTAGAATATCCTTCGAAATGAAAATTATCGTAATTTGTTGAAAGGTTTAGTTGGAGCTAAAGTGAAGAGATAAACGGAAATAAATCTAATTATGATTTTTCTCCTCTAATTCTTAAATGAAATGCTCTGAAAGTACAAATTAATAACTACAATAACTGAATTTGTAGACGCGAAATGTAAGTATCGACTCGACATTAGGCATTTTCGGAGAAACTAGCACACAGAGGTTCCGAATCTTTCATTGATGTTATCCCCTAACTTAGGAGTTACCTAGGGGTTAGAATGTCCCGATAAAAATTGTCAGGTTAACTTTACCTGTCAGAGATATTGAATACTCTCTTCAAGGTGCCATTCATGTGTGTGGTGGTTTCCCCCAAAAATCCTAGATATCGATCCTTACTTTTCGCTTTTGCATATTTACCGATATGTATCAAATACATGAATAAATGTTCGAGAGGACATTCTCTTGGGGGAAGCGCAAGTGATGAAGGATCCCGAACAGAAACAATATATATTATATATATATATTGTCATGCGTACAAAAGAATTACACCTCGAAGAGAGTATACAATTGAACTGTTAAAATATGCTAAAATTCTTCAGAGCATATTGTAATATGCTTAAACTCGCGCCTGAACTATTTCGAAATAGATTGAAATGGTAGCCAGGATTTGAAGTAAGGATTCCCGGCGGGTTTGGCCAGTTTGCTGTCATTTTGTTCGCATGAAAAAATCTCTATTGAATGGGGTATAATGCCTCCAATAAGGATAATCTCTTTCCATTGGAGTTTCAAAAGAAAATATAGTAGCATTACCCTATGATAATTGTTGAATTTCCATAATTGTTTTACTCTTGATGTTTTGACAGCATATATGCTTTGTTGGCCACTTCCTGTTATACTCTCCTTCTTTGGAACTCTCAACACCGTTTGTACTTATATACTCACTAACAAAGAAATCGCAACATGCAAAAAGAGATGTTTAAGTTTAATATTGTTTTGGTAAAACATAGATGCTATATCAGGGTACATGATTAAGATGTGGTAAAGTTTGAAGACTGTTTTTACATGAAAACTGTTTTATCAATTAACATTGTAGTCGTTTTTTGAATTTTTTTAATTTACCGAAAAACACACTCTTTGATGGAACCAAAAATCGATGTTTAGTAATATTTAAATTCCAGGAGTACGTGTACTCCAAATGTGTCGCCAGCTAAGTTAATTTGACAGAGGTCGATTAATAAGTTTACGGGAGCGGATTTTTCATTTGGAGGAATCGCTAACCGCACGAACTACTGATATGAGATGTTGTCAAGCGTGGTTTGATAGTACTCAAATATGGAGAAGAGTAGGCACGGTTGTCGAAATGGCACAAATGAAGTTCAAGATCGATGTCTAAGACTTATGGCCTTTAGAGAGCTATTTTCGACAACTCGAAATTTGGCTGAGTGGTTAGAAAAACCACTTCCATCTTGTAACCGTCCGAACAATTTACCGCTATATAAGGTCTTTTGGACTGCAGCATTATCGACCCCATCTTGTGCTACTTCTTATTGCTGTGCATCGACGGCAACTACTACAGTGGTGCGGAGAACTACAACATTGGAATGTGCAATGGCATCAAATCGTCTTCTCTAATGAATTTCAAGTTGAATGACATGTACACCGAACAGGTGGCGTTATGGTATGGGGTGAGATGGCACATGGAAGTAGGTCATACACATTCTTTATTCAGTCAAAAGTTTACAATTGACAAAGTAAATAAAAGATATTTCAACCATGTTATTGCCTGGCTGTGTGGCATTACAATGTTTCACCAGCAAGCTGGGAAAAGGGGTACCTTAACTAACCTATATACTAAATATTTTAAGTGTCAACTGTAAATAAAATATAAAGTTACGGACATATAATTTCGAAACATTAAATACAAACAAAACACTAGTATAAAGCAAACAAAATCATTGAATAACCAGTTCATAAACAGTACAGTAAACAACTAAACCTATCATTAACACAATGTAAAGTAGAAGACAATTGAATTATCGTAAATAACAAAAATGTTTTTTTTTAACATGTAATTTGTCGCAGATAATTGAGATTGACCTAATTCGTAGAGAAATAAAAAAAAATTAATAGGTCAAAAATGTCAAAATCCATCGCCCCATTAGAGATCGGCCGCAAATCGACGTCGTGAGCGAGAGCAACTCAGTCGATTATCTTATAGGAATATCAGACATGCAAAGAAGGGACGGTTAACGGTTCAATAAGCGAAATGGATGTTAGTGAAACATTATTTGTTAATGCTATTGTATAAAAGAAGAATATACTGAATGATAAGGTTATAACAATTAAAATAGCAATAATAAAAGTTAAAACGAGTATAAATTAGAATCGTAATAAATAAGCAAAGGGGATACTCAAATCCAATCTAACACAAAGGGCAGGAATTAATTACCTCCATACCGCCCTACTAAAAAAGTTGTGACAAGCAATGGATCCTATTATGGTGCTGTTAATTAATTGTCTTCTTAGAGTGACGGTGTTAATATTAAGAGAGTCTAAAAGCGCGTCATTATTAGAACACCAAACACCTCGAGCACCGACAATTAAAGGAAGGACCTTAACTTCTGTGGTCTTCCTGGTAGTTAAAACTGTATTAAGAAATTGGGGGTCCTCATAATATTCTTTTTTCCTCCTGAAGCCGTCATATAAGGATCGGGGACCCTCCCAGTGAACGCCTACGTCTGCAATGATAGATTTTATTCCCTTAGTAAGGACAAGATCGGGAACTTTAAGAATCCCGTTCGGGCTTCTGATGTGCGGTTCAACCTCAACTTGCCAACCTTTTTTTGTTGCTTCTCTCTGAATTATTTTGTACAAGTTATTATGGCGGTCAATTCGCTTTTCATGCGTTATGTAACAATTTTGAAGTATGTGGCAGTTTGATTCATTTTTGTTACATCCTCCACGGCATTTCCTTGTAGCTGGGTCATTGAAAGGAAGGTCACAGGAGGGTAAAAGGTTTGCACGTAACTGCACTGCTCTGATATAGGTCTTCGCCGTCCAGGACGGAGGAGGGTCGGATAGCCAGTTGCTACAGATGGAGGTTGAGGCACATTGTTTGAGTCCGTTTCCGGACCAGGACGTGTCGAGATTTGATGTTAGATAGCTATTAACATTACTGGTAGAGGGAAATACATTAAATGAGGAGAGCCTGTCGATGTGCTGGTGTGTGATTAGTTTGGTTTGTTCGGGAAGATGAACGTCGATATTTTTCAATCTCTTAACAAGAATGCATGGTATTTTGAACAGAAATGGAAAAACACCAAGGCCTCCACCTCGCTTTGGTGCATGAATGAAAAAATTGGAAGTGGAAGAAGGACGGTGAAGGACGTTTTTAATCGCCCGTCGAATTAGGCGATCTGTCTCTTTGAGCAGGGCTCTAGTGATATGTATGTTTTGTAATGCACTAATCCAACGCGGGATAAGGAAGGAAGTTATGAGGTAAAATTTTTGGGGGGCTTCAGAGGTGCACGAAGAATATGGGATAACTGGGTTTGAAGAAGATTAATGGAGGGAAGTTCAACACCCGTGAGATTGTACCTGAGACCAAGGTATTTTAATGAGTCCATACCTACCTGTTGGATGGGTTGGCCACCTATAAAAAAAAGGCTCTTAGTCACGCTATAAATCTTTCTCTTAGACGGAACGACTCTGAGCGATAGTGCAAAGGATTTATCAGTATTTAAGGTAATCCCTGACCGGCCGAAGAATGAAGTAGTCATTTTCAAAAGGGCATTTGATTCGGGTGTGGAGCTGGCAAGAAGAATTAGATCATCTGCGTAACTAAGACAATTACGCGGAATGTACGCAACACTAGATGGAAAGTTGGAGCTTAAAAGATCTAATAGCTCGTCGAAGAAGATATTAAAGAGACAGGGCGACAAAGGGTCGCCCTGCTTGACCCCGTTGTTAAGATTAATAGATATTTCGGTTTTGTCTTCAGCCAGAATGGTAGTTTTAGCACCCTCAAGGGTTTTCATAATATAATTAATCAAGTTATTATGAACGTTAAGTCTTGTGAGGGATTCTTTGATTCTACACCTGGGGATAGAATCAAATGCCGCTTTAAGGTCAAGGGATATTACATCAAGAGGTTTAGCAAGAGCTCTTGCTTGTTTTATAACACCATTGAGGATGCTGTTATTAATGAGGGTTCCTTCCCTTTGCATAAACCCCTGCTGGATACTGTTTAAAGGAAGTTTCTTGAACCGCCAGCTGAGGATTTTATTGAGTGTTCGCAAAAAGATGGATCCTATAGTTACTGGCCTCCAGTTCGAAACAGAGTTGTGGTCTTTATTTGGTTTCGGAATTAGAACGGTTCTCGAGTGTTTGATGGATTCGGGGATATTTTGTAATAGGAGGATTGCATTTAATAGCAGCCATAAGCGTTCACGCGGTATTGCTTTCATGTCCTTTATACTGAAGTTATCTGGTCCTTTGGAGAGAGACTTGGTTTCTAGAATGGCCTTATTTAGTTCATCTATCGTTATAGGTTGGTATAAATTGTGGCCGATGTTGTTGATTTTAAGAGATGGAATGTAATCTCTCTGTTCGATGTTTTCAACTTCCTCAAAGATTTTACAGAAGTGAGATTTAATATCAACATTAGAGGGTAATTTAGTGTCAGTGTCTAGTGGTAGGTTATCAATAATTTTATTGGCAAGACTCTTTCTGTTTCTTTTGTAGAGATTTTGACATAATTTATACTGTATGGCTCTATTGTATTTTTTTCTGTAGGGTCCATGAAGTTGCTTATGAGAATTATTGATGTTAGGTGAGTTTTTATTACGTGTTTTTTTATTTAGAATAGTGGTGACCCATTTGTCAAACAGTTCATTTTTTTCGTCATCAGTTGCAGTAATGTCGCCAAGCCGAGCAGCCAGATGTTTATCGGCGGCAAGGTTCAATGTCGGGGCAGAATCTCTAAATGCTATCATAATAGGATCGGGAGGAACAGGAGGAGGGGGGAGAGCTGGTTCAATAGAGGATGTATTGTTAAGTTGGGGAGTATTGATTATGGATGGAGGGGAATTATCAGGATGAGTGGATGTATTTAACAACAGAGTGGAGGGGGGAATTTCAATAGATAGTGGGTTATGAGGTTGTGGAGTGTTAATTCTTGGGGGAGATAAATTATAATGATGAATGGATGTGTGTGTGAGCGGGATAGATGGAGGAGTTAGAGGGTTGAGGTTAGGGATAGAGGAGAAGAGTGAGGAGGAGATAGCTAAAATGCTGGGATACTCTATCGTGATAAGAGAATTGGGATCTTGAGTTGGAGGGGGGGTGGATGGGGGTTGGGGAGAGGGGGGCGGTACTTGTGAAGTTGAGCCACCTGCTTCTTCGACATCGGCTTTGATAAGGACTAGGAGGTCCTGGTAAGACTTTCTCCTTCTTTTGTGCTTGATGGCCACTAAAGTTATTTGCGGGAATAATTCAGCCAGGTGTTTGTTGGCCGCCCGTCCAGTGTATCGTAGTTCAGCTCGAACCAATTCTAAGACTTCTTGAGCTGACCATCTGGGCGATTTCGATGCTTCTTCTTCCAATTCGCGATTATATTCAATAGGATGAGACTTAGATATATGCAATCTCATCCCAATGAAGGTTCCGAACCTTTCCCCGCATAGATTACAGGGGAATTTGCGTTCTTCGTCTGTAGTCTGTAATAGGCGACAGTACCTGCGCTTGTGATTGTTCAAGTATTTTTTGCAGGAATATGATTTACCACATAAGCAGATGAATTCTTCATTATTGTTTTCCATCGCAGAGTGTAGATTCTAATTTAAGTAGAGTGTAGAACAGGGGCATGAAAAACCAAAATAGAAGATTAAGCTTAAGTATGTATGAATTAGCAAAATGAGTTGACACTTAAAATGGGCATAAGGGGGAAAGAGAAAAGATAAAACAACCGGGACAAATCAAGAATTAATATATTTCTTTGATTTGATAGGTATTGATTTAGAAAAAGGCCGGCGTTATTTAGGCTCACAGCATGCGCTGGCAGATAGACATCAAAAGTGTCAGAAATGGTGGGACAGTTGGGGGGGGGGAGTGCTGGTGTCAATCAAATATTGAATATTTGGCTTAACTAAGTAAATATTATTATAACCGAACACAATTGGGACGACTTATGGTCTAATAAGATGTAAGTAAGAATCTCTGAGGTAGAATTTAGGAGTGCATGTGTATTCCAAATGATAAGGGCTAACAACGTTTAAAAGAGCGGAATGATCTCTCGTTGTACATAGATAAAGAAAAACATAAAGCAGTATTATTATATAATTATATAAAATATAGATATTAAAACGTAAGGCAATTTCAGTTGTGTTTATCCGAATGCTTATTAAATTTACCCAATGTTCTTTTAAAACCTATATATCTCTATAAAGCAAAAAGTACAGCAGTAATATGATGTAAGTACAGATATAAGCAATGTATACATTAATGTTAATTACATCTCTTACTTAATATTCAAATTGTTAAAGTCTCATATATCAAAATATCCAATGATAATTATAATAATAAGGAATTAATTATATATGTGTGCGTGCAATATCTCTTTTATTCAGGTATGAAAGCGAAAATATGAATACAAAAAAATAAAATCAATCCATATTGCTAAGTTAATATTATTGGAGTAAAAATTAGAGATATTTTATTTCATTTATCATATCCGACAAGACTGTCGTCGAATGTTTAGTCTGATACTAAAAGAGAGAATAATTTTTTTTTTTTTTACCGTAAAAACATTAATTTTTAATCGTTAAAATATAGCCGGCTTGCCACTATGTCAGATTTAAACTGATTCACAATTTTCAGAAAGAGAAAGATTACACTACTCACTGCCCTTATGTTGAATCAATCCACGATTCATCAGTAGAGGTGTCTTCCATTATAGGATCGATGGATTCATTGTGTGCCTCCTAAGTCGTTAGAATCACAATTGTCGTAGTCTTTGTTGGAGGCAACATGACATCGCAACGTTATATTCAGGAAGTAGTGGAGCCATATGTACTAGCTTACGTTAATCGGCTCATGGATCCCATATATCAACAAGTTAATGCTCGGCCTCTAATTGCTTTTGTTAGTTCACACTTTTTTGGAGAAACCAATGTAAATCTGTTGCCATGGCAGCCCAGATCCCTCGATCTTTCGCCCATATAACATGTTTGGGATATGATCTGAAAGGCTCGGAAATTTACCCCAGACCCCACTTTTGAGGTTCTAGCTTATAAAATACAGGTAGCTTTGGATAGTATTCCTCAAGAAGAAAGAGACCACCTTATTGAATCAATGCCAAGACGTGTTGAGGGGTGTATAGATAAACGAGATGGACAAACACATTATTAACAAACTTAATAATAAAGACATTTAAACATCTCCTGGGTGTAGCGATTTCATTATCAGTTGGTATATTTAGTGAACTTTGTCCATCTTTTTATTAGTTGATTGCCAAGTTCCAATTATCTGCAATTATTGAACAAAAATATAATGATTATACCGTGTAGTGTTATTTTTCTTGGTCATTCCCCGATTAAGTATATGAAGCGGTCGTTGTTAGGGTCTAGTGTTTTGTTATTTGGTTTTATAAGTATCATTACAATTTTTTCATCACCTTGGATATTTCTTTGGTTCAAACTAGTACCATTTATTTGGCGATCTTTTTCAAAAGCGACGCTGGTCTTGCAACTCTTAGTTATTCTCGTTGGACGTTTTTGATTGTTACTCTTTACTTTTTTGTATGCAATTTTAGATGTGCTTATTTCTTTACTTATTTGTATATAATGATGGCGTTCCCCTTCCATACTAAAATCATATTTGTTTAAGGACATTAGGAGCTATTTTATATTATAGGATTTCACGTTAAAGGTTGCGAGGCGAACCTTATTATGCAGTCATCATACAAAATAAATATAGTTTCAAGACACATTATACAGCAAATCTCACGCTTATATCAGTTCCTATTTTCGAGATATTAAATTTAAAACATTTGAGAACCTCATTATTTTTCATCTAATTCCTGAATTTTCCTAAAATGAAGAATATTTTACTTTCTATTTCGATTTCTGCGTAACACAATGTAGCCGATAACCCATAGAACATATGGAACGCGAAGGTTTTTATTAGAGAAATAATTGTTAGAATAGGTTCAGTAGTTCCAGGCATCATCCACACAAACTAACAAATTTTACCTTTTCACTTGTGTTTTAAAGGTTTCTTAGGGTCGCAGAGTGATATGAAAGTAAATCGGTAGCTTTTAACATATGACGTGAAAGTGAGAGTTATGGGAGTTTCGTAAGTAATTTCCACGGAAGATAATTAGAGCGAGGTAGTTATGTAGTTCTTCCGGCAGTTGTAAACAAGAACGCTGTATTCTAGAGAAAGTAGGACAACACTACGGAGACACATTACAGATTACACCTGTGCAGTTTTTCCAAAATAAGTCACAAACTATTATTACAAGTATATTCCCAGAACATTTAAGATGTTTTGTCGAGATACATGATTTTACTTTCTTGAATCTTGAATAACGGAAAACATATTTGAAATATTATTTTTTACTGTAGATTTTGTGACAGAACTAATTGAATTGGCTAGCCCTTTCTAATAAGAAAACAGGAAGCATTGTAACTAGTTTACTAAAAATATATTGAATAATGATAAATATATTGGATATTTCCTTTTCACATCAACAAGTATGGTCACTCATGTACAAAATTCATAACTGAATCTTAGGACAGTCTTAGACGGGCAAATTCTCTTGCAAACAGCTGATTCTTCGAAATTGCCTTGGTGTAGGAAATTAAATATGCATAAAAACGATATTCATTGATTGATATATTTCCTTTTTGCAATATTTTAATAGAAAAGAAAAAAAAGGTTTAGGTAAAGTATTTGAGTTTACTATATGAGTCATTTATTATTGCTTTTAAGAATTTCGAATCAATGTCTTTGTTAAACTGTATATGTAGTTTTTATTTAAAAATACTTGTCTCCTAGGCATTTTGCATCTCAATTGACCAAAAAATTTAGAAACGGACAATTTTATCGTGAATATCGAAAATTATCTATAAACAACTATTTGTTCTAGACTTTAACTTGCGATACTATGTAATGAAAAAACGTAGTTGGCTATAAAAATGTATGGCTGTATGGTGTATCCTATAAAGAATGGGAACCTTTCTAATGATTTCATACGACAAAATATTTATTATTTTCTATTAATTTTAAAATTGTAAAAAATAAAAAAACTATTTTAAATTCAGATTTCATATAAAATTTGAAAAAGACATAAAATTTCCGTAGACAAGTCGGATATTAGCAAACAGCATTTTTATTTAATTCTGAGACATTTTAATATATTTTTTGAGTATTAAAGATTGTAGCGCTCCTAATTTTGCACTTATAATAAAAAAATGTCGAGGGTAATATCAATTTAATATTATTAGTTAACTAATAAACATATTAAAAAAAAATCTTAATACTCAAAATCGTAGCATTTACAAATTATTGAAGTTTTGTCTTAAATCTTGAAATCTTGAAAATCCGGAAAAAGGGACAACCGACCTTTTTTGAGAAATACACATTTCTAAAATACCAATTACACCAAGAAAATGTAAACAAAAAAATAAGAATATAAAGTAAAATATACGACACATCATACATGAAGAATATTTTTTCCGGCTGCATTCTAATAAGTTCTTACCGTGTATTAAGAAAATAAGCAATTGTTTTCGATATATTGTGGCAAAATCTAAATTATTGCACTATTGAAATTAACAAAAACTAAGGGATTAAAAATCGTAAAAGTAAACAGCAATTTAGATATTCCTGCAATAATGATTAATATTTCTATTTGAATTTACACTCTTTATCTCAGTTGTTTTGAGTAGTTATTCCATAAAAATGATTAGATATCGATTTAATAAAATAAACACATACTTTGTAGGTTATTCTGATATGCGCAATTCTTGTACTCAATTTTTCTTGGTAATACACTAAAATACTTGAAAGTCTGTATATTTCAAAACGTTTCAAGGTCTAAATCAGATCTTATTTTTAATGGTATAACTTAACACAAATCAACAAGAAAAATTAAAAATTAAAAGGATTCTTAATGATGACAAATTTAGTAGATCACAATTTAACATTTACTAAATTTGTCATTTAAGAATTCTAATTTTTAATTTTTTCTTGTTCATTTGTGTTAAGTTATACCATTGAAAGAGGGGTCTGATTTAGACCTTGAAACGTTTGGACAATTTGAAACAGACTGTCAACTATATGTGGTGTATTTCCCAAAAATATAAAAACCAGAGATGCCAGAACTGTCCTTCAGAAAACAAATTAATTTGTTCAACTACAAGTACGCGCATACTAACGGTTTCGTACCAAGTTAGAGGTTATATACAATCTGTTTTTCTATTATTTTCCAGTTTACGTTCCAAAATTAACCATATGGTATTTGTTTCTGTATTCTTAATTAATATTAGAATTTTCGTAGTAAAGTCTGAGTGAAGTCCTATATGCATATTTAAAAAAATGGGATCAGTAGTTTCGGAGATAAGGGACTTGCTTATTATTTATACATTTTTAATTTTCACTTAAATATGTAATTGCCCCCTAAAATGACCTACTATACGGATTTTCGCTCAAGTATTCCTAAACTTTGAGTCAGGCCTTACACAACCTGAACTTTTCAAAGTTTTAATCTACGCTATGTACTCCTGATTGCATACCCAAACTCTCTATTGATACCAAATTTCAACTTGTTTTGTCCTGTAATTTCTGATTAAATAGGTTGACGGACAGATAAAATAGTGCTCTTATTAGGGTTTTCGTTCATCAATTGTTATTAAGGCACACAATTCACAAATAATTTCGGGGTTAACAGACTTGGCCTAAATTAGGTATTTATAATAATATTTAAATATATCACTTTCAGAACTAATGTTAAGCATTCAGAATGCAGAATCAAAACAAATCAATAATGACATGCAGCCAATATTTTATACAATGTTGATATAAGAAAATTAAGGTAAGTTCTGAATTTATTTATGAACCTCCACATAAATGTATTTTACATATCTCAACGAAAAATAAACACAATCAACTCAAGTACTTATTTTGGGAAGTATCATAGCGCATTGGAAATATAATGGTTATATAATACTTTCTTTGAAACATCGAAACCAAACCATAATTATAATATCGCTCAGAATATTCATGAGAGATAACACAAAAGTGACTGGAATAAATCATTTGATAAATAAATATACAAAATGTTAATTTTCAGGGTAGCCAAGGCGGAGGCAAATAGAAAGTATTTATATTATTTTAAGAATATTAACTATGTAACTTTGGTTTACGATTTCCCTGTAATTTTGATGTATTTAATTTAACTACTCACTTTAATGTGTCAAAATTTAGAATCATATATTTATTAGTTAATTTTGATATGACGATTTGTACTTATTATAACAATTAACGCCATTCAGCCGGGAACATAATGCTGAATAACGTAATACCGTAAAAATTAATAGAATATATAAACGAATGTTCGTCTTTAAAACTTTTCGTTGATATGGAAGTCATGTGTATCTGATGTAGTTTATGTTTTGTAGATATTTAGTAAGAAATTGTGATTAACTTATGATTAAAAAAAAACAGTGATAAGTAACGAAATGTCTTATATTGTTAGCAAAAATGCTAAATAAAGATATTCATTCATTCATATAACTGTTCGGCATACATAAATTTTGTTCAGACCTACTTATTTCAAAGTATTATTTTCTTTTGCTATACGCATGTACCGACTCTAATTGTTATTAACCCTATTTCAACACACTTTACACAGTACAAAAAAAAACGATTAGGAATGTAATAAAATTTAAAAATTTACAATAGACTACATAAAACAATATCACAAATAACGGTGACGTGCATTTTTTATGGTACATTTACAAATTGTTTAACCGTATGTTAATAGAAATCGATTGAAAATATAAAATCAGTTGAGGTTGACATAATCTACTAGTCTATTAGATTATTAGTCTAGATGGACTGATAGTAGTATATTAAATTATATAGTCATTTGTGAATAATTGAATTATACCTTTGACGTATTTGTGTAAATTAAGGATAAATTTATTTTTGAAGTTAAAACTATAGCCTAACCAATTTCAAGGGCCGATTTTTTTTCGATATAAACAGTTTTCGTAATGTGGCGTGGAAAAAAACAAATTTCACCAATTACAAAAACTTCTGACAATTACAAAGTTGCCTTTACGACTGATACGAGTTAACTACCTAGTGTGGTTAGCAACTGAGACAAAAATTACAATGTATTTTCTGACTAATGGCACTCGTTTTCGGGGTATTTAACAATAACAAAATCAAGGCGGTTGTTTAGGACCTCAAGTGTCTTTCTTATAAATTCTGGCACCTCAAATATTTAGTCGGAACCGTTTATATGACGATTACAAGAACAAATTACAAAAAACATACGTTAAATAATTGCTTAGACCTAAATATGAAAAATTGTCTTCATAATAGAGAATGACTGTTACGATGTAAAGAGGGTATAGATGTAAACCAAAGTGAACTATTTTCTACGTTGTAGAAAATTTTTCGTTATAACGAATGATGATGGCGTAATCAAATAAAAATGAATTTTATCTTTGGAATTTAAATCATATATCCAAAGAATATTTGAATGGGGATATCAGTTTGAATGGGCTAAAAGTGTTTACTCTCAGAATTGATTCTGAGTATTACTGGAATGTATTCCTTTGGCAATTGAATATCAACTTCGATCTGAAAGCAGTTCGAATATATATTTCAAGTAATTGGTATATTTCCTGTTTTATTTTTACATAAGCATTATGTGGGTGGGTAAATTAGAAAGCCATTGAATATGTCTCAGGGTCAATTTATATTTTCGGGGAAAAATTTGTTGATTACAGTGGCAAAAAAGAAACTAATACATCAAAAATGTACATTTTATAAATAATGTACCTAATCATGGTACATTAAGAAAAAGAAAATGGATGAGGAGTAGATATTGTAAATGGACGAGTTCCGATTTTGGGGGGAAACTAAATTATATATATATATATATATATATATATATATATATATATATATATATAATGGAATTTGTTATTTTCCTAATTTGGATCTGATTTTTTAATTTATTTCATTCAATATTCTTTCTTTCTTTTGAAAATATAGGAAAAATTCCACCACAATTTCTAAATGCACCAACTAGTTGAGACTTTTTGCTGAAATGTTAAATTTTATTTATCTTATCAACTATTTTTTTTAGTCAATAAAACTTAACTTCAAAGCAACAATTATATAATAATGGATTCTATATAAATGAAAATATCAATATGTAATAAAATTCAAACCCAACTCAAAAATCAAAATGAAAAACACGACCTAACAAGTTTAATTTATTTATATTATTATATTAAAAAGATTTGTTTAGCGAATGATTCTTTTATATAACAAATTTCATTTATATTACAATGCAATTTCCAAATGTAGTTTATGAAATTTGATTTTAAAACCCTATACTAAAATAAGTATTTCCCAATTAGTAACCAAATTGACTGTGGGCGCGTATAACAAATTTTTAACCACTTTTTTATGAATTTATACTTCCTTATTACTCTGGGTGCGTATAAAAGTTTCAATCACTTAGACTCTTTTTCTACTTTACTCCAATCTGCATGTGATGGATGGCTCTATCTGCAAACTCCTCTCCTAACCTGACTGCAATTCAAACCACCTTTCTCTGAATGCCTGCTCTCTCTATAACCTCACTCCAAATCTGCCTACAATACACCTGCTCCTTAATAAGCCTGCTGTCTCTATTGACTATGTCTTTTTCTAATTTCAATTATTATTAGTTATTGAATTGAATACTATGGTTGCTTGTAACTCTACCAATTTAATATATGGATTACTTTTTCAAAACAAAATTATCAAAATGTGTCAAAAGTTTTCCGACAGCGAGTAAATGTCAAATTACTATGCCATACGATATTTACTGAACGACTGATACAATCGTAATGCTCTCGATTACACATTCTTTCGCTTATTTATAGTTTTTTCACTAGCATCGAACGTAAATTTATATAACACAATAATTACCAGCTTTCCAATCACCATTTCCTCCATATACTGTCACCTTAGTTCAAATTTTACTTCCCATATGTTTAAATTTCCAAAATACCATCCCGTCTGCTTCAAATCTTAATTGTTCGTTCTTCTTGTTCCTTCATTAAATTGTCACGAAAACTTCAAAAATATAACCTGCAGCTAATTTCCCGAAAAATCTTGTATTGTTTCCTCCCAATAATGCTTTCAACCTAATCTGATACCTACTCTTATCGTACTGTATTAATACAAAACCAACTCGTTCGTCGGTCATGTTAAATTTCCGTTTCCTTAAATAATATTTACAAGAGCGTAGACACCCAGGTAGAAAGTGAAGTGTGTGTATGCAACCAATTAATACAGTTTTGAATAGACTTTTTCAAAAAGTGCTTAGAACCAGGCATAGCTTTCGTCTTGGAAGTTTTGACGTAAGGACCAAATTTTACAATATTTTCGCACCCCGGAAAGTATTAGAATGCTTAGTTTAAACCTGAGTTTTACCAGAGATAGTATTGGGGAAAACAAATTAAATGCTTTTAATCCCAAAATTTTTCTCACATTGGAAGTTAGAGATGAAGTAAGACGATTGGAGTTTTTTGCTATTAACTACAGGGAGAATACCGAAATATTGCCAGTTTCATGTCAAAATTGCCGTTGCATCACAATCACAAGAAGATAGCATTCTGAATTTCTAATTTTTAAATTTCCTTATAAACCACCTTTCGTACGCACTAGATAATTTGCCAGTACATTATCATTATTTTAAAATTATGTTTGAGTAATTCTCCTATTCATAACGCTGTTTTGGTAAAAGAATAGTAAATAAACAGTTGGAAAATCGTTGGATCTCGCGAAACAGTCAACTGATTGTGCGGCCAACGCGATTTTCAGACGTGACGCCAATGAGTTTTGTTTTATGGGTAATACTGAAACAAAAATTTTACGAAAGACTGCCACAAACTTTACAAGAACTGCGGTATAGGAATAATACAAGCCTGGGCACAAATTAATTTGGAAAATATACAAAGGTTAAACATGAACGTGTGTGAAAGCATTGTCAAGAGTATTGAAATACACGGTGGTGTAGTAGAAGCTTCTAGAATAGTATAGCCTATAGGAAGGAAAAGTCTATTTTCCTTTCTTTTAGTTCTGTTTCTATATGCTTCCGCAGCAATCAGAATGATTCTAAATTAGGCGCTAATCCTAATTTATAATCATTCTGAAGAAACGGGAAAAGAATTAATTGAGATCTGTGCTGGATCTAGACTGTGAAACTTGTTTACCAATGGAATTTCTTATTTCTAGGATCAACTGGTAGATAATTTCTAATTTCGCGTTATTTGGTTCAAACGATAACTTCTTCAGTTTGTTTGGAAATTTTGAGTTATTTTTCGAAATTGATGTGCTGTTAATTAAAACAAGGTTATTAAATAAAATATATCAAATAGTTTTACAATTTAATTTAATAAGATACTTTTTAGGTTCCATTATTCCCAAGGAAATTATGTAACTTAATTGCACTTTGTATATGCCTAAAACTAATCTCTTATTAAGGTACTTAGTATTATTTCATATGACCACAATACATCAACTTATTTCAACTGTCATTTTGAGAGTCTATAAACCTACTAAAGCAATATAAACGTGAAAAATATAAACAGCAGCAGATTTTTCAAAAAAAATTATCGACAGCAATAGACCAAAATACAATTCTATAAATAAGTTTTTATTTTGCCTGTTCATTGGGGTTTTGTCTCCTCAATTTTTTTTCCTGTCACAGATAAGTATTTAAAATCGTATTTGGAGAACAAAGTGTAGTAAGGCAATTTCTTAAAATTGCCCGGATTACTGGCTATCTGTACAGAAATTCTTCCTCACAGTTATTCTGAGAGAAAGAGATGTCTTAAAATGATCAACCAGTATTCCTGTATATAAATAGTGTATTGTATATTGTGTTATACTTATCTGTTTGGAGACGTTTCTATTCCGACTCTGCTGTTGTTGTCAATCGTTTAGTTGAGTCTTTCGAGATATTTACAAAAAAAATTCGCACTGATGTGGATTTTGTTATTTGACAAAAAAATTTGACAGTGACAATATGTCATTTGCCGATCACTTGATACTGAGGGGACCATTTTTACTAAATATAATTAAACCTTACGAAAACAATCCTAACAATTTAAAAAACACGAATAATTTTTTAACAAAATTAAAAAGCAATATTATCAACAGAAATGATATACCACTAAGTTTCGACATAGTCAGTCTTTTTACAAATGTATCTGTTGATAAATCATTACAAATTATAAAAAATAAATTACAACAAGATATTGCCTTACACAACAAAACAAAATTAAGCATTGACACAATAATGGAACTTGCCGAACTCTGCTTAAAAACAACATATTTTCAATTTGAAGGAGATTTCTATAAACAAGAATTTGGTATGGCAATGGGTTCTTCTATGTCACCTATAATCAGTAATATATTTATGACATATTTTGAAGAAAGATTCATTGGCAATTATAAGAACAAACCAATATTATGGTGGAGATACGTTGACGACATTTTTGTGGTTTGGGAGTATGGTGCTGAAGAACTGCACTCCTTCCTAGATTACATCAATAGTCAAGAACCCACAATAAAATTTAAAATGGAAATCGAAAATTTACATAAACTTGCTTATCTTGATGTACTTATAGATAGAACAAAGAACACAATAAGTACAAGCACCTATCGAAAAACTACGAATACTAATAGATATTTGAATTTTAACTCCAACTATCCCTGAAATGTACAGAAAGGTGTTGTAAAGTGCTTATATGATAGAGCAAAACACAAATCATCATCCATCAAAATATTTAACGACGAGGTCAACATTATCAAAGAACATCTACTCCAAAATGAATATCCACAAAGCTTTATAAATAAAACTATAAATCAACTAGATAGAAAATCACAACAACAACGCAACACAAATAACCCACTGACTACTAATACCAACCAAACACAAACAGAAAACAAAATAATGAATATAATTCCATACGTCCCAGGTGTATCCGAAAAAATTAAGCGGTTAGGAAATAAATACGATATTGAAACTGTTTTCAAAACAAATAATACATTGCGCTCTATCCTCACACATACCAAACCATTTAACGCAACTCAAAATTCCAAAAATTGTGTGTAGTGTTGTGTGTGACTGTGGCCATAGTTATACTGGTGAAACTTCAAGACCTTTAGAAGTAAGGAAAAAAGAACACCAATATAACATTTCAAGAAGACAACTTGGCCAACCATGTATTAACGAGCACCGGAAGTCATAGGATAGATTGGGATAAAACACAGATCTTGTTGAAAGAGGAAAATTTAAAAAAGAGAAAACTTAAAGAAGCTAGCTGTATGATGATAAACAATACGGAAATCGGGACCCCTTCAATCGACCTTCATTTGAGCTGGAGAGATCTATTGCTAGAAAAGCAAAAAAAAATGGTACCCTCAGTATCAAGTGGTCGGCAAATGACATATTGTAATTGTCAAAATTATTTGACAAACAACAAAATCCACATCAGTGCGTAATTTTTTTGAAAATACCTCTAAAGGCTCAACAAAACGATTGACAACGAGTCCAGAGTCGGAGTTGACACGTCTCCAAACAGATAAGTATAACACAATATACAATACACTATTTATATACAGCAATACTGGTTGATCATTTTAAGACATCTCTTTCTCTCAGAATAACTGTGAGGAAGAATTTCTGTACGGACAGCCAGTAATCCGGGCAATTTTATGAAATTGCCTTACTACACTTTGTTCTCCAAACACGATTTTAAATACTTATCTGTTGCAGGAAAAAAATTTGAGGAGAGAAAACCCCAATAAACAGGCAAAATAGTTCAAGACCTCCTCAACAATCTTTTCGAATTTACTTACAAAGAAGTTTTTCTTGCAAATTTGCGATCTTGGTAGAGTATAGAAATTAAGTTCTGGATTTCAAATGTGTTATTACATTGATTCAATAGAATATCGAAGAATAAGTAATGTTTATATTTGATCTTTCAGTATACCTACATTTGTTTGATAGATGGCATTCATATATTCCTGGGCCTGGTAACTAATTACAATTGTATCCATATAGATGCCACCAAATTGTCACGTAGATATCCCTCTGTTTGGCATTTCCGTTGACCCTTATTCATTTACATACATTTTGATTAACACTGCGGCCCAAGTTAAAAATTTACATAAACCAATTTCCAAAACTTCAGATTAGATCAGTTACCACTTTTCTATTCTCAATAAGGAAATAAAAACTCGAATGTAAAGTCAGTGATGTTTATTTATTTATATATTTAATTTTTCTAAAGCGGCAGTTGAAGACAAATGCACGTAAAATGTAAAAAAGTTCTTAAGTTTATTTCTGAATGAGATTCAAAGACGCAGAGAGTGAAACTTATGTGAATTTTATTATTTGACTTTTGTAAGACTTGTTAAGTATTTATGGAAAATCTTGTACAAATTTGATAAAGAAAATGCTGGGGTACCTAATCTTCCTAGTTTTTTTTCAACTAATAATTTAAATATCAACATTCTCTTCATTTTTTAGAAGTATCTTATTTCCGTGCATGTCCATGGATAATCCGCTTATTCGCAAGTAATTTATAAGTTAAGCAGTGTTTAGTCGATCACAGCTACTATTTAAGGAATATTTTAAACAGCAAAAACACTGGATGTCCGAAAAATGGTTCGGCATTATTTTTCTGTTTAACAACACGCCCTCCATTTTGTGCATTATCTCGTAATATTGATTATGATGATGAGTCACAGTAAATTAAGTTGGAGTTTTATTCAATTTGTACAACTATTTTGTTGCAGGTTGTATTAAATCTTCCAAACTGTCCTACCAATATTTACAGAAAAATCATACAAATGGAAATTCTGCTTGAATCTTGTCCGTTGTATTTGAAGAAGTTCACCAAATATTTCACAAAATCAATCAACTACTGTTTTTGACTCAAAATTTGACATATAGGTAATTTATTTGTATGGCTAACGCTAGGAATAGCAAAAACTATTTTGGTCATGTATAGTCCGTATATCGCTCACATAATAATGTTTATTTTCGATACACTAGTGGAATAATTTGTACCATTTCCCAAGACTGCAAGTCCCGTAAAATGAAAACCGTTACAAACACCCTGTACATTTAAGCTAGATATTTATGATGAAAATTTGACATTTACATTGATTTTACCGTTTTTTGCACATATTTTTTAGATTTTCAGAAAAACCGTATGTTTTCCGTTATAGAAAACTATACGGAATCAAGCTGGAACATCTGTTTCTGGAAAACCGTATATCCCACGCTATAGAAAATTATATTGTACCTTTTTGTAATATTCCATAATACAATTCCATTTAAATCATCAAAATTGAACAAGTCGTTTTTGCATAATCCCTGAACATTAAAAAAAACGTGCCGATGAATTGATAACCTCCTCCTTTTTGGAAGTAAGTTAAAAATAATTAAACAAACTGAATTTGTGTTATAAATTCAAGAGCTATCCGGAAATAGTCCCATAATTTAAAGTGAAAATAATTTGGAAAGCGCATTTATGAGTTGCACTTTGCAACTTGGGACCGACTATTTTGAGAATCTTCAGCTTTTCAAGTCTATTAATTATCAGCCATATTAATTTATTTCCAGTTACATTCATCTAATAGTCTCCCTCCTCCGCGAATTATCATAAAGTTACCTACTTCACTTTGAACCAAAATTAATATTTTTTGTCACACTTAGTATACATATACAGTTGAAACAGTGACATGAATATTTATTATACAATTTTTAGTGATATGAAAAAACTAGGTGCAGTTATTAATTCTAATTACTTTCTAGATATTATCAAAAATAAAGGTACTACACATTTAAGCAAAATATTTGCTGACAAACTTTGTATACCGTTGAAGAAGTAGCATGTAATTCAACAATACACGTTTCAGACTACGCAAATCTTTGTATAAAGAATAACTTTTTATTTAAATGTTATTCATAAGAGAGTTTTCCATTTGATTCCAACATTTCCTTTTTAATACTATCGCTTTATCAAAGGTTACTATATAAGAAGTCGGTTAAAAAGTTTTTGCCGATTTTCTAAAACACGGCATGAGCTAGGTTTTTGAGAAAAAAATGAGACCACTTCGGGATCCCCTAAACAGAATCCAGTTTAAACGATCCAAATTCTTTAAGCCGGTTTCCAGTAATCGTTGAAAACACACGAAAGAACATATATATAGACGAATTGAGAACCTCCTTCTTTTTGAAGTCCTCCTGAGTTTTTTTGGGAATATTTCTTGAAATCCTTAAAAACGTGTAGTGCAAATGTTAGAACTTAAAGCTAATGAAATCCAAGAAAATTCACACATGGCTAAAATTGAACACAGATTCAATTCATTTAATTACTTTAGTAATATACAGTTATTTCAAAATTCCTATTGTAATGATTATTTAACAATTTATTTTATTTCAGTTGTGGTTGGTTTTGATATATTGCTTGGGTTTCTTGTAATGAATTTGTCCTTCCTGAGGGATGATGATTTATTGGTCTCCATGTTCAACAGTTGTCCGCCATCTGACATTTCCAAAGGTAACCGCATATCTCCATTAAGACTCATGATAATGTATGTACATTGGCTTGGTGAGTTTAACCACAAGCGTTAGCATATTACTTTCTTAATTTAACAATTTCCGTAATATAAACGCAAAGTAGGCGACGATATGTTTTTTGGGAAAAATATTCAAAAGTAAAAAATTAATTTTAATGAATTTAAAACTATACAGTGTAAGGCAGCACACTCCCTCTACGGGACAGCTAGAGCGCCTTTAGATGAAAATTCACTAAACCCCAGATTTCCTAGGTATCAAAAGGGTTTAGCTCTGTGGGAGCCCTGGCCAGATTATCATGCCCGTGGTTGGAGTCGCGGCAGTTTTCCATGAAATTTCGGACCGTCCGAGCTGCTCCTAACTGATCGATTTTATGCATTAGTTGGTAAAGATGTTCGTCCAGACCGAGATATTTTAAATTATTTAGTAGAAGTTTTGGGACTACTCCTGTTGTTGACATAACAATTGGTACAGTTCGTCTGTTATTCATGTCCCACTGTGTCTTTATTTGAAATTCCAAATCCCCGTATTTTCTATTTTTTCAGCCTGCTTAATATTTATATTATTGTTGTTAGGGATTTCTATGCCAATTAAGGTTTGTTTTTCTAGGGACTTTATCTACTAAAACTATATCTGGTCTATTGTGAGCAACAGTCCGATTGGTCAGTATCGTGCGGCCCGAGTGCAGCTTATAGTTCTTATATTCTAAAACAGATTGCGGTTTGTATACATAGTATGGCACTCTTACCAACTGTAACAGTTGAATTTTCAGTGCTAGTTCTTGAATCAGTATTTTTGCCAAAACATCGTGTCGTTCTTTGTATTCGGTTACAGCGAACGCTTGACAACCTCCTGTGACATGCTGGACAGATTCAGATGTTTGACAACAGTATCTTCATCTGTCGTTGTTAACAGAAGGGTCTTTAACGATAGACTTTAGATAGTTCTTAATTGTCTTCCGTTTCAGGGAACATATGACTAGAGATCAACCAGTAGTTCGACGCTGAACTGTCGACATAATCTTGGTTAAGGTCATTTATATGTCTTCCATGAAGGGGCTTCTCTTTCCATTTGAACAGTTTCCGATCAGTTGACTGGTGGTGCAATTGGACTTAAAAATTATCACTGCGTTCAGAAATAGCTCCCGAGTTAAAAATATATGTTATATTTTGATGGATAATATAAAAAATACTAGCTACATATGAAATAATTTTGTTCTATCAGAAAATGAGGTTCAACACGTCCTTCGTAGCTTAACCTGTAAATAGGTATGTATTAATGTAAGTCCAATTTGCAATTTAATACTCACTAACTTCAAGAAGTCTCATTAATTTGGAAATTTGAACACACATTAAGGATCGATGACAAAACGGTAATTTGTAATGCCCTGAGTAGTAACATTAGTGTAGGGAATTTCTTAATTCTCTTTCAACGTAATTGCGACCGACTCGAAAGTGTCTGATAAATATTTAAGGACTGATGACAAAATACTGAATCGATGTGACAATTTGTTCAAATGTGCTGATTCTTTCGATCTCTCAACATATTTCCGGTTATTCTTCTCAGTATTCTCATCTCCGCGGTTGCCAATAATCCTGACGCCCGAGATGTTTAAAGTTTTGTTTCATTCACCTGTGTAGGTCAGTTTTGGTCTTATCGTTGCTTTGTTTATTCTTGCCTATCTTCGCATTTTAATGGGTTTGTTATTCTATATTGTATTGTTTAAACATTTTGTTACTTTCTTTGTGTTTGAATCTAGATATTGTAATCCCCAAGTAATTTCATAGTTTGCTCGATCCTTGTACCGCAGATTTACATCTTGCATCTGATAGTATCTTTGCTAATTACCATTGCCTTGTTTGTTCATATAATTTTTTGCTGTCGTGTTGAATCTGTGTGCCAGTGTTTATAGGTTATTTTCAGTTTGAGATATCAGTTCTATGCCATTTGCCTAACAGAGTATTTTGATTTCTTTGTTCTCCACGCTATACCCTCTTTGGGAAGTGCATATATGAGTTTTAGTTAGTTGCTTTCTTTGGAGTCGTTTTTTTTAATGTATTTATTTTTAACCTAGGCAACTAATATTACTATGAAAATTTGCTAAGAACTGAGAAAAAAATTAATTGTTAAGCTATTTTAATTGGGCTTTTGTTCGATTGTAAGTTTTGCGATGATCCTAAGATAGTACATAAGATATAATGTTCATATTTATTCAATTCAATTGTATTCATTCAATTGATTGTACTGCTTATTATTATGTTAACAGCTGAACTAGCATTTCATCTACTATTGTGATTTAAACATGCACGTGAAAAATTTAAATAGATAATAGCTAAATATTGTTGATGAAAGAAGTGTCAAATGATATTAGGGTTACCGAATTTGTGAGCATCACCAGAATGAAACTTTAATACAATGACAAGCTAGAGATTTTAACTTGCTGGCTTAAATCATTTCAATTTTCTTTTACTTTTCGTTTCATAATACTAGACTTCCCAATTTTCAGTTTTACTCATCTGACCAAACAAAATCCTTAACTTGTTTAAATGTACCTAGTAAGCTGAAATCGGTGATAGCCTGACGTATACGATTCAAGTAAACGATATTTCTACTTCAGGAGAGAGATCCTCTGCAGGCGATCCTCATATGTGTCTCACAAGCCAATACCATGGAAGTGCCGTATCCCTAAAGTAAAAATCATGTTCATATACTTCTTCCAAAATCCCCATCTAAAGGCTCATAGATCTGCTTGGTCTGCCATGCGTTGACCAAGATAAAAATGAGTAGCTAACAACAGACCGTTTATGCGAAATTAAGTTCTTGTTCTCAAAAAGGGTGAAATAGGAGGAAGGAAACTGTAGAGATGTTATCGGCAAAAGTAATATTTATATTATGCTCAATGTTACGCTAAAAATCAATGTATTAGGAAAAAAATATCTCTTCAACGATGGAAGGATCAGAGGTCTCCATAAAAGCAACTGAGTCAAATGATGGGGCAAATACAAATAGAAACAGAGGTTGAGACAGGGGGGGGGGTCAAATTTAAGGGAAATAGTCAAAAACGTAGTAAATGAAGACAAATGAACCGATGAAATTAAATGGTACAGAGACAAATAAATAATAATTATATAACAAACCATGCAAAACTAGTGATGACAGGAGCATATAAATATTTATGGGATCGATAGTTTAGCAAGATAGAAGCAGATACCCACATTCGACAATAACTTGCATATAAGGAATGAGAACCCAAAAGAAAGACGAAATTGGCAATGCGGATATTAATATCTTACAAAAGCAGCATAAACTATGATTTAAAGAACGGATTTTGAAAATCTAATCTAAGGCAGGAATGGTAAATAGTAAAGGAAGATTAACAATTGTTGCAGTCTTCAAAAATTATATGCTGGTAGCCGTTACTTTGTGATAGCCAATCATGATGTTTAAACAAACAAATAAAACAAACTTACTTTGATTTCTATCACTCACTGGATTAGATACGTATAAACGTGACTATAGTTTCGACACAGACTTTGCGTCAATATCAAACGACAAAACATAAGTTACCGTATTGTTGTATTTTCCTAAAAAAAGAATTATTTTAATTTTTGTGGACTATTTTAGTTACATGGTATAATTCCTAAACTCGGTACATAGCTATTAACATTGTTACAATAAACAAAATATATTACAAATATTAACAAGAACAAGTAAATTGTAGTTGATGCTTATTATAAACCAAATTATCATTCATTCAGCCTAAATACGAAAAATATTCACAGGTATTTCATGAAATTTTTCGACCTAGCTCAACCATTTGTATCGTGCTGACTTGAAAACATTCAATAATATGAAAACATTTTTCGTTTTCGACGTAATGCATGTTCTGAAAAAACTAATATGTATGATGAATTGTGTGGGTGGGTGAGTATTGTAGGAGGAGTATAGAAAATATGAGGTCGTAAAATACATCGTGTTTTTCATAATAGAATGAATGAAATTGGACGAAAAATATGAAAGAATTGCAAAGGATCTAATGAATATTACGAATATCATGACTTCGTTCGTGGTTCAAAGATAATTTAAATTAATTTATAACAATAATAAACAGATTGTAACATTATATATTACTGGTCAGTATGAACTAAAAATCATAACAGTGATATATTTATCTGATATATCTATTTAAAGATCTAGGATATTAATAAATTTAGAAATTTCAATACATTTGGCAACTTTGCAGTACATGCGGGCACGGTACCCCGTAAAAGTACACTAAAAAGTGAAATTTTTCAAACTGGAGAACGAATAAGTATTGTGAAAAAATGTTCACCTGAAAAATCATAATATGAAAGTTGATCTGATCATTAAAAGTATATTACACCAGTCAATAGAGATTTTCAAGTGACATAAAATTCAACAGCTTGTGTTACAAAAAATAATGAAGGAATAACAATAATAATAATATATGTCTTTATTGTAACATAGAAGGGCTACAAAAGGCGAAGTTAAAGCATACGCTTTCTATCTTAACCCATATAAATTTGAGTAATCACTAGACTAAATAGTAACAACACATAACATAGAGCAAATAGTAACAAATTGTTGTACATATACTACGATCATGTTTAAGAATCATTTCAATTATCTTATATAGTTTAGATTCCTTAGAAATAAAATATTAATGGTTATATACAGTAAAGAGATAATCTAAAAATTAGCAAATTGCAAAAATACAAGCGGTACATATATTACATGCTGAAAAAATCGTAATACTGTCTATGAAAAAGTTGTAAGGAATCGGAAAACCTTTAAAATGAGAGTTTACAATTCTCGATAGGAGGATTTTGAGCTAAGAAAATCCAGAAAAACCGATATAAAATAACTTTTTTTTAAAAACTTGTTTGTCATAAAAACTGCAAAGTTAATTTTCCTCTCAATGATAGACTACAATGTTAGAATTACTTAAGATCAAGATGGATTTTATCAGATTAGTTTTTGCAGAATTGTAATTTAACCAATTAAGAGAGATATTTTGCAAAAGGTACCGTACTACAGCGTCCATCTGAGAGGGATATACCAAATACATTTTAAAAGTTCGTATCATGGTTCTTCAATTTGAATATCTTGGATTTTTGTTTAATTTCCGTAAAAATGGATAAAAATGCTTGTGAATATTGCATTTTACGTGAGAGTTCGTGCCAGAGGGAGACAGAAGAAAATGTGGTAAGGATGGTCAAACTAATTTAGGGGAAGCGGACGCCACGGGTTGATGACTATTTTGCGAAAGTGAATTTACGTGAATGCCCCAGATAAAACATGTAGTTTTCCATGCAGTAATGGAAAATTCTTATTCCATATTTTATTATCATATATTTTTTACACATTTAAATGTACTGCCGCTAAGATTTTAAACTCGAGTGACATGAATGGCATGTCCAAATGAGTCGAGTCAGATAAGTGGATGTTAATGTCACTATGATTTATCGAGCATTTAATCTATTGAAATATGAAACATAAGCAATTGATTGAATAATATCACAATTGGATTCTTTTAATGAATATAAAGATTGCTCAGTACAAAAATATTATAATTCACCACTTACTATATCTATACTATTATAAAATTGTAAGTTTGTTTTTTGTTTGTTTGTTTGTTTGTTTGTTTGTTCGGGCATCACGTAAGAACTACCTAACTGATTTTGCTGAAACTCTTTTTGTTGCGAAGCCTATAGTTTGACTTAAAATTCTGGTAGACATTTTATCTCTCTAAATTGAAAGAAACGGTAGATATAGCGAAAAAACGTCTACCATGTTGTCAACTACTCAATTGATTCCACAGCACGCACAAAGTATTAGATACTGGCATCAGCTTAGCTTTCATTCAAAATTCGAAATGTGCAAATGTAACATGTTTCCATTTAACAAAAATCAACATATATCAAGCGTAATTTTACAGGGTGTTCTATATACAGGAAAGTTAGAGCGGAGTAGAATTACATGGATTTAAAAAATCTAAAAAAAATTATATTTGGTGTCCTATAAGCAGCTGGATATATACGATGTGGAGTGGAATTAGTTATACGGGGTGATCCAAAAAAGTTATACTGAGAGGGCCATAAACAGTTCCATATACCCAGTGGTTGAAAAAAGGTAGAATATTTATACAGTGAATAAAAAAATTTTAAAAAAATGTGTTAGGTAAGCAGTTAGGATCTCTGAATTATGTTCATTATATATTATAGTTTATGTTGTGGTTTTATATTCACTTGTTTTATATCCACAAGTAGTTACATATATAGGATGGTTGAAATATGTAGCGAAGTATAAGTACAGCTATACAGGTGGGTTTAAAAATATTGTAAAGTAATGGTATGATCTACAAGCTGTTCCATTTACCGGATGGTTGAAATATAGGGTGGGATGGGATTCTACGGATACAGGGTCAAACAAAATTGTTATATTTGGTGGCGAATAAGTAGTTGCACATAAAAGGTTGTTGAAATATAGGGTGGCTTACAGTTAGAATTATACAGGGTGGGTAAAAAATGCTAGAAAAATTTTGTTATATAGCACTTGTATATATAAAGTACCTGAAGTATGGTGCGCAGTAAAGTTATAGTTATACAGTGTAATTCAAACAAGGTTAGAAAAAGTTGTAAATGAAGTGTGGAGAGAAATTATACTTTAATATATCTTGAAAAAATATAAGGAAAAAAATGTGAAATAGCGTAGTTCATAATAAGTTGCAAAGATAGGATAGTTGAAACATAAGGTGAAGAAGTGTTATAATAATTATTTAAAAAATGTTATATTTTTTGACCGATAAGCAGTAGCATATACAGGGTAGTTGTAATACATACAAGGTGACTCAAAACATGTTGAACAAAATTGTTATTTTTGGTGTCCCATAAGCAGTTGCGGTTTTGGTGAAATCCATCAATGCCAAATATAGCATTGATGGATTTGTAGTTATACAGGGTGGTAGAAAAAATGTTATACTGGGTGGCCGATAAGTAGTTGCAAATACAAGGTGGTTGAAATAGCGGGTGAAGTAGATTTATAGTCAAACAGGTTGAATAATATTTTTTGTAGGATAGAACATGAGCTGTCGCATGTATGCAATATCTGAAACATGGATCGAAGTAAAATTATAGTTCATACAGTGTGATTAGAACGTTTAAAAATTTTATGTTTGGTTGCCCCTAAGCAAATGCACATACAGGATGGTTGAAATATTTTGTATAGTAAAATTATGGTTATACAGGGTGGTTGAAAAATAAGTTGTAACGTTTGACAAATTGGCAGCGGTGTATACAGGATGGTTTTAATGCAGATGGAAGTAGAGTTAGTTATACAAAGCGGTTGAAAATATTTTTGAATAAAATTGTTATATAGGGTGGCCAATAAGCAGTTTCAGTTTGGGTGAGGGTTTAAATAAGAGTTTGGTGTTAGGGTGCAAAACTGTGTTTTTATATTGACTCACGAATGGTTCCACCTCATTTCCGTTAGGAAGGATTAAAAAAGTTTAAAAAAATTGTTATATAGGGTAGACCATAACAGCATACAAAGCATAAGCATAAGAGTTGAAATAGGTGGGCCATAAATAGTTGCATATACCAGGTAGTTGAAACAAGGACGGAGAAAAATTATATTTATACAGGGTGGATAACAAAATGTTATATTTTTTGGCTCATAAATATTCGCATATAAAATGTGGTTTAAATAGGGTAAAACGAATTATATTTATAAAAATCTTAGAAAAATGTATTACGTAAGTAATTAGGATATTATATTACAGATATGAAACGGGTTGAAAAAATGTTAGAAGCAGTTGTTTATAAAGTGTTGTTGAAATTTAAGTTGGAGTGGAATTATAGTTTATAGGGTGCTTGGCAAAATTATTTAATATCGACAAGTAGTTGCTAATATAGGATGGTTGAAATATATGTGGCGGAGTATAATTACAGTTATACAGGTGGGTTAAAAAAATATGACAAAGAAATGTTACGATCTATAAGCTGTTTCATATACAGGATAGTTGTATAGTGTGGAGTAGAGTTCTAAGTACACTGGGTGGTAGAGTTATAATTGTATAAGGCCCTTCAAGTTGAATAACACTGTTATATAGGGTGACCAATCAGTTGTTGCAATTTAGGAGAAATTTGTTGGGGATTGGTGGATTTATAGTTATACAGAGTGGTACAAAAATGTTATATTGGGTAGTTGTATATACAAGGTGATTGAGATCGAGAGCAGAATGGAATAGTTTTACAGCGTGGATCTAAAAATTTTGTTATATAGGATAGACCATGAACAGTTGCATCATACTATGTGGAATACCTAAAATATGGGCGAAGCAAAATTATAATTACACAGTGAATTTATCACAATGTTAGAAAAAGTTGCATATAAAGGGTGGTTAAAATACACGGTGGAGAGAAAGTATACTTTACAGTGTGGCTCACATTTTTTCAGAAAGTTACATAGCTGAAATATAGGGTGGAGTAAAGGTATAGTTAGGTGTTTAAAAATTGTTATATTGGATGACAAATAAAAAGCAGCATATACAGGATGGTTGCACTATAGGGTGAAGTAGAGTTACAGTTATACAAAATTCTTCAAAAAACTTGCAGTTTGGTTGAAATATATTCGGGATTGGTGGATTTATTGTTATGTAGGGTGGTTCACAGAAGTTAGTAAAAGTTGTTATTTAGGATAGCCCATATGCTTCATAAGTTATTTCTTTTGCGCACAATTTTACATTCCGTACGTGGGTGAAACCGCGGGTAAAAACATTTACTGTCGTTTATTTACGAAAGTGTACATTAATTGAATAAAACTGTGTTTTGATTAAAAAAATCGTATAATCCTACATATTTCCCTTATCTATACTATTATAAAATTGTAAGTTTGTCTGTTTGTTTGTTAGTTTGTTTGTTTGTTTATTTGTTTGTTTGTTCGGGCATCACTTAAGAACTACTTAACTGATTTTGCTGATTCTTTTTTGTTGCAAACCCTAAAGTTTGACTTAAAATCTGGTATACATTTTATCTCCCTACATTGACAGAAACAGTAGATATAGCGAAAAAACTTCTATCATGTTGGGTTGTAGACAATTACTCTATTGGTTCCAGCGCACGCACCAAATATCAGATACTTGCATGATCTTAGGTTTTGTTCAAAATTCGGAACATGTTTCGATTTTAAAAAAATCAACTGATATATGAAGCCAAATTTTACAGGGTGTTCTATACATAGGAAACTTAGAGCGGAGTAGAATTACATGGAATAAAAAAAAAAAGAAAAAAAAAGTGATATTGGGTGGACCTTAAGCAGTTCCATATATACAATGTGATTGAAATAACAGGGGAGTGGAATTAGTTATACAGGGCGCTTGAAAAGAGTTGAACTGAGTGGGCCATAAATAATTGCATATACCAGGCAGTTGAAAAACTGGTGGATATTTAAAAAGGGAGGGTTACAAAATGTTATAATCTGTTGCTCATAAATAGTTGCATATAAAATGTAGTTGAAATAAAAGGTAGAGAAATTATATTTATACAGGTTGGATAAAAAAACTTTGAAAAAATATGTAATGTAAGCAGTTAAAATATTTGAATTATCTTCTGAGTTGTTTATAAAGTGTTGTTGAAATGTAAGATGGAGTGGAATTATACGGTGGTTAAAAAATGTGTTTAATATCTACAAGTAGTTGCTTATATAGGATAGTTGACATATCGCGGAGTATAATTACAGTTATACAGGTGGGTTTAAAAAATATTACAAATGTTATTATCTACAAGCTGTATTATATACAGGACGGTTAAAATATAGGGTGGAGTAGAATTCTAAAAATAAAAGGTGGTAAAAAAATTTGTAGGATAGAACATGAGCTGTTGCATAATTAAACATCTAAAACATGGCGCGAAGTAGAATTAGTTATACAGTTTGATTAAAACAATGTTAGAAAAAGTTGCATGTAAGGGGTGTTTGAAATAATAGATGGAGACAAATTATACTTTCCAGGGTGTTTTAAAAGATTTCAGAAAAATTATTATATTGCGTAGTCAATAAGCAGTTCCATGTATAAGATAGAATATATAGTGAAGCAGAATTATAGTTAAGTGTTTTAAAAAATGTTATATTTGGTGGTCCTTAAGCAGATGCATATACATACAGGGTGGTTAATAGAGTAAAATTATTGTTATACGGGATGGTTCAAAAACTGATTAACAAATAAGTTAGGGTAATGGTTAACTAATTGTCAGCAGTATAAATAGGATGGTTAAATATAGATGGAAGTAGAGTTGTAATTATACACAGCGGTTCAATAAAAAAATGTTATATATGGTGGCAATAGTAGTTTGGGTGAAATATATTGAGGATTGGTGGATTTATATTTATACAGGGTGGTACAAAAATGTTATACTGGGTGGCCGATTAGAAGTTGCTTATACAATGGTTGAAATAGAGGCAGGAGTAAAATTATAGTTATACAGTGTGATGAAAAGAATATTAGAAAAAGTCGCATGTAAGAGGGGGTTAAAATATAAGGTGAAGACAAATTATACTTTCCAAGGTGGCTCAAAAAATATCAGAAAAATGGATGGATAAGATAGTTAAAATATATAGTGGTGCAGAGTGATAGTTAAGTGTTTAAAAAAATGTCATATTTGGAGGTCCCTAAGCAAAGTATATACAAAGTGATTGGGCTATTTTGTAGAGTAAAATTATGGTTCAAAAACTTATTGACAAATAAGTTATAATGGTTGACTAATTGGCAGCAGTATAAACATAATGATTTAAATAAAGTTGGAAGTAGAGTTATAATTATACAAAGCGGTAAAAAAAATTATTAAAATATTTATATAGGGTGGTTAATAAGTAGTTGCAGTTTTGGAGAATTATGTTGGGGAGCGGAGTAAAATTTTGGTTCTACAGCGTGGATCAAAAAATGTTAAAAAAAATTATATAGGATACATCATGAACGGTTGCATCTAACTCTGTGGAATACCTAAAGTATGGGGCGAAGCAAGATTATTGTAGTACAGTGTGTTTAACATAATGTGAGAAAAAGTTGCATATAAAGGGTGGTTAAAATATAGGGTGGGGAGAGTTTTACTTCACAAGCAGGCTCAAAAATGTTCAGAAACAATTGTTATATAGCATAGACCATAAGCAGTTGCATAACTGATATATAGGATGGACTAAAGGTTGTTAGGTGTTTAAAAAATGTTATATGTGGTGACAAATAAACACTAGCATATACAGGACGGTTGCACTCAAGCGTAAAGTAGAGTTACAGTTATACAAGGAGGTTAAAAAAATGTGGAATAAAACTGTTATATAGGGTGGCACTTGCAGTTTTGGGTGAAATATATTTGGGATTGTTTAATTTATTGTTACGTAGGGTCGTTCACAAATTAGAAAATGTTTCATAAGCTATTTCTTTTGGTACAGAATTGTACATTCCATACGCGGGTGAAACCGCGGGTACCGGCTAGTTTGTTATAAAATCTAATACCTACTATTTTTTGGAATGCTCTACTAGAATCCCAAAGGAATCAGCAAAACTATTAGCTGTTCTGGTAAGTAAGTAACGAAACAGTTGCTCAAAATATTGCATTAGAATCGGAAGAAACTCCTTAAACATCAACAACATCGTTGGCATAAAATCAAGATATAGGTTAGTATTCAATAGACCGCAAATTGCATAAAGAAAAATATTGTAATGTGAAAATATCGTATAGCCGAATTTTAGGAGGGACTGCTGGAGATATGTAACGACGATCCGAATTATGCACACAATTTTTCAGAACTCTATTAGTAAACCATTTTTCATAGATGGTAAGTTTGCGAGCCAAAAATATTATTTTATCTTTGACGCAGACAAATTGTTCCTACCTCTCAAATTTCTAAACAAAATATTTCCAAATCAATCGATTAAACGTAGGGGGTTTATTAAAATGCCCGCTGAGTCGGTGGATCTTTATCCTTAAGATTTCTCTGTAATCAATTGTAATTGGTTATTTGAATTCAGCGGACCAACTCTCTTGAGCAATAACGGCAGACACTAATAGACGAAGTAAGAACAATTCATGAAAAGGCGTCGGCAATTGCCACTCAAGAGTGTCTTCACAGTTTACATATGTTATGGATGATGTTTACCTTAAATTGTACTTTTTTACTTTTTTGATCTTCAGAAAATATCGCTTTGGAAACTCAATGAGTGTGTCGTCACTCGTCACCCATATAGCACTGAATTGCTTAAGGAAAAAACGGAATTCCTAAAAATGTACAGGGTGGTACATTTAACATAAAATAATCACCTCCGCGTAACCATTTTCCCAACTGAACCAAGAGCAATCCATCGCATCCGCCAGGCATCCTCAAAAAATTGCAAAATATAAAGCTGCCATTAAAAAGATAGTTCCAGACTTTTATCTAACCTGGATATAAGGCCCAGATTGTTTATAAAACACCTTTGAAGGTCTAGTCATTAATACGCCTCTAAAGGTAGGGATTTTTGGGTTAAATGTAGTACATTGTGTATACAGGGTATTCCATCTCAAACGAGCCACCTTGAATATCTTTGTTATTTTCAAAAATATTGCAATAAGAAAAAACAGGTCGATTTTTGTTTCGAGTGGGAAATTTTCTGAGGTAAATTAACACATGCGCGCATTCAACATAAACAGGCCAATTCAATGACCTTGAGATTTGAGATAGGGAAAATAGGTGTTGTCGTATATCATTTGAAAGCCCTTTTGGTGTTCCCTTGGAGTTGCACTCAGACCACGGCAGAAATTTCGAGTCTACTCTTTTCCAAGATGTCTGCAAACTTCTGAAGATCAGTAAAACACGGACGACAGCATTACACCCTCAATCAGATGGGATGGTAAAACGGATAAATAGGACTATTAACCGCTATTTGTCAAAAGTAGTCTCCAACCATCAAAGAGACTGGGACCAGTACCTTCACTTGTTTCTAATGGCATATCGTTCATCTGTGCACGAGTCCGCGGGTCAGACCCCGGCAAGTGGTATTATGGGACGAGAGTTACGACTACTATGCGATTTGAAGTTTGGATGTCCCTCAGGAGAAGAGGCTGCAGGTGAAAACTATGTCAGCTAGTTACGTCGAAAGATGGACGACATACACCAGCGTGTCCGGTCAAATATCGAGAATGACAGTGCCCGAATGAAGGAAGCCTACGACATCAAAGCCGAGAGCGGAGAATTCCAAGTTTATGATCTTGGGAGGGGCCAAATCGTGAAGAAAATCAACGATGTTGTCTACAGAGGAACCCCGAGGTGCCCATAGAATATGCCCTGGCTCATTGTGTAGCTCGAGATCTCCGGATGTCCAGAGGAATAGCCAAGGTGTTTGCCAAGAAGTACGGCCAGTTCCAGAAGCTACGGGAACAAGATCCAGTGGTAGGGAAGGTCCTTCATCTCGAAGATAAACAACCAGTGGGTACTAGAGACATCTTTTATTTTGGTAAACATTCTCGCAAGACAAGCCAACATATAGCGATCTTGGGAAGACTCTGGGAGAAATGAGGAATGTGATGATTTAGAAGAATCTGACGAAATTGGCGGTCCCAAAGATAGCCTGCGGGTTGGATGGACTGAATTGGAGGGTGGTGAGAAGTATGATGGAAACAATCTTTCGATTCAGTGGCATCAACATCCTGGTATGCTATCTCAATATTCGCAGCCCAGGTTCGAAGACCGTTGACTGCTACTTCCACCAAACTTCCCGTTGTCGAAATGGAGAGCCCTGCAAATATCGTCACACCAATAAGAATTCTAGGACATTCCGGGACGAAATGGTCTTAAGGAGGGGGCAATGTTACGAGAATTCATCCGACAGCGGGTGCAATCGGCCATCAACCAATTCATGGAAGGGACATTATTCCGATAAATTCTGGGAACCCGAAATGTTTGTCTCTCAACAGGCGGACCGCTGTCGTTGCTGGGAATTCCCTTAAAGCCTCCAGAACATGAGTTTCCCGATGGTTCGTGGAAGTACCAGAGAATTCCAAGATAAATATATAAAAATAACAGCTGGTGATAGGAGGCATTCAGTTTTCGTCGGTCGTATTGTACAATTAAAATAAAATGTAAATAGTAGTTTCTGTGAATATAAATTGTATTAAAGTAGTGGAAATAAATTAGAGTGAGTTGGAGTGTGTTTTTAAATAAATCTGAACTGAACTGAACCCGAGTGTGAAAATAAAAAAAACATTACCATATATTCCTTTCATGTGTTCAAAGCCCCCAACTACTAGTCTGGCCTTATAACAAATAGTGTTGCCTTTTGCGCCACTTTTTAATTTGAATAGCCAACAGTTCTATGGTGACTTGTGTTCTGGAAACCAGTTCCCATAGGGCATTTATCTTTAACTGTATTCGTCTGCATACGAGTAGTCAAGTTCTTCTTGTAATCTAGGTGGTTCATCCGCCTTAATTTACTGAATATTTTTTTCTTATAATTATTGATATTTATTGATTACCATTGATATAATTAAATCAACTATCTTGCATTTCGTAATTCTAACATCTCATTTGACCGATGGCACAACAAGATCAGTCTGTTCGTGTGCGGACAGAAGTTTTATTTTAGTTGTTTGCGTTGGCCCTTAAACAGCACCTAATTTTTATACCAGATCTGTGAATACATCCGTGGTATGCAACAAAGCAAAAGTCACTTCACAGTTTATACTACACGGACAGAACATTAAGATAAAATAATAAATTCCCTATAAAAAAACGATATAATAATATTCTTCATGTTCTTCCAAGTTGTCCCTCTGGGGAAGGGGCTTGGCTTCGATCTCGCCACTTATTAGCCAGTTACCAGTGATAAATTATGTTAAAAATATAACTTGTAAAAATTCCCGACACCACAACAAAAATATTGAAACAAAAAATTCTTGGAATGAAAATAAAGGACTTTTCTTCAAAATCCTAAATGATTATTTAGATATTAAACAAAATCATATTTACAGGGCAACATATAACACATATAGATCACGTCCTGAGCGTCTTTATTACTGCCAAGCGTTTGTGTGTATTATGGGGTTCTCTCTGAGTTTTCTAATTTCTAAAAATACCATTGATCACAGTTATATTATATCACTAAAATACTTTCCTAACCCTACTACGTAATCACACATGCGGCTACCTCGCCATCTTAGCCAGAAGTCCCTCCGATATAATAATCGACAAAGCTATGTCAACTGAATTTATCAAGCTTTATTAGTGAATTTTGCAATGCAGATTATTACGCAAAGTTTACTTAAAGGAATAGCTCTCAATAACCCTTATGAATGAATGTTACCATATTTTCTAATTCAATCATTGGTTTAGAAATTATTATCTAATGTTTTGTCTGAATTTTCATTTCTTTAATTAGAATGAAAATGACATTATTCACTGTTCTCTTATTTTGATGAATTTATTGATGTGTTGTACGTAAACATTTTATTGAACACTCAGAATTTTTAACCTATTATTCTCATAAAAGTTATTTAGAACTTTCAGGTTCATATTCAACATTTCTATCACCTTGGAAAATATTTGCATTGAATTAAATTACACCCAGTATAAGTTTTTTTACAACAAGTTGTTAATGTTTACGTACTAACTTGCATAGAATGTTGACTGTTACTCTGAATATTTCACATGCATTTCATGAATGCTTTTCTTTATTGTTCTCTAATATCAGAACAATAGTATTCAGCAATAAAGAAATTAATTAAAACTTTTAAGTGCAGTTACTTAATAATCGGCTTCTCTGTTCCAGAAAATATGCCAGGGAGCACGTCTCCAATTCTTAATATCATTACATTAGAAAAGCTTTACATTTAAAATGATGTCACCCAACACTGGTAATATGTTGATGTATTAGGTTCAAAATTAATTTGTCCACAGTAGATTTCAGATAGTAAGGCAATAAACTCACAATTTTCTTGAAATACTGAAAAATATTTACTAAAATTAAATGGCTCCTTCCAATGGCAGGTAAGCTGTTTTAAAGTGAGTTATGCCTTTATGTGAGGTTGTCATTCCTCATTTGGGTGGTCGGCTTTCTCTCTGTATAATCTGTGAGTCGACCTATGTCTCTCTTTCCCAGTGGTGGTTTGTGGGGTGGTTTGTCTCTGACTACACTAACTACTCTGTTGTCTGTTATTCTGTTTATATTGTTGTCCTTTTTCTGTTTAGTGTCCATTCGTTTAACTTCTCCACATTGCATTTTCTTTTTATTTGATTACCTCTGATTCGACCTCTCACGTACTTCCTATTATTCTTCTTAAAATCTTATAAACGGTATACATCATGTAACTTTTGAAAGACTTACTGAAACGAGAAGAACGTATTTAAAAAATCAGTTTACTAGTTCCTGTAAATTATTATACTTTGTTTCAGAGTTAGACAGGACACAAAGTATTGTAAGCACAAAAGAGCAAACATAAATTAAATACTAAAAATGTCGTCCAGAAAACAACTAAAAATAAGTTTGAAAAGTTTCAAAATTATAACTGTCGAGAATTCTTTCTCCTCATTAATAATGAGGGTAGTCCTTCAGAAAAAACCAAAGAAAATATATTGTAAAATAGCCACATCGAAAGCCACACTCTATAGTTGTTCCCTGGAAGATAGTTGTGGCATAGTTTGTCAATGTTTAAGCACTTTTTTGGAAATAACTCAATTCACAATTCACGAAATTACTCTACATTTCGAACCCTTTCGGGGTCTATGTCAGACCTCGTTGTCACTGGCAAAGACACTATGAAAAAAGCCACAATTCTAAAATGTTCGAACATTTTAATTTTAAACTTTAAAATTTTGCTTTTTTTCATAGTTTCTTTGGCATTGACAATGTGGTCTGACGTAAGACCCCGAAATGTTTGGAAATAATGCTTAAACATCTACACTCCATAATCTAATGATCTTACATCATTGCGTTGAATATCAAAATACATCTTAAATAATGTATTAAGTTATCCCACTCGTTATCTGCAATTAGAAAGTGATCAAGATTTTCTTATTTGGTTTAGAATTTTGAACTTATTTAATAGGTTCATGTTAAACAACGTAATACGTAACACACCGGAAATACGGCTAGAAAACTTACAGCATTATACAGTAATAACAGAAATTCATACCAAATGATGAAATCAATTTACAAGTGTACTCATCTTAATTCTAATTGACTTTCTTTTATAAACGACTTTCAAAGAATTTGGATTTGAATGAAAATTTTATTACCATGCCTATATTGCGTTAATTCAAGCGTATAAAAATATTCAGAAAATTCTGTTACAGAAGGCAATTGCCTCCACTTTCAGAAACGGAAAATTGGAAGGACAAACAGGGATGTGCGGGTTACAAATAAAGTTATCCTTTTATTTAAGTTAATTAACATTTTGTCAGTAGACATATATGTTTATAATTAGATGTTTAATGCTATGTGAAAATATATTCTTAATTAAATTTGTTTAAGGCAAAATCCAGTTATAAAGTGTGTCCAACGTGCTAACCATATATTTTTCCATGTATCTAACCCTCATACTTTTGAGTTGTGAAATAAGTTTTGTTTGTTGGATAGCTTTAAACGTACATGATACCTATACTAACTGCCAGAAATAAGAACGTCTACTAACAGAGAAGGTCGCATTTTTTTAAATTAAATTGTATACCTATTTTTGATTTAATTTTTATAATTTAATTACTATTATTACAATTTCACAACTAATATTTGGGAGATTCATAGAGATCATGACCGCTACTGTCTAGTAACAAATATTATGATCAAGTAATTGGTATACTACATAAGTATCAGCCAATATCTACTATTAGTGATTTGATAAAAATTGTGGAGGAAATTAAAAATACCAACTACCTAGAACAAAAAAACATACTGTCTAACTAAAGAAAAGTAGGATTTGTGAATGCCTAGATAAATGGATCTACTGTAGGGCAGTTTTCCTTGATGTAGCGAAAGCACTCGATACTATATATGTCGTCTTCTAAACGTTGTTTGCGGCATATTCTTGATCACCTTTAGGTCCCCTTGGGCAGCAACACCACAATTGAAATAAAACAACGTACACTGAACGAAAACCAAACGTTTCCATTGCGACATCGCCGTCAACGGCTTTATATTTATTGTTGCTGCCCGAGGGGACCTAAAGGTGATCAACTATATATGTCATCAAACTTTACTGAAAAACCTTAACAATATTGGTATTAGGGGTATAGCGAAAATTTCAAGCAGATGATATGACAAGTGATTCTGTTACATGTAATAGTGGGATGCCATAGGGCAATGTTTTTGGACTCATGTCGTTAATTGATGATCATATAATATAATAATAATTTTCTCCTTTATTAACAACTCTTTTAGCACACCTATCTTCTTTTAACGAAAAAGAATGGATCAAGATTTACATAAAAATTCAGATAAAATGTGCTTGGTTATCCAATAGGTAACTAAAAACCTTTCGATTTTGACAAATTATACATTTTATAACGTATACATTTATTTTATACGTAATTACAAATGTAAATGAAAAATCCTGAAACAGGTCAATTTTTATTTATGAAACTACACTTTTTGAATAAAATTACTTACCTGCCAGTTCAACTCCCTGATAATAATAACTACCGCTAAAAAAATAATGGAAAGCGGTAGTGTATGATACTGCATTCAAAAGGGTTTTCAATTCTCTATTCAGTTGTATATGACTTTTTGATTTTTCGACATTTGTAATAACAAAATCAATTGTTTAATTTGTTAAATACTTAATGATGTCATTGGAAAAATATAATTTGAAGTAATATTTACAATAGTTATAATCTAAGTTATAAGCTTAACCTTGGGCATCGTTCGTTTCTTGACAATAAAATAGGAGGTGTTGAAATTCCTCGACAACCTTTTATAACATGTAAGAGTTGATTTGTTCAATTTCTCGCCTTACTCGGTGTTTTAAATATTCAATATTAGTTGGTTTAATCTTGTAGATTTAAATAGCATCAAAAAATTATCCAGTGGATGCGGAAAAACTTAATTCAGATAAGCTCGAATTGCTGCTGCTTAATATGCTGTAGCTCCATCTTGTTGTAAGCATATAATTCTATTAATGTGTGCGGTGCGGGGTTAATGTATCAAGAAAAATTTGTCTTAGTTCAGGTATAAAAACATTTTGTAAAAAAGTCCAAGTAACTCGTCCCAGTTAGAACCCCTCAAAAAAATTTGATCCAATTACTCTGTTATTTATCATTACAGGCTTAAAGTTTATTTTAATAGGATATTGAGTGTGACCTTCACTCATACAGTGTACTCAACAACAATTTTTGTTGTTGACAGTTCCATGTAGGTTTCTAAGGGTTTTCCTCAACATTTAACAATACCAGGATTGGAATTATCTTTGTCAGTTACAAATTGACGAAATTCTATTCTAGTCTACTCATTAAATATTATGTATACCCGAGCGCGTTCTTGTTTTATTATCCACTTCAATTAACAGAAAGACTCATTTACAAAAAATTTAATGTTTAGAAATTCCTAAATTTTGACTTACATGGCAAAGAGATAACTAATAGACTAATACATTATATGTATTTCACTCTAGGTCAACTGGTTTGTATAAAATAAAAATACTTTTTTGTTGACAATCCACTTCCAAAAATCAAACAGTCTTACATTGCTGTCACGTGCTACCCTTTTTTATTTAATGTTTTTAGAGGTAATTATTAACATAAGGGGGTTGCTGTGCAAGAAAATTACTGTATATTCCAAACGTTTGGAATATACAGCAATTTTCTTTAAACTATGGTGTTATTTCCCAAGAAGCACATAGACATTAAAACATGTCATCTTTACAAAACAATTATTAATTATCTCTTAAGGTTAAAACAAACCTCCTACTGCCAATCAAAACTTTAGTTTATCGAGGTTAAAATAGCACTGAAATTCAAGAAGGCGATCGTTATAACTTCAGAAGAACTACTCAAGTTTTCGGTTGACAAGTCAAGGATAATGCGACTTTTCCAAGATTGGTTCATATATGTGATGTTATAATGGAACAAAATAGTAGCTCATATTGGAAAACAGTTATTGGATACAATGCAATTAGTAAGTAACTTGTGAATATTGAAACTTTGGAATACGAGCAAATGCAGTATAGAAATTGACTAGGAAGTAGGAACACAGAATGTATAATTTCCAGTCAAGCAACATCAATTTAAATGTACAAAATTAATATATCTAATATTATTAAAACATCAAAATTTCTATGTATACACGGTGTAAATAGTTTGACTGCATATATTTTAGGTGCAGATAGTACCCACCAAACAAAACAAAAAACTCTTATAACACTATGATCTAAAGGCCTTAATAAGCAAGAAAATTTGAAATACATGTTAAGTAAATTATTGTCAATGTGGCAACGTCGCGCCAAAGATTTGCTTGTAGCGTGAATAATAAAGGTATGAGTCACCACAAAAAAATGAGCACCTGTTATTTTTTTGTATTAAATAATTTCATAGTTTCGAGTGCCGGTAGATTTATTTAGGTACATAAAATTTTATGAAATATTATTTTCAAAAATGTACCCTTTTAATATCTATGTATTGAAATGAATATTTATATTTGGCGATTTATTTTATGCATCAAGTTGAAGAAGGGAGGATACAAAGTTGTTTACATTATGATACAAAAATAATGCGATACAAAATATATTAAACAAAACATTTCTTATATGTAGTTCTTTTATGTGTTAAATTCTTCGAGAAATAATTGTTACTAAGAAATTAATATTACTTACTTTAGACAAATAAAAACCTTTGACCTGCAGGATGTCATTAAGATAGACCTCTGGCGAGCAAACGGATTATTTATAGTAAATATTACATTTGCTTTCCCCACAAATTAATAGCATGTCAGGTCTTTACCTAATTGTATGATTGTCACTGTTTGTCACAAAATAATACACTCGAACTCACAATTCACAACAGATTTTATTTATTTTTCCAATTTATATTTTAAAATGAAAATCAAATAACTTACGCTATGTCGAATGTCACGCAAAAATCACTTTCACTTTCTTAAAAGAACCGGGCAGCAAAAAAGCATTCATAGCAGCAGCCAGCTGTAGTACTGAGTATATGCTATGTTGCCACATCTGATCGGAGAAACGTAGGGCAAATTATAATAGAATATTTAGAGTTTAAATAATAATTTTCTTTGTTAATACAGTTATTAAAGGTGTATACGCTATTGAGTATTTACATATTTAGCTTTACAATCATTTTGAAGCCGGAAATAATATATTATTCACTGTAATAAAGGCTACAAAACTTCTAACTTTTTCATTTTTTTTTGGCAAAACTATAGTTTATTTCTGAAAATGTTATAAAGCTTTTTGATTTGTTTTGACCTGAAGTATTGATCCTCAAAATCTTTGCACTCAAATCGTTTACACCCTGTATATGTCCAGCTTATCGTGAAAAAAGTTATAACGATTTTAATAAAATGTTTGCATTTGGGGGTTCAATGGCTAAAAATTGATTGGTCATGGCCTAATCTTTAGTAAAATTCGCACGTTTGAGAATTTTCATTATTAAGAAATTCATCAAACAGCAGAACTACAAAATAGTGAATGTATAAGCAGATAAATTACCTTTTATTAGTAAAGCAGATTCAAGAAATGTTTGATTGAAGAAAAAATGCAATTTTACTTTATTTTGTGAATTAATAAACGCATCTATTTTATTCATTTATATTTCGATAGGTCGATGAGAGTTTTTAAAGGTGATAATTGAAATGAAATTGATTTAGGTCATCTCTGGAAAAACTATTTGTATATGCAGATATACTACCTACATAAGTAACTGGATGAAAATTGTAAATCACGACTTTCGCTCGGTCGCCTAGGTTAGGTACTAATCATTATTTGAGGATTGCGTTTTTATCCAGTTACACATCAAGATAAGGCCGCTTGTATTGTTTATTTTGTAATTATTTTTTTTAACAGTTTCCTACAAATAAGGTTTGCCAATGGTGAAGTATACGTAACAACAATAGAAAGTTTCGCGAAAGTACGATCTGTCAGCAAGTTTGATTAATTATTGTCGTGTTAATGAGGAAATGATTCTGATTTTTGTTGTTATGCCAATGAATACGTCTGTAACTTGCAGTAGCGCACTAATGAACGCAGAGTTGGGCTAACTTCTTCTTGATCTTTCGTGCTTTTTACACTGAACAACTCCTATTTCCCCAATAAACAAAATGCTGTTATAGTGAATTTCATCTTTAAACTTCGGTAATCAAAAGTGACTGAAATGAACAGATCACCAGGGGATATTGTTTTAGTTTTCTGCAATATTGTGTTTTAGTATGTGTAATATTGTGGTGTTCTTTGGTCCATTACATGCTTAAAACGACAGCCACACTAAATTTACTTGTAAACTCAATTTGTAATTGAACATATACTGTTTTGGTTTGTTCATTATGTCAGACAATAATTTCTCTATATAATGTTTAATGTTAAAATTTGAATTTCCCATAAATTGGCTTGAACAGATATCTACTTTTGATGATTTTTTTTTCATTTGGAGGGGGCAGGTTTGGACGTTAGATTTTGTATTAGTGAATGATTTTATTGGGGTGTCTGAAGTAAATTGATCATTTATTTACTTATAATAATTTTGAATTTCACATGTAGTATGCGCTTGATCAGTACATAACCAGAAGCATGTCATTAATTACATACCAACCGTAAGTTGTGTTGAAAAGCTGAAGCAGCAATCATGAATTGTTATGGTGACTGATCGGTGATTCGTGGTATGTGAGCCTACCCCAATAAACATCTTATTTAATTTAATTCATTTTTAATTAAGAGTATATTGAAAGCAACATTTATAACAAATGGTTTAGATATATTAAAATATTAAACAAAATATGTAATAGTTGAATGTACTTTCAATATGATACTTAAATAACGATAAATATTAAAAGCACATCCCAATTTCTGAGTCATTGTTCCAGTTACAAAAATTATTGGCAATAGCAAACTAATTTTTATTTATTAAGTCACATTTCATCAAAACACTACTTTGAAAATAGCTATGCGAAGTAAATGCTCCAATTGGTCTTTATTCAAATAAATTTGTTCCCTAATTAATATCGAATTGTATTACTATCTGAACTCCAACTTTGGTTAAGTAGTAAGCATTACATGTGATTATGTCAGTTTGCAACTCAAGCAGTTTTATTAATTTTTATGAAATTTGTTTAATTTCAGATTTATTAAATGATTCACAAAGAAATATTTCCAAACTAACCGCAGAATAGTAAAATGAAGGTCATTAATACTGATTTTACCCAATAGTGTAATCCAAATTTCTCGTTACATGTAGGCTATTTCCAGAAATGAATTCCTTCATCATTTACAAGAGTAACCAACCAACTATTTAGAATTTAGCAACTTCAATTGTTACTTTGTTTCTGCGTTAGAAAAATTGCAATGTAAAACGTTGTGCGTATTTACATTAAACTTTATTTTGTAGTTCTTGATATAGGCAATGCATGCCAACCCCTCAGCTTTGAGAATTTACTTTGATTTTAAATGAGAGCGAACACAGACAAAGGTTGTCAGCGCCCCCTGTTACAAGCGCATATCGGCGCAGGCAATTTTACCAGTATGAATTTATAATTCTTGGTCGCTGGTTTTGGTAGTCGGATTCAATATAGGTTATTATTAATATAAATTGTTTCATATAAAAAATGGATATTGAATGTCCCACATCTGCTGTTTTTACAAGGGGTCTGCACTGTCGTACAAACGGCCAAGGTCTCACAGTAATAGAAACGTGAAGAATTGGCTGTTTGTGGCAGTTAGACCAAGTTTTGATAAACGTTGTTTAGTTTTATCCAAGATATAATAAAATTGATTTGATGTCATTCTCATGTATCGAAAAAAACGTTCATCATGTTCTTTCAACTTTAGAAATTGGTGATGATATTCTCCATAAACTACTCGCTATTGATTTATTGGTCTATTCGTTTGTAAAAACACACACATTTTTCAGCAGCAAAAATTCTTCATCGGAGGACGAAGTCGACATACCTATCGTCGGCTTGGAAGAAGACTGTCATAACTCAAAATACACAAATTTTCAGGGGAAGCATGTAAACATTTTACTGGATAAAATGTACTCAGATCTCGATCTCATTAAATAATTAGAAACCATATTCTTTACAGATGACTTGCAGACAACTTAAGTTGCATTGTTTTGCCTTAAGTTGCCTTTTGTTTTGTACGTTTGTACAAATTCAACCCCTATTTTCAAACATGTGACAGTCTTGTTCCAAATAATATTTATGTTTTTGAATAATATTTTAGAGAAGTTACGATTATTTGTTTACTTCTGAAATAAATTTAAATATACAAAATGAAACATTTATTTTAAGTAAACAAAACCTTTCTGAAAACAACTACATACATCTATATATAAATAGGCTAAGACAAAACGATTAGGTGCCATTTTCTCCTCTGTTTCTCAACCGATTTTCTTCATTTTTGTTTTGTTTAGTAGCTACTGACGACCTTCAGTGCAGAATGCTAATCTTAATTTATAATATTGGTTCATTCATTAAATAAAATATAATAAAAATTCATTATTTACGTCAATAATGTCAATGCCAAACAAATGAATGTGCCGCGGGCCGCTGCCGTCAGACTCAAACCATTGAGTAATTATATATAGACAGACCAATGCTATTATATACTTAGAGCATGTACTTCTGGAGGTGGCATGCAAGCGTTGTTATTGTTTAGTGGGTAAAGTAATCGTTGAATATCATAATTGTACATGGCGATTCCAGATATGTTAGAAATAATTTTTTTAATGGGTGGCACATAAACAGTTGCTTATTTATTTAGGGTGTTTAAAATATAGAGTAGAGTGCAATTATAACTAATAAAATAATTATATAGGGAAGCCCATTAGCGGTTGAATTTACAGGGTTCTTGGAATAGAAGGTGCAGTAAAATTACAGTTATACAGGGTGGTGCAAAAAATGTTATACATAGATGCATATACAGGGTGGCGGAAATGGAAATGCAACATTTCGTAACCCATAAGCATTTGTATATATAGTTAAGATGAAATATAGGGTAAGAGGAATTATAGATATACAGGATGGTGATAGAATAGGAATTGATTTATAGAGTAGACCACGAAGAGTTCCATATATATAATGATTGAAATATAGGTCGGAGTAGAATTATAGTTACAGAAGATAATTAAAAATTTCATAAACAAAAAGAGTAAATATGGTGGGTCATAGGCAGTGGCATATACAGAATGGTTTACCCAGTGGTTGAAAAAATGTTAAAAAATATTATGCGTGGTCTATAAGCAGTTGCATATACAGGCTGGTGGAAATATATAATGAGATGGAATTATTATAATGAGGATTCTAATAAATGTTAGAGAATTAAGTGTAATTATAGCTATACAGGGGTGTTAGAAAAAATAAATATGTAGGGTAGCCCATTAGCAGTTGAATTGTTGTCATATTAAATTAAGAATTACGAATTTGAACACAAATAAAGTTCTATGAATTATATCTGAAAAAAAACTTGAATTTCGTTACTTATTTGTAGAAGCGAAATGTAAGACCGACATCTAGGATTTTCGAGGAAACTATCACACAGAGGTTCCGAATCTGGATCCGTTCTGTGTAATTGCTGTTCTCCCTAAAGTCCTAGGATAGAATGTCACGATAAAATTTTCATGTTACTTAACCTGCCAGAGATATTGACACAATTGGTCGAATTTCGACCACTGGGCGACAGCTAGTTTTTATAAATTGTTCTAAGACTCATAATAATATCGTGGAACAACTGTTGTATCTTGAAAGGATACAATATGAAAACTTTATTTTAAGTAAACAAAACCTTTGTGAGAACAACTATACATTATTATAAATTGTTATAAAACTCATAATTTTATCGAGGAACAACTTTTTTATTTATCAAGAACAGTATTCCATTCTTTTTTGCTTCTGCAATAGGTAATTTCTGTTTATAAGCTTTACTTAGTTCAAGTAAATTAAAGTCTGTTCTCTGGCGCCTTGAGTTCACAATATTTGCAGTAAAGAAGTCCTGCTGCTGATAAGAATTTTTATAAAAGATTTTTCCGACCTGATCTTTCTTCATCATGAACATTTTCATGTCTGTGATTTTAACTACTTCACCTTCAGAGTTTTTGAATATATTATTGATGCCCATCTCCACAACAAGTTTTTTGAAGTCGAAAAAATCGTCGTAACACATTTCTTCTACTGAATATCGTTTGCCATTTTTCTTTGCTTGCCGGATGAGTGTCACATACTGTTCAGGAACATGGATCGGAGCAGACTTTTTGAATTTGTTGATATGTCGTTCAATCACTGAATGGGAACTATCTCCTTCGTTTTGGGTATGACCAGTTATGAAATATTTATGGGTCACTGATTGTATATTTGCTAATTTTAAAATGGCGAACATGTACAAGCCGAAAGTAGGCGCTGGTTAACCAGTTAACGTTGTGTGTGTACACTAACGCTACATTGATAATTCTGATTTGTACTATTTGCATATTTAAAAAATAAAATATACCATATTAGAAAAGATCTATTATCGCATTAAAGTTTATAAAGTTTTTATTTTTTAAATATTTCAGTTTCTGTAAGTAACTAATATTTATTGATATATAATAATATATTAGTTATGGACAAATTTGTAAACAAGTAAATTTTTAGCTCACCTATTTTTGAAAAAAATTTTCAAATTAAAAATGAATTTACTGATTTATGTTCAGGAACACAATGAAATAGATTTATGAAATGATAACAATGGATTCTCGCTATTGAAACGGCATTGAGTGTAAAAAATAAAGGTTTGATGTTGGGGTACAAAACTTGGTGTTAATACAATCAGTTAAATTGTATTATGCATTTTAGATTTCTATTAAGATTTTCACTTGGTGAAAAATGATGAATGGTGGAGGGACAATGGCGATTAATCTATTGATACGCACCATTTTTAACATTGATAAGTAGATTCTTATACATGCATGCTGGAAGGAAATAATTTCCAAATTATCCTTGGGCAAAAATGATCGGCCATGATCCATAGGTGGATACCAGTTTTAGAGGTTTTAGAAGGAAACGTCATTTAGCAGAATCATTCAACATGAGCCCAAATTACTTTAACTCAAGTTTTATACTTTTTTGTATAATTTCTCTTGTATATTAAGATATACAATATATAGAAATCTGCCTAAAAAAGTGGGTTTTTGTTTGGAGAAGTACCAAACCTACATGTTTATATTTTATCTATAAAAAATATTAAATAAATATGCTGTATTGTATTATATTGTATTGCATTAAAACAATATTTATATCTAGTTTAAAAGTAACACTAATTAAGGTGTAGTTAGTATTTAGGGGTTTCAGCTTATGATTTTGTGTTGAAAAAATGACTGAGAAGTACAAAGTGACGAATAGTTTAATCATAAATAATTTCTGAATGTTAATGACGCTAAAATATTGACACATGACTTTCATTACAGGTTTTGATTTACAGATATGTGTAAATTGTAATGAAAATGTTGCGTATACTTACTTACAAGTATTGTCCAAGGTGGTCAAAATATTATCTAATAGTCATATACACAAAGTATATTACGAGAACAAGTTGGTGGTTCACAATAAATTATAGGCTGAGGAAGTAATCAGTTCAAGCCACCACAATCTCTGAACACTACTTTTTGACAGTTTTCACATAAACAACGCCCGAAGAAAACAAAATATTAATAAGCAATTCAGATAGAGCTGCCACCTCCCCGGGTTTGACCTGCAGTGACCGGGTTTGACCAAGATTCTCAGGGTTTGACCTGGAATCTACGGGTTTGAATAGTGCTTATCTGGGCTCCGGGTTTTACATCGATATCTCTGGTTGGCTTTTGGTTAAGGAAGGGGCAAATCAAAAAAGATTTTCCTAGAAAGGGGTAAAAAAAAATGTACTAGAGGGAGGGACAAATCAGAGTATTTTTGAACCCAGTCAGCAAATTTATGGGAAGCTTTGAAGGCTCACAGCAAGTTTTTCAGGTCCAGTAAGGCAGCAGTCCCTCTCCCCTGGGTACGCCCAAGTCGGTCGGTGAGCAAAAACTATTAGACTTTCAGCTGATTACAGACTTGACTCCACCGCTTTTGCCTCGGAGTGAACTGAAAAGTATATGATTGTTGACTACAATGGGGCGAAATATGCGAGCGAACCCAATGGCTATCATATAAAATATTCCTTGTGAGTTCACTAAATGTATTCCTTGTTACCACCAAAACAATAATAGACCACAATTTTGTCATTTCGGGAGAATGGAAATGGGTATCGTGAGTGCATAAAGTTTGCGAATGGCCAAGTTAGAATAAGGATCGGAAAATTTCGTGGAATTTTTGAAATTCCGCTATAACATACATACTCAAAAAATGAAGTGTGGTATTAACTTAATTAAAATCACGGGAAATATTTTCAAAGATTGATCTCCAAAAAGCAATATCTTACGTAAACATTGCAGAAGCTATTAAGTGACTCTATATAAAAAATATAGGATCAGCTTTATAATGAGATCATTAAATTAAAAGAATATTTTCTCAGTTTTATTGATCAGATTTTTTTTCTCTTCCTCAGTTCAGTTATTATGGGTTCATTTTTAAACTTTTTCAAAAGACCTGACCTAAAAAGGTGCTCTATTTATTAAGTTTTAATTTAATAAAAAAGACGTAACAAAAGATGTTTGAAAGGTTACAGCCCTAAATACAGATCAACCTGGACAACTAGGATACAGAATCTGTGAAAATTGTCGGGTAAGACTAGTTTCCCTCTTATAGAAAAACTCTCTCGCAGAATTAACTAATAGAAAGTAGGTCCATGGATTTTTCAACTAGATATCATTTTGTACTTATGTGTGGGATGTGATGATTTGATTCTAGAATTTCAATTTAAAGTGAACTCAGAACCTAGCAATATAATGTCTGAAAGGTCATCAACAATTGCATAGAAGAGTATCTTAGCAATATAAGATTCATAGACAATATTGACCTTCTCTCCAAAAATCCAGAACAATAATTAATTGAAAGCAATGCAGCAAACAATGAAGCCATTAAATAAAATTAAAGGAAACCTAGAATTGCTAAACACATACGATATCATTCAGTTTTCTATTTTGTGTTTACAAAATGGCTGAGAAGTATAAAGTGACGAATCTTAAACAATATCTGAAATATGCAATAACGAAGATTTTGTAGAAATAGTAACTCGTCATATCTGCATAAAAAATATAGACAAAAACCGACTTAAAGAACTACAAAACATAATACGTAAAACATTACAAACTCCTTAAGTAATAATTTACAAAATGAGTTGCCGTGAGTTTTAAACTTTTTGAAAAATGCTGACTAAAAAGAGATGCTCTGTTTATTTAGTTTCTTTAGAAAAAAGATTGAATTTTTTTACATATAAAACCATAGTAGCGTTTTAAAATTCTCCGGGTTTAGAGTCTGGGCAACTAAGACACACTAGTTTTCTGCTTATAGAAAAATTTCATCGCAGGATTAAGTGAAAGTAGGTCTATGGATGTGACAACTAGTTTTCCTGTATATGTTCGAATGTACACCGTATGGTAGGTACTGATCTGTGTAATGTAAGAAGAAATGCAAAATAACTGTTTATTCGGAAACTACTTATATAGGTCAGTCTAGGTTTTCAAACTAACAGAGAACTCAGAACCTAGCAATGTAATGACTCAAATACTAACAAGATTGCAAAAAGAATGTTATTTTAAAGTGGCTAAAATCACGAGAATGAACAGCAATAACAGCAGTATAAAGTGTATCTTAACTTGCTCTCCAAAAATCCAGATCAATAATTAATTGAACTCAATGCGGCAAGCGATGAAGGCAGAAAATAAAACTAAAAACGTAGAATGATATAGAACGAACTGATAAACATCGAAGAATCATAACAACTGAAAATATATTTTTGATTTAATATAATATGTACCTATCACCGCTACTACCAAACTTAATTGGGTAAACCGATACAGGCGATAATTAAAAGAAATTCCGTTAATTTCAAAGTAGTAAATTTAACAGGCCTATATTTTTATCTTTGTAACCAACATCTAAAATATATTTTAAAGAATGATACGTGTAAAATAAATCTTATATTAAAGTATAAAATACCACTTCTAGTACCTATTTCAAGTTATTGTGGTAGAATTAAACATTTATTTTTTTATTTTAAATTCATATTAAATATTGCTTAAAAATCCATATTATTTTTACCAATAAATTTTTAAATTTTTTAAAAGGACTTACCGAAATTTATTCACTTTTCTCACAATTAAGAACAATTATCACTGCCTGATATATCACAATATATGTAATTAATTAACTAAATACACTTAGACCGATGCATCTAACACTGAAGACTGCCAGGATATTACTATCCTCAAATACGCAACAACATATCTTTTACATACTCCTGGAAGTGAGTTTTGTGTTTCTGATGCTACTTGTTGAGCATATCTCAGTCAGGTGTTTTATCAAACCCTATTTCTGCCACCTGTTGGACTGCACGTCCTTCTGCGTTTCGGAAGGAAACCTACGGTAAGTTCGCAGATATGTTGAAGTTTCCATACAAAAATGAATTTGGAAGGCTTTTACGAATTTTACGGAAAGAGGTATATCAACTTGTTCAATTACCTTTATAAAATTGACTCATTTATTTTCTGCACAATTTCCAATAAAAATGTTTCACTTAACGTGTTGTTTTGTAGAATAGGTGATTGTAGAGGGATTTTTATTCATTTCCAATTTTATAAATTTAATCTATTCTCTTTATCTGTGTTAGTTATTTACTTATTGTTTACTAAATTCATTAATTTTGTGAAATTGTTATGTGCGAGAATAGAAGCAATTATTTTCTGATGTTTAGTTTATTAATATAAAATAATAATGATTTTAATAATTATTGGTATATTTTTGTTCTACATTGTACCGAATTCAAAATAATTATTCATTATATCATAAAAATATTATTTCTTGCTTATTAATAAATTACTTTTGTTCAATTCTTGAAATCGGCTTTTGTTTTTTTTTTTGAATATACATTTATATAAACGATAACTGCAGCTTCAACGGCGAATGCCATGTAAAATAAATAATTGTAATAGGAACTCGTCTGATATTGGTGGCGATTGGTTGATGAAGTGCAATTACGGTTCAGCCTTCATAACTTGCTTTCATTTCAAAACTAGCCACCCAAAATAACATTAAAAATACCTTTAAAAGAAAAAGACAAAAAAGCAGGATAATTTATATTAACGGGAGACAAATTTTACACGTATCGGTTACCAAGGACGTCGCCAAGGGCGGACAGGGAGGGGGCAACTGCCCTAGAGATCTAATGAAGCGAGCAATTGACTACCTTACCTATTAATAAATTCCCCATCCCATGACAAAAGGTTTATTGTATATTCAGAATATCATTAAGATTTTGACATCCGTTTTTAAAATCGCCGCCATTTTCATCACGACTATATCAGATTTGCCAAAACGCAAGGCCATTAAACAGTTTAAAAATATGTAGGTAGGTATGGTGTGATAGTGTGTGTGTACATTGCATTTCTTTCTACGACAGCCATTCGCCAGCATTCATGTTAGTGTTGTATAATTTGTATGCGGCATACCTAAATAAATTATAATTTATTGTTTCGAACGAACATACAATTTTAATTGGTTTTGTGGACAATGCCATCTATAAGTGTTCTGAAGAAACACCTACAGTTGGATAAATAGCCTATAACCCTTGTAAAACCTAGTATTGCTACTCGATGCTAGATGGCGCTTGTTCAATGAACTCTGGAATTTGGTAGCAGTTACTAGACCAGGTAGAATGTTACCGTACATTCTAGTATGATGTTCGTTTGGGCGTTTAGGTATATAAAGACGTGAGCCGCTGCGAGCGAGTCACTTTTTAATTGGAAGTGATCAACGAAACAAGCTAAACAAGCGAATTGGAAAGCGAATATAATACTACCGGCTTGCTTGTGTTAGTCAATATTGATTTATATTTATCTCAGTGTTGAGTTGTGAAGTTTCTGAGTGGGTCTCCATTCATCATCTTATCAAAAAATTGTTTAGTAAGTTACGTACTGTTTTAATTTTATTTTATGTTATTTCGCATAATTTTGATATGAAAAGAAAGGATCGATTATGTGGAAGGGAAATGTTAAGAAAAACTATTATTTTATTACAAACGAGTTGATTCAATCTCTATGAATTTATCGTTAACTAAACAGTGGTATAGTTTTCAGTAATTAATTATGAAAACGAAACATAAATTATACTTGTGGTTTAATTAAATACAAATTAAAACAGATCCTTGATACAAATAAAGCTAAAAAATACAACTGAGTATTTATTTTAATGTTTATAAGTAATCGAACAAAACTGCTCTCCCGTAGCAATTTAATTAATTACATAAAGTTTTATCAAAGCGTTATGTTTTGCAGGGAGTTTGAAACGAAAAAATACTGATGGATCAAGTAGCGACAGCGCTGAACAGGACAAAGTAACGACAATATCGTGTGTCTTCATCGGTCACCACAACAAGTTATATTCAGCCGCAGGAACTACCTAGACCAAGTTCCTCTAGATATCTGATGGATGACTCAGATGACTGCAATGAAAATGATATCGGGCGATATGTTGGACGGGCACACATATTATCAACTAAAAAGAAGAAAGAATTGATTGAAAACTGTTGGTCCCCTTCCGCGACCTATATCTTTGCGGAACATGCAAAACATTTAAAGAGAAAATTTAATTATTCTTGGTTGGAAACATACTCTTCATGGTTGGTATATTCCAGGCGCCAAAAACGAGCATTTTGTAAATATTTTACGTTGTTCCCACCAAATCTAAATTCATTTAGAGGAATATTGGGATCCTTTACTATAAGGCCCTTTTGTAAGTTCAAAAATATTCACGAGCATTGCAAAAAGCACATTGAAACCCACTTCCATAAGAAGGCATTGAAACCTGCTAAATCTTTTCTCGAAAGTGTGCCTGTCGATTTGCAACTGAACAAATATTCCCAGGGAATTATTGAAGAAAATCGCAAAATTATAAAATCTATTATTTCCCGCATTATGTTTTGCGGGTCACACGACTTAGCACTGAGAGGTAAACATTATGGTGAAGGTATTCTCAAGGATTTATACAGGCTGCAAATTGACGCGGGAGATTTGATTTTAAAGAAACACATTGAGCAAGGGAAAAATAATGAAAGCTACCGTTCAGTGGATATTCAAAATGAAATTATTGGTATTTGTGGAAGCGTTATTAAGGCTGATATTATGAAAAAAGTGAAAGAAGCAGTAGCATATAGTGTGCTAGCAGACGAAACAGCTTTTATTTCTGGCACTGAACAACCATCGATTGGGATGCGATATTTCGATGAAGAAACACAGGAAGTCCAAGAAATGTTTGTCGGATTCATTGAGCTAAAAGATTTAGATGCGAAATCGATTCCACATAGCATAGATGAATTTTTGGCAAAAGAAGATCTGAATATAAATGAATTCGTTGGTTTTGTTTTTAATGGTTGTTCAACGATGTCAGGAAAAGACGGAGGGGTACAACCGATCTTACGCAAAAAGTACACCAAAGCCCTCTACTTTCATTGCTCGTCCCACAAACTGAATCTAGGTATCAATGATCTAAATTCAATTCCTGAAATTAGAAATGCCATGGGAACCACTAAAGATACTATAAACTTTTTTCGGGAATCCGTTTTGAGGAGGAAGTTGATACCTAGCCTATCATCCAGCAGAAAGCCCTTCAGAAGACTGGAAGAGGTCTTTAGTAATACTATACTTGGATTCAATTATCACCTCCCTTGAAGTACGTTTTGCTGAAGAAAATACGCCATCATTCGCATTATCTAAGTTACACCTGGCGCAGATGCAAAAGATGTCAAATGAAAATCTGAAAGAAACTTGTGAATCTATTGCCTAATTATATGATTTACCGAACATAAAGAATGAAATCGAACTTTGGCAGCAATTGTGGCACGACAGGCTTAATCTAACAAATCTAACAGTTGGTGATGTCCTAAAAGAAACAAATTCCTTCTTTAACGAAATGGAAAAAGCATTGAAAATTTTGATCGCTTTACCATGCATGACCTGTACAGTAGAGCTGTCCTTTAGCAGCTTCAGAAAACTTAAAACATGGCTAAGAAGCACCATTGCAGAAGATCGCCTTAATGGTTTGGCCATGATGAGTGTACACAGAGCTATAATAAATAAAAACCTAAATAATTTTAATGATAAAGTGGTTGAAAGTTTTACAGAAAATCCCCGCATGTATTTTTTCAATTAAATATTATTTTTGTTAAAATAAATAATTATTACTGTGTTTAAAAGTTTGATTTAGTTATTGTGCTGTCGAGGGCTTGTGAAGTATTATACATTGATATTAGAACCGTTCTTATTACAATCGTCATCAAGGCAAAGACTTCCAAAGTGTAACGCTTTATACTCTCGACGTTCATATTTTTTATCCTCCATAATATTGCCCCATTGCCCCTCCCCCTTAGTTATGAGCTGGAGACGCCCTTGTCGGTCACCATGCAATTTCAACCACTATGCGGGGGTGAATATCACTTTTAAAGTCAAAGGGGTATCATGTGATAGCTCTTTTTAAAAGTCTCTTTTTACCAATCTTTTGACACATAATTTTTTTTAATCAGATTATTTTTTACAGCGTAATGGACCTAGAAGCAGTAACATTTTTTTAATAATTGCGAATTACACCATTATTGGTTTAGGGTGGTTTTTAGTGTCTCTAGTCACAAATCTGATTTGCAAAATTCAAAATCGGGGATACAAGAAGGCGGATGAACATTTTTAAAACCAATATTCGCCAAAATTGGTATATCGGGGTTTTTGGGGACTCTGATATTCTGAATTCAAGATGGCGGACGAAATGTTTGTCTTGTGGGTTATTTTCATCGTCCATATTGGATTCTCCATCTAGAATTTTGTCTATCAGATTCGTTATCAGTATTTCGACAACGGGAAGTTTGGTGGAAGTAACAGTCAACGGGCCTCGAATCTGGGCTGCAAACATTGAGACATCATACTTCTCACCACCCTCCAAGCCAGGGCATATTCTATGGGAACCTCAAACAGGTCTGTGGGTTCCTCTCTGGTTACATCCTGCACTGCACTTCCTGCCCATCAGAGTACTGTGCCATGAACTGTTTGAATGTCATCTTGTCATCGGGTGGTTGAATGCTGTGGACTTGGTCAACTTCGCCGTAGGGTTTTCCACGAAGTAGCTTCCTTATTCTGTAGAGAACATAGTTCATCTTCTTTACAATTTGGTAAGGCCCCTCCCAAGATCTCTGTAGCTTGGGCGAATAACTACGACGACATTGCGGGCTATACAACCAAACAAGAACATCAACTTAGAATTCCGTCGTCTGCTTTGATGTCATAGGCTTCCTTCATTTGGGCACTGGCATTCTCGATAATTAACCGGACTCGTTGATGAATGTCGTCCATTTTTTGACGTGACTGGCTGACATAGTCGTCATTTGCAGTATCTTCTCCTGGGGGACATCCAAACTTCAAATCGCATAATTGTCGTAACTCTCATCCCATAATAACACTTGCCGGGGTCTGAGCCGTGGACTCGTGCACAGACGAACGATATGCCATCAGAAACAAGTGAAGATACTGGTCCCAGTCTCTTTGGTGGTCAGAGACTACTTTGGACAAATGGCGGTTTATAGTCACCCGTTCTACCATCCGATCGGATTGAGGGTGTAATGCTGTTATCTATGTTTTATTGATCTTCAATAGTTTGCAGACGTCTTGGAAAAGAGTAGACTTGAAATTTCTTCCTTGGTCTGAGTGCAACTCCAAGGGAACACCAAAACGGCTGATCAATTCCTTGACAAGGACATCAGCAACGGTCAATGCTTCTTAACTCGGCAAGGCAAAAGCTTCTGTCCATTTACTGAAATAGTCCATCACTACCACAATGTACTTATTTCTGGAGTCAGATTCAGGAAATGTACCGGCAAAATCAATGGCTACTCTTTGGAATAGACTGCCCACGTTATATTGCCTCATGGGGGCTTTTTCTCAGTTCTGAGGCCCATTATTTGCTGCACAAACCGTACATTTCCGGCAGGGGTCCTTAACATCTACTTGGCAGTTTACCAAATAGAAGCGTTGTCTGAGCTTCTCCAGGGTTTTCGTTACTCCCAGATGTCCTTAAGTTGTACCATCATGTAGTTCTCGTAAAACCTCTGGCCACCTATTTCTGTAAACTACAATCTGTTTTCTGTCGTTTCCCTCCTTTGGAGTTTCCAGGACGCGCTTCAAAAGTCCATTTTCCAGGATGAGGGTGTTCCACTGAGCCCAGTACAACTTTATGGCTGATGAGTATCGGGAAATCAACTGCCACGTAGATGAACGGCTTTCTTCCTTCCACCGGGTAACTTCTTTTAACACCGGATCCAATTTCTGGTCTTTCTGAATCTCCGCAGATTGCCAATGGTCATCGACGGCGGTAGTTCTAGATAGCTCACTGACAATGTTTGCAGTCATGAGGGCATGGTCTCCTCGATAGGGCATCAGCATTCTTATGGCTTGTTCCTGCGCGATGTTCAGTCTCGAAGTCGAATTCTTGCAACTGCTCAATCCACCTGGCCACTTGTTCTTCGGGATTTTTAAACTGCAACAGCCACGTCAGTGCTGCATGATCAGTCCTCAGGAGGAATCTTTTACCATATAGGTACTTATAGAAATGTTTCACCCCCTTTACCACAGCAAAAAGTTCCCTGCGAGTAACGCAGTAAATCCGTTCTGGCTGCTCAATGTCTTGCTGAAATATCCAATAACTTTCTCCTGGCCCTCTTGGGTCTGCAAAAGCACCGCACCAATTCCCAATTGCTTGCGTCTGTATCCAAGATTAAGTTTCCATCTGGTAAAGGATAACTTAAAATGGGGGCACTGGTCAATGCACTTTTCAGGGTCTCGAGTGATCACTGGCATTCGACATCCCACTGGTACCGCACCTTCCCTTCTGTGAGTGAGTCTAGTGAGTGGCTTGGCGATATTAGCAAAGCCTGCTACATACCGACGATAGTACGTGCATAACCCCAGGAAAGTTCTTAACTGGTGGATATTTTTAGGTATCGGCCATTCCTAGACAGCTTTGATTTTCTGTTTATCAAGAGCTACTACCTCTGCGGAAACCACATGTCCAAGATATTGCACATTTTCTTGGAACAGCTGACACTTCTTCGGGCTTAACTTTAGTCCGAAGCGTGGTTTAATTGCCGATAGTCCACGCAAAATCGGGACGACCCATCTTTCTTTTTAATCAAAACAACTGGAGAAGCCCAAGGGCTATTGGATGGTTCAATAACACCTTCTTCCTCCATCTCGCGGACTATCCTGTCGGCTTCTTCTCTTTTAGCTATGGGTAGTTTTCTCGCCGACTTTCGAACTGTTTGAGCGTCCCCGGTATTAATTTTACGTTTCACCAGATCAGTTCGTCCTTTTTTGCCGTTCCCTCCATCGAAGATATCCTGGTAGTTTCTAACAATGTCCCTCAATTTTGCTTTCTGGTTTGCTTTCAAATTCTTAGATGAATCGGTGATGAGTCTTTCCAGTTCCTCAGATAGTTTACCTGGTGGTATTTCTGTATGCTGTATGCTTCTGGGTACAGAGGAAACTGTTGAACAATGGGCCAAAGTTGTTCCTTTCTTTAGCACAACCGAGTAATGATTCAGGTTTATTATTCTTACTGGCACAATCTCCTTGGCACGAAACAGAGTCTTCCCCAGTGCGACTCCTCTGCTTACATTTCCGTCGTTAAGTTCGGTATCAAACATCATCACTGCTCCACATTTAGCTTTCCCGTCTAGGCAAGCATCTACAATGATTTCAGCTCTCTCCGGAACATTTACATCCTCTGCCAAGACCGCTCGAAACATTATGTCGTCTTTCCCATGAAGCACCACTTCTTCATCATTCACTCGCAGAATTCCATCTTTAAAGTTTAACTAGAATCCCTTGAAGCTCATAACATCCATTCCAATGATGACTTGGTCTTCGATGTCCACCACTAATGCCCGATGTTGAAATGCTGTATGTCCCAAGACCATTTCAACCTCTATTTCACCATGGATCTTAGTTGCTTCTCGTGTCGCTGTTCGCAGTTGCCACTTTGTTGGTTTTATCAATGTCTCGTCTACAACAGTGTTGGGCCTTATGACTGTTTTTGTCGCACCTGTATCCAGCAGCATTACACATTGCTTCTTATTAATAAGGCCATCTACAAAGACACTGTTAACGTGGTTGCATAGGGAAGCGACATATGCGTTGGTAGTTGGGGCTTGTTGGTTACAGGTCGACGATGAACCCTTATTACAATAGTTTTGAAATAGTTTTGAAAACAACGAAGATATTCAAGGTGGCTCGTTTTAGATGGAATACCCTGTATATTTAACAAACAAGTCTCCCGTTTCAAAAACACTTTAAAACATTAAAAAATGAGGGGAACAGCAGAACTGTCTTGATATGCACTTTAACTGTCTCAACTCAAGTGTATTTCACAGTAACTTCTTTTCTTATCTTTCACATACTTAATTATATATGTTATACTAATATCACTAATATGGTTTTAGAATATTAGTCAATATGTGTGAAAATATAAAGTTGTTTATTATCTAAGAAAAATTACATTTTAATTGATTTCACCAGCACCCCCGGATTCGTAGACGGCACTTGTTCTGGGTGGCATTTTAAATGTGACCAAATTCATAAGTTTTAAAAAACAAATTTGATTCAATAAAGTGTCTTGCGTCCGGATCGCCTCATTCTACCTGTGTGTATCTCGTCCGATATTTTCTGTCAGTATCTGCTTCCATGATACATCTATCTCTAAATAGATTATCTCCTTTTCTTTATTGTTTAACAACACATAAATAGTTTCTTTGATTTCTCTTTTCTTAGTGTGTTATTCTCTAAGAAATATCTTGGTCTTGTTCCAGTTTATTTTATGTATAACATTATCAGTTAGTACAAGGTTTGCCAATTTACATCTTTCTGTGTTTTCTTTTGTTATTGGTACACTATATAATATTGTTGGATACTTGAGTACGGTTTGCCGGTTGTATTTTTTGAATATGAACCATCAAAATATATATTTACCTCGTCAATCGATCAGAATTTACTTAATTCATAATATAAATATGTATTTATTAATTATATTAGTTATTCTCTTGTCTGAGCAAGCCCTTTATAAACACTTTCCCAGAAATGAAAAATCAACGGTTTACATTAAGTGAACGAGATGGCCAAACAACATGACATAAAATTCGTAACCAAGTACTCTCTTCGGGGTGTTATTCTTTTGTATGCAAAAAAATAAATATAAGTTGTTTATGGTAGGGAACCTTCTTCTGTTGTGCATTTGATACATATCATTTAGTATGTTGAGAAGAGAAGTAATGTTGGACATCTAGGACTTTCATGAAAACTAGCATACAGTGGTTCTGAATCTGGAGCCTATTAGATTAAACTTTGGCTTAATTAGTTCGTTAATAATAATGACTGACCATATGTTGACAAAAAATTGTAATTTTGAACTGGCTTTAATAAATATATAAGAATTCTGGTGATCTCAAGGTTGTAAATTGTAATAATTTATTATACCTTTTCTGATCAATAATGTTGGAGCGTAAAAAACTTGAAAAAATTATATTTACCTCAAATTTCCGCAAAAAGCATTGACAAAACTATTTCGTGAAAACAAAATTGCTAGGCAGTAACTCCACAAATCTGGTAAAGCCGTAACGACTTTATTGTTGATCATGTAGAGCCCTTAATATAGAAGGGCTGCAACAATTCTAAACAGGTTATTGAACTTGATACGGCGATGTCTGCTAGTTTTAGAGAACTTGTAGACTTAAACGACGGAGTATATTTTCAAATATGTCCTCCAAGTGGTCAATCGTTTCGGGCTTATCGGCGTAGACGAGCGACTTCACGTATCCCCACAGAAAATAAATAAATAAAAAAATAAATCGCACGATCTTGGACGCCAATTAATGGGTCCGCAACGTGAAACTATGCGGTTACCAAACGTTTCTTTCAATAAATCAATTGTGACACAAGCTGTGTGACATGTTGCCCCGTCTTGTTGAAACCACAGTTCGCGTGCATCATGATTGTTCAATTGATCAACGAAAAAGTTAGTAATCGTGGCTCTATAGCGATCACCATTGACTGTAACGTTCTGACCAGCATCGTTTTTAAAGAAGTACGGACCAATTTTTCCACCAGCCCATAAAGCACACCAAACAGTCAGTTTTTCTGGATGTAACGGTGTCTCAACATGAACTTGAGGTTTATCATCACTCCAAATACGGCAGTTTTGTTTATTGACGTATCCATTCAACCCCAAGTGAGCTTCACCGAATGTACGCCTTGCTAGGTGATCGTGTGGCTTCAATTCTTGCACGAGTTGAATTTTGTAAGCACGCAAACCAAGATCTTTTCGAAAAATCTTCCATAAGGTGAATAGACACATATCCAATTCTTGTGCACGATGGCGGATAGACTGATTCGGGTTTTCCTCTACACTACGCTCTATAGCAACAATGGATTCTTCTGTACGCACTGTACGACATCTCTTTGGATGCGTATTATCATTTAGATAAGACGATAAGTGCGATACGTATTTCGGACAGAACCATGATTTTCAAAATAATTTTGCACAATTTGGAAGCGTTGTTCAGGCGTCAGTCTATTCATGATGAAATGCCAAACCAAACTAAACAAATCGCTTGGCAGCTGATAAGATGGCCGCCGTTTACAAGAGTGTAGCCAACTTAAAGTTCTATACCTCTAAAAAAACACCCGTTATATATATATATATATATATAGTTAATTAACTTATATATATATATATATATATATATATATATATATATATATATATATATATATATAAGTTAATTAACTGGGAAGCAGCCAAAGGATGTTAATGAAATACTCTTTATTTCTTTCGAAAAGCTTTCGGAACAAATTTATTCCTTCTTCAATTAATCTGTTTAGCATGTTTGAAGGATATGAATGCTCTGTAAACAATTGAAATAGGATATGCAAGTTTTTTTTCTGTTAAAGTGGGGTGACTGATATTACAGATCGTTTTTTTTTTAATCCAACAATTAAATTTATCTTCATTTTCATTGGATGATTTGAGTAATAGTTGATATATCTACGGGAGCTAGATGGTTTTCTGTACCAGTCTAATTTCAGATGGTTATCGGAACTTCTAATACAGTACCAATACATGTGTCATTACCGCATATACTTGAAATTTCTTCAAAGATAGCAAAAATTCTGAACATTAATCACAATATAATTATTGGCCATAAATCAATCAAAACTGTTTCAAAATTATTTTCCAAAATAAAAGACAAAACTCCTAATGACAAAAAGTCAAATGTAGTGTATTGTATAAATTGTAATAACTGTGAAGCTAAATATGTTGGTCAAACATAAAGAAATCTCAAAGGTAGAATAATTTCTCATAAAAGTGACATAAGACTTGGCAAAGATAGCTGTGCTCTTGCTATACACTGCCAATAATAACAACAACACCGCAGATTTTGATAACGTAAGCATATTAGGACAAGAAAAAAACATTTTTAAACGAAACTTTCTAGATAATGGTTCACATTAAGAACCAATCCAACAGCATAAACAAGAGAAGAGATTTACAAAAATTAAATATTATCTATTGTGGCCTATTAGATAAACCCAAATTTCACAGAATGTCTCATTAAACAATTTATTATCCTTAACGACGGATTAAGCATAACTTATTACTAAATTAATTTTTCTGTAAAATTTGGAATAATCTAATCAGCAAATAATTTTTATGTTTTCAACATTTTGCATTTCGGTATCTATCTTTTGAAACTCACTATAGTTTAATTATCAACTGACTTTAAATCATTATAATGTCAGTAAAATACGTCTAACATTATGAGAGCTTTATAATTTGTTATATCTATTATTAATAGGAACTCGTAAGGTATGCTCCCCTGTATCCTCTGGATTCTGCCAGTTTCAATAACAAAACCTCACATATCGTAAGTTGTAATTAATTTAAATCTAATATTACTTACTGTTAATTTTATGTAACTTCCAGATTGCACTGAAGAAGGAATAAATTTGTTCCGAAAGCTTTTCGAAAGAAATAAAGAGTATTTCATTAACACCCATTGGCTGCTTCCCAGTTAATTAACTTTTATAGTTTAATTCAGGCCTTACATCACCTATATATATATATATATAGGTATAAACGGTTTGAGTGCAAATATTTTGAAGAACAATACTACAAAAACAAATCAAAAAGCTTTATAACATTTTCTAAAATAAACTATAGTTTTGCCAAAAAGAACACATAAAGTTAGATTTTATGTAGCCCTTGCTACAGTGAATAAAACAATAATTTCGATTTCAAAATGTCGGTAAATCTAAATATGTAAATACTCAATAGCTTATACATCTTTAATAGCCACATTAAAAATGAAAATTGATTATTTAAACTCGAAATATGCTTTTATAATTTAGTGTAAGTTTCTCCGAATAGATATGGCAACGTGGCATACAGACCAACTTATTTACTACATTTTTTACTTTAACGTCGACTGAGAGTTACGATTGTTTTTTGCGATTTCGATTCTTGTAAATAAGAATAGATAAACGGTAAAGTGATTTGAATGATGTCTATTTGATGTAGAGTTCGTGGTTTGCTTTCCATTTAATATATTTTTTAAATAAATAAAATCGGTTGTGATTAGTGTGTAAGTTCGAAAATTAAGAATAGTGCGACAGTATTTATTTGTGATAAATAATGGCCGATTATACAATTAGGGAAAGACATGACATGCTCTTAATTTATGGGGAAAGCAGACGTAATTGCAGAATAGCAAGAATGTTATACAGGGAAAGGTTTCCAAACAGACGCCTGCCCAATGCTAGGACATTCGTAGCTGTTTCGCAGAGGCTTCTGGAAATAGGTAGTGTAATACCACAAATAAACAATCGCGGACCACAGCGACATAATCGTATCTTAGCTGCTGAGGATCAAATACTAGACCTTATCGACATCAACCCATATCGTAGCACACGGAGTATTGGAAGTGAGCTGCAAATTTCTCACACTGTTGTTCATAGAACATTACGGGAACAACTGCTCTATCCATATCACATGCAGCGGGTTCAAGGGCTTTCAATTGATTATTTTCAACCAAGACTCAATTTATGTCGTTGGTTCCTCAGAAAACATCGACAATTTCCTAATTTTGTGAACAATATTTTAACAACAGATGAAGCAAGTTTTAATAGGAATGGTATAATAAATTTTCATAATACGCATTCGTGGTCTGAGGTAAATCCGCACGAAATACGCCAGTCAGTATTTCAACACCAATTCTCAGTTAACGTGTGGGCTGGAATAGTTGGTGAATACTTGGTTGGGCCATTTATACTGCCTGCACGTTTGACAGGTGAGAATTACCTTTATTTTTTGAACAACACGCTAATAGATTTGTTAGATGAAGTGAACCTACAAACACGTTCCAATATGTGGTACTTACATGACGGAGCACCTGCCCTCGCAAGTCATCTAGTGGTCGACTTCTTAAATAGAACATTTCCCCGTCGTTGGATTGGTCGAAACGGACATATACGTTGGCCAGCAAGATCTCCTGATCTTAATCTTTTAGATTTCTACTTATGGGGACACATGAAAAGTAAGGTTTACACGACTCCAATTATTGACGAGAATGACCTTAGACAACGCATTTTTGACGCTGCTGACGAAATCGGAAATATTCCAGGAATTTTTTCTCGCATACGTGAAAATTGGATTAAACGGTGTCGTGCTTGTGTCGATGGTAATAGCGGGCATTTTGAACATTTGCTGTGAATAATCCGTTGTTTCAACTCAGTTCTATCATTATAATAAATTCGGTAAGTAGGATTACATATTTACTTGTCTAATATAAATAATATTAATTAAATCAGTAATAATGACTCTTCGAATAATTTAACAGGTAAAAAACTACATATACAGATCTCTTGAATTGAATATCATATTTACCCAATTTTGTATAATTGCATAAAAGAAACCGCCAAATACAAATTCTAATTGCAATACCTTGTATTAAAAACGTAAATATTTTCAACAAAATATTTCATACATTTTTATTTAATTCTAAAGTCAATATCTTCAGTCAATACAAAAACACAGGTGTTTATTGTTTTGTCGGCGTAGTCATTCCTTTATTATTCGCGCTAAGAGCGAATCTGCTTCGAACGCGAGCGACGTTGCCGGATTGACAATAATTTACTTAATATGTTTTAGGGATTTTCTTGGTTATTAAGGCCTACTGACCATAGTGGTATAAGAGTTTTTTGTTTAAATTGGTGTATACTACCTCCACCTAAAATATATGCACTCAAACTATTTACACCCTGTATATATATTTGTTTTTAAGTTTTCGCAGGCACTAAATATGTTAGATGGTTTCCGGGAATTCATCCGCGTAGTTGATAACTGATCCCTGCCGGGATCGATGGTAAAATGACGACGTTTCGGCAGAGTCACATATGCCCTCTTCAGGTCTTTTCGCATACTTCTCATAACCTTCTACTTACGCCTCTAGTTACTCGAATACGATCTGTGTCGAGCATTACGAATATCAGGAGCGCGCGCTGTTATATAGTCACGGCTCGGCGCCCATCGGCTGGCACCGTGAACAGCTGCGTGAGATTGGCCCTTGCCGCTCAGTGGCCACGCCTCCCGCTTGCTGATTGGTTATTATTTATTATTATTATTATTTGCGTTTAGATGGCGAGGGCTCTTCGCTATTTCAATTGCCCCTCTTACAAGATTTCGGGTGTTCTATATTTGCCAGTATTCTGGTGTTCTCAAAGTCTATTCGGTGTGACGTCATGGTGGCGTGTTCCGCAATGGATGTTGTTTTTTTCCTGCTTTCTTATGGGGTTCTGGTTTTCATCACGTCTAGCTTGAATTCTTCTGTTAGTTTGCCCCACATAGGTTTTATGACAGTCTGCACGTGGAATCTCGTACACTCCTTGTTGTTCTAAAGGAATCCTCGTCTTCGGAGTCTTCAACATCTTGCCTATGTTTCTGTCTGTATTGAAAATAGTATCGATATTGTGTCTCCGTAGAATTCTCGCAATACTATCCATGGTACCCAATGGTATCTCAATAGATACGGTAAATAAACCTTGGTTATTGGTGTCTCATGCTCCTCTGTTTGTTTCGGTTTTGACTTTAGGGATCGGTCTGTAAATCCCTATTGTCTCAGAGCTATTTTTAAACTGTCCATTTCCTGTTTGATGTTATCCTGGTCAGCTAGTCTTTGTGATCTGGTTACTAATGTCTTGGCGACGACTTGAAGTTGGGCTAGGTGATGATGAAAATTAGCATGAAGGTATCTGTTGGTGTTAGTTGCTTTCTTTCCTATATACTATATGGCCAAGGGTTCCATCTTCCTTCCTATTTTTCTGAACATCATAGCAATTTTTCTCATGTTCTCGGCCATCTTCGTTTTAGCGAGTTTGATTAATTTGATTTCACTTAGACATTTCAAAACATTGTTTGCCGTTAGGTTAATGAGCCTTTTCAATTCATTGTGAAAGTTATCATCTATTATTTGGAAAAATTTCAATTTCAATACACTTTGTCAACATAAAAAGTCTTATTTAACATATATTAACAGCAGGTGCATTGAATTTCTTTAAATTTTAAATACAGGAATAATCATCGCTAAATTTGTGTATTAAATTGAACTTATTGAGATTATGCATAGTTGGTTAATGTGTAAGTACTTATGTATAGTAGATATTTATACTGCATGTTAATGGTTTCTTGCATTTTCTTCTTAGAAATTGAAATCATAATTGTGAAATATCTGAGTAACAGTAAAGCATTTTGGAGAAGTTTAAAAATATTATATTTAATATTAATTTATTATTTGATATACCATTCCTGCAAAACCTGCCTTTTGATACAGGGTGAATGAGTTTTACCTAAAATGAACATACATACACTTTAAATATGTGCTTTTTATTAAAAATCTTTATATAAAGACGCAAATGCAAAAGAGTTCGGTACCATTTCCTTCTATTAGAGAACCAATTTTATTGAGTTTTTTAATTGATAATTGACGGCCTTTAGTGTTATTAATAAAAAAAATTGGATCAAACGGCCAACATTTTCTGTCAATAACAGTTATTGCCCCATCTATTTCATTATAGTTGAACTAGCACCAATAAACTTTCCACCGCTAGAGTACAAAATTATTTCATTTATTTTCTAATAATCCAAATTAAGGCTTTTTATAAATACTTGATTTTTATTGACATTTTCAATTCTCGAAGTGTATTTGTATTTTTAATTTATTCAATAATAGTATGATGGCATGAAAATTTGTATATTCTTTTTTAATCAGGAACAGGTTATTGAAACGATAGCTTCTTAACGGGGGCCCACATTTACACATATAAAATAGATGAGCAAGGGAATGAATTGGATAACTTGAAATTTCATTTGTTTCGATACCGACACTGATTAATTTTTTTGCCGCATTTACAATTCATCGTATATGAGCTTCAACTTGCAAGTTAATAATTCAACAAATTTTATTTGACACATAAATATTTAAATTAAAAATTAAATTACAATGTAGCTCTTTTTTTATTTTGCTTATTGAATATGCCTTAGCGTCGTACATGTACATTAACTGGGATAGTAACACAACAAAACTGAAATTATTATCCTTTGCAAAATAATTTTTTACTTAATTATAATGTTTTGTTAAAGTACACAAAAAAGTGTTTAATGGTAGAGAAAAATGGAACTACACAAATTCATATAGTTATATTAACTTCAATTTTTTAACAATGATTTTCGGCGACCGCTAGTATAAATAAAAATTCCCATCACCGACACATTTTGTAACATATCTCGAGACTAAAAAATGATATCGATATACGGTTTTCAGTGGATTATTGATAATTTATTCTTCTTTCTGACTTCGTTGTCCAAACTACATGTTTGTTTTTAAAAAATTTGTAGAAAAAACATGATTTCTGAAAAAATGGATAGGGCCTTTTAGCGTTATTCATTGTAATTGTTATAAAATATAGTTAATAGATTAGCGGAGAAAAGCCAATTTCAAAAAGGTTATAAAGATCGGTTAAGCCAAACTCGAATGACGAGCGTTTGTTTTCAACAAGTTTCCCACTCACCCCTACCATTTATTTGACAAGATATAACCAAATACTTCTAATAAAAAGTATGCGAAATGTTTTTAAAATTACAATTTTCTAGTTTTTGGAATACTTTCATTAGGTAATTTTTGTAGAAAATGAGCGATTTTCACTTTAGATGTTCAGTTACGCCCTCTAGCGGTCTTCTTAGTACACTCGAAATACTTTCCAGAATTTTCTCGTGGTCACTTTAGTCTAAAATATTTTCCTCCAAAGCTGTACTATGAACCGTTCCTGAGATATGAATTGCAGGTATTCTTATTTGCCCACCATGTACAACAAATCGTCCCCTACTTTCACCCTTAGGGGAGCAATTATATATTCTAATTTAAATGGGATAACCTCGAACAACACAAAATGATCAAACAAATGGCACAACTTACTTAAAAAATAAGCCGAATTGAAAACCTCACCCTTTTTGGAAATCGGTTAATAACAAAAGAAGTTATTGGCAAATAGGTAATACAAAGTATAAAGTAATTGAAGAGGTTTTATTTTCTAAGTTATAAAAAATACAGCCAACTATATTTGGGTACTAAATTTGTTAGTAATTTTTATCAAATGTTAAATTGAGCGGTGCTATTGTAATTTTTTTGTCCAAGCTCGTAAAATTTGTAAGTTCTGTAAATATTTCTGTGTAGTATCAGATTAGATTGTTTATAAGAATTTCTGAATAAGATTACCAAAATAACGTTTCAACATATAAGGTGCCGTAATAGCTGGTAATAAAACTGATATTTCTTAGTTAAACCACTTCCAGAAATGAGGATGTAATCAATTCGTTTGACTTATTATATACATGCTGTGTGATAAATTCGCTTATTGTGAACCGATTTGAATTATTTTTTTCTTGTTCAATAGGCCATATCTCGAGAACGGTGCCACAAAGATTTTATGAAAAGAATTCCACTCTTAAATAAATGTGTTGCTTAAGCCAAATTTTCTCTGATTGTGATTGGCTTTAATAGTTTATAGCCTAGTAAAATAGGATTTTGTCCCATTTAAATTGGAATAAAAAATTTCCGTCACAGGGTGGAAACAGGGGATGAACTTTGAGACTCTATACCCGGGTCTTCTCAGATGCCACCCACGAGTTAAATAATTTCTTTGTATTTAAACATTAACGTATAGGCATATCTTAACTAATGAAGAAATCAAACAAACTAAGTAGTTGGCGTACACTGACAACGTACCTGTAATTTTAGTTCAGTTTGATACTGAAGAACTTATACTACCTGCCCCAAATGGCCCCAGAACACGGCAACATTTTCAAAAAAATCTCTTTGAATTGTTTCGCTTCAGACTTCCCTAAATATCACATATTTACAACAGATTTTATAACATACGTTTTTGAATATTTTATTTTTTCATAAACTGTTGCCTTTCTTGACGTTCCGCAAAAATTCGCCCTGAGATTTTAGTATTGAATGCTTTAGATTAAAACAAAATGGATTTCAGAAGCTATTCGTGACATAAGCCGATTTGCAGCGATCTACCGATTATAATTGTTCCTAAATGGTTTGAACAAACACATTCTAGCGCCCACACAGCATGAAATACCTGAAGAAATATTTCACTGAAATATTTCTGCAATATTACTATGTCAACGACAAAACATCTACTGAAATATTTAATGAAATTTTAGAGAAACATTTCGAGAAATATTACATTAATATTTCATGAAATATTTTAGGAGAATTTTAGTCGTGAATATAGTAATATTTTGGAAAAAATTTCAAAAAATACTTTAGACATCAAATATTTTAGCACTATTTTAAAATATTTGACTCTAATATTTCTGAAATATTCGTATGCTCACGACAAACAACTCTTTTGAAATATATATCATGAAATATTACAGAATATTCCATGAAATATTTCAAAACGTTTTTGTAGGGAAAATACGAAGATTTCTGAAATATTTTATGATACTTTAAAACAAACATGAAATATTATATAACATTTTTTAAATAGTTCACTAAAATACATTTAAACTATTTTTATATCTACAACAAAAGATCTTTTGAAATATATCATGAAATATGACACAAAGAATTCATAAATTATTACAGGAATATTTCATGAATTATTTCAAATGGGGTTTTGTCGCGGACATAGCAATATTGGTGAAATATTTCAAGAAATATTTTGAAATGTTTCAAATCAAACCAGAAATTGCATAAATATTTTAGAGATATTTCATGCTGTGTGGGCGGTATTGGTTAATACCAATGACGTCACAAATCAGCCCTTTGTTACGCATTGTTTGAAATATCTGCAACCGGTAATAATAACCCCATAAAGAAAATATTTGTATTATTTCTCGGGGTTCATACTCTGTTTTCTCAGAATATAGTATTGTTAATTTTTAGTGGTATGATGGAAATTTGCATAAATTATTATACATGGGTATGTTCTGAATTTAATTTATTAATAAATTTTGTAGAGTATTACGTAGTTTTATTTCCTAATCTTTCACCAACATCTAATCACACGGTTTTGAAATTATTTCAATCGAATGAAATAATTTTATAATCTAAAAATTGGTTTAATCAAAATATTGAAATTTGAATATACCATGTCAAATTTGAGTTTCCCGCTTTTCAGATTAGTTCAACTCCCAATGAACATAGTGTCGCTGATGTTGTACTATTTCCGATGTTCTGTTGGGAATCGAACACTCTGTTCTTGTTTTCTTTATGTAATAACCAGTGAGTAAATACATTCTCACTGGTAATAACTCAAAGCAGGAGTTGTTGTTGATTGTCTTTCTCTTTCTTAAATGACATTTGATGTTAAGTATTTACTGTTTTACATATACTTAATAATAGCAGAGTCTAGAGGTAGAAGCAAAAATCACAGTCCAGACGTATATATGTCTATAACGTTTTACTGTACTTCGGGTCTTATGAGCATGTTCGAAAATGCCCCAATTGGCTCTTCTGTTGTGGGTTATGTTTTCTCTCTGTTTGATTCTTGGCAACGCTTGCGCAAAACGCTTTAGGTACAGTACACAGCATAATTTGCTGTCTCTCTTAGTCGGTGATCCTTCCGCTTACGGGCGATACCAGTATATCAGTATTAAGTATATGCTATTTTACATGTTTATGTATACATTTAACAATTAATTTTGATTAGTTTTTAAATTAACAAATTTTAAATAAACGAAAACAAAACAATTTAACATATGATTTTGACATTTTCTGGTTGAACCAAATTACATTCTAGAGAATGACTTTTGGTTCTACTTCAGTGTTAAAAAGAGAAATGCCAAAGTACAACCACTGTCAACTAAGGGTAGAACCAAAGTTATAACCGGTAGATCGCTGCAAATCGACTATAGTTGTGCTCAAACACGCGGGGTGAGAGAAACAGAAAACCAAATGAATGTATCCAACTCTGTCTAAGCTCTCTTCTGGTTGGTGCACAGATCATACAATAAAACGGATGGTGTTTGTTTGCGTCAGTCAAGTGACGTCTTGCTATTGCTTGCAGCTCTAACCCTTAGATCATATACCTTCTAGATATAGCCTGTTATGCACAAATGTCGTGGAAAGACTAAAGAGAGAGAGCAATATTGAGGGCAAGAGGCTATTTCACTCGGTTGGGAGCCGTTTCCAATGAAATACATTCAGCATGTTGTTCATTGGCTGCTTCCAACCACTAAGTGAAATAGCCTGTTACTGTCTCTATTGCCCTCTCTCGGTTTCCTTTTCCTCTCATTCAGCGTTATGAGTCTAATTGTACAGACTGAAAAAATCCCATACAGTCTCTTACATACCCACAGAATCTGCATTAGTTTGTATGTAGTCTATCTGGCAAGAAAATGTGGCATATGAAAGTAATTTTTGGACCTATCGGAACTTATCTGCAAGTCCAATAAAGCGAGTTTTCGTTATTGGAATTAATGGGATTTTACATATGCTGTAATCGTATGGATTCTATATGTAGGTAACCTGTGGGAATGTATCTGTTTCTATTGTAGACTATTAAAATTATGGCGCTTATGCGTATTTCCTAATACAAAATAAAACATGTTTCTAATGGTTTTTCTATAATCAGTAAGTTTAAAGTTTCCTATTTGCCACAGCTATATTAAACTATATAGAAACTAATAGGAGATTCCATATAAATTCGAAACATATAATCTAACTGCAAACACCAATAGCATAAATTTGTGTTTTATATGTTTTTATAGGAAGCTACGATAACAATGAAATAGTTTATCTATGGGAATACTATTGGAACTGCAGCGACAAAAGCACACTAAAAATTCATAAAATCCCTTACAACTATCGAATTCTATAAGAATTTATCAGCCAAACCATAAATCAAAGTTGCCGTAATCTTTATGGAATATTTTTGGAAATGCAGCGACAAACACACATTAAAAATTCTTAAAATCTAATACAAGTATCAAGCCATAGGGATCTAACAGCCAAACCATACAAGCAATTTGCCATGATATTGCCATAGGTTTCTATGGGAACGGTTTAATAAAAATAAAATTAATATGTCTTTATCTGTAGAAACATATGAAATATACACTAAAAATGTATGTAAATTAAAGGAATATTCATATAAACCGAGATTCTAAGCTAAATGTTTAGATTACGACAAATTATTAAGAATTTAGCGGTAAACTCCAATTAAATAAATGGTGTAAGCAGAAGTTTTTATGAGAAAATGTGCAAGGAAAATTCATGTTTTCAACTGTCTTTTATGCGAGAATCCAAGGAAAAACGATCTCTACCTAATACTAATAGTTGGCAGTTTTGAATTCTTTTGTTACATTAATAGCCCCTTGTTGGCCTTTTTTGTACCTGGAAATTTTTCAATATATTTTTTCGCATAAGAGTTTTGTGATTGGGTATCCTTCTTCGCTTAATTGGGATGTAGGCGAATAAAATGTAGATTTTTAGCAGTTAAGCTGTGGCCGTTGATATTCATTGTGTATGTGTTGTGTATTGTGTTTATTGGTGGTTCATTTTCCCTATTGTATGATATGTGGTTCATTTGTTAGTTGAGTTGTAAAAATCTGGTGGGTCATCATTTGTTTACTGCGTTATCTGTGAATTTTTCAAGACGTTCTCTCTAGTACACTGTATGATTTGAAAGACTCTGAGGGTGTATTGTGAACACAAGTGTTTGTGATTTTTCATTCTTTCAAGTAAGTATTGTTTAAATCATGATCAGTGCCGTAGCCAGAAAATTTATTCGGGGTGGGTTGGATAATTTATAAGGGGGGGGGCCTTGAATAATTTTGTGATTGGTGATGGACTGATTAGGACTGCAAAATTGATATTTTTGTTCATGTATTTGCAGGATATATAAAATTCTATAAATATAAAATTTATTTTTATGAAAAGATGATTAGTTGGTTAAAATTGAATCTTGAGACCCAAAATTCCAAAATTTGGGGGGGGGGTTTGAACCCCTAGACCCCCCACCGCGGGCTACGGCCTTGATTATAGTTACAAATATACTTTAGTTCAAATTTATGTTCTGTATACCTTTAATGTTAAGCTTGTTCATATAGTGACCAGTTTTATATAATTGGTGTAAATACTTTATGAAGGATTAGACACGTAACGACGGCAACAAGATATCCATATTTTAATTTCTAATGATTTTAAAAATTACATTCGGTATTGACTAAAAACCACAATTATAGTGTATTTTTTAAGAAATTTTGAGAGTTCACTGCATGGAGAGTTTATAGAGCTGACAATTGGTGTCAATGGAATGTTAGGTTTATGAACTACTAACATTTTATACAAAGACAACATATTTTCAACTTGACGATGACATCTACCAACAAGATTTTGTCATGGTACTGGGTTCATGTCTGTCTCCTGCTTTAAGCAACATTTTTATGGAAAAATTTGAAGAATAAACAATTTGCTCAAAACAGATAAGACCTTTGGTTTGGTTGCGTTATGTAGATGTCATATTAGTCTTTTGGGAATATAATCTTGAAGACTTACCTGAATTACTTAATGACATAAACAACAAAGAACAAAGTATTCAGTTTACACTAGAACTTGAACAGATTAACAAATTATCTTTCGTGGACACTTTAATAATAAAAACACAGTCGACATTTGAAACAGAAGTTTACAGAAAACCGACTCACATTAACAGGTATCTCAACTTTTACTCCAATCAACCACATTCAGTAAGAAGAGGTATCACCAAATCTCTATATGACAGAGCAAAAATCAACTGTTCTAACACCGATAAATTTAATGAAGAAAAGACGTTTATAAAAAATGTGTTCTCTGTCAATAATTACCCTGAAAAATTTATTAATAAAGAGTTATACAAAATCGAATACCAAACGATCGCTAACAAATTTCACCAAACAACACTGTCTCCCAAGACAAATAATCACATTAGTACAATAACATACAGTGTCTCTCAGAAAGACTAAAGTTATGCATACGCTGGATAGTCCAATAGCAGCCTACTACTAATAACATTGTTTCTTTCACATATGGAATTCGCTATAGAAATTTTAACATTAATTTAATCTGGATTTCCCGTTAGATATCTTATAATGTTGTGGATAAGCCAACAGAAACCTACTGTTATATTGTGTTTTAATTGCGGTAATCCAGATAAAAACTCGTAGAAAAGATTTCAATTTAACCTCTACATGGAAAAGATCCCGTAGACAATCCATATATATATATATATATATATATATATATATATATAAACATAAAAGTTTCTAAGCGATACGTTAAATTTTAAATTTTCAATATAGCTATTACAAACAGAAAACATTAAACCTACTGATTATAGACAAACCATTCTAAACATTTTTTATTCTGTTTGTAAATATGCAGAAGCACCGTAATTCGATCTCGTAGGTTACGTGCATACAGAAATCCATACGATTACGGGGTACATTAAAACCCCATTAATTCCAATAAAGAAAACTCCCTATATTGGACTGGCAGATAGATTCCGATAAATTAGCGGTTTTTCTTTTCTATTAGTAAATACGCATAAGCTCCGTAATTCTAAACACACTACAATAGAAACAGATACGATCCCATAGGTTACGTGCATACAAAAATCCATACGATTACGAGGTACATTAAAACCCCATTAATTCCAATACAGAAAACTCGCTATATTGGACTGGCAGATAGATTCCGATAAATTAGCGGTTTTTCTTTTCTATTAGTAAATACGCATAAGCTCCGTAATTCCAAACAGACTACAATAGAAACAGATACGATCCTATACGTTACGTGCATACAGAACTCCATACGGTTACGGGGCGGATTAAGATCCCATTAATTCCAATAAAGAAAACTTCCTATATTGGACTGGCAGATAGATTCCGATAAATTAGAGGTCTTTCTTTTCTATTAGTAAATACGCATAAGCACTGTAATTCTAAACAGACTACAATAAAACAGATACGATCCTATAGGTTACGTGCATACAGAAATCCATACGATTACGGTGTACATTAAAATCCCATTAATTCCAATAAAGAAAACTTGCTTTATTGGACTGGCAGATAGATTCCACTGAATTAACGGTCTTTTGTTTCTCTTGGAAACTTATGGGTATTAATGTGGAATGACAGCGACAAAAGCACACTAGATTCCCATAGACTTTAATTTTATTGGAATCTATGGGATTTTTTCAACAGGGTACGCAATCTAACTTTAGATATTACTTTGATGGTGGTTCCATGCGAGGGTTGCCTAGACTTAGGTATATCCGGCTGTAATAAAACAAATTTACAGCACTAAGTATACTACTATAACTATAAAAATTATTGTTATGATTTTATTTCACTACTATAACATATAAATAGGCATTAAATGGGGACCCGTTTTCCCAAACTTGGGAGCAGCAGACTAGCAAGAAGTAGAAATTATAATGTAATATTATATAAACAGTTCCTTTTGTAGTTACTAATACATTTAAAAAAAGAAGATTTCCCTAACATAAAATCGAGTAATTACTAATAATAATGCTGTCTTAATATATATAAATAAACTACAAGTATATTTTGATATAATATTTTAATTAATTTAGTTTCAGGATTGATCACATGTGAAGCATCAACACCATGAGGCATATATGGAAAATGTAAATAATATTAAGAAAATGTTTAATCTTATTTTTTACAAATAAATGTATATAATATACCTTTGCACGAAAGGATCAACTTCATCTTTTGATATTATTCCTGTTTTCGTCTTGACTTTTATATATTTGTTTTGTGTGTTGTCTATTGCCCAGAAAACTGCATCAGGAAGTTGACGAAGTATAGATATAAGGAGTCCGAACGGTATAGGCTTTTCCGCAGTATTCGTGGTATACAATATTAAACCCAGATCATAGTTCTCTTTTCTGCCACTAGCTGCGCAAATGTTCAGGACGTACCGATGTTAGGCTAGGCGCAAATTGAGACGCGTATAGCGCGTGTGACATGACACAGCACAGCGCGAACTTTTGTAACGTATAGTATTGAATAGAACAGCGCACATTGGCAACAAAGTGTCGCGAGGCACGACACGAGTCTACTGTCAGTCGCGGCGCGCTGTAGTTGAGACACAGTTTCTCGTGTCGCGCGTGTCAAGTGTTTTGAAAAATGCTAAGATGAGACGTTAATAGAGCCGGTAGCATATCAAAAGGGGTGCTATGATATAAAAGATACTAATTATATGAATACAAAATTGAAATATCAAATTTATTCGCTCGTGAATCATATATTTTCTGACGCAATTGGCTACGAACTGCCTCTCAATATGCGGATCACCTCGCGACATGTGTGACACGATCGGGTTGCGCCACTCGTGTCATGTCACCTCACACGCGCTATACGCGTCTTAATTTGCGCCTTGCCTTATTATTATTATCACACGTAAATACGCGCTGGCTCGCGAATGTCGGAATTATTAAAATTATAAAACTAAGTATAAAATATTAATTTAATTGTTTAAAAATAGTTTTAATAAAATATTAATTTAATTGTTTAAAAATAGTTTTAATAAAAAAATGGGAAGGTGTTGTGCTGTTCAGTTGCCTCAGTGGCCGAGAGGCAAGTGGAAATGTGGCTAAAGTCTATTCAAAGTTCCGAAAGTGAGTAACCTAAAAATAATATTAAACTCCAGTGTTGTTAATAAATATTGTTTTGTACACACTAGTGTACTTGTCAAATCTAAATTGTTTGGTATTTAAATGTTAAACGTCTTTTATTTATTACTAATACGATTAATAAATTTGATTGTAATCAATTAATTACTTTCCTATTTTATCAAGCATTGTAATACTGAAATGAATAGGTATTTAACCATTTTTGAATTTATATTTACCACTTAATTTGCAGAAACTATCTTTAAATTCTTTACTTCACTTACGGTTTGTTTAATAGTTTAACACGTAGAGACAAAAGATGAACTATAATTTTAATTCTTAAAGACCTATTGATAACATTAATTTATTTTTTAAATAAAATTGTTTGCTGCTGGTTAATTGTATTTATTTATTTACTAATATCACACATTTTTAGCTTTGCAGATTATCCCTTCATAAGGATTTAAACGAGTACTTCCTCAAAAGTGGCGCGCTCTACCGACAAAACATTCTGTCCCCTAAAAAAAAATTTATTTAACATTACGTTCGGAGTCCTTATATCTATACTTCGTGAGGAAGTTCTACATGCAGTTCTTTATTCCCATCGCAAAATATGAACCTAGATATTGGCTACGTTCCACTTAGCCATCACAACAACCATGCTCACGGAAGAGGTTTATCCCATTCCACTTGCTTGTGAGTGGTTAAATCATAAATTCAAGTGGAACGGTGTATGAAGCGTTTTGAGCGTTCATGTATATAGGTTAACTTGATTTATATTAAAAAATATACAATTTAATTTTTTTTATTTCATTTTAGTGGAGCTTTTAAACAATTCGAGTTTGAATATAATCGAAATGTCTTTTACGGCACAGATGAAGAACTAAAAGTGATTTAGCAAACAACATATCTATAAACAAAAAAAATGTTTCATGAAAGAAATATTTTCAAAACGATAATGAACATTATTTATTTACCAAGTTAGGTTATGTTATTGATAAATATGGAGAAATGTATAAATAAATGTTGAATATGAACTAAAATTAATTTTATTAAACTTAACATAATGACAATTATCTGTCTTCACACGTTCTGTATCAACTTGAGAAAAATAAGCTTCCACAGCAGTATCTCTTTCCGAATCATATAATACTATTTTAGTTGTCGCCATCTTTAAATTTTAAAAATTGCGCCAAACTTCTCAACGTCCACTTCGACCCATATCTACAGATGGGTCGTTGTGAGCGTGGGGTGAGCGAAAATAATGACGTCATTAGTGACGTTTTCACCGCGCTCACAACGACCGTAGTCGTCATGTGGAACGGCTGAAGGAGTGAATGTGGAACGCACCCTATAAGTAATATTTTTTTTCAAACGATTAATCAAATTAATTAAGCGTAGCCGTATTTAGGAATATCATGTAATACTAAGATTAATCATGAATATTTGTATAATACCCATCGTTCTTGCCGATTCTTCTTTTTTACCTATAGTATGAAGACTGCACTTTTTTACATATTGTGTTAATAGATCTTTTTACCCTTTGTAATGCGCATGCGCGTTTGGCATGTTAAAAAGGCGGGAATATGAAAGTTTCGTGCACTTTTCACAAATATGCATGGGGGACTAGTATTAATATCCTTATATTATTAATCAAGTTAACGAAGATATTAATTAGTGGAGCTTTGTCTGTACATCTTTCAATTAAAGCATTAAATTATAATGGTGCTTAAAGTGATATTTTCCTCCACAAGGCGAAAATAAAGCTGATCTATTTGACAGGTTAGGACAATAATAATACTCATATTAGATTTAAAGTAATTAATATACTGATAATTATTAAAATAAATATTAGTAGTACAAAATACAAATATAATTAATTTATTATTACTATGGTTTTATCAGTCATTGTCTTTTTTACTACAATTTGTGATCTAAATGATGTTGGCTATTCATCTTTCCACTGACAGATATATGAAAGTTAATTTATGAGATTTTCACGAAATCTGTAAAAAAATTGTATGTAATATTACTGCTACTATTTACGGCCTACACCAGTGATACTCCTTACTACGTCAGAAGCAAAATATCTTTCTACGCCGATGACACAAAAATACATGCCAATCCAAAAACAAATCAACTAACGCTCAAGGAAGACTTAGATTCTATCTTAACTTGGTGTTCCCAATGGTTGCTTCCTTTAAATGCTGAAAAATGTGTAGTGTTCCGAATCGGTAAAAATAATCCGCTGGTACCGTATTTTATTAACGGCCAACCATTTTCTGTGTTTTCTCACAATGACCTCGGAGTGATCGTTAACAGTACCCTAACGTGGTCCGATCATATTACGTCAATCTGTAAACGTGCGAACTCGAAACTGTATCTCATTCGGAGATGTTTTTCAAGAGTCTCCTTTCAGTCATTTTGTAAACTTTACACTATTTATGTGAGACCAATTCTTGAGTACGCTGGACCAACGTGGTATCCTGACTTAGTTCGTGACAAAACCCTGCTGGAAAATGTTCAGAGAAAGGCCACTCGAATTCCCTGGGGACCAAGAAGACCTTCCTATGAAGAAAGACTTATTATGGCCAACCTAACATCCTTTGAACTTCGGCGACATCGTGGAGACCTGATTATCACATTTAAAATATTGAAGTTCAATTTCGGAAATCTCGACCTCGTTTACCGTAAATCAGGACGAACGCCTCAGAGGTCATCAGTTCAAGAGTTTTTGACAGCTGGAATAATCTAAATGCTAATGTTGTCTCTGCATCTTCTATAAACATTTTCAAAAATAGACTAGATCGTCTTTTATTAGAGTAAATAATATAGTTTGTTTTATTTTTATTGAATTAATTTCTTTTATTTTGTATGTACCTGTATACTAGTAGGTCAATTATTGTAATTTCTCTGTTTTTGGGCACAACAGGGACTAAAGGGGCAGCTGTCCGCTGACCTACTACCTAGCTTTCCTTCCTTCTCCACAAACCGCACGGGATGGTCTGGTGTAAATCATTTCATCTGGGAAGTGACAACCCCACGGGTCCGAATTACCTGGGTCACCAGGGTCAATTGGTGACGCCACCCATGAAAATGGAGCTAAGGAGTAGATGCCTCGGAAAAGAGCCGCTGCCTGGGGATCGCCAGGGCATGTCTGGAGCCGGCGCTGGACATGACAGCATGCGGGACGTCGGTGGCAGGGTGCTGAGGAGGCGGGCCCCTGTCGTCCAAAGAGCTACAGCCCAAGAATCAGAAGAACCACAACAACACTCACCAATACAGTCACAACAACATCGTGACCATCGCCAACGGAGTCAAACGAGAACTCCACCCGCAGAAAGTGTTGCGCAGGATCAACAGCCAGCGCTCACTCAAGCGGGACTGAAAAGACAGCGCATGAAATGGACTAGCGCCATGAATGAATTTATAATGCGCACGTTTTACAGAATTACGAACCTTGGCCAGAACAAGACTGGATACCGCCAAATACTCCATCAAGAGTTCTGTCGTGAGTACCCAGAGTTCAAGCTACTGAACAGAGAGTCGCAGATCAATATCGTGTCATCTTGAGAAATGGCCTTATTTCGCCTGAACAAAAGGATAGAATAAAGAGCGAAGTGGAGCGCGAACTATTTGGTCGAAATACAATCGATCTAGAGCCTGAAACACCTTTGGCACAAAGAGCGGACGAGACTCAAGAACTACAACAAGAATAGCCAACCAATGCTGTCCTGCTTGAGAAGATCCAAGCAGAAATGGAAGGAGCTCTTAGAGAGTATAGTGAAACAGATCCACTGACTAGGCCAGCTCTTCCCAAACTAAGATCTTCTAAGAAACTGGGTATCGTCTTGCAGGCTATGAACAAATTTATCTTGCTATGTTTTATGTGCTAATACGTTACAGTCACTACACACAATCATCTACTGTGCTGCAACTTCCATCTGCAGAACAATGGGGGTCGCAGTGAGACCAAAACAAGACCCTCCCCAATTTAGACAAACACCTCGAATACCACCTTGGCAAAAAAGACTTTAAGGGAGAATCAATTCTCTTCGGAAAGACGTTGGAAGACTGAGTACCTACGAGGAGTAAGGAACAACAGAATAGAAAGGCTTGTCAATATTATCATGGACAATAACCGAATACACTCCCAGTGGGATGTAGAAAACATCACATCTCAGCAGTGTCTCGACAGTCTACGACAAAAGCTCTCTGTCTACACAAGTCGATTGAGAAGGTACAAAACCAGTAACCAACGGAAACTAGACAACACACTCTTCCGACAATCAGAAAAAGCGCTTTATAGAAAACTTAACAACAACAATAATAATGAAGCCACTAGTTACCCCAGTAAAACAGACATCGAGAAATTCTGGAAAACACAGTTTTCCACAACAATCTCCTATAACTCCAGAGCCAACTGGATTAATGAGGAGGAGGCTGCATCTCAGAACTGTGAGGCCATGCAACACCAACCATTTACAACAGAAGATACATCCAACATAATGAAGAACCTCCATAACTGGAAAGCACCAGGACCAGATGGTGTACAAAATTACTGGATAAAGAAACTGTACGCAACCCACGAAACACTAACAGCCCTTATAAATGACGTAATTACCCACCCACACAAGATGCTTAGTTTCCTTACGCATGGTGCTACATACCTCTTACCAAAGGACAACCTATGTGCACAGGACCCAGCAAAGTACCGACCAATTACTTGCCTTCCAACCTTATACAAACTCATAACATCGTGCATTAATCATCGCATTTTCAAACATTGTGAATTGAACAACATAATTACTCAACATGGGATGCGCGAAAAATTCGATGGGTTGCAAAGAACAACTGATAATTGATTCAGTTGTCTGCAATCAAGCCCACGCCAAACGACGAAATCTCTACATGGCATATGTGGACTACAAAAAGGCCTTTGATTCAGTTCCACATGGTTTGCTCTTTAAGGTGCTGAGTCTCTATAAAGTGAATAATTGTATTATTAACTTTTTGGAATATGCCATGTCCACCTGGCAAACCAAAATCTCACTGAATGAAGCCAACTGTTCGATACAAACTGACCTTATTCCAATCAGAAGGGGTATATTCCAGGGAGACTCTCTTAGCCTGCTGTGGTTCTGCCTAGCCATGAACCCTCTCTCAAACAAATTGAACTCAAGTAATTTTGGGTTCAGTCTCAAACACAACACGTACAAGCATTAAAGATAAACCATTTGTTATACATGGACGACTTAAAGTTGATGGCAGCTACAAAACAACAGCTGCATGATATGCTTAAAATAGTAGAAGGGTTCTCTAGTGACATCCATATGAAATTTGGCCTAGACAAATGCCGAATTATTAATATAGTTAAAGACAAAATACAGCAGGGGCACTTCGAAATGGGAGATGGCACCTCAATTGAATCTATGGGGGAAGGTCATACGTATAAATACCTTGGAATAAAGCAGGCTCAACGTATTGATCACATGACTATGAAAAAGGACCTAACAGCAGAGTTTTATAGAAGGGTAAGACGACTGTTGAAAACCAAACTAAACAGTAAAAATCTGTTTCAGGCCATTAACACCTATGCGTGTTCAGTGCTCAGTTACTCTTTCGATATAGTTAATTGGTGCAAGACTGACATTGAACAATTACAACGAAAAGCTCGAGTTTTACTAACAAAAGTTCAAAATCACTATCCAAAGAGCTCTGTCGAACGTAAAACTTTGCCACGGTATGAAGGAGGAAGAGGATTGACAGATCTAAGTAAACTATTAGATCAACAAATTTCTAATTTGCGTAGTCATTTCCAGAAAATCGCAGAATTTTCAGATCTACATAAAGTCATGTGCCAGGTTGATGACTCAACACCACTGCGACTGACACAACAACATGTCCAATTACACCACCAGACCACAGATCAGAAACTGCTGAAATGGAAAGAGAAGCCCCTTCATGGAAGACATCTATATGACGTCAACCAAGATTATGTCGACAGTGCAGCGTCGAACTACTGCTTGATCTCTGGTCATATGTTCCCTGAAACGGAAGGCTTTATATGGGCAATCCAAGATCAAGTAATTCCAACTAAGAACTACCTAAAGTACATCGTTAAAGACCCTTCCATTAACAACGATAGATGCAGGTACGGTTGCCAAACATCTGAATCTATCCAGCATATCACAGGAGGTTGTCAAGCGTTCGCTGCAACTGAATACAAAGAACGACACGATGCTGTGGCAAAAATACTTCACCAAGAACTAGCACTGAAACATGAATTATCATAGTCGGTAAGATTACCATGCTATAAATATAAAACAGAAGCTGTTTTAGAAAACAACAACTACAAGCTGTACTGGGACCGCACGATACAGACCGATCGGTCTGTTGCTCACAATAGACCAGATATAGTTTTGGTAGATAAAGTCTCTCGGAAAACAACTTTAATTGACATAGCAATTCCCAACAACAATAATATAAATATCAAGCAGGCTGAGAAAATAACCAAATATAGAGATTTGGAATTTCAAATAAAGACTCAGTGGAACATGAACAACACACGAACTGTACCAATTGTTATGTCAACAACAGGACTAATCCCAAAACATCTATTAAACAATTTAAAATACCCCGGTCTGGACGAACATCTTTACAAACAAATGCAAAAGCCGTCTTGTTAGGGACAGCCCGGACGATCAGGAAATTTATGGGAAACTGCCGCCACGACTCCAACCACGGGCCTGAAAACCTGGCAAGGGCTCCCACAGAGCTAAACCCTTTTGATATCTAGGATATCTGGGGTTTAGTGAATTTTCCCCTAAAGGCACTCATAGAGTGCATTAGAGGGAGTGTGATGCCATACATTGTATGGTCAAGTCGGGGATAATAATCCTTATGCCTGATCACGGTACATTATGTACAACTGATTTTGAAAAAGTTAACACTAGTCTTATTTAGTATTACATCTTTTAGCAAGTTATTGTCTTAAAAACACATACACAAACACATATATGTATACTCTCTTCGAGGTGTCATTCCTTTGTACGCAAGACAATATATATTATATATAACATATATTGTTTCTGGTCAGGGAACCTTCATCAGTTGCGCTTTCCACAATTGAATGTCCTCTCGAACACTTCTTTATGTATTTGATACATTTCGTTAAATTTGAAGACGCGAGCTGTAACACCATCTTCAAACATATATGTATCTTTATTTACATAATCAATTACTTGTAATCGACTCACTTAGTTGACATCTCTAACTCATAAATCACATTTAGCACATTTTAGATAAACTTTGAACTGTTTATTCTTTTCGTTGATCTAATAAGCTTTCGAAGAGATTCGATATAAGGCTTTGGTAAACCAATAAAGTCAAATGAATTCTCCAAAAATGATTTACTGTACATATGGCTTTCACATATTCCATGATATTAATGCTTTTTGCTCCATTCTATTAGTTTATAATTATTTAAAACTTTACTACTAATACTAAATTAGTAAATTACATTGAAAATATTGTATTCACTTTATAAATAAACACAAACTGCAATGAATAATTTGTGAAGTGCTCGAAAAAAATTGACAGACGTTGACGCATGCCCATAAATTTTTTTCGAATATGAAAAGGTCTATTTTGTATTTGTGGAGGCCATTGTACCTTAGATCCTGTACCTTCTAGATATAGCCTCTCATGCACTAATGTCGTGGTACGACTAAAGAGAGAGAGGGCAATAGTGAGGGCAAGAGGTTATTTCACTCGGTTGGGAGCTGCTTCCAATGAAATACGTTCAGCCTGTTGTTTATTGGCTGCGTCTACCCACTAAGTGAAATAGCCTGTTACTGTCTCTGTTGCCCTCTCTTTCTAGCGTTGCCACGATTTTATGCTTGACAGACTATATCTAGGAGGTACATGATCTAAGCATTGTACCCATGCAGTGGCGCTACCATACGGTTGACGTTCCGTGAATCTTCCTCATACCACTTACCACCAAAGAGGTTAAATACTGTAGAGCACGTGAAGTAGCGAAATTCATTTATATTTTCTCTGTGGAGAACATTTGTTATGTGTCACTGTCAATTGCTATTGTTCTGTGTCATTTGTACACCATAACCAAAGATAACCATGGTTTAGATTTCAAATTTGAATTTTCAATTAATTTGAAAATAAAGATTATATTTGTTTCATCAGATTACAAAAAATTGGAATAGATTCAGAAATGGATTATTCATTTGAGGGTGTTTGCCGATTATGTCTAAGTCAAGCTAATCCTGAGCTTCTTAAATTGTAAATAAATAATCTACATATTAAGGTTTTATTTATTTTCTGATAAGTATGTTGGTATAATACATTTACTGATAAAAAATTGCAGGTGATCCCCTAAAATTTACCTAGAACCAAAACCTGGAATGATATTTGTATATTTAGTATGTCTATGTTCATTGAAATGGTTAAGGAAGTAAATAAGAAACAAAATAATTTTAGAACTGAAGCATTTTTAATGATTTCAAATTAGAGATTTAATCTTCAAAAGTGTTGTGAAAGATAGATTGCATGTTGAAGAAAACTTAAACCAATCTGTTTCTGTAATATTTCTCATAATGACATATGAAGAGAAATATTCTAACACAAAGATGAAGTAGGTTTAATAATAGGTTAATATTCACAGACTTTGGTGAAAAAAGAGGAAAGCTATCATGGCACTAAAATACAATTTAATAAAGAACAAAATATATAATTACATTACTTCAAATAGTGAAGACAGGTTTATTTAGAACTGTTAAGTTAGTCAATTTTTTTTATTATCAAAGGCATTTTATTACTTTCTTATAGGTACTATTAGAAATGATAATTTCATTACATCATAATATTATAATTTATCTGCTAATCATGGGTGGGACCAAGTAACGGTTGGTTTAAGCCTTTGCCACACAGAATGCGTTATAACGCGACGCTCAGGGAACGCGTTCTCTGGGAAGAGGATTCAGTACTGCTAGTGTGTGTTTCTATTGCAAGTACATATCTGAATAGAAAGCAATGAGTAGTTTGGATGAGGAGGAAGCTGTGCTGCTTCTAGCTTTGAGTTGTGAAGGGAAAAGACGGTGTTGGGTGCAACCTATTAATAAAAAGAGGCATGAACTTGGTGAATATCACCGTCTGTGTCAGCAGCTGCGCGCACATTATCGTTTTCTTGTATATTTCCGCATGTCACGACAAAGTTTTGAGGATCTACATGATCTACTGCAGCCAAACATTGGAAAGATCACCACGAACTGGAGGAGACCTGTTGAAACTAGGGAAATACTAGCTGTTTGAGGTAAGTTGATTAACAATTTCTGCTTGCATTTTATAAATGTATTTATTTGTACTCTGTAAACATATTGGATAAATATACTAACTAAAGTGATGGAAAATAAGACCCACAATTTTCATACAATTGTCATGCACTATCGATTGAATCACTGGTTGAGGAACTCATAATGTGATAAACTGAGGGAGATGGGCTATGTCCTGGAGATGGTGATGATGAGGTGTTGGACGAATATGGTGTTGATACCCCAGGTGTGGGAAATTGTGTCCCAAGTTCTAGGACTTCAATTTTTGCTAACAGAGTAGCCAGTTCGATCTTCATCAATGCTTACATCGATGGCTGAAACTTCCTGAATATGTCTCCATTACTAAGGAACAAGTAGTCAATACCATCCAGTTCGCGCCGTTTTAGTTTGCAAATAATGGAGGACTGCGTCCACGGCCATGTTGAGGGTGTATCATGATGAGCCTCAACTCCTGCTTTCTTTTTTTTTTTTGGTTGGAGGCGAAGGTGGCATTGACGTTTGTTTTAAAAGTGTTTTATGTTCCTCAGCTTCATTTTGAGGTTCGGGAGTTTCGTTTCGCTTTCAATTTCGTCACTTGATATATTGCTGTTAGTATGACGGCATCGGAGGTATTCATATCGGAGGTATTCATCCAAAAATTTCATTTGTTCAAACTTGAAATACCCAGCTCTTCAGCAATTACATTCCATGCCACCGCCTTTTTGACGATATTTTTGTACAACTTATGGGAGGTATCTTACAAATAAACAAACTTTCTCACGTGCTCGATGAATTTTTGTGTTTCTTCACACATCTTGATTGAAAAAGAGGCAAGTAATGCGCGTTATTTTGTATTTTGTGACAACCAGAACGCCTGACGTCGCGTTAGAAAAGGTAACGCGACGTTATAACGTCGGGAGTGTGGCAGGGATGATGCAAACTTGAGTAAAAACTGCGTGTCGAAGGCTTTAGGAATTAATTTTGTCCCTCAGATGTACTTTGATATCTGTATTGATAATCGAATTAATAAATAATTAATTAAATAACAACAAATTCCAATGTTGAATTATGATTATATTACTATAAAATTGCATGGTTACAGCCGTTGATAAGTCCATCTTGATTAACCCGCGACATTTCAAACAACTATACTGAGAGCAAAAGTAATTCCCAAACAACTTAATGCTATACATCCCTTAATAGGTCGAATAGATATAAAACCTTTATGTTGACGTTGCTGTTGCTTTAAACCTTTGCCGTGTAAAATGATCAAATTAAAAAATCGTTCAGTGCGGCATCGTTGCACTTTCGTTCATCTATCTCCAAAACCAATGCAGATTATAATTTAAAGTTTTACACTTATTATTTATAGACTACATGCTACATGTATACATGTAGATAAATCAAAGTAATACTAATACTCCAGTTTCAATATCAAGGAATAAGTGGATTTTCTTATATTTTTACTTGATGTGTTTTAAGCTAGGCGTTTTAAATTTATAAAAAATATACAATTTTATTTCTGACGAGCCCTTTTACTTTATCTGCTACATGATGCCCTTGATTTTTATAAAAATATTTATTTAATTTTCTAACTTGACTTACAAAATTAAGATTAGGATTTTCGGTTTATTTTACCAATAAACTTTCATTCAAGCGCTGTACAATGTTTCTCTGAATTTTAGGCTCAGTAGTGTGGAATACAAAGGGGAGAACGAGTCAAATTTTAATTATCACGTTATTAAATATTTTATTTAAATAACTTGTTTTAAAAATACAAATAAACATATTTGTATTTTTATGACAATTCCCTTCAACTGATACATTAGTTTTCGAGTGCACTTAAAAAATAAGGTTTTTCTTTCACTTAACTTTATAAATTAATGTTAGAATGCTTGTTTTAAATTTCAAAATTTTAGGTGGTATACTTTCTGAGATAAAGGTCAATTTATATATATATATATATATATATATATATATATATATATAAATCATTTCAAAATATGAAAAATTATATTTGTATTTCTCCTAATGAGCCCTTCCATTTGATATCTTACATGATGCGATTTCCTTTTAATTCTATAATTTGCCCGCCAAAATTAATATTAGGATTTTGTCGTTATTTTTCCTGTAAAGTTCAAGTTAGGCTCTATAGCTCTCATTTAAATAAAGATCGGAGGAATGGGTAAACATTTGTTATTTTTTAAACAATTTATTTAAAAAAATATGAAAAATATACATTTGTATTCCTCAAGCCATTTGAGTTGATGTATTGCCTGATGCGTTTGAAACAATTTTAATTTTATATTTTCCATTTAATTCTGTAATTTGTCCCCCAAAATTAATATTAGTGGTTTCTCCTTATTTTCTCTATAAAGTTCAAGAGAAGCCCTATATATTTAATTGTTTTAAAACTTTTAGGCCTTATTGTTTCGGAGATAAACGGGTGGGCTGGGTAAATTTTTGTATATTTTTGTTAATATCTTTTAAACTAATTATTTTTAAAATATGGAAAAGATATATTTGTATTCCTCATAATGCGCTCTTTCATTTAATATATTACCTAGATGATGCGTTTCAAACCATTTTAATATATTTTTCATTTAATTCTGTAATTAATATTAGGGCTTCCTTGTTATTTTTCCTGTAAAATTCAACTGAAGCCATGTTGTTTAGTAAATAAACAGGGGAATAGTCAATTTTTGTATATTTTTCACCTAGAAATACCGCTAAAAACAAAATTTCTTCATTTACGATATGTACTCCAGATCGGATCACTAAACTACCACTGATACCAAAGTTCAACCTTTTCCGTCCAGTAGTTTCGGTGATGTGGAATTCGGAGAAATCAGGAGTGATTTTATATGGGTTTCCGTATATAGTATATACAGAACCCGAAAAATAACAAAAAAAATTCCGAAGTTAATTTAACTAAAATCAGATTTGAAATGTTTACTTTCAGAGTCGTACCCGAAAAATTTTTTTTTTCATATTTGTAATAACTGCCAAAAAGAACATTCAATTTTGTCAAAAAACTATAGTCCAGTTATTTTCTATCTTTTCGGACAACAGTTATTCAATTATACAAAGGCTTACAAACTGGCAACTAGGCTTGATCAAAATAATATATATTCAATCAGCTTGTTTAGAGGTACAATTAATCCAAAGATGAACAAACCAAACTCTGACACTATTTTCGCTATCCGCTTCACATAAAATGCCCCTAAAATATGTAGCTGGACCAAATATGGCTGCCTTGATTATTGAAGTTGTGAATTCAGATAGTATAATTTATAAATATCTTAGGACAAGAAAATTCTGTGTTTTCAAGAGTTTCCTTGAATATACAGATTTTTGTTTCGATTGTGGTGTTATTTCCCAAGAACACAAAAATAATTCGATGGTACAGTCCTCTATTGGTGACATTTGGGACCAGAAACTGCAGATTCCTTCTTTTAGTATGGTGATGATCTGTCAAATTCAACAAACGTCAAATTTAGTACTTGAAGAATTTATTAAGATGCTTTTGATGCTTAGATCATTTACCATCTAGATATAGCCTATCAAGCATAAAATCGTGGCAACGCTAGAAAGAGAGGGCAATAGAGACAGTAAGAGGCTATTTCACTTAGTGGGTGGAAGCAGCCAATGAACAACATGCTGAACGTATTTCATTGGAAGCAGCTCCCAACCGAGTGAAATAGCCTCTTGCCCTCTCTATTGCCCTCTCTCTCCTTAGTCTTACCTCGACATTTGTGAACTGCAGGCTATCTCTAGAAAGTAAATGCTCTAAGTTTTAATGCTAAACCTAACCTGTCATGGGACAAGATGTGACACATTTTTTAACATTGAGTTGCCCATCTATCTTTATTGTATGATCTGTGATTGACAGTGACACTTTTTTGTATAAGGTTATGTACGATTTCAACTCTGTTGAAAGACTTATTTAACTAATTTCACCAAAAATGCAAATTTCTGCATTAAATAATTTTTTAGAAACCAATATAACATACTGTTAAAAGAGAATTGTATATGCCTTAGCAACCAGATATTTTAATGATCTGTTTAATCATTGTAAAATAAATAATTTACTTGAAATTCAAATCCCTGAATAAAATGACTGAGGAAGTGGAAATAGAAACTGAGTCACAGAAGTCTGAAAAGATGTTCTCATTGAAAAAATGGAACGCTGTGGCCATGTGGAGTTGGGATGTTGAGTGTGATACCTGCGCAATTTGTAGGGTACAAGTTATGGATGCTTGTCTGAGATGTCAAGCTGAAAGCAAAAAAGACTCTTATGGAAAGCAAGATTGTGTAGTAGTTTGGGGAGAATGTAACCATTCATTTCATTATTGCTGTATGTCCTTATGGGTAAAACAAAACAATCGATGTCCTTTGTGTCAACAAGAATGGTCAATACAAAGAATGGGAAAATAATCAGTATTCTTAATGAAGTCTATATGAGATTTTAAATACAACTTAAATATGATTCAATTATATTATCTTAAATTTGATGCTGAGCTTAAAGGTTTTGCTTAATATATTACAAATTAATTTATTTGAATTTACAGAAATGTACCTAAAATCTTTTGTATATGTTACATGTAACATTTATTAGCTGTGTGTTATAAACACATTAATTGATATATCTTAAAATATTGTTATAAGATTACTGAACTTACTACTTGGAATAATTCTGTATTATCTTTATATTAGCTAAAAATTGTATTTTTAAAAACCACTATTTTGTTGCAATAAAACTGATTTGGGTTAGTGAATTTTCATTTGTGTTAATAAATCAATGCATCTAAGTAACCAGCATGTGTTAGTATGGGCATAGCCTAGTTGGAGCAGCTCTGAACTTTTCCAATCCATATCAGGTGTTACATCTCACAAATTTCAATTACTACTGCTACTACAAATGAAAATATAAACATTTTAAATCAATACAGAATTTGTATTTTTTGTGACACATTGATGACTTCTTTGATGTACTGTTATCACTCTGCTTAAAGTTTAAACACATTGCAGGATTCAGGGGCAGGTCTAGCAGTTTCTTGAGAAGGGGGTGTAAGATAAATATTATGATAATAAAGTACATTACCTCGTTTTTATTTAGAACTAAGGTTCTAAAATTTATTAAGTTACTGGTTTCCTGCCTAACTGTTCTCTCTCTGGGTTCATTAGGTTACTTCTCTAATTATTTTTCCCATTATTATTAAGCTTCAGGGAAGGGCGTGTGACTCCCGGGCCCTGCGAGAAGACAAATTGCCCCCTCTTAGAATAAATAATATGCTGCAAATCTTTTTTTCTTCCTAAGCTGCCATCACCTACAAAAGGCAGCCAAATAGCTGACATATTCCTGGATACTGGATATCTATTGATAAGCTTTAAAATTATCTACCTATTGACAATTTGCCCTGTATCTTGCCATCTATCATCCACCTCAGGAATTAGTAATTATTACCTCTATAACTTGTTTTCCCTTATGTTATTGTTAATAGTAATTATTGGTATCTACTTCTTCATTTGTTACTTGTACCCATGAATGTCAAGAACTCTTCTGTAAAATACATTAGGAGGATTTCAGATTCTTCTCAATGCTTGATTCGGCTTCCAACTCTCACTACCATATAGAAAAACAGAAGATATGTTAGTTGACTATAAGAATTCGAAGTTGGCCTTTTGTTGAATATTTTTATTTGTGTAAACACCTGTCTTCATTGTTCAGTTCTAGATCTTGTCTTTTTCCTCGAACTGATCTACCCAAATATTTGAAAGAAGAGTCCTGGTTATTTTCCTTTTATTACCAGGTTCACATTGAGTTCAGCCTTTGAGAAAAAAAGCACATTAGTTTTATGCAATCCGAATTGCTTGTTGAACAATGTGGTTTCATGCATAGCCATTCTATTTGTCATCATTACAGGGACATCCGCATACCGAACTTCTTTATATTGTTATAACATTTCATTTTATTCTGCAAAAAAATGAAACCTTCGAGAAATTAATCATCCTAAATAAAAACTAAACTTGTGAACAAACTATAAAAACCAGTCAAGTAAACAATGCTGATTAGAAAGGGATACCTGAAATATTCGAATGATAATAAAAACAGGCTTTCGAGTTTATTTCCGTAACCATAAACGTTGGCTTACTTGAAGTAGCAAGCGAAGCATCTCGAACTGGCGAAGTTCAAGTCTAGTGGATGGCAGTCAGTGAGTAAATTTACTCAATGATGGCAACGGAGTGCACATCTATACGGTATTAGTAGTCGTTGTTGTTTTACAAAATTATTGTTAATTATTCTGGTCCGAATAAAGTCGTTTATAGTGAGTTTAAAAATTTAGTAATTGAATCCAAAGGAAGAATCTACATCGGTAAGTGAGGTTAATTGAAGTTTAAGATCTCAAATTGATTTATGGCGACAACTAGAAGTATGGAATATATATATATATATATATATATATATATATATGAATGTTTGAAAACAAGTTGGCACGGACGGAACTATGTGTAGCTCTCTTGATGGTCCGGGTGTTCGTCCGTTGAAAGTTTTGTCCCTGTAAAGGAACGGTCGCCTGACGTTTCGCCAAAATCTCACTTGGCATTTTCATAAGGCTTTTCCTTCAGGCGCCATGGAGAGCAGACCAAGCGGAGAGCGACCTAGCCGACGATCTCGGATACGAAGTAGTAGGGAAAGGTCCGCACCTGTAGCGACCCTTCGTGATGGAAGAAGAGGAAAAGCCAACGGGCGAACACCCGGACCATCAAGAGAGCTATATATATATATATATATATATATATATATATATATATATATATATATATATATATATATATATAGCTCTCTTGATGGTCCGGGTGTTCGTCCGTTGAAAGTTTTGTCCCTGTCAAGGAACGGTCGCCTGACGTTTCGCCAAATTCTCACTTGGCATTTTCATAAGGCTTTTCCTCTTCTTCCAACACGAAGGGTGGCTGCAGGTTCGGACCTTTCCGGACTACTTCGTATCCGAGATCGTCGGCTAGGTCGTTCTCCGCTTGGTCTGCTCTCCGTGGCGTCTGAAGTGGAAGTCTTCCATCTCGGATACGCAGTAGTCCGGAAAGGTTCAAACCTGCAGCCACCCTTCGTGTTGGAAGAAGAGGAAAAGCCTTATGAAAATGCCAAGTGATATTTTGGCGAAACGTCAGGCGACCGTTCCTTTACAGGGACAAAACTTTCAACGGACGAACACCCGGACCATCAAGAGAGCTACATATATATATATATATATATATATATATATATATATATATATATATAACAAACACAAAGTTTTGTACCCTAACACTAAACCTTTATTTTTTCAAAACGCCGTTTCAACAGCAAAGCTGTCATCATCATAGAGTAAACCAGTTTTGGCGAGCAATAGCTTGTTTTGAGGCAGTAAGCACCATCATCAATTATGAAGAAGCTACACTCTGGTACCAGTAAAAAGTTTCTAAAACAGTTTGCCGGCCATTTGACATACCTTACAGCATCCTACCTAGCGTGTCCTACAAGGTACGGCAAGTTCATTTTAGAAACCGATGCCAGCAACACAGGTTTGGGGGCCATCCTATCCCAGGTGCAAGATTGCGAAGATAGTGTGATCAAGTACTACAGCTATGGATTCTCAAAACTGGAAAGGAATTATTGTGTCACCAGAAAAGAACTTCTTGCAATAATCAGGGCTGTAGACCATGTCCACACATAATATCTCTGGTCGTCATTTCCTAATGAGAACTGATCATACTGCAGTCAAATGGCTGTTAGACATGAAGACACCGGAGGGACAACTGTTCAAGTGGATGGAGAAATTCCAGCAATACGATCTGAATCTGAAGATTGAACATCTATCCGGCCGTTTGCATAATAATGCCGATGCTTTGTCGAGAAGACCCTATGTAGCAGATTGCGTACATTGCTTGAAGACGAAACAGCGAGAGGGTATTCCCATTCGACAGATTCGGGTGTATGTGAATGAAGACTGGACCACGGAACAATGTATCCAGAACCAAATGATAGACCCAGTCATTGAACTAATGCTATTAGACTTGGTGCCGGAAATGTAACACCTGTACAGCCAGTAAAAGCCCGAAGATCCGGACGAAGGGCAGATTGCAACAATATAATATGGGCGTTCCATTTGATAGAATTACCACTGATTTCGCTATTTCCCGAGTTCGAAAAGGGGAACAAATGCATTCTGGTCGCAATAGATTGTTTGAGCAAATTTCCTAGGTCTTATGCTATACTCAATCAAGAAGCAACCACGTTGGTGATGACGCTATGAAACAGCTATTCAGCAAGTTTCGTGTACCGTTGGAGTTACATTCGGACCAAGGACAGAATTTTGAATCCAATGTATTTTAGAAGATCTGTACGATGCTGGGCCTTAAGAAAACGAGAATCACACTTTTGCATCCACAATCGGACGTAATGGTGGAAAGATTCAATAGGACCTGGGAACAACATCAATCCAAAGGCGTGAGCTACAACCAGCGTGGTTGGGATGAGCATATTTTCCTATTTCTGTTGGCCTATCACTCAGTCGTACATAACAGCACAGGACTGACACCAGCCAGAGTACTATTCTGTTGATTTGGCAACCAGGTATCTTGTGAAAATGTGCTATGCTCTCAAGATAAATTCAGTCGGGTTCCAAGAGAGAAGTAAGGTCTGGCTATACAACCCCCAGAGGAGCAAAGGCAGGTCTCCAAAACTCACACTATCCTGGGATGGTCCATACCAGATGGTCATGAAGTTCAATGACGTTGTCTGTCGTGTTCGTCGGAATCGAGAGCTAAGATGAAGGTGGTTATCTCTGTGGTACATTAAGAGAAAATAAGCTTTGTATGCGGGAATTCTGTTCTAAATCCAAATTGTGTACTATCTATCTGGATATCTCATTTATTATAAACACCTGCGAGTATTCCAATAGATTCTGTGGGTTCAATTTCACAAATAATCACACTCACGTTCAAACGTCTTTATTTTACCAAAATATCACAGAGCTCTCCATTTCTTTCGCCGTCAATTCAATACACGTCGCACTGTAAACTACTCACCTTGTACGACCGTAGACCTTAATAGGTAGTGTGGAAAATACCAGAATCCGATAGTCACTTCTGATTTGCCAGAGTGTAAGAGTATAGGTGTATTCCATTCAGGAATCATGTCAGTTATTTCATTAATCTAAGTTTTCTGGGCTGCCGTTTTTACGCTTGTTTATATATTCATTGGTTTTTGTATCGTTTTCGCAATGTTTCTATCTGAATGATTTTTATAACAGTATTATTCGCCAAAATAGTCTAAGTATGTGCAAAATCAAGTTAATCATTAAATACGTGTGACATCAAGCTGATCATTCCATAGGGGCCGTTCAAGTATTACGTAAGCAGATTTATTACAATTATTTACCCCCCCCCCTTGTGAGCAAAAATAAGCAAAGTTCTTACCACCAATGTCATCAAAAATAAGCAAAGCAAATACCCCCCCGCTCCCCTATAGTCCTTACGTAATACTTGAATGACCCCATAGTCGTCGCACCGAGAGGCATTTGACTTTTTTGGTAAAGTAATTAATGTTGTCTTAGCCTAACAGAATTTGACCTGTGGTGTGGGTGCTGTAAAAAATGGATGTTAAGATTTCTAGACCTTATCATTCAATTGTCCCTGGTAATAATATAATGAACTCCTTTAACTTCTTTTATGCCTAAGCAACTCCATAGGTATCACCGCCGAGTTTAGTAAATCTCCATTTCAACTTCAGCATGTGTGAATATATATTGTGAATAATGTGATATAAAGGCTTTTAAATAATATAAGTACCCCAAACAAAACATTTTTCAGTCACCATAAGAATGCCCTGAGAATGCCAATAATATGTCTATACGAATTAAATACAGACCTGTTTCAGATTTATTAGTGAATTTTAAATTATATTTTCGTATATATTACATTATTTGTTGACACTATATACTTTTGTTATAAAAATTAGTGTTAATTAGGAACCTTTTTCTAATTATAAGATTGTTGACTATACATTCAAATATTATTTCTTACTAAGTTAATTTCACTGCTACAATTGCACATTTTTAAAACGATATCAGATAAATCGTTGTCTCAACTATTGTGTTATTTTAAATATTTAATTAACAATGACTTACAAAATTAATAGTTAGGATAGTAACAAAGTAATATCGTTTGTCTTATTACAACTCTGTCGCAATGTATCATTCGCCATTGCGGAAGGTTCTAATAAAGAAAATTGGATATTAACACATTGCCTCATGCGCATTTGAAATATTTAAAAAGGTAACCTTAAGTTAATTTCTAACCAGAAAATTATCGAGAAATGACTGAAGTAATACTGGTTGAGGAAGGTTCAGATGCCAAGGAACTTATCAAAAAACAACCACAGAGAGTAATTAAAGCTTATAAGAGACGATGGGTTATACTTACTATTTATGTAATGTATGCTGCCGCAAATTCTTTTCAATGGATGGAGTATGCCATTATAGCAAATATAGTTACAAAATATTATAAAGTTAGTGCCGAAGCAGTAGATTGGACATCAATACTGTATATGATAATTTATCCATTTATAGTGGTTCCCGTCTCTTATCTTATTGATAAAAAGGTAAGTGTTAAAAATGTACAATTGCAGAGTTCAATGCCAATAGTTTATATTCAGGAAAAAATTAAATAATATTTAATTTGTTTTATAGTAAATTGAAATGATTTAATAATTATGTACGAAAGTATAAAAAATCATAGTAAAATATGGAAATATAACTTGGAATATATATATAGCTCTCTTGATGGTCCGGGTGTTCGCCCGTTGGCTTTTCCTCTTCTTCCATCACGAAGGGTAGCTACAGGTGCGGACCTTTCCCTACTACTTCGTATCCGAGATCGTCGGCTAGGTCGCTCTCCGCTTGGTCTGCTCTCCATGGCGCCTGAAGGAAAAGCCTCATGAAAATGCCAAGTGAGATTTTGGCGAAACGTCAGGCGACCGTTCCTTTACAGGGACAAAACTTTCAACGGACGAACACCCGGACCATCAAGAGAGCTACACATAGTTCCGTCCGTGCCAACTTGTTTCACACACACACACACACATATATATATATATATATATATATATATATATATATATATATATATATATATATATATATATATATATATATATATGTTTTAGGTGGTTTCCGGGAATGTCGTTTCTCTATTTCTATAGCTTCGCGAATAGTGGATGTCCTAATTGTCTAAGAGAAAGAGCCGGTTTTTGCTCGTCATCGAGAAAATGGACAGAATGTATCGTATTAAGTTCAATTCCTGAACTACAACACGTTTCTAGGCAGGCGCCAGTGGAAGTGATAACCGAGGATAGTTACACGGGGTGAAAGTGGTAATTGTTTTAGGTCATGCTCGTCATCGAGTATACTTTCCAAAATTGACTACATACAAGATTGTGATATATTTAAGCAAATTCCCGAGAGGCGTCTGCCTAGAGCTTTACCATCAAGCTCGCGGACAGGGGTAGTGTTGCCAAAAATAGGGGTGAACTTCGTCATTAACTAAAAAGAACGCCATTTGCACCATTTTTTTGCTTACACAAAAGAAATCATAATCCAAAAGGACGTACAGCAAAATGACATAAATATATTTTTGATGACGTCATTAATGTGATCTGTATGACGTCATACACAATTTTTTTAAATGCGAAGCCACATTTTTCATTACTGATTTGGAAAGAGCGGAAAATTTCAGATCCGAATATGACTTTGACCATGACCTTGAACTTGACCTTCAAGGGCATTCCAAGATCAAAGTTTGTTTGAAAAATCAACCTATTATAGCCAAATTAGGTGCACGGGGGGTTTTCGACGTCGTTGGTTTCGAATCTGAAATCAGTTTTTGTTTGAAAATCTGGTCCACCCTCTTACATTGCGAAAACTGATTTTAGATTCGTAACCAGATTTTGAAAAAATCAGTTTTTCAAAACAAGTAGTGGCCAAGTTCAACGTCAAATTTGTTTTTAATTTGGAATACCCTCTTTGAATCAGTCCTCTTTCGGATCAGGATTAAAAATATCGATTACCGTTAATTGGTTGACTTTTTTCAAAAAATTGGTCCGCCGTCTTGGATTGTGAATTTTGAAAAACTGATTTCAGATTCGAAATCAGCGATGTCGAAAACCCCCGTATACCTAATTTAGCTATAATTGGTTGGTTTTTCAAAATAACTTTGATCTTGGAATCACCCGGAAGATCAAGTTTAAGGTCATATTCAAAGTCATATTCGGACATGAAATTTTTCGCTCTTTCCGAATCCTTAATAAAAAAATGTAGCTTCGCATTTAAAAAAATTGTGTATGACGTCATACAGACCACATTAATGACGTCATGAAAAATATATTTATGTCATTTAGCTGTACGTCCTTTTGGATTATGATTTCTTTTGTGTAAGCAAAAAAATGGTGCAAATGGCGTTCTTTTTAGTTAATGACGAAGTTCACCCCTATTTTTGGCAACACTACCCCTGTCCGCGAGCTTGATGGTAAAGCTCTAGGCAGACGCCTCTCGGGAATTTGCTTAAATATATCACAATCTTGTATGTAGTCAATTTTGGAAAGTATACTCGATGACGAGCATGACCTAAAACAATTACCACTTTCACCCCGTGTAACTATCCTCGGTTATCACTTCCACTGGCGCCTGCCTAGAAACGTGAAGTAGTTCAGGAATTGAACTTAATACGATACATTCTGTCCATTTTTAGGATGACGAGCAAAATCCCGCTCTATCTCTCCTACTATAAGGGAATTGAGAGATATGATTGTCCTACTGTCATCGAAGTTGATTGTCCTGTTTGGATATGATGATGCGCGAGAGCTGAAATCGGATTTTTTTGACAAAGGCTTCATATACTCGATGGTTGATGCGCTTGTTGTTACGACCGATGTAGCTTTCTGGGCAATCGCCACATGGAATTTCGTAAACTCCTCGATCCTCGTTAGGTACATTATCTTTATGGTTCCAGGTTAAGTTGGCTATAGTTTTACTCGTGTTGAAGACTTCATTTGATGTCGGTGTAGAATCCATGCTATTTTCACAGTGTCTCCTCGAATGTAGGGAAGGAAGGCTTTCCGGTGTTGTTGGTCTGTTTCTGATGGGGTTGGTGTGTTCGGGGGTTGTTGCGATTGACGAATTATGCGCGCAATGTGGTCCGGATGATAACCGTTTTGTCGAGGGATTTGTTGAAGATTATTAAGTTCGTTCTGTCTATTGTCAATATCTGTTAAGCGAATAGATCTAAGAGTATCAATTGGTATGGGTTGTTTTTTTGGTTTCCTATAGACGGTATGTGAAAATCTGCCATTGCTGGTTTTTGTTATGAGGACTTCAAGAAGCGGGAGAGAAGAATCGAACCCGATTTCAATTGTAAATTGAATGTTAGAATGTATATTATTGAGGTGTTGTAGAATGAAGTCTAATGAATCTCTGCCATGAGGCCGAATGACAAAAGTATCATTAATATATCTAAGCCAGCAGGAAGGTTTTTTAAATTAGACGAGTTTAGGGCATGGCCCCCATCGGGGCCTCAGGTGCTTGTTTGAACAGAGTGTCTTGAAATGAAAAATACGTGTTAGAAGAACAGTATTGTATAAGTTTGATGATGTCAGAAGAGATATTTTGTTTAGTTCTTAGAATATCTAACGTTTCTGAAATGGGGACATTGGTGAAAAGAGATATAATATCGAAGCTAACCAGGATATCGTTTTCTGAAATTCTATAAGCGCCTAACATATCTAGGAAGGAAGAAGAGTTCTTTACGTACGAGGATGCTTATTTGACTAGAGGCTTAAGGATTTTGGCTAAGTACCGGGCTAATTCTTGGGTCGGGGATTGTACCGAACTGACAATGGGCCTAATTTTAGAAGACTTTTCACGACAAATGATGATCTTTTTGACGTCAATAGTAAGATGTGTTCTGTTGATGATTTCCTTGGTCTTTTTCTCTAAGTAATTATTTCGTAGTCTGGAGTATGGAGTAAAGAATTCACCTTGGGAATATAGTCTTTAGTGTTGAGAAAAACAGTCGCTTTACCTTTGTCGGCAGGAAGAATAGTTATTTCATCGTTGTCACGAAGTTGTTTTAATGCATGTCTTTCGGTGGAAGTTAGGTTTTATTGGTGACTTTGATGTGCGGAGTACAGGATTTCTCTGTATTTTTTTCTTTAGGCGTTTCTTTTATTTCATTTGTTAAAATCTTTATCATATTTACGAAGGTTGTATTGTTTGAATTTTTTCTCTATTCATTTATATTAATGTTTATATAATATTATAATAAAACTACCTGTAGAGAAAATTTTAAATTATTTGCATTATTATAAAATTTTCGGATATATTACTTTATTATCTGCCAAGGTTCACCTTGTAAACATTGTTAAGTGCTATCTAAATAATGATAATAGTCCGAACGAAATAGCAAAATTTCAGGTAAACTGAGGACTAAACCATTTTTTTTTGTAGAAATGGGTTCTAGACAATATGCATAATAAATGTTGTAAACACAGTCTTTTCAGTTTTTTCTTTATTATTTCGCTTCTATAGGTTCCAGAAAAATACTGACGTTTTCTCTTAAAATGTATTTTTTAAAAATATTTGAGAATTTTTAGTTTCAAATTTGATGCAGAAGGTTTATTCCAATCTTATACAGAGCCGGTATATTCGATGCACTATGGACAGCAGCACTTATCTGAAAATTGAAACAGTATTTAACAATATTATTTGATTGTAAAACATTATAATTTGATATTTTAGAATTGTGCTTTTTTTCATAGCTTCTTTGCCATTGACAACGGGGTTTGACCTTGACATCGAAACATTTGGAAATATACAGTAATTTCGTGAATTGTAGTGTTATTTCCCAAAAAGTGCTTTTGAGGCTAATATATTTAGTGCACTGTTCATTAGCTTTTTACCTAAATACAAGCATAAGACTTGACATCAATCCTCGTAAATTTGATTTCGCATCTAGAACTGCCAAAGAAGCTATTAACTAATAAGCTTTGTACTTATAAAGCGACATTCTATTTTTTCCCTTATATGTTTTCCATCTATTGCGGCGATCATAATTTACGAATCTGTGACTATATGATGACTTAGTCAACATTATTTTTGTTACTCCTATATTATCTAGGACGACTTAAAATCTAATATACTCCCCATAATAGATATAAGAAGATATTTTCCAGATTAGTTTTCTATTTGTTTTCATATATAGAGAGCTCTTTTCTTTTAATTTATTTCAGGTATGTATTATGGGATATCCAGGGACTTCTAGTTAAGGTTTCTAACTTTTCCTTTAAGTTATCATTTACATAACTTTAATTATGAAGCTGTATTCATTTATTTATTTGTTATTCAGTCGGTTCCACAGATAAAAATAGTTTTCACCTCTTTGTTTAGTCTTAATCTCCGATATATGATATAAGTTAGGCATAAGTTTACACATAACTGATTTTTGTTATTTTCTTAGGGTTTGCGAGAGGCTGCCTTACTGGGTGGAATAGCTACAGCCTTTGCAGCGGTTGTTAAAGTATTTTCCATTAGGCAGGATCTGTTTTATATTGTTCTAATAGGACAAGCCATTGGATCAGCTGCTCAAGTATTGGTATTACCCTTACCTGGTAAAATAGCGGCAGTTTGGTTCAGACCAAATGAGGTTAGTTTTTTTTAAGATGAAATACTTCATGAATTATCAATATAATTAAATCTTTCATTGTTAATTAGGTGTCCACAGCTTGTGCAATTGGCGTGTTTGGGACGCAGCTAGGTTTAGCCTTAGGTTTTCAAATACCTACCATTATTGTAAAAAATGATATGGATGAGGCGGTTATTGGATCCAGATTAATGAAATTATCTTGGATACTCGCTGTTTATATGATTCCAGTTGTGATTCTGTTAATATTCTGTGAGTATATTTTTAATTGCTGACATTCATACGTTTTACGGCATCTCTTAATTCTCCGTTAATGTTTTTGTATGCTGTCAACTAGTATTTGACTTTCCAGATTTTCCGAGACGGCCCCCATTACCACCAAGTGAAGTTCAAATAGAGGAAAGAAAAAAATCTCCACCTACTTTTGGCCAGTTTCTCAGTTCATTTAAAAAACTTCTCAAAAAGAATGGTTTTCTGAAACATTCGATAGGATACGGTATAATCATTGGAGTACTGGCCGGTATATCTACATTTTTGAACCAGTTTCTTTTAACTTATTTTCCAGTAAGTATATCAACAATGTTAAGAAATAACTTTGATTTACTAATCTTGGATTTTGGAATTTATGAAATAGTACTAATATTAGTAAAGTGCACTTCTTCTCACACGTAAGTTCTTAACATGCAATTTGCTCCCAAGTTAACACTGTCTAAATTATTTGATTACTAGAGTTTTGGATTTTCTTCTTTTTCTATCTATGATTTTCTTCAATATTCTTTAAAGCATACAATTTGTTTAGCGCTTTTAGCTTTTTATATGCTGCCGAATATGGCAAATCTATAGTACACCATTTACTTAATTTTAATAGTGAGAACGGGGTTTTTAAGTATCCAGAGGTTACGTTCAATTTCAACTGATATATTCATCAGTTGAAATTGAAGTTCTATTATTTAATTTCTATTTATTATTTCTTATCTATTTCTAAGTAGGATGCACTTTCCTTTCTGTTGCCAACATGAGAGAAGCAGTGGACAAAAAGCACAAAATGTTGTCAGAACGGTTGTCTAATTCAAATAAATTCCCTACAACAATGCAAATTATTTTAAGTTAGACATAGCAGAGTAGACAGATTTGTATATTAGTATATATCTGAAATATCATAGACGTAAACAACAGAATCAGAAACAAAACAAATCTCAGACCAAATATCAAGATGCCAAGATCGTTAATGAAATTCTATATACTGCTTAATACGTGACCAGGAATTTTGGAACGTTATTTATCCCGTGATTTTGCTTTTATATTATTAAAAATTAAGAGGTATTTTTTCTATGAATTAACATAAAATAACCCTTAAAAACAATTATGCATTACAATTACACCAGTTCGAACCATATTGTCACTACAATCAAATACCATATTTTGAGTAATTCTTGACTGTGCCTATATGTTCGTGTCTTTACCTTTGGACCATATATGTTGTATAAGATGAATTATTTGACTCGTTACGAATGGATTTTTCTTATAATTTGTTGAATACCGCCAGTAATGTATCATTAAGTACAATCTAAGGTTTGTGATTAGATTTTTGGAAATAAGATTGGAGTTTTACTATCTTATTTCGCAATGAAAAAAGAAATAAAAAGGTTTGCAAGAAACACATTTTGCTTCTCAAATTAAACATGAAACTGTTTGTTGCAGTTTTTAAAGTTATTGTCCTTCTTTACTATTTTTTCTCTATTGGGTAGGAATGAATCCTTTGGTTAACTATAATTGCAATGGTATCTAAACAATTTCTAATTATTCCAAACGATGTCTCGGAATTATGAGGTAACTGACAATTATCATCGAATACTCGAATATTAATTTCTATAATTTACTGCTGGAGACTTGATCTGATTTCACTTTGATTATAAAACCTTATTTCGTCAGCAGACTTTTTCTTTCGTCCAATTCTATACATAGGGCCCCTCTTTTTTGCCATTTGTCTTTTTAATATCTTGTGTGCCGGTTCAATATGGGCTGGGGGCGGGCCTCTGGTAATCCTCTCCAAATAGGACTACCAGTTTAAAATTGGTTTTGGTATTCTTTCCATCACTGTCGGATTCAGGGGGGGGGGTAAGGGGCTCAAGCCCCTCAATAATCTGAATTGTATAATTTTGTAGTGTTTATTTTGGCTAAAACCTACCATCAGCGATATCTAGTCCCCTTAACGAAGTCCCCCAAACAAAAATTCCATTCTTATCTCTTGCCATTTCCGATCCGCTATTAGGGAGAGGTCTTTTAAAATTGGTATCTTTGATCCTGGAGATTGTTCGATGATATTTAAGTGTTGTGTTAAGTGATATGGCCAACATTTGCCGCTTCTTTGCTATTTGTACCATTCTTATTTTATTCATCTGTTTTGTATTGTTTTGTATGGGTACACGTTTGAGCTCCGTATGTTCCTTCGCCAGAACGCAATTGCGTCGTCATACTTTTCTTTTTGAATGTACTGCTTAACTTCCCACTGTCATCCAAATCAGTCTTTTTCTTCTGCCAGTTTCTTCACCTTTTTAACTAATTTAATTTTAACATTATATATGTAGCTGTTGTTAGTGTTAGTAAGTGAATCATGTTCGCTGGTATTTATCAGTGAGATCTTCACTTTCCCTATTGGGAAAATATGGTGAAATCTTTTATTCCTCTCTATATATCTGGCGAAAGTAATAACACCATCCAGTTCACCTTGAAAATCTTCGACTAGCTCTAATTTCCAAATGTCTTGAGTGAGGGAATTTCTCTCCTTAGTTATTTTTTTCGCTTAGAGAGAAGAGGGATAAGATACAGGTACAGAGTTTGAATCTTGAATGTTTGATTTAAATTAACTTAAAGAAATAGATGGAAGGCGAATGAGGAGAAGGCTCAACGGACTACTTGTCTAACAGGTGACCTTCAGATATGGAGTAAGTGTCCTTTTAGGAACTTGACGTATGAACTAATCTAGCTTTTAACTGGGCACGGCTCTTTTAGAAGTTATTTGCGTAGGATTAAGGAGGCAAATGATGATATATGTGTTTCTTGAGTTTTTGTGAGAAACTTATAGCGGGCGTACGCGGGCCGGTAACAGTAAATAAGAGAATCGGTGTCTAATGAGTGTATGTATACAAAAAAATGCATATTAAAGAACGATAATTTCTCTAATGCCGGGGTAGCTACCTTATATTTTGTGAAGGTTCCAGGTAGCTAGAAAGGCAGTGATGGTGTTTTAGTGTTTAGTGCAGTGCTGTAAAGTTACAATGGTAAAAAAATGGTGAAACTATAGTTACAAAACAAGAACAGTGCGTACTGCATACAAAGGGATATACCCGGGTATTACGGGCATTGGAGTTCAGGCACTTTTTCAATATTATAAAACATTTTTTCAAGATTCATTTTAATTAGTAAAAGAGACAACAAGAATACTAGTATGTCTTCAATAAACACTAATTGTATACTAAATAATTACTAAATAGGGATCTTCCGCCAATCAATCACCTACATGGCAAACAAATTGCATAACAAAGATAAAAACGCTAAAAGAATATATTGAGCAAAATAAATTTACCCCAATTAGACAGTGGTGACTCAAGATTTATTTCTATAATAAACTGGAGAACCCCTCACATTTGTTAACGGTGGTACCTTTACTTGTTGCACCCAGAATAAAATATTGTTCAGAAAAGAAAATGGCAATAAAGCTTTATTATAAATATTGTCCGTATATTGTAGATACTTCTGTATGAAAAGTTATTGAAATAATTTGTTACTATGTTTAGCATTTTTTTAATGTGGAATAGATAGCTTTCTTTGAAGGAAATAAGTGTTAAATCGGTTTACTGATTCCGGCGTGTACACAGTATTTAACGGATATTCAAGAAATTGTTTCTAGGTAATAGTCCAGTCATTAAAGTAAGTTCACCTCGGAATTCGAGATACCCAGCTGTAAGTCTGTAAATACTTGTATATTGACACCCTACAAGTTGTCTCAAACCTACATATGGTAGAGTGTACGCAACTATTAAATTTCAAGGTCAAAGGTCACAAAAATCGGTTTTTGCGCTTTTTTTATAAATATCTCATTTCCTATGGGTTCTTTGCTATTTGTATTAGTTATCAATATTGTAGAATACAAAATTCTCTACAAATTTTGTTTAAATTTTTTTTATACAGTGAACCGTTTTCGAGATAGAGGGCGGGGAGCGCGCCGTCACAGGTTCACTTCAGGTCAACCGGTGCCTCCGGTCGAAAAACGCGCCATATACAGTTGATGAACTATCGATAAATCAATGATTATAAATATTTGTCAATTTTTATTAACTATTATATTATATTTTATTATTTTTTTCCTAACCTATCTACTTTTTATTCAGTATTAATTTATTCAACAACACTTACCTGCCGATGTAATTGCAGAATTGTTAATGAAAATATAGAAATTATATTTGAATTTTAACCTAATTAATATTAATAACTTCTTACATGATGGAAAAAAACAAATAAATTATGATTAATCTTTTTATTAAAAAATATCAATTTCTTATTTCAATTCAATACATTTCTTTTTATTAAAAGTAAAACTGGAATAAAGGGTATAAAAACTACAATTTATAATTTTAATCATCTTCCTCTTCTTCTTCGTCGTCTTCCGGCTGCTGGTAAATTTGAAACTGGTCTTCATTATCGTCTTCAACGACAATTGTCTCAAGTTCTTCCATGATTTCGCGGTCAAAGGTTCCATCTTCGTTAATGTCGCTCTGATATGGTGGAGCATTCAGACAAGCTTGCCCATTACATTGGCCACAAGCTAAAGAGCATTGCAAGCCCGCTTTCCTGCATCTCCATCGCGAACCACAACCACTCTTGCAGTTGCAGAAAATTGTATTTAGCAAATCTTCTGGAGCAGGTGGTAAAATTGTCATGACAGGCTCCAGAAAATCGTTTCGCATTGCCCAACCTCATACCTGGGGTTCCAAATCATGCCCTAACCAAGTTTGAACTTGATAATATACACGTTTGAAAATTTGATGAGCAGCTGCACTTGTTGGTGGAATATTTGAAAACTGCTTAGGTTTATTAAGTTTTGTAGACTAGACGTAATGCATATAACGAAGGTGATCGAGACTTTTCATAGATTTCGGAGTATTATAGACTGCCAATAAGGTTTGAGTTCCACTCTCTAATAATCTCTGGCCGAACAATTTTCTTCCTCAAATGCTGCAGCTAGTTCCTCCAAATTTGTCACTTTCTCAAAAACTTTTAAAAATGATTTTTTTCCCTTTTTAAAAAGCGCAGAAGTTGTGTCACAGCCACTTATGCGTGCAGAAATAAAAAATGTGTTTTGAAATGAGGATAATTATCAAAACTTTTAGTCGAGTATATCTCCGTTTTTACATTTCCTTTCCCAACTTTTTGAAAGAAAATTTCTTGTTCGTAAGACAGTGTACGGCCAGTTAAAATGACAATTAAATCAATGGGAATATAATTATATTATGTTTTAAATTTTTCCCTTAATTATTTTTTAATTTTAGGAAACGGTTATCAGTATTATTGAATAGATATAGATTTAATGCATGTAGAAAATGATAAAATATAATATAATAGTTAATAAAAATTGAGAAATATTTATAATCATTAATTTATCGATAATTCATTAAGTGTATATGGCGCGTTTTCGACCGGAGGCACCGGTTGACCTGAAGTGATGCTGTGACGGCGCGCTCCCCACCCTCTATCTGGAAAACGGTTCACCGTATAAAATTTTTATTTAAACAAAATTTATAGAAAATTTTGTATTCTACAATATTGATAATAAATGCAAATAGCAAAAAACCCACAGGAAATGAGATATTTGCAAAAAAGCGCAAAAAAACGATTTTTGTGAACTTTGACCTTGAAATTTAATAGTTGCGTACACCCTACCATATGTAGGTTTTGAGACAACTTTTAGGGTGTCAATATACAAGTATTTACAGACTTACAGTTGGGTATCTCGAATTCCGAGATTCTTACCTAATTTAAGCTTAAATGACTGGACTAAAGTTGTTGGGGGTTGTTTGATAGGGTGCAAAACCCATAAACAATTTCTGATTTCTTGTGCTTTTTATGTTTGTGCATTGTTCCAATATTCCTCTGAACCCCTACATTTATCGTGTTGAACTAAAGTTCTTATTATCAACTTCACGGTCAGAAAAATACATATACAGGGTGTTTCTAAAATAAGGTTCTGCTGTGTATAGAAGTCATTAAAATAAGCCCAAAAGTTCTTATTAACATGTGCCCTAAAATCACAACTGTTACTAATTAAACACTACAAAGCTCAATTGACAGTTTATCAATAACTTAAATTGTTAAGCGCAGTGACAACGTCAGTCTTTTATTTGCCATGGTAAACAGATTTTGTAATTTTTCGCCTAATAACTTAAAGAGCAGAGTAATTGTCGAACTTAATTTACTCGAAAACCATTGGAAATATCGATATGGACAAAGATGCTATTTTTTACATAACATTTTAAAGAGCTTATAAATCTGTAGAGAAAATAGTAAAAGAATTGAAATTTAAAAAAAATCATGCAGCAAAACCCCCTAATACCTCCATGAGAAACACACTGTATTCAAGCTAATTGTTTAAGTTTAGATGAAAGTGAATTCAGTACTACTAAAAAGCAATAGGAACATTGCTATTTAGTACACAATAAGCATTTACAAAATTTTCTTACGCAACAAATTGCTTCATATCTATTAAGAATAAAGAAAAACTTTTATATTAATTTTTCTATATTCTGTGATAGATATTCCGTTTGTTATTCATGTTTATTGCGGTTATTATATTCTATCCTACTTTTCCTATTACTATAATTTGTGTATATTTTTGGCGATTAAAAACTGTTCATTTCTACGATACTTTTGCCAAAAAGTATAAGATTTATTAAAAGGCAAAAATTATTAGAAAAATTGTTGTTGGTCTCTTTCTGGCGGAGTTAGTGCATTCGGGGTTGTTGAGCTAGGCGAATTGCGCTCGCAATGTGGTCTGGATGATAATTATCATTTTGTCCAAGAATTTGTTGAAGATTGTTAAGTTGGTTTTGTTTAATTGTCAATATATGTTAATCAGATGGATCTAAGAGCCAAAGATTTCATGACAGAACTCACTTGAACAGGGTGATGGTGTGATTGGGGGTTTAAGTATTGATTAGTTGGGTTGGTTTTTTATAGACGGATGTAAGAATCTATCATTGGTTTTTGTTATGAGGACGACAGGAATTGTTGTTGTAAATTGAACGTTAGGATATTTACTATTGAGGTGTGGCAGAAAGAAGTTTAATTAATCTCTGCTATGAGGCCAAATGATAAAAGTGTCATCAACATATCTAAGCCAACAGGAACTTTTTAAAGTAGACGAGTTTAGGGCCTGGGTTTGGACTTGTTCCATGAAAATGTTAGCAAGCACTGGAGAAATAGAGAAACGACCACTCTAACTAAACCGACGCTATGACAGCACTCGCCTACAGCATGGAGCTCCGTACTAGCCAGACTAAACAAACCACACACACCCACCAACACCCAACCCTACCCTGGTTACGCCAATGCTTATCACCCAAACTACTTAGGGGCAAAAATAGGAAATATACGGTGTCAGTCAATGTTTACAGGAAAAGCTAACTGAAAAAAACTTCAAATTCCCACAAGAAAAGAAAAAATATTTGTGAAAACTAAAAGCGTAAAAAATGTTTTGCATAATTTCACCAAATGATAATAAATTCAATTGTTCTAGTGATTACTATAAAAAAAATTCGAGTTCAAATGATTCGATAAAATGTTATAAATATTTATTATTTTGTCAAAATACACTATTTATCCCAGCTCGAATTTTATAGTTGAATTTTACTTCACTTAAAATGTGATTATCTCGAAAATATATTTTTTATTTTAGAAATGCGAGGAAGACGCTGGAAGAATGGGCTTTTTGATGATAATTTTTGGAATGATATTTTCCATTATTTTTGGTGCTTATTTAGATAAAAGTCACCGCTACAAGTAATTATGGAAATCAGAGTAATTTGTTGATACTTTTTTTGCATGTTTCAGAGAAACTTCCCTATTTATTTACTATGTTTCTGCTGTTTGTGTTGTAGGATTTATGTTGTCCTTGCATTTTGAACACATGCACTGGACCTACATTACCGCTTGTATGATTGGGTAAAGACAAATTTTGATTTATTATTTAAAAATAACTAAAATTTTCAGGTTGTTCACAAATTCTTATATGGCGGTCGGGTTTGAATTTGCCATTGAACTAACATTTCCCTCGGATGAAAATACGGCTATTGGAATTTTAAATGCAATGAGTCAGGGTTTTGGAGTATTTATAATTTTGTGTATGGGGAAATTATTTCATTATTGTGGACCGCAATATTCCTTGCTGAGCACAGTTGTCTTATTACTGATCGGAGCTGTTTTGACACAAACAGTACCTAATGAGACAAAGCGACAAGAAGTGTTTATGGAGAACAGACAGAAGAATATAGTTATTGGTCAAAATGTTGGCCGGTAGCTTGATATTAACATGTTGTGTTTAAATTTATAAATTACTTACTGTAATAAATATTTAGTGAATAAATCATTAGCTTGGTCTTTTAAATATCTTGCAAGAAGTATATAATTGAAGCGAAAGCTCCTTAACGGACTTAAACATACAAAGAACGAATAAGAAGGGGACTTTTTTGACATTGATATACCCATACAATTTACAAATTTTGTTTAAGAAACATGACCATGGATATATTAAGAGTCTCTTCGTATATAGAAAATCAATGAATTCCAGTAAATAAACAAATAATACAGGCACTTAATATACAATATCAAGACAACATATTCTTTGCACTATAGTCTCGATTTGCCTTTTTTTTCATATTTCTCTATTTTTTGTTGTGATTATTTGTTCGGGTATAATAAATGCCCAGCTGGGAAAAATCATATTACTGAGAAATCAATGACATAGGTCAAAGTATGAATTAATCTGATTTATGATGAATGGTATACCATATATATATATATATATATATATATATATATATATATATATATATATATATATATATATATAGTACCGGAAGGTAGCGCACTATACAATTTGCTTGGTGAACACTCCATTCGAGAAAAGTCGAACGTCAGCACATTGCCTGTCTATTTTGCTTATTTGCTTATTCAACGCGTGTCATAAAGCGTGAGAGACAGAATCGCAGATACGGTCGGAGTATAGTACGCTACTTTCAAATAATATAAGCACAATACAGTTTCCTCTAAATCAAATAAATTTAATTGTTTGTTTGTTTGTTTAAAAATCCACTTTGACAACTGCATTCTTTTCTTTCTTGTGATAATCAATGGAATTTCAGCTGTTTGATGTAAAGTAGAATAAATTTACTTTATTCAACAACAGTTGAACAATTTTGAACATTTTTCATCATATCGGTATCTGTCTGACTTAACCTCAAGTAAAAAAGGAACCGATACGATTTTAATTCGAACTGCCATTTTATCTATAACTACAGTGTGGAACAGCCAAATGAAATAAATTCGATAACGAATAAATGAGGGCTTGTATGGAAAAACGCTTGGACACGTTGATTTGTATTTTTAAATGCGCATTTTTCAACAAACAAAATTAAATAGGGTGTATCATGTGACAGTGGCCAATACCAACTTTCTTATATAAAATGCAAGCTCCTGTATATTATTTATTTTTTGTATTCTCCAGAAAATTATACACATAATTCATGTACAATGCCTTAACACCGGTGTTCAACTGTTTCGGAAATATTAAGTTTTTTCAGATTAATTATCATTAAAAAAAAAATTATTTTATCCCACTAATTCGCTACATTACACTCAATACTTAATTCCCATTTAACTCTTGATATTGAGATAGTAAGCAAAAACTATTCCTGCGTTCCTTTTTACTGATTTGAAAAAAAAAACAGTTGTGTTTATATTCCTCAAAACTCATAGCCTTAGCATCTTGTTGTGTGCCTGCATGACAGTGGTGATCAGTGTCTGTGCTATTATCGTTTGAATTTCCTTAACTGTACGTAATAATATCAGAAAAATGGTTCATTTAACAGAAATGCACAAAATAACCATTCTACAAATGATTGGTTATGGAGATAACACACGAACACAAATGGAAGTTTCTCGCTTATTTCACGAAAGTTTTCCAAATTGGAAGACAAATGGAAGACGATTTCGACTGGAGAACGTATTTCTGTTGACAAATGATGGTAAGGTTAGATAACAATGTGATCCAATTAGAAGATGTTTTGTTTTCTGATGAGAGCACATTTACACTTCAGGGTCATGTTAATCGTCCAAATTGCCTTCTAATGAGAATCCTCACTGGATGATAGAGAAACATGCCCAATATCCTGAAAAAGTTAATTTTTGGGCATGAATTATTATCTCCTGATTTGAGGCCATTGAACTACTTTTTGTGGGGATATGTCAAAAGTACTGTATACAAAACTAAACCCCTCAACTTAGATGACCTAAAGACGAATCACGCTTGCGATTTGTTCAGTCACGCCTGAGATGTTGAGTAGCGTTAGAAGTCATTTCTATACCGGATTAGAATTTTGCCGACAGATTCGCGGCGAGCATTTTGAACATTTCCTACATTGACCTTAATGTTTTTTTGTTTTTATTTATATTATTAAGAAATAATTATTTAAAAAATAAATAATATACAGGGTCTTGCATTTAAAATAAAAAAGGTGGTATTGGCCACTGTCACATGATACACCCTATATATTTTTTGTTGAAAAAATGCGCAATTAAAAATACAAATCGACGTGTCCAAGCGTCACCGGTATCGAATTTATTCCATTTAGCTGTTCCACACTGTATGTATCTTCCAAACTCTATATGCAGTTGTAAACTTATGTTAGCTAGAAGAACATCCTGGGGATCTGCCTGACTTTACTTTAAATATATATCGTACCTTTGACGTCTGAAAAAATAAACCGAAAATACATTTCTTTAACAAGAAAATGAGTTGATCTTATAATGTCAGATGTGATAATAAAACAAATTAAGTCCGAACATTTTTAATTTACAATCTTTTTATGAAATCGTGTTTGAGTACCTTGTGAATTTACCCATATATTAATATATTTATAATAAATTTTTCATAGGAATAGTTTGTACATTCTTCGATATTTAAAAAATATCTACTTAAATAATATTACTATAATTTAATCGGTTATAAGTAAAGTTAGGTATTATTATAATTCAACATATTTTATATTTTAATTAAAAATTAACTTACACGTCATATGTTTCTTCGCAGTTACATTTAAGTTAGAAAATACATTACACTTTAGGGTTAATCCTTGAATCGTAACAAAAAAGTCACCATTATTTTAATTTTCCTGAATTGTTCATTTATAAGAATGACACAAAGAGAGAGAAATGTAGGTAACGAGATACGGAAAGTTTTTTCGTAAGATACTTTTCCTTTGATCGTTCAGTCTAAATTGTACGTTTCCTTCAAATTTTGGTAGAATATGTTTTTCCAGTATAAGTTTACCATAATCTTTTCCCCTGAAACTGGATAACTTAAGTTTTCCCAACGTCCTCCCATATGACACAATTTTGGCCATCTACTATTCCCCAATTCAATAGTGTGTTGCATTCGACTAGTTTATTGTTTCTATCTATCTATTATAGAAATAATTGAAACTCATGCTGGTGTCCAGAAACCAGTAAAAATATTTTTTACAAAATTTGAGTTTACCACTCATCAACATAGTAACGTTCCCTGGCGGTACGTTTTTCTAAACTTTCGATGACTTTCTTTCTTTCTCTTTAGATTTGTTTTTGTGCCTCGAAATAGGCTTGCTGCCAATGGACCAAAATCTCTTTCCCTGGTATATCTTTTTGCATATAAGGCGTTCCAGTCGATCAAATCACGAAATATGGTGTTGCTGTATTTTCCCATTAGATAACAATGTATGATAAACACGTAAAACTCTTTTTTATGCATCGTTTATCCGTTGTTTAATTACTAAATCCCATACTTGGACAACGACTGAACCAAATGTAATGAAATTTTCTTTCTTTTGGTACTACCAAAAAACAAAAGTAGCTTGGCATTGACGGCCCCATCTGTGTACCGGTCTCTGGACTTTTGTTTTATGTTGTTACTTTGTTATTCTCTGAATATGATCAAATTGTGTGTATTTTTAAACATGGAAGTAAATGCAAAACTCCCTTTTATTATTTTTTGGGGAAATAACACCATACATGAGAACAAAAGCTGTATATTTAAATACAAACCTTTCAAGGTCTTAATTGACCTCTTTGTTAATGGAATTATAATCTGAGTTAATAAAATATAAACTTGAAATTGAATGTTTTACACATTTGACAAGTTTCAAAATTACTCCATTACACTTTTAAGTTTCGAGTTAATTAGTTTGGTAGTTTTATTATTTTAGGTTATTTCATTTATTTGTTCTTAAACAGGTAACAAATAGGGTCAGACGGCGGACTGTGTAATATGAAAATCAGATTTCATTTTAATATAATCAGCAATCTTTAGATTAGGCTCAAAACAGAACTCATTCTGAAAATCACAATACAAATTTTACAGGATTTCTGTAAATACCTTAGGTATTTCATTGTGGGCTTTATTCTATAATGGTTTTCATGTTCATATTTTCTTGTTCTTAAATCTTTACTAATTTACTTATATTTTATACGACAGCTCTTTTTTTCAGTTTATATTTTAATTTTCCATAATATTCGTTGTTTTGCATTGAAAATTTATATCAAGCCACTATTTTACCTTGACATTTTTTTAAATTTTTTATTCAACGGCACTGTGTGTCACTTTCGTTTGTGTGAGAAATTTTTAACTTACACATTAGAGCACGACGACTCTGTTGATTATTATTGACATTGATTTTGATTTAATGTTCAACTCAGAATTTTGCGAAAATCAAGTTCTGGCTACCAAGAACGAAGGGATTAATATGTCGTTCATATCATATTTTTTGAGTAATATTTATAGGTAAGAAAAAAAATGTGTTAGACTACATTGAAGCGATTGCGACTGAATACAACAATTATTGGGAGGGCACTACCGTCTTTAAATTTCCCCAATGTCGTTATTTCAGTTCACTGGCCTCCAGGCAGACGCCGTGCAGATACTTAATACTTAATTAAAATGTCTAGCACATGTGTTGCATATCCACAGGTGCTGTGGTTACTAGAACACCTGCAGTGGGAATCCGGTCAATAGAACACTTTTGTAGAATGGAAATACGACGTTACTTTATCTTCAATAGGTATTACGCTGATACGATTTCTGAGTACCAACATTTCTAAAGTGACATCACTTTTAGATACTACAAAACTTTTCTATCGTATTCCCGCTTCTGATCCGTCCACAATTGCGAAGCCATTGCGAAGCTAAGGAGAATTTTATAAGTCTGTTGCATGTAGATTACGCCTACTCGACCTTCCACGATAAAAAAACGCGTCACTTACTCTAAATGGTGGTGTGAATATGAGGCAAAACGCGTATTGTAGTCGTACGCTTAAACTATTAATTTTATGTAACCAAAAGGTTACATTAATTATAGGAAATTTTAAAATGTTGCGGAAAGGATATATTATAAAAAATTGTTTTTAGGAGCCATTTCTTCAGTATGCCGGTGCGAACAGAAAAGCTGAAATTCGGAAAGAGCTTGTCGAAATCTATAACATCGCCAATTTTCAAAACTCCCGGAAACCTTTTGAACATCATATGACTGTAGTAAAGGCGCTACGTTAGAGAGAAAGTTTCGGACTTGTGTTCACGTAATAGGCCAGTTAGTGTGCGGCAGAGTGATTGCAGAACTTCTTCTAAAGAATAGAACTTTGTGACTCTAGCTGTGATCGCCATCCAAGTCAAATCGTGTTCCAGGAATAAACGTTTCTAGGAAGTACCTAGAAACGTTTATTCGTTTTAAGTAAATGGAACTAATATTATTACGTGTTTGGTTAAAAATGTATTTTTTATAAAATTTAAATGACACCTCTTAATGGAAAAATCTTTTACTTCTAAGAATGCATAGTCAGAAATTAAGAAAAACAAACTATTAACTGAAAATGGTAACAATTTTGAAGGATAGATACTTCAATAATAAATTCATCCAACATAATTTAGATATCAATCAATTCACGTGCCATTGTTGAGATTAAATAAAATAATTGTTTAGTGGGAAACTGGAGGATAACGAAAATATACTCGTATTGTAACAATTAACTGGTTTACTCCTTAATGGTAACAACTTAGAGAGTTGTTGAAACGGCATTGAGTTTTTAAATAAAGGTTTGGTGCAAAGCTGTGTTTTTACATTTGTTTCACACCAAAAGTTCCACAGCATTCCATTACAATTAATATAGTGGCAGGATCTTCTAGTGAACCTCTCGTCTTCGCACTGGTAACTGAGCCACTGAGCGTACAGCATAGTCTGAGCATACATACCTACATTTTTTTTTCTGTCGTAGTGTCGTATCAGCTGTTGAGTCGAACATGTGGATACGATTTAAATGTATCTGTTCATCCCATTTGGAATATTTACATAATATATGTATCTTATTTCCAATTCTGTCAATTATTTTTTAGTTGCGTCCGTATGGCACCGCTTGAGGTTATTTTGTAGCTTTATAGTTTTAATTGTACGATAATTCCTAAGAAAATAATTTAAATTGTATGGTGATGGTTATTGTAATGTTTGTGAAATGCTTAATTAAGAAACCTATTTTAATGTGATAAGGCTTAATATCGTATCTGTCTAAATAACATTCCAATTACTATATTAAATGTATGGGACAATTTCTTTAAACATTAAAATGGGTTTGAAGACGCGAGATGTAAGACCGACATCTAGGATTTTCAAGAGAATCAGTACACAGAGATTCCGAATCTGGAGCCGTTCCGTGTAATTACTGTTCTCCCTTAACTCCTAGGACAGAATGTCACGATAAAATTTTCAGGTTACTTCACCTGTCAGAGATATTGAATACTCTCTTCGAGGTGTCATTCCTTTGTACGCAAGACAATATATATTATATATAAATATAATATATATTGTTAAAATATAAAAATATAATATATATTGTTAAATTAGTTATTAATTGTTAAAAATATAATATATATTGTTTCTGGTCGGGAACCTTCATCAGTTGCGCTTCCCACAATTGAATGTCCTCTCGAACACTTCTTTATGCATTTGATGCATTTCGTTAAATTTGAAGACGCGAGATGTGAAGTAACCTGAAAATTTTATCGTGACATTCTGTCCTAGGAGTTAAGGGAGAACAGTAATTACACGGAACGGCTCCAGATTCGGAACCTCTGTGTACTGATTCTCTTCAAAATCCTAGATGTCGGTCTTACATCTCGCGTCTTCAAATTTAACGAAATGCATCAAATGCAAGAAGAAGTGTTCGAGAGGACATTCAATTGTGGGAAGCGCAACTGATGAAGGTTCCCGACCAGAAACAATATATATATTATATTTATATATAATATATATTGTCTTGCGTACAAAGGAATAACACCTCGAAGAGAGTATTAAAATGGGTATAATAATTATCCTGAAAAGAAGGACTTTTCTGTACAGCGTATGCAGCGTTTTCGGTTAAAGCTCCCAATCACCTTGAATCACTCCGTCCACTGGTGACAACCATATAAAAATCTGGTTCGTAGTTTTTCAATTTATCCTGTTGAGACAGACGCGTCGTGGATTTTGTTTTAATTGTAAGGATCAGAGAAATGAGCAAACTCAAAGCCAAAACACTAGCCAGGTGTGACATTACTTAAATTAAAGACAACTTAAATAATACGACTAAAGGACCACGCGCACTGAATCGACTCGGACCGGTCGACTCGGATCGGCACAATCGGCATGTTTTGCTCTACATGAAATTAAATGGTACCCCGCGTACTGATTCGGTTCGGTCGACTCGGGTCGGTCGGATCGGGTCGGCATCGGCAGTGAATGATAGAAGAGGCAAAAACTGCCGAACTGTCCGAGGGTTTTCAGCTATTTAGTAATAGTATTTCGTAAAACTTCAACGATGAGTGATGAAATATTAATTGAAAATGTACGGGAATATGTTGTTTTGTATGATCCTCAAGATAGGTACTATCATGAAAATATTCGTAAGGAGAATGCTTGGATTGAGTTTGCCAAAAAAACAGGAACTTCTAGTAAGGAAGATATATTAATAACTGACCAACCAAAAATACTAAAATTAGAAATTTATTTTTAAGCAGAAAATAATTTATTAAAGTATGCAATATGTCTGTAAAAGTTATGTTTAAACCATATGTAATAGAATACAGGGAAAATTAAAAATACTGATTTTACTTAAGTAGTGCTTCCAAAGTGAAACACAGTACAAGATGACATGTCAGAAGGTTGATTGTAACTAAAAATTATGTCCAAGTTTAGAGTTATGTTCTTCTAATAATTAATAATAAATGTATGGTCAAATAATAAGTAAAGAATATAGTTGATGGGTATGTCAAGTTACTCCCAACTTTTTTAAACTTATGGTATAAATTAAACTTTATTTAAATATTTTCCTGCATTGACTTTTTCTCGCAGCCAGCCCACACTTTCTTGGTTTGACACAAAATATTGGTTAAATTATTTCCTGGTATAAAAAGCCTCACGTTGAAAATTACCACCAATATAAACCAGGTTATTAAGACCTACTGGTACCTCGGCAGATTCAAGCTTACCTGGTTGCCAAGCACAAGAATCATTCCTTATCAAATTGTGCAATGCAGTACAAGCTAAGGTTCCATTTGCCTCATTATTGCTTGCTTGACTTCTTGGGTTCTTAGGCAGCAAAGGAAATGCTTCATCCCCAATAATCACATGCGGTAAAACAATATCTGTTTGGGGTAAATAACAAATAAACAAGAAATGGCCTCACTGTTAAAAGTGCTTAAAGAAATCACCGAATGTGCTGATTGCCGATTCAGTGCGTGGTGTATGCCGCCGTGCCGACCGTGTCGATCCGAGTCGACCGGTCCGAGTCGATTCAGTGCGCGTGGTCCTTTACTCGGTTGAAATTAGTCATCCCCTAAACTATGCGAAAATAGGTGTTTAGGACAGTCATCAAAGGGTGGCGAATCACGAACATGAGTAACAATAAATAGAGCTGAAAGAATAAGAAATGAAGATATTAGTTAATGCAATACATTCGATATGGACAAAAAATGACAGACAGAATGGAGATGACCGTCTGCCAGTTACAATATGAAACTATAATTTTAATGAAGAGGTATAGGTAGATTCAGAAATGGATTAGTACCGTAACAATCAATATGTCTAATGTTTGAAGAGTAAAACAATTATTATTAAATGTTACTGACTCTTTGTTGTATAATTACTAAGTTGCTGACCATCGTAGGCACTGCAGTTCTTTTGGGCATCGATTTGCGGCTTAATAGGATGGGTTTTCTTTTATGCCGTTTCGCTCACCCTCTTCTTTCCTAAAAACGACATTTTGCAATTTCTATTATTCAAAAGGAGTTATCTAGTAAAGTATCATAGTATATGAGAAGATTACAAAATTCGCTTTAAGTTCATTTTTTATTTTCGATTCTACGTTAAGAACGGTACCGCAAATTACAGGAAAATCGGATAAAAACTTGTTATATGACGATAAATTTGGCGAAGAGTGGGTATTTATTGAAGTAATTAACAATATTTGAATTCTAGTATGAAGTTAGTTGAAACTGAGATGATAGTAAATTAAAATAAATGTTAACTAAGCCACTTCAAAAAAGCTGGAGTTTCTCAATTCGTCTATCTATACAGTGTGCCTTTTTAAGTTGGAAATATCTGAAATTTATTATTATTGTTAAGGAAAAATGTTATCCCCATAAAAATATCTGCATGGTCTGAACCCTAAGATGTAATCGTATGCCTTTTTTCAATATATAGGCGAGTTCTGCCAATAATCTGTTTCCGGTTACTTGAATTCTAGAATTGAATTGATAATAGAATATTATATCAAAGTAAATGTTTATTTACAGACTTCAGATAATATGGACGTTCTCAACTTGTATGTATCACTTAAATTGAATTCATATATGGAAAATATTATTATTAATATTAAGAAAATAGTTATTTTTAACCGACTTCGAGAATGTTATCAATTCGCCGGCACGTTTTTTTATGTATGCTCCATGATTATTAAAAAACGGCTTAGGCAAATTTGAAGATTTAAACTGCATTGTATTCAGGAATATTACAGATAGGTACCATACAATTTTCTATAACGTTCTAGCTTGATTCTATATAATTTTCTCTTTTTTTGCAAATAGGAAAAATATGTACAAAAAACGGTAAAAATCAATGTAAATGTCAAAATTTCATCATAAATATCTAGCTTAAATGTCAAGATATGCCGTGAAAGTATATCGTACAGGGTGTTTGGTACGGTATTCTTTTTAAGGGGCTTAAAGTTGAGTGAAATGTATCGATAAGAAAAATTGTTATGTGAGCGATCTTTTCTTTACAATATACTGTGGTGTATGTGTGCGCAGTTGAAATATAGGGCGAACAAAATTACAGTCAGACAGGTGGGTCCAAAAAATCTTACAAATAAATGCGATATTGGGTGGGACATAAGCAGTTCCATATATAGGATGGTTGAAATAATAAGGTGAAGAAGAATTAAAGTTATACAGGGTGGTTCAAAAAATGTTATATTGGGTGGTACATAAGTAGTTGCGTATACAAGGTGGTTGAAATAAGAATGACGTAAAACTATAGTTATACAGAGTGGATAAAAAAAACTTTAAAAAATGGTTAAATAAGCATATGCAACAAGGATATTCGAGTTATAGGGCAGAGCGTTCAAAAAATGTTAGAAGCAGTTGTCTATAAAGGATGATTGAAATATAAGGTGGAGTGGAATTATGTTTTACAGGGTAGTTAAAAATGTTATATAGCGTGGAACATAAGTAGTAGCTTATACTTGGCCTATTGGGCGAAATAAAATTATAGGTAATTTAAACAATAATTTAATTTAATTTAATTTAAACAATAGAAAAATATAAACAGTCAATAGAGTGGAGAGGATTAATACTTATACAGGGCGGTTGCAACATCTTGTAGAGTTGAATTATAGTTGTACAGGGTGATTCAGAAAATGAGAGACAAAAAATTTATATTGGGTGACCAATACACAGAAACATATATAGGGTGATTGCAATATAGGGTAAAATAGACTTAACCTTATAGAAAGTGGGCTAAATAATAAAACAAATACAAAGTTAAAAAATATGTGGATAATATAAAAAATTTACAAATTAGAGAGAGAAGGAGAGATAAGAATACGCTAAAATAATCAATAGAATTGTACCTTAAATCAGATAAAAAAATATGTCAGAAATTAGTTATTGATTGCACACGGTTTCTAAACGGTTTTTATTTTCAGCCAGTTGAAGTCGCGGTTCTTTTTTAAATATAATCTACATCATTTGAACCCTAAAATCAACTCATCACATATACCTTAAACATAAAATACTTACCTACCATATTTAGCAATTTCGAGATTTTCCTATGTTAAACACATATTTTGCAGGCTTGTAAGCTACTTCATACAAAATTTTATTTTATATATATATATATATATATATATATATATATATATATATATATATATATATATATATATACATTTTTTTGATTGAAATATTGCAATTGAGTTATATGTATTTTACTTTTTAGTGTCATTATTTATATCATGAATTGAATTGAAATTTTTAAAATTTATTTATTTGTCGTTTTTTTTTAAATTTATTGCTTCTATTCTCCAGTATTTACCGCCTGTGTCATTGATTATACTTCTATCTGTAATTTCCCAATAATTATAAGTTTTGCCGCCTATGTAGGTATCGAATTTTTATTAAAGCACTTTACCCTAAAAACATAAGATCTCATTAACGTTTCAGTTCATGACTTACATAAAAATGTATCAATAATATTAGAAATACGTGATAGTTCTGACTTTGAACTTTACTTAAAATTAATACAACTATTGCCTAAGAGATACAGTTAAATGGGTTCACATTGGTTCAAGTTCAGGAATCGCTCGCAAATATGAGTCAGGTGAGGTATAACTTGATCAGGTGATCATCCACTTTGGCTTATTTCGTGGTGTTATATGAGACTCAAACGTTGATTTGTAAATTGGTTACGAGAAACAACAGATTAATAAATAGCTGATGATTCGCGTATATAAAGGGTTTAATTGAATTGCCCTCGTTGTGTTAGTATCGAATCGATCTTTATTGATATTAATTTGAATTCTTAAATATTATATTGGTATTTCTCTTAAAATAATAGTAAAGAAATTTGTGTTTTATTCTAATGTGAAGTGGGAGTTGTGATTTAAGCGTTAAGCATTATTTATAATTTGGATAATTTAAATATATAAAGAGGTAAGTAAATATTTAAACTGATATTTTACACAGTGTTAAATATTTCTGTTTTGTACTTTTTTGGGTATTAGTAGGTACATGAAAGAATATTTACTAATTGTTTTAAACTGGGAAGGCCGATACTAATATCTTTAGGTTGGAAGTAATTCAAATTAGTCCTTTAATAAGTAATAAGTACCGCTGCAGATGGTTATACTTCGATTTTCAGTAGAATATGTTATTTTAGTTGCAGCGTTATGAAATTGGTAGATAATACCTTAAGAAAAAAAATACTTTAAACATAATATACTGTGGCGTTATAGGGGTTTGAAAATAAAAAAGTAAAGATTAATTAACAAATATACGATCAAGATTAATAGAATTTGTAGTTGTCACTTTTATAGATATAGATCCTCTGGAGTGGCAGTGTTAAAAATAAATATTATCCTTAATGTTCCATAAAATGTTATTTTATAAGTATGTTGATTTTACGCAATATCCGCAAATTTGTATAACAAGTATTTAAGAATATATTAAAAGAGCAACTACTTTCTAGAAATCTCAAAAACTTTTTTCACTTTAAATTAAAGGACACGTTGGGCATTTCAAATTTGTTGGGAGTTAATTTTTTAATTGTTTTTCAAATAATAAATTAATAATTAGTTTGATCTCTATACCTTTTAATTGTTTGAATTGAATACTCCCTATAACTGCAATTTTCATCATTTTCATTGTTTTAATACTACAATTTTCGCGAATAATTTAGATTATTATAGAATACATAACGCATTAAAATATTTATCGTCTGCCATAGAAATTCATTATATTTTCTTGGTCGTTCTAGTGCATTAGAAATTATATACGTATTAATTTTTAAGGAAAAAAGTTAAAAGGCAAAGTTGTAGGTATTAAAAATATCTACAACTTTTTTGTTTACATTTTTTTCACATAATTTCAGATTTATGTGCCAAATTCAAAAAACAAATTTTTCATTTTTTATTTTTATGTTTTACAAAAATAGTATTTCACAAAATTTGGTGAAAACTTACCTTTTTATGTATCGAACACCCTGTATTTATTCTTTATTTAAAATATTGTTACGAAATTTTCCCAAAGCCGACCCTGTGTCCTTTCAGCACGACAACAAACGCTTTACGATAAAAAAATACGATTCTCGAAAAGACTCGGCAGCGGAAGGAACGATGATGATTTCTACTGGAGAATTCCACGGGGATTATAAAAGAAGCACGCCACGATCGCAGTTCAGTGATACCGCGACGACTAGCTTATATGAGATTATTATTGTATTTTTGAATCAGCTGTTTGGATGTAAATAAAGTTCTAGAAAAGTGACAGTGCATATTAGTTTTATGATTTTTAATCGAACCCACGAAGTATATTGCAATTTGGTGTTAGAAGTGAAGGATTAAGTCAGTTAAAATCGTAATTTGATTCATGGAAACTCGAAGTATGGAAAAAACCGACGAAACTACCAGAAAAATGATCAAACAGGTTACGGAGGGACTAGACGAAAAAATAGCACAGATTCTAGAAAAACGTGACAAGAAGGAGAAACAACATCAAGAAGAAATTCAACAAAGGTTAGTGAAATCTTTTGATGATAAACTTAAAGTTGAGTTAGGAAATCTTGTCACTAATATCGATGAAAAACGTAAAGTAGAATTAGAAAATCTTGTTTCCACGATGGAAGAAAAACAACAAAATTTAATGGAAGGATTATTCTCGAAATTTGTAGAAAAACAAGATCAAACTGAATTAAAACGACAACATGAATTTAAACTATTAGAAGAAAAGCGACAAAATGAATTTAAACTATTAGAAGAAAAGCGACAAAATGAATTTAAAATAACTGAAGAAAAAAGACAACTGCAATTCGAACAATTAATGCAAATAGTAGGACAAGTTAATGAAACAGTTAATGAAAGAATGCAAATAGTTGAGTCAGATATAAAAGAGATAAATGATGACATTAAGACCATAAAAAATACCGTGGATACTCTTGAAACAAAAGTAGATGATCTTGATTCCATCCAAAGTCAGGTAAAATTTGAAATCAGTTCAATTCAAGATACAGTTCAAGATCAAATCAGTTCCATCAAGCAAACAGTACACACTGAAGTACAAGATAAAATCTGTGCCATCCAAAATAAACTAGAAACAGAAATTAAAAAAATGCAACAGGACTTACAGCGAGGAAAATACCAGAACACCGTGAGTACCAAAGGTTCCTTTAGTAAACCACCCACATTCGACGGCAGTTCATCTTGGCCCATGTATAAACGGCAATTTGAGGCCGTGGCTACAGCTAATGGATGGGATAATCATGAAAAATCCACATCTCTGGTAATTTCCTTAAGAGGTCCGGCCCTAGAACTCCTCCAGAGCATTCCAGTCGATGAACAAGGTAATTTCGACAAGATCATCGCTATCCTAGACAAACGTTACGACAATCAATCCTTGAGCCAGGTATACCAAGTCCAACTGAGTGAAAAAAACCCAAAAATCCGGTGAAAGCCTCCAAGAATTCGAAGCAGAAATTAGACGGTTAGTTCACTTGTCCTACCCAGACCTGCCAGAGGAAACGAAAGACCAGTTGGCCACACAGAGTTTCATAAACGGCATCAGAGATGTGGAAGTACAAAGAAATTTAAGACTGAGTGGCCTCAAGAAAAGTAGTGAAGCTCTACTTCGGGCTTTGGAAGTAGAGGCCGTCATGAACATGTCCAAGCCGAGGGTCCGAGCAGTTTCCTTCAACCAGGAAGAGTCAGAGTCACAATTTCAAGCGCTGCTGGCTGGTCTGAACAAATTATTAGACCGGTCACAAAGAACTGGCACCAGAGGGGCATGTTACCGCTGCGGACGGACAGGGCACTTCCAACGTGACTGCCGAGTAAGGCTACCGGAACGATCACCAACCAGGGGTAGCCAACAAACCGACCTTACCAACCAGGGAAACTCCAACCAGTCAGCATAAGGGGGCGAATGCTGACTCACCATCCACCAGCCCCCAGGACAGTTTCCATCCGGGGATTTTGCAGAGATAGCGGCAGCCTAGTCATCAGAGGCACCATCAACGGGCGAGCAGTTACCATCACCATCGATACCGGCGCCGTTGTGTCCATTGCCAAGTCCAGGGTTTTGAGAGCATCAGAAATTCGGCCAGTTACCAATAACATCCAGCTCAGAACAGTCACCGTCACCGGCGAGTCCATGTCCATACAGGGTGAGGCAGATGTCGTGCTACAGATAGGGGACAACATGATCCGGCATAGGGTCCTGGTAGCGAATTTTGAGGACGATTTTATACTGGGAATGGACCTAATTAGCCAGCATGGATTTATGTTCGACCCGAGATATGATGTTCTTCGGTTCCTGAATGAGGAATTTGTATTGACACGGCCCGTCAACACATCATTCACGCCCATAAAAATTGTGGCGAAGTCTTCAGCTAGAATTCCCGGTCGAACGGAACAGATTATTCATGGGCAGCTAGACAGCAATCCTGGGAGCTGCGTTGGAATGGTGGAGCCCGTACACTCAGCTCATGACTACTTGGTTGGACGGGCTATAGTTAAAACCGGACCAGATATACCAATCAGAGTCCTGAATTTGTCCAACAACGACATCAGAATTACCAATGGTCAAGAGATAGCTTGTTTCGAGCCAGTAGAGACCATCATCAATTGCGAAGAAGAGTACCAGACGTCGGTGAAGGAGACAGGGCCCGATAAAGAGTTCCTACAACAGTTTGCTGACCACTTAACACACTTGACACCAGAGAACCAGAAAAAAGCCAAGCAATTTATCACAAAACACTGGCAAATTTTTAACAGTAAAAATGGAACCACCGGTCGCACCAACATCATTCAGCATCGAATAGATACCGGAAAGGCTCAGCCCATCAGAATACCACCTAGACGACTACCATTGGGGCAACAACAGGCAGTCGAGGAAAACATCGAGTCCATGTTACAAAATGGAGTTATTGAGCCATCCATCAGTCCATGGTCTGCTCCCGTCGTGCTAGTTAAAAAGAAGGATGGAACCACCCGATTTTGCGTGGATTACAGAAAGCTCAATGACGTCACGAAGAAAGACAGCTATCCACTACCCCGAATCGATGACACTTTGACCACACTAGCAGGCTCCCGTTGGTTCTCCACACTAGACCTAAAAAGTGGATATTGGCAGGTTGGTCTGCACGCAAACGACAGAGAGAAGACAGCGTTCTCCACCAGTAAAGGGCTGTTTCAGTTCACGGTCATGCCCTTTGGGTTATGTAATGCACCCGCTACATTTGAGAGGCTAATGGAGTATGTACTGAGCGGGTTAACATGGAGGACGTGCTTAGTATACCTCGACGACATTCTAGTCATGGGCCAGACATTCGACGACCATCTGAAGAACCTGGGCGAAGTATTCTCCAGAATTAATAACGCCAACCTGAGACTCAATCCGAAGAAGTGTTCCTTGTTTCAAAAAGAAGTAGAGTTTTTGGGCCACGTAGTGTCCGAGTCAGGAATCCGCACCAACGAAGACAAGATAGAAGCCATCCGCGATTGGCCAGTTCCAAGAGACAAACATGAACTCCGAAGCTTCTTGGGCCTATGTTCATACTACCGGCGTTTTGTTGAGGGATTTGCCACCATCGCCGCCCCTCTACATCGGCAGACCACTGATAAAGAGACCTTCCATTGGAATCAGGATTGCGAAACATCATTCAGGCGACTGAAGGCAGCACTATGTTCCAGCTCAATTCTAGCCTTTCCTACACAGTCCGGCAAGTTCATCTTAGACACCGACGCCAGCAACACAGGTTTGGGGGCCGTCCTATCCCAGGTGCAAGATGGTGAAGAGAGGGTGATCGAGTACTACAGCCGTGGATTCTCGAAGCCAGAAAGAAATTATTGCGTCACCAGAAAAGAACTTCTTGCAATAATAAGGGCTGTGGACCATTTCCATAAATACCTGTATGGTCGCCATTTCTTAATCCGAACAGATCATGCTGCACTCAAATGGCTGCTGGACATGAAGACACCGGAAGGACAACTGGCCAGATGGATGGAGAAATTACAGCAATACGACTTCAAGGTGGAACACCGTGCCGGCCGGTTGCACAATAATGCCGATGCCCTATCCAGAAGATCCTGTAGAGCGGAATGCAAGCATTGTCTGAAGACGGAACAGCGAGAGGGTATCTCCATCAGGCAGATTCGAGTGCAGGCCAATGAAGACTGGACAACGGAACAGTGCATTCAGGACCAAATGGCTGATCCAGACATCGAACCAATCTTGTCACTCAAAATGAGAGGGGCACCCAGGCCACGATGGGACGAGGTAGCTAGATACTCCGGCGTGCTGAAATCGTTATGGGCTCAGTGGGACTCTCTACGAGTAGACAATGGAATGCTCAAGCGAGTTTGGGAAAGCGCTGATGGACGAGAAACCAAGTCCCAACTGGTAGTTCCGAAGAAAAAGGTACCAGCCATCCTGACCGAAGTACATGATGGAATTACCGGAGGCCACCTGGGCATGAATAAAACCCTAGACAAAGTTCGCCAGCGGTACTACTGGGTGAATTACTTCGAAGACGTCAGAGCTTGGTGCCGCAAATGTGCCACATGTGCCGCCAGTAAGGGCCCGAAGACCCGGACCAAGGGCAGAATACAGCAGTACAATGTGGGCGTCCCATTTGAGAGAATCGCCATCGATGTTGCCGGTCCGTTTCCCGAGTCTGAGAGGGGGAACAAATACATTCTGGTCGCAATGGATTACTTGAGCAAATGGTCTGAGGCATATGCGATACCCAACCAAGAGGCAACCACGGTAGCGACGGTGCTAGTAGAACAACTATTCAGCCGGTTTGGCGTCCCGATGGAATTACATTCAGACCAGGGGCGTAACTTCGAATCAAATGTATTCCAGAAGGTCTGCACGATGTTGGGGATCAGGAAAACGAGAACAACACCATTACACCCACAGTCAGACGGAATGGTGGAAAGATTCAACAGGACCTTGGAACAACACCTATCCAAGGTCGTCAGCAATAACCAGCGTGATTGGGATGAGCATATTCCCCTATTCCTGTTGTCATATCGCTCTGCTGTACATAATAGTACAGGCCTGACCCCAGCCAGGGTCTTATTCGGAAAGGAGCTGCGATTACCATGCGACTTGGCATTTGGCTCCCCCGAAGAACCTCCCCAAGACATCGACGATTATGCCGACCAGCTCCGACATAACATGCTGGCAATACACGAATTAGCCCGAACGCAGATGTTGGCCACCAGTGACCGGATGAAGACGCGATACGACCTCAAGGCTAATTCAGTCGGGTTCCAGGAGAGGGACAAAGTCTGGCTGTACAACCCCCAACGGAGCAAGGGTAAATCCCCAAAGCTTACACCCGCCTGGGATGGTCCATACGAAGTGGTCAAGAGGCTGAATGACGTCGTCTACCGGATCCGTCGAAACCCCAAGGCTAAATTGAAGGTGGTTCACTTAGATCGACTCGCTCCCTACCATGGAGGGGATGTTTCTGATCGGGACGATCAGAATTAAAGGGGGGGCAGTGTTACGAAATTTTCCCAAAGCCGACCCTGTGTCCTTTCAGCACGACAACAAACGCTCGAAAAGACTCGGCAGCGGAAGGAACGATGATGATTTCTACTGGAGAATTCCACGGGGATTATAAAAGAAGCACGCCACGATCGCAGTTCAGTGATACCGCGACGACTAGCTTATATGAGATTATTATTGTATTTTTGAATCAGCTGTTTGGATGTAAATAAAGTTCTAGAAAAGTGACAGTGCATATTAGTTTTATGATTTTTAATCGAACCCACGAAGTATATTGCAATATTTATTTTTGTCACTTTGTTATGACTTATTTTCGAAAAAGAATCCTACTTTTCAATCGAAAATTCTCCCATCAAAATATCTACTTTTTTAAAAGTCGGTGGGTGTTTTGTTTGTTGAAATCTCTTTTTTCTGATGGTGTAAAAAATATATACATTACTGTGGTAAATGTTCTCAGAAAATGCAAAGAAACAAAAGATACTCGAATCCGAAAATTAAGTACTTTGCCTTTGGTAGTTTGGTGATAAAGCATATAGTGTGGACTTTTATTTAATAATCGGATTTAAAAAAGGAAAAAGTAATATACATGTACAAAAATTGAATAAACATAATATATTAAACAAACAAACATTAACAAACAATAATACTTTTTGCTCACTTTTAATTCTTCAAACTCGTCAATTAGTTTGTCATAATTAGTAGAGTTATTTAATAACTCTTTTTCTATATAAAGTAATAATAAACTATTTAATGTTTGTTGGCCTAATGTGGATTTAAAAAAATATTCTTGCAATTACATTTCACCGCTTGCATTGCTTATTGGAACAGTTTAATAAATTCTCAGAATTATGTTAAATTTAGGGAATGTTGTTTCTGAATAAATGACCACATGGATAAGGCGAAATAATATTATATTTACTTATAAAAGTCTTGTTTTTTTGACTTCCACTTAAATCTTGACAGGAACTCATTTTAAAGACCACATAGATACTAAAAAGAAAGAAGAAAATGATCATCAATTAAATTTATTTTTACAATATCACAATCACAAACAAAATCTCAATGTTGTATTGTATATTATATATAATTTTAATTAAATAATATAATACTTTTATGAAAAGTTATATTTCTATTTTAGGAATTCCAGAAAATATTAACTATGAATCCAAAATAATCTATTTGCAACCAAGTCTAGGTACTTATGTCTTAATTGTACAATTTTCCGAATCTGGAGCCATTTCGTGTAATTGCAACAATTGTGTACAAAAGAATGACACTTGCCACCTCGAATAGAGTATGAAACAGCTAAGTTTGACTTTTTAAATACGTGCATATTAAAGGGTCGATTTCTCTATTGTATGATCTGTGGGCTCGATAGGCGCGAGGTTCGATCGTATTTACACACATCACTCGCGGGCCTGGATGCATAAGCAAGGAAACACTCGTCCTCACTTGTCGACTTTATCAATCAACGATTTAGATATGCTTCAGCATCAATTATGAATATCACGTTTTTCTGTTAATTAAAAATAAAAATTTATTAAAAAATTTAAAAACCTAAATTACGCCCCCTAGACAGGTGCCTAGGTTGCCTAGGCCTTAGTCCGCCCCTGATCTGACTAAAACAATTGGTAGTTTTTTTCCCACGGAAAGAAAACCTGTAAATTTTTACCTTTTTTTCTACCAACAAAATCTGCCTTATTTTGTAAATCAAGTAATAATTGGAAAAATATGATTTTGCTTTGATACGGTCCAAATTGAAAGTTTTAATGGAAACGTCAACACAAAAGTTTGTAAAATTTCGTTTTGTTGCTTAGTAAAGTGCAAAAAAGACAATTTTCGCAATAAATAATTATGTATATGGAAAATCAATTAAGGGCTTAATAGTTTGGAAATTGATAGCTCTTGACTTGCTATATTAACGAAAACAATTTCATGATAACATATTCAGTAACTTTGCAACAAAACAAAGTAAAATGTTCCATAATTGACTTTGAAGCGAGAAAGAGGTTGGTGTATGCGTGTTTGTGTATAGCTTTTCTATAATTTGTTTATTCTGGATCATTATATTTACTATCGCACGGTATTACCAAAAATGGCTCGAAAACAGTTACTTTTAACATGAAAAAAATTCTTAGGACCAAACTTGCATAATTTCGCAACAAGAAAGCAGTTGATGGGTTTCAATGTTTTTTTGCAATTTGCCCAGGGACTTTGCAACTTTGACTGTAGCATTCGATAGAGCTTATTATTTTATATATTTTTTTACTAAAACATATAGTTTAGAAGTTATCAACGAGAAATTTTTATTTTTCTGATTTCACCAATTTTTAGTTAATTTGCAAACAAAAGCTGGATTTGTTTGGATATTTCCTATTTCTCCATGCAGGAAAAACCAGTAAAAAAATATATGTTATCGAGTCATGGAATAAATTAATTAATTGGACTATTGAGGCTATATGCAGGACCGTACTAAATATTTCATTATTTCTTTTTCCAAAACTCAACATATGATATTTCAATGCATTGGTCTATTAATCATGTGTCGACATGTCCGTAATAAAAAAAATAGTTGATGATGGCTCCGAAAAAACGAAACGGAGGAGTGAAGATTTGATGACGCTTTATTTTGTAAAAGTATGTACCGAAAAAAAATTTCTTTGGTATTTTGTGGTATTTAAAAAAAATAAGAGTTGTAGAGGAAACAACAAAAAATTAAATTTCTGATTTTCCTCATATAACCTGAGAACGGTAGGAGAAGTCTCCGTCCATTTTGATATTTGTTAATGTTTAGTACAACTATTATTCCATTAAATTTTTTCATGCATAATTACCATGACTTTTGCATTTGTGCTGTTTATTTTTTAGTTTATATTCAAGCACACTGAAAATGGTGCGATAAGTGCCGAAACTAGCCTGATAATTATCGAATAAACTGTTAGTAACAGAAAACAAACAAAATAGTTTCAATTCAATTGATCATCATAATTGAGTACCACAACCGCTTCCATCAACGTTATAGTCGGTTAGTTTTATACACAATATTCTTCTTGTTTCATTGATTATATTAATCGAGCAGTAAATAAGTTTGGGTTTAACTATAATTAAAGAGAAACAGAGAAAAAGTTTAATTTGCGAATAAGTTGGATGTAACGTTTTGACCTTAATAATGATTAATCAGAAATTCATTAGTCAATAAATACTTCGAATTCATATAATATCAATAATGAATATTCCTGCTATATTTTGAAATCCGGTGATATGTAATATATGGTATTTTCAACATCATGTTAAATTGTATTTATAATATGTAATCTTTTTAAATTCTTATTGCAGTTTCTGATATTATGAATGCGAACATGCAGCTTCAAAAAAGTCTTGTGCCCCTAACTATTTGCTGTTCAGGAGCTGAAGATATCCCAAATAGTGAGTAAGTATATTTTTTAACATTATAGTTTCTATACTAATTTATATGAACCAAATACCATTCTTTGGCGTCATACTAAATGTTTTATAAACGACAAACTTTGTTTTATTTTTTTTATTGTCAAAATAAATATCATATATTGCTAACTTTACTTTTCTCAAGGTGACTGCTATTGTAAAATTTCAATGTTTGTTTGGTTTCATGTCGTTGGGTTAAGCAAAAATTGTGCTCTAATGGGAAAAACAACGAGGGAAGAAAAATCTGACCAAGAAAAAGTGTATTTGGAAAATCATTCAGAAAATAATTTGGTTGTAAAAGCATGTAGGAAAAGATGGTTAATAATAGTGATGTTTATTTACTATGCTTGTATTAATGCATTTCAATGGATCGAATACTGTAGTATTACACCAACTGTAGTCAGATATTACAACGTGAGCACCCTTTCAGTAGACTGGACATCTATTATCTACATGGCGCTATATCCATTTCTAGTTGTTCCGGCTTCGTACATTATTGATAAAAAGGTTAGTAGAATGAAACATTTCTTCTATAATTTTATTAAAGAGGGAGGGAGTAAAAACCTGGTGCAAGTTATTTTGCTGCCTTTAAAGAAAGTGTACCCACGACAAAGTTCAAACTTGTACCAAGTGACTATGTAGCCAGCAACATGGCGGATTTAACGGAGGGCAACTGGTGCTGCAGACCAGTGGTCTCCACAAGAAAGGGGGACATTTCTACAGTGTTCGGCAAATATTCTTACTGAAAAAAAAATACAGAAGGATATGCAAAATTATTTAGAAAAATTCTGACAGGCAGCTGAACAGCACTTCTTCCACTTATTCCAAAATTGTTAACATTGTTTGAAGAAAAATTTAGGGGCTCCACTCACTCTTTTGTTGTCCCAAGGCCTCCACACCGTCAAATCCGACCCAGGCCAACAGTATTTAGAGAGGATGACGAATTTAAAAAACCTGTAAGAATAATTTTGGATATGTCAACTCAATATTTTTCTGCACGTAAAGAAAAATTATCCACTTACGTATTAAATATTTGTGACCAATAAGTTCAAGAAAATATAAAAATATGCGTTAGATAAATTTCATCGATCATTCTTTTCTATCAGTCTGTCCGACATAAAGGAATGGTGATTCTATTTCTAAGAATTGTAGGTAACTATTGTGATTATATTTAAAATATAAAAAAAATATGATGTTTCATTGTTAATTGTTATACATTTTTAGGGACTCCGAGTTGCTGGCTTAATTGGTTGCGCTGGAACGTTAATTGGAACTGGTTTAAAAGTATTCTCAATTCAGAGAGACTTATTTGTTATTGTTATGATTGGACAAGTAATTGTCGGAGCTTCTCAACTGGTTATTATTTGTCTTCCTCCAAAATTAGCGTCGGTGTGGTTCAAACCTAATGAGGTAAGTATTTTGATACAATTCTTAAACAGTCTGCCTAGAATTTATAATACCTTGTAAGTGTGAAGTACGATTTATACCAATTTTAAACTAGTTAAATGCTGCGAACTGGTGACGTAACGAATATAGCTATTCTAATTGGCATTTTCGTATATTAAAAATCTTTTATTCTGATTTCTATAAGCAAAAATCAAATTTTTACTTAAACCTTCTATATAAGATAGCAATTATGTGATATTTTAACTAAATTAATAAATTTCGACATTTAAGATATTCTGGGAAAACTAACTGCATAGGATATAACTCTATGCTCTCTCATGAGATCTTTGGTAAAAAAGGAAGAAGACGTTTCGGCAGGAATACATCCTTTCAGGTCTCTTCGCATTGACCTCGAATCTATCTGCTTACTAGTGCTTACGTCTGAAGTTAATGATTGTACTTCGGAACTGTTCAGCTCCCTGTTCTTGCTACTCAGTTCTCACACACTTCAGTGATTGGTGGTCGCTGGTTGCTGATTTGTTACATAGGCGGGGCGGTATTTTGTTCACTAAAATCTTTTCTCAATAATGACCGTACTTTGGGCTTTATGGTGGAAGATGCAACTATCTTCCAAAATTCTTAGCTAATCAAATATCCTAGAATTCTTTACTTATACTACGTGAACAAATATATATTTTAATTTTATATTTTGCTGCAGGTGTCCACGATATGTTCTTTGGGTGTATTTGGAACACAGCTAGGTATTGCATTGGGATATATTTTGCCACCTATCGTTGTCAAGGATACACCAAATTTGGATGAAATAGAAAATAGCCTAAAACTTATGTGTTGGGCACTTTGCATTTCAATGATACCAATAATGTTTGCAGTCATTTTCCGTAAGTTAACACATTCTTAGCAAAAGAGTAGCTACAATATTATTAATTTATTTCAGTATTTTCTAAAGAACCTGTTTACCCACCCAGCCTGACACAAGCCGTTATTCGTCAAAGAAAACCAGAATTTGCCATAACTAATTTCTTTAGTTCAATTAGATACTTACTTACTAATAAAGGTTTTATTATTCATATGGTGGCTTTTGGGATTAACGTGGCTGTATTTTCTGCTATCGCAACATTGCTCACTCAGTTTGTACTTCAGTTTTTTGACGTAAGTACCTATAATTTTTTATCATAAAATGATATTTTTTGTATAGGCCATAAGACTATCTCGCTTTATCTATAGGAACAGTTTACCAACTCCGAGCGAATTAACAAATTTCATGCAAAATAAAGACGACTTATTTTTTTTGTAGAAATGGGTTCCAGAAAACATGTATAATATATGTAAATTAGTTAGAAATAAATAAAAGTTGAAAATAGACTTTAGTCTGCTTACAATAAAATTAACTACTAGGTTAATGTAGGTTTAAAATTGCAAAATTTTCGAAAATGTTTGAGGATTTTAAACTTAAAGTCTGACTCAGAATATTTACAGCAGTTTTATAGAAACTCTGTATAAAGACTATTTACAGTAGTTAATCGTTATTTGAAGCGGTTTGTACTGGTGCACTATGAGAATAACAATTAATTTGTCAGTTAAAAGTAGACATGCCACGAATATTCGGCTAATATTCGGTATTCGACCTATTCGACTACTTTTTTTGGTATTCGGTATAATACGAATAATACGTACTATTCGGCCGAATACCGAATACCAAATCATGGACAAAAAAGACATCATATTACTCAAGATTTGTATTTATTAACAAATTACAATACTTTAATAAGTAAAACTCATCAGTAGTAAGTTATGATGGATAAAAACAAGCTTTTCAGCATTTGATGGTAGCAAATGATTACGCTTTTCGTCGTAAATGACACCAGCTTCAGAAAACAACCTCTCACTGTACACGCTACTCTCGGGAGAAGAAAGATAAACTTTAGCAAATTTCGAAAGGTTTGGGTATTGCTTTTCGTTTGCTGACACCACTTGTAAGGATCAGCTTTCCGATCTAGACGAATTGTTTTCAAATAAAAGTCTATCTCATTTGCCACAGTATTCTTCTCCAGATTCTCCTCATCATTACTATTTTGCATATTATCTGTAGCGACTTCCAGAAACTGTCATGTATTTCAAATGTCTTACCATTTTCATTCAAGTTTCTTTTCTTACAAAGTGGAGATAAATCATCATCGGTACTACTAGATTCATCGTTACAACTTAGTTTCAGAGCTTCTAGAAGAATTTTTTGTCTTGCTCTTTCTGCTTCAACCAATCCTAGGAAATTTGTTTTGAAGCGTGGATCAAGAAATGTAGCAACCAGATATTTGTTGTTTTCATCAAAGTTAAATCGCTTTTCAAGCTCGGCTTTCCCAGATATTTTAATAAAGTAACTGCATGTGGAATCACTTCAGAGATACAGGAGATACCTGGGCCCCGATTCTTGAAACCATTCGACGGCTCTACCACTCTACTTCGGACGTATGTCGTATGAAATCTGACATAAATGAAGTTTAATATATGGATTAAACTTCATTTACCTCAACTTTTCATGCTTACGTCGAAAATCGTATAGTAGAGCTGTTGAATGGTTCGAGAATCGGGCCCCTGAGCTGGTTATTTTTGTAATCTCTTCGAATGGTTTGAGAAGTTTGATACATTGTTCCATTAGTTCCCATTGAGCATGTGTTAGATTATTTAAAGTTTCTTTATCTGTTATGTACAAGGATACAGCTCGCTTTTGTTCTAATAATCGCTCCATTAAATAATACGTAGGATTCCAACGTGTGCTCACATCTTGTACTAGTTGGTGATTAGGCAAGTTAAGTTCTTGTTGAATGGATTTAAATTTCTGCTCTGCTAAGCTGGAATGGTTAAAATGGGTAACAATTCGTCTCGTAGCAGCTACCATCTGTAGTACTTCTGGTTAAGATTTTAGCGACTCCTCTAGAGCTCGCTGCAATGAATGAATAAAGCACCTGCTTGAATCATTTCCTGCATCTCGCACACCTTTTATCATATTAGCACCACTATCATGGACAAGTAAATGGATCTTGCTTTTAGGAAGATTCCACCTTTCTGTAATAGCCGCGAGTTCCTTAACAATATTGGTACCAGAATGTGAGTCCGGAAACGTTTTCATAGCTAAAACGCCATGTGAATGAACTCTGGACATATCCAGTGCGCAGTGAAGCTCAAGAAGCTCTCGTTATTGTGCTGACATGTCCATATATCAGATGTCACTAATACTGCTGTTGCCTGCGAAATACTGGCTTCTATTTTACACCAAATTCTGTTGTATATATCAGGAACAACTTTCTCGGTAGGTGCGACCAGTTACCCTATAATAGGGCACAGCGGTTGTCATAAGACTCTGAAAGCCGACCTGTTCAACAAGCGATAATGGTTCGTTGACTAAAGCAATCATTTCACCAATCAAGTAATGATATTTTATTGATTTCGGATCATTAATGTCCCATAGCAATTTCCTTTCTGGTGTTTCCTTCAGGGTTAGCTGTCGGTTTCTTTATCTGGACGTTCCAGGTACTGCTGGTATCTTGGAATCGGTGGAAGTAGTAATACCGCCCTTATTGCTGCCACTTGTTGAGGGAAAATTAAGTAGCGTACTGCTCAGCATGTTTGGTTCTAAAATGTTTTTTTTTTAAGTTGTAGCTGTAAATAAAAAAAACTAAAATGAAATACAATTAATCCACTACAAAAAACCAAACTTTACTTGAAGATGACTTAGTTATTAATTATTCACTTAGAGTATTATTTTTCAATATTTTGAATATTAATTACGATTTACCTACTTATTTCCTTTGCCTTGTCTGTCTTTAAATTACTTGCACTTGCCTTGTAAGTACCTAGGCCTACAAATACAGGAAAGTGACGATGTTTTTCACGATTCGTTATTTTTTTGACGACCAACCGTCATGATGTATCGTGTTTTTTGACGAATCGTCAATGACATAGATATCCCGTGTGAACGAGCCTTTAAATTAACTTAATTTTTTACTTACTTGCTTTCTTTCCTTCTCCGCCTCTTGAGATCTTGCTGCTACACAACAAAAACTTTGTCAGTTTATTATTTTCATTACAAATCTCATAATATTCCCATATAGGCGTTTTTTTATTAACTGTTGTCATGTTTTAACAAACAATTGAAAAAGAACTAAGGAACGAACTTTTCTACAAAATCGTTATGTTTTATTTAATTTGTTATTTATATTGATCTGGCAAAGCGTGGGGTGACGTGATTTACTCTCAATTGAAACAAACTGTCAAATGGCCGCACGCCCGCCCGCGCGCTACTTGTCGCGCTGGACAATATTGTCTTTTATGCCGAATATTCGGCGACCGAACAGCAGAATATTCGGTATTCGGCCAAATCACTATTCGTGGCAACTCTAGTTAAAAGAACTGAAAATTCCAAGCGATGCCAAAATTGATATAATAAATGAAATTAATTGAAAATTTTTGCACCAATAATGATGTCTAAATCTTTTTTTAACCTACTTAACATTAATATTTTAGTTTGAAACCATAAAATATATATTATATTATAATGTGGCAAACTTTTTTCAAGAAATTAAAGCTATACTAACACATTTTTTATGTTTAAAGATTATATTTACTTTAAATTAGGTTAAAGTTGTTGGGATACATTTTCATTATGTAATATCAATCTAAAAAATAAACAAAATGTAATTATTCTACTGTAAGGAAAACAAAATGTGAATGGTTAAAGATCAATTCTGAAAGCAGATTTGTGCTCAGCATGAAAAAATATATCGGAAACCATATGATATTGGTAAAGTACTTTCCACTTTTTTTTCATTGTAGACCTATTTTATTAGGTCCTATCCAAAATGTATATGTAATCTCCTGATTTAGGTTCACTGGCAAAGGGCAAATAGCTTACTTTATCGCCATCAATTAATTTTAATCCCATTACTACTGACACCCCCCCCTTAAAATTCAAAATCTCACTCATTCAAAAACAATACTACTACAACCAACGAAAATATTTTTTCTTTAGTGTATTCAGAGATACTGGAACCTTTGCGTGTATCGCAATGATATCCATAATTTTTTATTGATATTCTAGCATTAGTATCAATCACAATGCTTTTTGATTTCTCTCGACTTCTCTGTGATGGGGACATAAATTTTCCCATCGGTACTTAACAATGCGGATTGTTACATTATTTAATTTAGATGCTGTCTCTACATAAAGGGGTCTAAACTGTGATTAAAATAAAACTTTCATACCACGCCAATTTTCTACCAAAAAACTAGAATCTCTCGAGTGTTATTTAAAACACAATTAATGATAAATATATAAATGTCGGATGAAAGGAGGCAGTTTGTCTATCAGAAAAGTTGAGATAGCCTTCAAGTTTCGAAGAGGTGAACTGACAGTAGTGTTTAAAATATTTTGTGACATATATAATTCAATAATACATTTATCTTGGTTATTTTCAAAACTATTGCAATAATTTTGTTTCGAGGGGGAAATTTTTTGAGATGAATTGAGATTTGAGATAGGGAAAATAGGGGTTGTCGTATATCATTTGAAAGCGAACAATATCGTCGTTATAATTTTTTTTATTGCAATTTCTGTACAGGTAATAATAAAAGAGTATTAAAAAAAACTAATTTACATTACAATACAATGCCTCTAAAGCAAATGTTCAAAGTGTCTTCCATTGACTTCCATACAATAGTACAACCTTAACTGAAAGCCGTCTTTGACATAGTTCAGCATAGTCGGTGTTTTCTGACGACACTCCGCTATAATTCTTTGGCGTAGTTCGTCCAAATTCTCAGGCTGAGTTGTAAAAATTTTGGATTTAACATGTCCTCACAAAAAATCCAAAGGGTTCAGATCTGGTGATCGGGCAGGCCATTCTATAGGCCCTCTTCTTCCAACCCAGCGACCAGGGTATTCTAAATCGAGGTATTGACGAACTGGTGCGGCGTAGTGAGGAGGAGCTTAATCTTGATGGAAAGGCAATTGCAGTAGAGGATCATTTTCTAATTTTTCCATTATCAATGCATTAATTTCATTTTCGAATATATTGTGATAAATTTCACCATTTAAATTACCAGGAATAAACAGGGGTTCAATTAGATGATTTACCAAAATCCCTGACCAAACGTTTAGTTTTACCGGATGTTGACTTTGAGCTTCTCGAAATAAATGAGGATTTGTATCGCTCCAAAATCCACAGTTATCTCAGTTAATGTCCCCATGAAGTGAAATAGTGCACTCATCCGAAAGCAAACATTGAACGGGTTTTCGATCATACGCTGGCTCATAATTTCGCAAAACTCTTGCCTTCGATCCCAACCATCCTCATTCAATTCATGAAGTAGTTTAATTGTGTACGGATGAAATTGGTACTTATGCAAGATTCTAAAAACGTTAGTTTTGCTAATACCGGAAGCTGCTGAGATTTGCTGGATAGACTGCGTGTTTGGTCTAAGTTGGACATGGCCCAATGTGGCCACAGCTACCCCTTCATCATTTACAATTCCAATGGAACCTCTTTTTTTATTCATTACTGAGCCCATCTCAACAAATTTTAAAATCAACTCCAATACGTATTTATGACGAACGTTACGTTCAGATCGAGCACAATTTTGATTTTGGTAATAAAGAGGTTACCAGCTCAACACGTTCTTGCAATGTGTATACCAGAATTATCTTTTAAATGTTCATCAAATCAGTAACGTAATAACTTGACAGATAAATGTACAATGCTTCAAATGATCGAATAAAGGTCAGAACATATAAACAAACTTGCTGTAAAATAAATGAATGTTTACTTTTAATGTTTTTCTTGTATTGTGTGTTATTACAGGGTGCGGCAGTGAAACAGGATGGTTTAAGAGCGTACTATAAAAGAACTCCTTTTTATTACTTTTAATTTAATAATCCGCTTTTACTACTAGGTCCGTTAGGTTTTCTGTTACATAAACAGGAATTGCAATAAAAAATTTTATTATGACAGTATAGTCCGTAAAAAGGGCTTTCAAATGATGTACGACAACACCTATTTTCCCTATCTCAAATCTCAAGGTCATTGAATTGGCCTGTTTATGTTGAATGCGGGCAAGCGCTAATTCACCTCAAAAAATTACCCCGTCGAAACAAAAATCGACCTGTTTTTTCTTATTGCAACAGTTTTGAAAATAACCAAGATATTTAAGGTGGCTCGTTTTAGATGGAATACCCTGTATATCTGATGCTGTTAAATTAATGGTATGTATACTCAATATACTTAAAACGAAGTTAGATGCCGCTCATACCTGAAGGTTAATTTCAGTGATTTTGCGTGCATGGAAATATTTCAGTTCAGTGCTACCAAATGAATGAATCTGAACGATAGTTATCGGTTCTGTCCTATAATTTTTATGAGTAAATGGTAGGATATACAATAAGAATTGTACCATTATGACTAAATTCACGATAATTTATGAATTTATTATTATTTTTTAATGAAATTTCTGTGTAAATTAACAGGTGCTGAGACAGGGGGACAGGTAGTTCAGGGTTCAGTAAAAACCTGACCTTTAGTTGTTGGTTGTGTTATTTGCACAGTTACCCAAGACTTAATAATTTTATAGACGGTATTGCTTCTATAATTATTGAGTGTTTCGTGCGGCTTCAGCATTCAATAATGTTAAATTATATTTTAGGAAGCAATTGAAGATGCCGGGCGAATGGGCTTTTTATTGCTTGTAACAGGAATGATAGGCTCTGTATTATTTGGAATAATGCTTGACAGGAATCACAAATATAAGTAAGTGTACGTAAATTGTGAATTATTTAACAGTTTGAATTTTCGTTATTATTGATTTTATATAACGTTTTAATGAAACAATCATAATAACTTTAGGACAAAAAAATCCAAAATGTGCTTGATATTTAAGCTATGCAAAACTCATTGTTGTTTCTTTAATTGATGTAATGAAACATATTATAAAAATTGTTTGATGAAAGTCTAACTGCATTACGAATGAAACAAAATTTACCATTTCTAATGACAAAAACAGTAATAATATGAGAATTAAGCAATTATCTGATTTTTCTTGTTCTAATCCTTATGCCTTTTCAAGCATGTGATTCATATTTGTAATTTTCACTAATCCATATTTTTCCTCTCCTCTTAGAGATTTTTTTTATTTGCCCTAATCATTTTTCTTTTCAATTTTCTTATATCCATAATTATTCATGGTTTTCTGTTTGAGTCATCTCAAACATACTCTTACCAATTAGGTGGTTATTTAAAGTCACTAATCAATTAAATTCATTTAAAGGTGTTCACAAAATTATCAGTAAAATCGATCAAATATCAGATACAGAAATCTATTTGGTTTTTCTAGGCTTATTGGCCGTGGTCTGATAGATTTCTACCTAACGTGGCAGACATTTTGTAATGGGGTTAGTAATTGACACAGCTCTTCCAGTCTCCGTAGTTTTATATATATATATATATATATATATATATATATATATATGGAAAAAGAGTGGCTTCAGGACCTTGTGACATCATTCATAATCTTGCTTGTTTTTCGAACGATCTTAATATTTCGCAGTCCATACTTTACTGAGATAGTAGAATGTTGAATATTGTTACGAGAATTCATCCGACAGCTGGTGCAATCGGCCATCAACCAGTTCATGGAAGGGACATTATTCCGATAAATTCTGGGAACCCGAAATGTTTGTCTCTCAACCGGCGGACCGCTGCCGTTACTGAGAATTCCCTTAAAGCTTCCAGAACATAATGGAATTTCCCGATGGGTCGTGGACGTACCAGACAATTCCAAGATAAATGTATAAATAAGAAACAGCTGGCGATAGGAGGCATTCATTTTTCGTCGGTCGTATCGAATAGTTAAGATGTAAACAAGTTTCTGTGAATATAAATTATTGTGTAAAGTAGTGGAAATAAATTAGAGTGAGTTGAACTGTGTTTTTAAATAAATCCAAGAACTGAACTGAACCCGAGTGTGAAAATAAAAACATTACATTGGTGACAGGTGTGCGGTTTATTTGTGAAACTTTAGAAGTGGAAAATAAATAAACTGACAATGTTGAGAAACGTGAATTTGGACCAATTGAAAGTGACGGACTTAAAAAAGAGCTTGAGGAAAGGGATTTAGAAATTAGTGGAAAGAAAAGTGAATTAGTGCAACGGCTACGAGATGCCCTAATAAATGAAGGTAACGATCCCGACATTTATTTGTTTGAAGTTTCTGGCAATGGAGACATCAGTATGCTATTAAAAAAATTGGAAGAAAATTTAAAAGAAACCTTACAAGAAAAATTACAAGACAATTCTAAGTCTTTAGAGGATAAATTGCTAGAAAATTCTAAAAACTTGAAAGAGGCGTTAGAAGACAAATTAGTAGAAAATTCGAAAAGTCTGGAAGACAAATTAGAACATAAATTACTAGAAAATTCGAAAAATTTGAAGAAGGCACTAGAGGATAAATTAGCAGAAAATTCTAAATCCTTAGAAGAAAATTTGAAAAGCATGATACAGAAAAACTCAGAAATGCTGGAAGAGAAAATATTCGAGAATGAGGCTCGGATAGAAGAGCTAAAGCAAATAATGGTCGAAGAGTCAGTCAAAAATGAAACGCGGATAAAAGAGCTAAAGCAGACAATGGTCGAAGAGCTGATACAGACGACAGACAAAAATGAAAAGCGAATAGAGGAGCTAAAGCATATAATGGAGGGTGAGATCAGTAAAATAAAAGAACAGGTAGTCACAATGCAAAGAGGAGAAACACAATCAAAAACCTAAAACAGAAACGGTACAGAAGTAGTGGATTCAAAAATTGGCCTCGAGGGGACAAGACACAAAATGAAACCTCCCCAATTTGATGGAAAATCATCATGGACTAATTATCGTCGCCAATTCGAGGCTGCAGCTAAGCTAAACGGATGGTCGGTAGAGGAGAAGGCAATCGCATTAACCCTAGCCTTAAGAGGGGACGCTACAGATATCTTACAAACATTGAATACCTCGGAGCAAGAAGACTACGATCAACTGGTCAAACATTTAGAACTAAGGTATGAGCAGACCCATTTGGAGCACGTCTACCACTCCCAATTGAAAAATCGCCACCAGAGATCAAATGGATCCCTACAAGAGTTTGAAGCTGATATTGCCCGTCTGGTTCGCTTTGCCTATCCAGCCACACCGGAAAATGTGATAGAAAGGTTAGCAGTACTATCGTTTTTGGATGGACTGCGGGACAACAAAGCCAGACAAGCTTTAACACTAGCCCGACCGACTCAATTAGTGGATGCACTTGCTCGAGCGCTAGAATTCGAGGCTGCGAAAAATACCTGCAGAGGTCAAGCCAGAGTCCGAATCGTGGACGGAGAGTCAGAAGACGGCGGAACGAATAAAGCAACTGTAAGGAAGATAGTAGAGGAAGTCTTTACCGAAAAAAGACTAGTGAGATGTCGGAAGTGTCGTAAGGTAGGACATGTCCAGAGTCGTTGCAAGGAGAGCAACGGAGTCCAGTCTTCCTCGCCGGGGAAACTAAAGAAGGCCTATGTAAAGGGACCATCGTCGACCTGTAGCAAACAAGTGTCAACTACCAACGCATATGTCGCTTCGCTACGCAACCACGTTATCAGTGTCTTCGTAGATGGCCTTATTAATAGGAGGCAATTTGCAATGCTGCTGGATACTGGTGCGACGAAAACAGTAATAAGGCCCAACATTGTTTTAGAGACAATGATAAAACCAACAAAATGGCAACTGCGAACAGCGACAGGAGAAGCAGCGAAAGTCCATGGTGAAATAGAGGTTGAAATGACCTTGGGAAACACAACCTTCCTACATCGAGCATTAATGGCATACATCGAAGACGAAGTAATCATTGGAATGAATGTCATGAGCTCCAAGGGATTCCAGTTAAACTTCAAAGATGGAATCCTGCGAGTGAATGACGAAGAAGTGGTGCTTCATGGAAAAGATAACATAATACTGTGAGCAGTCTTGGCAGAGGATGTCAATGTTCCAGAAAGAGCTGAAATCATTATAGATGCTTGCTTAGATGGGAAAGCTCAAGCTGGAACAGTAATGATGTTTGATCCCGAACTTAACGACGGAAATGTAGGCAGAGGAGTCGCACTGGGGAAGACTCTGTTTCGTGCCAGGGAGATTGTTCCAGTAAGAGTAATGAACCTGAATCATTATTCGGTTGTGTTAAAGAAAGGACAACTTTGGGCCATTGTTCAACAGTTTCCTCTGTAGTCAGAAGCACACAGCAAGCAGAAATACCACCAGCTAAACTATCTGAGGAACTGAAAAGACTCATAACAGATTCGTCGAAGAATTTGAAACCAAATCAGAAAGCAAAATTGAGGGACATTGTTAGAAACTACCAGGATATCTTCGATGTAGGGAATGGCAAAAGAGGACGAACTGATCTAGTGAAACATAAAATTAATACTGGGGACGCTCAACCTATTCGACAGTCGGCGAGAAGACTACCCGTAGCTAAAAGAGAAGAAGCCGACAGGATAGTCCTCGAGATGGAGGAAGAAGGTGTTATTGAACCATCCAATAGCCCTTGGGCTTCTCCAGTTGTTTTGGTTAAAAAGAAAGTTGGTTCGACCCGATTTTGCGTGGACTATCGGCAATTAAACCACGCTACAAAGAAAGACAGCTATGCTCTTCCAAGAATAGACGATACCCTAGATACGTTGGCTGGATCGAAGATGTTTTCCACCCTGGACTTGAAGAGCGGTTATTGGCAGGTGGAACTTGCTAAAGAAGACCGAGAAAAGACTGCTTTTACCATCGGCTCAGGACTTTATCAATTCACGGTGATGCCGTTTGGGTTGTGTAATGCTCCAGCGACGTTTGAAAGATTGATGGAAACAGTGTTAAAAGGGCTTTCATGGAAAACGTGCCTGGTGTATCTTGACGACATTATCGTGGTTGGAAGATCATTTGAAGACCACATCAAGAACCTGGAGGAGGTGTTTCGGCGACTTCGGAGTTCCGGACTAAAGTTAAGCCCGAAGAAGTGTCAGCTGTTCCAAGAGGAGGTGCAATATCTTGGACATGTGGTTTCCACAGAGGGTGTAGCTGTTGATAAACAAAGTCAAAGCTGTCCAGGAATGGCCGATACCTAAAGATATCCACCAGTTAAGAAGTTTCCTGGGGTTATGCACGTACTATCGTCGGTACGTCGCCGGATTTGCCAATATCGCCAATCTACTTACTAGACTCACAGAGGGGAAGGTGCAGTGCCAGTGGGACGAGGAATGCCAACGATCATTCGAGACACTGAAAAGAGCATTGATGAGTGCCCCCGTCTTAAGTTATCCTTTGCCAGATGGGAACTTCGTTTTGGATACCGACGCAAGCAATGTCGGAATTGGTGCGGTGCTTTCGCAGATATAAGACGGTCAGGAGAAAGTCATCGGCTATTTCAGCAAGACCTTGAGCAAGCCTGAACGGAATTACTGCGTTACTCGTAGGGAACTCTTGGCTGTGGTAAAGGGGGTAGAACATTTCTACAAGTACCTCTATGGTAAAAGATTTCTCCTGAGGACTGATCATGCAGCACTGAAGTGGCTCTTGCAGTTTAAAAGCCCCGAAGGACAAGTGGCCAGGTAGATTGAGCGATTGCAAGAATTCGACTTCGAGACTGAACATCGAGCTGGAACAAGCCATAAGAATGCTGATGCTTTATCGAGGAGACTATGCCCTAATGATTGCAAACATTGTCAGCGAGCAGAAGAAAAAGGGGTTGTTCTCTGTAGAACCACCGCCATCGATGATCATGGGCAATCTGCGGAAATCCAAAAACACCAGAAATTAGATTCAGATTTGAAGGAGGTTATCCGGTGGAAGGAAGAAGATCGCAAACCTACGTGGCAGGAGATTTCCGGATACTCACCAACCATAAAGTCGTACTGGGCTCAGTGGAACTCCCTCATCCTGGAAAATGGACTTCTCAAGCACGTTCTGGAAACTCCAGAGGAAGGAGACGACAGAAAACAGATTGTAGTTCCCAGAAATAGGAGACCAGAGGTTTTACGAGAACTACATGATGGTACAACTGGAGGACATCTGGGAGTAACGAAAACCCTGGCAAAGTTGAGAGAACGCTTCTACTGGGTAAACTGCCAAGTGGATGTTAAGGACTGGTGCCGGAAATGTACTGTTTGTGCAGCAAGTAATGGGCCTCAGAAGCGCCCAAAAGTCCCATGAAGCAATATAACGTTGGCAGTCCATTCGAAAGAATTGCCATTGATGTTGCCGGTCCATTTCCTGAATCCGACTCTGGAAAAAAGTACATTGTGGTGGTGATGGACTATTTTAGTAAATGGGTCGAAGCGTATGCCTTGCCGAATTAAGAAGCCTTGACCGTTGATGATGTCCTTGTCAAGGAATGGATCAGTCGTTTTGGTGTTCCCTTGGAGTTGCACTCAGACCAAGGGAGGAACTTCGAGTCTACTCCATTCCAAGACGTCTGCAAACTCTTGAAGATCAATAAAACACGGACGACAACATTACATCCGCAATCCGACAGAATGGTAGAACGGATGAATAGAATCATTAATCGCCATTTGTCAAAGGTAGTCTCTGACCACCAGAGAGACTGGGACCAGTATCTGCACTTGTTTCTAATGGCATATCGTTCGTCTGTGAACGAGTCCACGGGTCAGACCCCGGCCAGTATTATCATGGGACGAGAATTAAGACTACCATGCGATTTGAAGTTTGGATGTCCCCCAGGAGAAGAGATCGTAGGTGAAGACTTTGTCAGCCAGCTACGTCAAAAGATGAACGACATCCATGAACGAGTCCGGCTAAACATCGAGAATGCCAGTGCCCGAATGAAGCCTACGACATCAAAGCCGAGAGTGGAGAATTCCAAGTTGATGATCTTGTTTGGTTGTATAACCTGCAACGTCGTCGTGGATATTCGCCCAAGCTACAGAGATCTTGGGAGGGGCCGTACCAAATTGTGAAGAAAATCAACGATGTCGTCTACAGAATAAAGAAGCTACCTCGGGGAAAACCAAAGGTCGTACATTTCAACAGGTTAGCGCCTTATGCCGGAAGTCATGACGGCAAAGATGACCAAGCCCAAAATAAAAACATTACAATATGATTTTAGCAGAGACGCCCATACCGACAAGTTTAAAATAAGAAAACCAAGGTATATTTAGCTCTCTTTGGTTTAATTAATCGAACTGTAATTAAAATAAACCTAAAAACACGCTTTCATAGAAATATTACTGTCAGTCATATCATTTCTATTTTCCATAGTATATATATATTAAAAATCTATAAAATACGGTGGTGTCAGTAACGGATGCAGTATCAGCCGAATTGATCTGACAATTACTATAAGTATTTCTTAGATTTGTTTACGTTAGTTACATATAAGCAAACCTAATAAAAGTATGTAAAACAGAACTATATGCTTCTAGGACAATTTTATTATGAACAAAAAACGTCCAACACACTGTCCAAATCTGTTGATTTTATCATCAAATGAAACTAATTTATTTGTTCTGAGATCACTGTATTTATTCACACTACGTGACTAGTTTCGACGCTTACGCGTCATTCTCAAACGTATACTTATCAATCAAAAAATTGTAAAACTAAGCAACTAAACAATTTTAAACATTAATAAAAACCTAACTAACTAAATATATGAACTTAACAAAACAAAGCAGATTAAGAGATGAAAAATTGAATAGAAAATGAAATAGGAATATAAAGTTTAAATTATCTGGTAATGTGAAATCATTCACATTTATTTACTGATAACCGATTAATTTTATAAAAACAGTTTTCAGGAAATTGATCCTCGACAATTTTTACTTTACTGTTTATAATACTTTTTATACATTTTGTTAAATATTTATATGTTTTTAGGGAAACAGCTATTTTAGTGTACATTTTAGCAGCATTTAGTGTTGCCGGTCTTATATGGGCTTTAGAGTGGCAATCTTTAATATGGACTTACATTACATGTTCATTGTTTGGGTAAGTTAGTTCATCTATATTTTTGATTACCGTCTGGACATATTAAAAAATTGTTTTATACTAACATATGGTACAAAAATTCTCATCCTAAAAATGCAAATTATTATCAATTTATTCTCTATCAAGTTCTAAATTAGCAATATTTTGTTAAATTTTGTATCTTTAAACATATATTTTTTTGCTTTTTGGATAGTCCGTGAGTTTCAAAATTTCCCTTTTCCTTTTTTCTTAATTTTAATACTCATAAGTTGCTCTTTGATTTTATATTCTTGAATTGCTTCTTACTTCACCATATGGCTTTATCTGCTCCGATAAATTGCTTTTTTGCAATTATTAGGTTAGTATTCAGTGCCCATTCCACATATATTTCTCAATTATTAAACTCTTTTATATCAAATAAGTTGTAGTATTTGTCACCAGTATTCTTAACACTTTTTTCCACAATCTTTATTCATATTCATTAAAAAAACATTCTTAATTGTAGTAGAAATTGCTAACCGTCATCCGTCCACCCCTTAAGAAAACAACTAGAGCACTTTCCTCGAAGTTTCCTGGGACTTTCATCGTCTAGAAGTGGTTGGTCATCAGGTCATCACCTATTGACGATAGCAGTTACACAGCTGTTGAAACGTTGTGAGATCAACCACTTCAAGACGATGGAAGTATAAGGAAACTTCGAGGAACGAGTTACATTGTCTACCAACTTCAGACGAACAACTAGAGCACTTCTTTGAAAATACGGAGGCCATTTCATAAGGGTGATATTCATAACTTCATGGCTTACGCATAATACTAACTTCCAGTTTTATTAAAAATCTGCTTCTGATCTTGATTTTTTATATATACGGTGGACAGGTAGTTTGAAACATCCCGTATATATTACTTGTAATTATTGTTTTCAGTGTACTGTCTACTGCAACATAGCTCAGTCGTAATGTAGTCATGTTTTCTATTTCAATAATTGTGTTAGAACTTATTGGATTGTTTTTCTACAAATTTTCAATCTTCTGACTCTCGTACATGTCGATATTCATTTCATTAGACATTTAAATATGAATCCGAAAGGAATTTTTGTTGCTCGCTTTGCTTGATAACTTTATTGCTGTCTTGCATTTACATGATTAAAAGATACTTTGGTTCATAAACCATATAGTTTTTGGCTGTATGCCCCGAATTTGTATATTTCATGGCAAAATGTTGAATCGATTGCCACTAAAACTAATAGAATTAGTAATTTTCTCTCATCATAGTTCAGCGTATTCTTTAACATGTATTTCAATACACCTTTTGCTGTTAATTTTAAGCTTTGTCCGGTTAATTAAATAGTAATTTTTATTTCCAGATTGTTCACAACTGCTTATATGTTGGTTGGTTTTGAACTAGCGATTGAGTTAACATTCCCACTAGAAGAAAGTACAGCATCTGGTATCCTTTTTTCTTTGTCACAGATCCTTGGAGTGATATTTACTGTATTATTGGGTCACTTGAATCAAAAGTTTGGATGTTTTTGGTCACTTATCAGTCAAATAATCGCATTGCTTCTGGGGACAATCATTACAGCATTTGTACCAAATACGTTAAGAAGACAAGAAGCATTTAAAAATGCAAATACAATTACGGATGTGCGCAAAGAATCTTATCATGGATCAAGACTTGTATTTATTGAATAAATCTGAACTTAATAATTTGACTGAAAATAGGAACTGTAATATGAGACGTGAAATTACGAGGAGTAGCGTCTATTTTTTCATGTTTGCAAAAGATCCGTGTGGATTTATACTTATTTCTCTTTTACTCGTTGTAGTTCATTTTTTCCACACAAATATTATAGAGAACGGGATGTTTTGTTAATTTGAATCAATTCAATAATGTGAGATTTTTGTTTATAATTAGGGAATTCTTAAAAATACTTTTAACATTTTTGAGATTGAATAAAAATATTAAAAATAAGGTTTTTATTTCCTTGTTTTGTCCTTTCTTATATCATTTTGCATTCAACGCTTCTTTTTGACACTTTATTTATTATTATCGTATATGCTATTAACAATACAACCTTTAAGTTGTGTGGTGACATTTATGGAAATCGAATTACCTTTTGTAGTAAATTTTTGTAGAAAATTTACCTATTTAAAAAATCCCATAAAGATTCTTTGCGGTAAACTCCAATTAAGTACTCGTAAATAGTGTAAGCAGAAGTTTTTATGAGAAAATGTGCAAGGAAAATTCATGTTTTCAACGGTCTTATATGCGAGAATCCAAAGAAAAACTATCTCTACCTAATACTAATAGGGCCAGATTAAATAGTTGGCACTTTTGAATTCCTTTGTGACATTAATAGCCGTTTGTTGGCCTTTTTTGTACCTGTAAATATTTCAATATATTTTTTCGCATAAGAGATTCTGTTGTATGATTGAGTTCCCTTCCTCGCTTAATTGAAATTTGGGCCAATAGATTGTAGATTTTTAGCAGTCTGTGGCCGTTAATATTCATTGTGTATTGAGTTCATTGTTGGTTCATTTTCTCTATTGTATGATTTGTGGGTTCATTGTTCATTCGTTAGTTGAGTTCTTGAGTTGTCTCTATTCACTATTGTATGATCTGTGTTGAGTTGTGGTGATCATTTATTTACTTGCGTGACCTGTGAATGTTTCAAGACGTTTTCTCTAGTATACTGTGTGATCTGTAAGGACTCTGAGGATGTATTGTGAGTGTTTGTGACTTGTCATTTTTTCAAGTAAGTATCGTTTAAATCATAATCAATGCCGTAGCCAGAAATTTTTTTCTGGGTGGGTTAGTTAGTTTTTGAGGGGGGAAGGGGCGGGGGGCTAGGATAATTTTGTTGATTGGTGATGGGCTGATTATGACTACAAAATTAATATTTTTGTTCGACTATTTACAGGATATATAAAATTCTATAAATATAAAATTTATTCTTATGTAAAAAATGATTAATTGGTTAAAATTGAATCTTGAAACCCAACATTAAAAAATTTCGGAGGTGTTTGAACCCCCTTAGTTCAAATTTATGTTCTGTATACCTTTAATCCTTTAATGTTAGGCTTGTTCATATATTGAGCAGTTGCATATAATTGGTTTAAGATATTATTTGTGTAAATACTGTATGATTTCTAATGATTCTAAAATATACATTCTGTTTTGACAAATACTAAAAACCACAAATATAGTGTTTCTTCATTTTTACCTAATACTTTATAGTACAGAATGTCGCTGATAGTAAGTGAGATACAGATTAGTCACAAAAGTAATATTCAAATGCAAGAATAATTGAATAAACATACTTTTCTATAAGTTTATGTTCAAATAAAGTATACTAATAATTTTTAGTTTCACTTAATGAAAGTCCTCTTTTAAAACCTCACTTTATTTCAATTTACCGTTTAATTTATATAAATTTGTGGTGCATTTATTTGTTATTTACAGTTAAAGACAAATTTATTTTTAGCTGGATACACCAATAAAATCCAGCGCATATCCAGATAAATAACATTGAATATGAAACAGCGTTTTCATTTTATTGTAATGAGTTTTAATAATTAAAGTATAATAAGCACTTTTTGGGAAATGATACCATAATGCACGAAATTACTGTATAAATCCAAACGTTTCAGGGTCTAGGTCAGAACCCGTTGTCAATGGCAAAGAAACTATGAAAAAAGGCACAATTCTAAAATTTAAAATTAAAATGTTTGACAATTGTATTTGACTCTTGAAGTAACTAAGAGATTTAATTTGATAATATACAGGGTAGTACAGAAACTTCTAAAGATAATGTAATAATAAAGTTCCTTTCAAGTTGGGGAAATTAGAAAGGGGTGCTCTTCAGAATTTTATTTGACGCTCCTAGGTGCGACTTTGTTATAAGATAGTTCATTTGTCAAAAATGGAATCAAAGAATTTTGTTGATTCACTGATCCCATTAAAATCATAAGGGAAAACCTAGGAAAAACGTTATGAACTATTGTTGTTTACAAGGACATGACCATTATCAATGTCTTCATCGGCAACTAGGAACGATTGAATTCTACGGAGGTAGTAGCGATACAATCGTTTTCATTTAACAAAATTAAAGCAGACACTTAGTTTTCGTTTCGTGTTGTGTACTTTTTGTATTATATCTGAATTTTGAAATTGTATTTTATGACCAAGGTCCCAAGCATGTTCACAAATTTTGGATTTTTCAAACTGTCGTTTTTTAACATAATTTTTGTGTTGATTTATTCGAACATTTAGAGATCCAGCGGTTTCTCCAATATAAAATGTATTACCTTCACAAGGAATTTTATAAACGCAATTTTTTGTATTTTGAGTTGGGGTGTTTTTTGGTTTTGTTTTTGAAATAATCCATTTTAGTGTATCTCTTGTTTTAAATGATGTTTTAATATTGGTATAGTTATTGGTAGGAATGTGATTATCTTGTGCGACAGTGTTGTTAGGTGAAGTTTGGTAGCGATCGTTTGGTATTTGATTTTGTATAATTCTTTATTAAAAAAATTTTCAGGGTAATTATTAGCAGAGATGCACATTTTTTATAAACCTTTGTTCTTTATTAAATTTATTGGTGTCATATAAAGATTTAATGGCACCTCAATTACTGAATTTGGATGATCAGAGTAAAAGTTGAGATACCTGTTAGTGTGAGTCGGTTTTCTGTAAACTTTTGTTTCAAATGTCGATTGTGTTTTTGTTATTAAAATGTTTAAGAAAGATAATTTATTATTCTGTTTAAGTTCTAGTGTAAACTCAATTGTTTGTTCTTCAAAATTTTCCATAAAAATGTTGCTTAAAGTAGGAGACAGACAGCAACTCAGTGCCATTACAAAATCTTGTTGGTAAAAGTTATGATCAATTTGAAAATATGTTGTTTTTGTATAAAATGTTAGTAGTTCCATTATTCTATTAATGAACAATTGTGTACGTTGATTTAGTAAAGAATCATGTTCTAATCGTTCTTTTGTTATAGGAAGTGTTTTGGTGACACTAACATTATTGTCTAGATTTATAATGTCAAAACTTGCTAGTGTGAAAGTGTTTTTGTATTGTACATGTGATAATTTTTCTAAGAACTATGCGCTGTTTTTATAGTGAAAGTTCGAGTTACCAGTAAGTGGAGAAATAATTTTTGAAAAAAATTTTGAGAGTTTACTGCATGGAGAATTTATAGAGCTGACAACTGGTCTCAATGGAATGTTGGGTTTAGGAATTGTAGGTAACCCATTGAAATGTGGCGGTTTCGAATAGTGTGGAGCAAGATTCTTACGTTCTTGTTCTGTAAATTCATGTTTGTGATTGTTTGGTGAGCGGTATATTTTGTTTTCTATAGAAGTTGTTGGATCTTTGTTTCATTTTTGTATTGAATTTTCAAATCGTGGTCAATTTTATTGGAAATAACATTCAATTAAAGTTTAAAAAAATGACATTACCTACTATTAAGATTTTAAATGCAGATAAAGGTACTACCACAGTTGTTTTAAATAAAATTGACTAGTGCAAAAACACAGTTTTGCACTCTAACACCAAACCTTTATTTTAAACACTCAACTCTAAGTTGTCATCATAAAGGAGTAAACCAAACTGGATCAACAAAATTCTTTGATTCCATTTTTGGTGAATGCGCTATCTTATAACAAAGTCGCACCTAAAATTCTGATGATAACCCTTTTCTAATTTTTCCAATTTGAAAGGAACTTTAATGTTACATGATCGTTAGAAGTTTCTGTACTACCCTGTTTATTATCAAATTAAATTGTCTTATTTACTTCATGAGTCAAATACGATTGTCAAACATTTTAATTTTAAATTTTAGAACTGTGCCTTTTTTCTTAGTTTCTTTGCCCTTGGCAACAGAGTCTGACCTAGACCCAAAACGTTTGGAAATATACAGTAATTTCGTGAATTGTGGTGTCATTTCCCAAGTACTTAAATATTGAAAACTATGCCAGAACTATCCTTTAGGGAACAATTAACAATCAATATGCAAACGCTGGATAGTCCAATAGCAGCGTAGTTTTAACACTAAGTTTCACATATGGAATTCGCTATAGAAACTTTAAAATGTAACATTAATTTAACTTGGATATCCAGTTTGACATCTTATAATGTCGTGGTGCTTTTAACAGTGATTCACAAACAAAGACATAAAATTATTTGTATTTCGTATCTGGATATGCTAATAGAAACCTTGAAACCTACTGTTATAATTGTATTTTACTTGCGGTAATCCAGATCAAAACTCATTGAGAAGATTTCAATTTAACCTCTACATGGAAAAAATCACATATAGTCGTATTTCAGTAGAAAGTGTATGGGAACCTAATAGGTTTTTGTCGCTGACAATCCATATATATATAACCATAGGAGTTTCTAAGCGACACGTTAAATTTTATATTTTCAATATAGCTATTAAAAACAGAATACATTGAAGTTACTGTTCCTGGATAAACCATTCTAAACATTTTTTATTCTGTTAGGAAATATGGATAAGCACCGTAATTCTATTAGATTACAATAGAAACAGATGCGATCCCATGGGTTAGGTGCATACAGATCAATACAATTACGGGGTACATTAAAGTCCCATTAATTCCAATAAAGAAAACTGGCTATATTGGACTGGCAGATAGATTCTGATAAACAAAAGATTGTTTCTTTTGGAAATTTATGGTTATCAATAACAGCGAGAAAAACACATTAGAATCCCATACATTTTTTTTATTGGAATCTATGGGATTTTTTCGACAGGGTTTTTAAGTGTGAATTAATGCAACAAGATATATATCTATATATAAATAGGTAAAGACAAAACGATTAGGTACCATTTTCTCCTCTGTCTCTCAACCAATTTTCTTCATTTTTAGGGTTCCGTATATACAATATACGGATACCCTTATAATATCACTCCGGCTTTCTGCCTCTGTCACATCAAAGCAATTTGCTCCTAAACTACTGGACGGAAGAGGTTGAAATTTTGGTATCAATGTATAGTTTGGTGACCCGATCAGGATTACATATCGTAAATGAAGAAATTTTGATTTTAGGGGTACTTCTGGGGAGGGGGACTAAAAAAATCGACAGTTCCCCCCTGATCTCCGAATCTACTGACCCTAAAATTTTGAAAAAAAATATGGATCCTTGCGCGAACTTTACAGGAAAAATAAGGAGAAACCATTAATATTAATTTTGGGGGGCAAATTATAGAATTAAATGAAAATTTAAAATTTTTTTTTTTCAAACATATCATGATATATATACTGAAAGGTCCCATTCTGAGGAACACAAATATATTTTTTTCATATTTAAAAAAAGTTAATTAAAAAAATATTAACGAAAATATACCAAAATTTACCTATTCCCCTCACCATATCTCCGAAACTATAAAACGTAAAGTTTTGTAAAAAATTACTTTTAATTGTGGGGGGCAAATTACAGAATTAAATGGAAAACAAAATTAAAATTGTTTCTAACGCATCATGTTATATATCAAATGAAAGGGCTCGTTATGACGAAAACAAATATATTTTTTCCATATTTTTACAATAAATTAATTAAAAGAAATTAATAAAAATAAAAAAAAATTACCCCCTTATCTCCAAAACCATAAGCTGTAAAAAAATTTGAAAAAAATACAGGTATAGCGCCTCACCTAATTTTGGGAGGCAAATTATAGAATTGAATGGAAAATAAAAAATTATAATTGTTTCTAACGGATCAATTAATATATCAAATCAAAGGGCTCATTATGACGAATACTAATATATTTTTTTATTTTTTTTTAATAAATATTTTAAAATATATTAAAAAAAATATTTAAAAATTTACCAATTTCCCCCTTTATTCTCCAAATTATAAGACCTTTTTTTTTGTTTACAGGAAAAATGCGAAGAAATTAATATAAGAAATATTAATAATGGGGCCAAATTATAGAAATAAACGGAAAATAAAAAATATTTTTTTAACGCAGCATGCAACACATCAAATAAACGGGCTCATTATGAGGAATACAAATATATATTTTTCATATTTTTTAAATTAATTGTTTACACGATATTAACATAAAGATATAAAATATTCTCATTTCTCGCTTTATTTCCGAAACCATACTACCTAAAATTTTGAAAATAATTAAGGGTACTGGTGCTCACATGAAATTTATAAGAGGAAATATTAGAAAACCAACCTAGTAATTTTAGGGACAAATTATACAATTAAGTGGAAAATAAAAATTCAATTTCAAACGCATCATATCAGATAAAAGGCTCATTATGTGAATTACAAATATATCATATTTTTAAATCATTTGTTTAAATATATTAACAAAAATATTAAACATCCACTTAATTCCCACTTTAGAAACTACACTATTTAAATTTTGAAATATATATTTTATTTGTATTTTTAAATAATTTGAATAATAGATTTAATAATTTATAATTTAAAACTTGACCTATTTTTTAATCTACAGAGCCTCAAAATTCAGACAGTACATTATAACAGGCTTCCCTGAAAGTTTATTAGTAAAATAAAATTGTAATGTTAATTTTTGGGGGGCAATTTAGAAAATTAAATACATATGTATTCTTATAAAAAACAAGCGAATCCTGAAATGAAATAATCCTGAGATGAAATAAAAAGTCTATGTGTGGAAAATGAAAGTGTATATTTTTTATAAATTTAAAATCCTTCCTTTAAAAGATAATTAGGGTAAATATAAGAAAATGCACTCATTCCCTGCTTATCTGAAACTGGAATATTAGAATCTTTAAGGTGGTACGGAACCCTTAGTATGCGAGTCCAACTCGCACTTGATCAAATTATTGTTTTGATAAGTAGCTACTGATGACCTTGAGTGGAGAATGCTAATATTAATTTATAATATTGGTTCATTCATTAAATAAAATATAATAAAAATTCATTATTTACGTACATACTATCATCGCCAAACAACTGACAGTGCCGCCGCCGCCAGACTGTCAAAACTCAAAACATTGAGTAATTATATATAGAGGGACCGATCGTTAGAGCATGTGCACTGTACATGCTCTAACGATCCCATTTTGGTTGAGATTGCCAGGTTAGGTTGTTATTGAAGATAGAGTCTTGCGGTTTTCACGTACCTGTTCTACTGTTTTGTGAAACTCAGGATGGTCATATCAGATTTTGCATTTGCAAGTGTTTCCATTTATAAGATACAGGGCGATTTTGATAATTTATACTTTTTGGACCCCTTCTATATCTACGAAGTTATTAGAAATACTCTTGCGCTAAGAACTACTAATTTTGCATAGAATCCAGTGGAGTACTCATTTTTTTTCCGAGTATGGTTTTGAAGATACTACACAACATTATATATTTTTAAATGGAACATCCTGTATTTTATTATTTCATTGAATTCGTTATTTTTTTCTCTTTAAAATAATATATAATACAATACACATGGTATTATTAGAAATGCTAAAAAACACTAAAAAGCTGAGTTTTTTTGCTAGTATGCCATGTATTTTCCATTTAAAAGGAGAATCGAACAAATAATTCCATTTGAGATTTTTTATAGGAGTTTATCAGCAAAGAAAAATAATGTTAACAATAATTCAATAACATGAAACACGAAATTTAGGTACCTAAAAGCAACTAATAAATAGTTATACATCGTTCATAATGTATAACAAACAGAACAAGTATTACAAATCAAATATCTATCTTAAAATTAATTTTGGACATTATTTATTACCTTTGAAGACGCGAAATGTAAGACCGACATCTAGGATTTTCAAGAGAATCAGTACACAGAGGTTCCGAATCTTGAACCGTTCCGTGTAATTACTGTTCTCCCTTAACTCCTAGGACAGAATGTCACGATAAAATTTTTCAGGTTACTCACCTGTCAGAGATATTGAGTACTCTCTTTGAGGTGTCATTCCTTTGTACAAATTCTCTTGAAAATCCTAGATGTCGGTCTTACATCTCGCGTCTTCAAATTCAAATTCAATTGTGGGAAGCGCAACTGATGAAGGTTCCCGAACAGAAACAATATATATTATATTTATATATAATATATATTCTCTTGCGTACAAAGGAATCACACCTCGAAGAGAGTATTTATTACCTTATTGATTTAACTGTTCAAATTGTTGTCCCTAACACATAATTAATTGGCAAGCCTTTTCAATATGCCTGAGTGCATTTAAAATTATAACAGGTGGCCTTTGTAAATCCCGAATGCTGCCTCCGTTGCGGAACGAAGTTCTTCGCGACTGTTGTGTCCGTTGGTATATATTTTATTTTTCAAATAACCCCACAAAAATCGGGTGATCTTGGAGGCCACCTAATTGGTCCATGTGTTCCTATCCAACATCCTTAAAAATTATTTTCTAAAAAGCGCCCTTCGGGTTTGGTCTAAAAACCAATTGCAAAAATTTAACCGTCTTGCTGCATCACCAGGATATAAGTGCTGGGCAATATTGACTTTGTAAGGTTTAAATTTATATTTTTTTAAAATTCTTTGGACCCGTGATTGGGAAACGCCAGTGTAATTTTCTAATTTCGCACAAGAAGTCTGGGGATAGGCATGAACGCTAGCTAACACATTTATTTCATTCATTTCTCGATTTTCTATGTTATACACCTTTGATCGAGGTTTAGAATATGCACCAGAACTTAGTAAATTATTATTTAGTCTAAATATAGTTGCTCGACTAGGTTGATGCCTCTCTGGATATCTGAAAGTTTTAAAAACGCGATCTCATGAAATATCTTATGGTAAAATATTCGTACTTTATATCTGTGGAAATATAGTTCTAAAGCTTCTTCAACATTCTCATAACATTGATTTAAAAATTATCAACCAGCAAACTCACGAATAATTATTTATATAATGATCTTGTAAACTCAAACACGATAAAACACAATAGTTACTAACAATGACAGCTTGATCAGATTTGCGTTTTTCTCTCCAGCGCTCACTAGATAAAATATTGTTCCGAAAGGCGGAATTCTATAATAATTTTAAATGGATTCATGCGAGATGGAAAGGTTTGACAATTATGTGTTAGGGACAACAATTTGAACAGTTAAATCAATAAGGTAATAAATAATGTCCAAAATTAATTTTAAGATAGATATTTGATTTGTAATACTTGTTCTGTTTGTTATACATAATGAACGATGTATAACTATTTATTATTTGCTTTTAGGTACCTAAAGTTCGTGTTTCATGTTATTGAATTATTTTTCTTTGCTGATAAACTCCTATAAAAAATCTCAAATGGAATTATTTGTTTGATTCTCCTTTTAAATGGAAAATACATCGCCTACTAGCAAAAAACTCAGCTTTTTAGTGTTTTTTTGCATTTCTAATAATACCATGTGTATTGTATTATAGATTATTTTAAAGAGAAAAAAATAACGAATTCAATGAAATAATAAAATACAGGGTGTTCCATTTAAAAATATATAATGTTGTGTAGTATCTTCAAAACCATACTCGAAAAAAAATGAGTACTCCACTGGATTCTATGCAAAATTAGTAGTTCTTAGCGCAAGAGTATTTCTAATAACTTCGTAGATATAGAAGGGGTCCAAAAAGTATAAATTATCAAAATCGCCCTGTATCTTATAAATGGAAATACTTATGCAAAATCTGATATTGCCATCCTGAGTTTCACAAAAAAGTAGAAGAGGTATGTGAAATCCGCAAGACTCTATCTTCAATAACAATCGAGTAACCTGGCAATCTCAACCAAAATGGGATTCACTGTACTTCTGGAAGTGGCATGCAAGCGTTGTTATTGTTTAGTGGTAAAATAATCAATGTAGTAGATCAGATTTTTTGGACACGTTTCAGTAACTTTCATATTAAATATTCTGTTTTTAATGTGAATTTAATTATTTGATTAATATAATATTATTACAACCTTCCCGAAGGTATTGTCTAAAAAATTGCCAGACAGCGGACAATAGAGAATGTATTAAATATTTAAGTTCTCCTAGGGTTGTTGGTCCTCTCTTTTCTTTAATATTCCTGAACTTGATTGAAACCGCAAATGAAAACTTCTAGGTTGCAAAGAATAATCTTCCAATTATTATATCGAATATTTTGTCAGGGCGGTTCCAGCCAAAAATTTGGGGAGTCATTCATTTGTCACAAATATTTTTCCAATACCGATATTTGATTAAATTTTTATTATCTTTTTATTGCAATAGATTTATCAATATGAGTGAACAATTTTGGTCATTACATCCACTTCTCCGATTTCTCCACAACTCTGTTTCTTATAAAAATTTACATTTACAATTTCATGAAATAGGGTCGAATTTCGACTACTGGGCGATCACTAGTATGCTTTTAACTTGACTCCACAAAGGTTGGTCGTAACCCAGTTAACAATTAAAAAATATATAAATTGTATAGGGGCTTCAAATCACCGACCTATGTCATTTCCGGACGACGAAGTAGCTGATTAGACAAAATAATTTTAATTTAGTCTATTGAAATTAATTTAGACAAAATAGTTTATCTAAAACAAAACAGGAATGGCTATCTAGTCTTGAATTATAAGGATGAACGAAGAACAGAACTAAATGGTAAAAAAAGTTTAATAGAATACCTAGAATATATAATCTTAAAAGAAGATACAACTGTGAAGCAAAATAAAGAATACCTTTGCTTCAGTCAAATTCGATATTCTGCCACAGATTACACACAAAAAATTGAAATAGCACTGTATTATGTAGCATCTTAATGTTTGGCTTGAAAAAAATTGCTGGTGAAGTAACAAGCTTGAGTTGCATGATAAGATGTTCCAAAGACCAACAATTTTTTGAAACAGCGTAAGTATGTAGACTGTTACAATCATTAATTACACATTTTGAACATATATTATGGCGAAATATTAAACAATACTAATTATGGTATTAAATTTGTTTAACTACGGCTTAAACACTTTCTTAAAGGTTTTAAAAATAACAAATATCATGGTCAAAGTTAATTTTGTTTTTCAGATAATAAGAATTTAAGGTGCACCTTAATTCAAAGCAAAATTTTCTGAATGTTGTTGTGCTGATTTTTTTTGACATGAGAAATATATCGACAAATAAAGAAGAATCAAAAGAAGAAAACACATTTTTAGACAATCAAGAAGAAAATAAGCTGGTTGTCAGAGCTACTAAGAAAAGATGGTTAATAATAACGCTATTTGGGTACTATTCTTGTTTAAATGGCTTTCAGTGGATAGAATATTGTAGCATTACACCAGTAGTTGTTAAATATTATAATGTCAGTACCCTAGCCGTAGATTGGACTTCTATAATGTATATGGCGCTTTATCCGTTTTTAGTCATTCCGGCCTCGTATATTGTTGATAAAAAGGTGAGTTCAGTTATATTGGAATTAAATAAAAACTGCTGAACTAGGAGTAATTTAATTACATTCAGTCATATGTAGTAACACCCTAGAGTAAATATTTAAATTCCACTTATTTTTAACTTTATGAAGATAGACATTTTTAATTTTACTCCAAGGGGAATTATATGATTCATGCAAATTTATTTCAAAACATTTTAATACACTAAGCGCTTTCCACTATTAATAGTAATCATCAGAGCCTCTACAAAAAAACAACCAAGTCACATACAAAAATCATCTTAACATAACTAAAACTACTTACAGTTGAAGCTAGTGAGTTACAATATAAATATTCAATTTTAAAAAACAAAGTAGAGCATGAACTGAATACACACTAGTCACAAAAAAAAATATTCAAAATTTTATTGGGAAATAATTTCAAAGTGAGGTTAAACCTCTATGTATTAGTTAAACAATTTTAGATGGTCAATATTTTCATCATTGCAGATTGAGTTATTAGTGAAAAATGTACACTCAGTCACCTTTAAAATAACAGTTAAAAATGATTAAACTTCCATTGGGATTAATTAAATCCCTCTAATAATATTCAGATTAATCACCATCTATCTGCTTGTTAAACAAATATGAATTGCAATGGTTACATTTAATTCTTTGCCAAACATTTAGTGTGAACTAATTTTCATATACAAATTTATTCCGTATGAAATAACAGTAAAATAATTTGTCAAGTTCCGCACAACCTTTGAGATTTATTATATTGTAGGTGAATCATAATAAATATTTTTAGTTTTCCAATTTCATAAACAAACAAGGAAAGAGTGGATGTTTATATTTTCTTAAACTCTTTAAAATTATGCATATTGAATTTATATAAATTTTGTGCTTAGGAACTTAGACGAAAAAAGGAGAATTGGACAAATTTTAAGTAATAAATTATTAAATCTTATAAAAAAATCATTTTAAAAATATAAATAAAATATATTTGTATTTTGTATGACTATGACAAATTAATATCAGAATTTGAGCTTTAGTTTTCTTGTAAATTTTCGGTTAGACCCTATATTCTCATTTGTTCTCAAATTTTAATTTTGTTAATACCTTTTAAATAAATTGTTATAAAATATGAAAATATATTTGTATTCCTAAGAAGGAGCCCTTTCTTCTGATACACTACATAATGCATTTGAAAAAGTTATAAATTTTAGGGTTTCTTAGGTATGCAATATACGGATACCCTTTGCTTTGCTTTTGATTACATGGGTTATAAGAGCTTTGGTTACTTTTGCTAACAAGGGGTAATACTTTTAAAAAATTAGGGATATAGGGCCTCATCTGAACTTTCCAGGAAAATAATGAGCACCCCTAATATTAATTTTAGGGGGCAAATTATGGAAATAAATGGAAAATATAATATTAAAAGTATTTCTGATGAATCATGTAATATATCAAATCAAAGACGAATACAAATATATAGGGCCCCACCTGAACTTTACAGAAAAAAATAAGAAGAATCCCATAATATTAATTTTGGGGGGTAAATTACAGAAATAAATGGAAAATATAAAACAAAAAATTGTTTCTAACAAATCATGTAATATATCAAATCAAAGGGCTCATTACGAAGAATAACAATATTTTTTGTTCATATTTTTAAAATAAATTATTCAAAAGATATTAGCAAAAGTATAAACAAAAATTACCTATTCCCCCCTCTATTTCCGAAACTACTAGACTTAAAGTTTTGATAAAATCAGGAATATATGTCTTCACTTGAGCTTTACAGGAAAAATAAGCGGAACCCGCTAATATTAATTTTGGAGGACCAATTATATAATTAAACGGAAAATAAAAAAATAAACTTTTTTTAAACGAATGATGCAATTTAGGAAATGAAGCTCGAGGAATGCAAAAATATTTTTGTCATATTTTTCAACTAATTTATTTAAAAAATATTCCGAAAGATACAAAAAGGGACCCATCCCCCCTTAATCACCGAAACTATAAGACCTAAAATTAGAAATATAGGGCCGAACTTTGCACTATAAATGAAGAAGTAAACCCTAATGTTTATTTTTGAGGGCAAATTATAGAATTAAATAAACGTTTTCATCCAACTCTCCTGCTTGTCTGAAACTGGAAAATTAGAAAAGTATATATTATAACTTACCTACATTAAAATATATCTCGAAGGAGGTATAGAACCCTTAGCATGCAAATCCAACTCGGTTTTTTACAAGAATAAAAAAAGAAAGAAATAGTTTAGTTATTAATTATTCCAATTTTTAACTGCTTGCTCAACAGAATAATCGATGAACAAACTAAGAGTGTCACAAAGGAAAACCGATTCTGGGCACAACCCTTAAAAATCATTGAAACAGTATCTGGATAAGCCACATAACAAAAATAAAAAATATTGCCGAAGTAATAGGGGAACTGACTGGACACTATGCAAGAAACAAAGACAAAAAATCCACTAGCACAATCCTGAAATGGAGATCTTATTTGCCAATATTTAAAATATTCTGCTACTCTGTTGTGTTACCGTTTATAGCTTTACAAATAAAATTCTAAAAACTTGCATATTTCTGAGTAAAATGAGACGTCGCGCATGTTAATCCTTCAGAAAGTAACTGATCTACGACAAGGTAAAGGTAAAAAAATGTCACAAATTAACACAATCTGTCACCAAGCGCGACGGTAACAAAAGCCCAAAAACTGTAAGAACGCAAGTACGCAAATAATTTCGATTTATCTAACTATGATAACCACGGTAGATTTGTGTGACAAACTCCTCAACAGGAAATATTCATTTAATCTTATTCCTGACGAGAAAGCTTTAAAATGTTTAGAAGTGCCAGAAATGTTCAAAAATATTGTTTATCAACATAAATTATTTTATTATAAATCCCTTTAAAAATGCGCAAAACCTTAAGTTTTGTATATCTTTCAAGCAAATAAAAAGGGACACCACTAAACCGTGTATTTAGAGAAAGGAAAATAATCTGCATCTATGTAATGGTGTCTACGGATTTATCAAGAAATTATAAAGTTGAACTGATTTTTATTGAGCAAGGAGCAAATTTACAACATCATTGCGACAATTCTTTACATCGTTTAAAAAATTTACCTCCAGACCTTCTCATTCGTGTCACAAACCCATGATTGTACATACGAATAAATAGTTAGCAATTAAGAATTTGTTATACTTTATTATTAATAATTATAATTTGGTGTGTTTCAAAATTGTGAATGACCAAAAATTGAGGAAGATTGCTCTATTGTTTGCAGTCAAATAAAAAAATTTATACCTAATGTATCAGTCTAAGTTGGAAGTCGTTAACAGAGTGCGTCTCAAAAAAGTGTTACAAAACAGTGAACGAGTTCATTCTATAGTTATTTAACATTAATATTTACGGCGGTTCCAACAAAGGCATTTTCAGAGAGTTTTTAGTAAACTAAAGAAACATTTACAGTCAGCCTCCTCTAATGCAAACCATCACAAATTACGTTTATTTCATGCTGGAAGAAAAAGATTCCTGAGTAAATGTTTCGTAACTTGCAGGCCTCATGATACTATTCAACACTTTTTGACGAGACAACAGATGTATCTCATCTGTCCCAGCTCTGCCTTATTTTACTGGAAGTGCTTGATGGTAATATAGGTGAGGAATCCGTCAGCTTTGTGGAAGGGTTAAATTATGATAATGCTAACATGAAAGTGACTACGAATCCGATGAAGAAGAATGGAAAGAAACCAGAAAGTGTTAACTTCCAAAAAAATTAAAGATAAAGTTTTCTATCATAGCTGTAGAAGAGTTTGAGTCTTTCCCTGAACTTAAGCACCGCGATTGGAACAGACCGTTGTGCTTTCTAAAGTTTGAGCTGCTATGGACATTCCGAATTAAGCCAAACACACTCTCAGTGATACCATGTTGTAAAGGGCTCGCTATTTGGGACACAGTTCTGAAAGAAGCAATTGCTTTCTTTAACTGAAACATTGAGTGTTTCTGGGTAAATCACTACAAAATAGGGATAATAGGAACATATGACGAGAATTTAATATTTAACAAGAATAATCTGTAACTACTTTCAAGTTGTTTCCTTTTCTTCTATACCTATGCGTTTTCATTTCATATATATTTTTAACCCAGACAAACAGGTCTTTACTAAAAGTATTACATTACTACATGGATAACAAACTAATATAACTAATATTTTGTAACTATCGAAAAATATGATAATTGAATGTATTTTTAGGGGCTTAGAGTGGCAGCACTTATTGGTTGTATTGGAACATTGATAGGGACGATTTTGAAGGTACTTTCAATTCAAAGGGACCTGTTTATTATTGTTTTAATAGGCCAAGCAATAGTTTCAGCGTCCCAGTTGGTTATCGTTTGCCTTCCACCAAAAATAGCATCAGTATGGTTTAAGCCGAATGAAGTTGGAAGCATGATTCTTAATTTGTAGATATGCTATAAAATATCTTTTCACAGGTTTCAACCATTTGTTCTTTGGGAGTATTCGGAATACAAATGGGATGCGGCTTAGGATATATTTTGCCACCTATCATGGTGAAAGATTCTCCGAATATAGACGAAATAGCAGCTGGTTTAAAATTTATGTGTTGGTCGCTATCAATAGCTTTGATACCGGTAACATTGGCAGTGATATTTTGTAAGTAATTGCGATAAAAAATTAACAATTATTGAAACTATAGTAAATTGTAGTTTTTGACAAAGAGCCTGCTCTGCCTCCGAGCTTAGCACAAGCTAAAATTCGTGATGCTAAAACTGAGTTTGAGACGAAGAAATTTTTCAGTTCTATTAAAGATCTACTTACCAACAAAGGCTTTGTGATTCATATGATCGCATATGGGATAAATATTGCTGTATTTTCCGCAGTAGGAACTTTACTAACTCAATTTGTGCTGCAGTTTTTTGAAGTAAGTTTTGGGATATATATATATATATATATATATATATATATATATATATATATATATATATATATATATATATACAGGGTGTAAACGGTTTGAGTGCAAAGATTTTGAAGAACAATACTTCAGGCAAAAACAAATCAAACAGCTTTATAACATTTTCTAAAATAAACTATAGTTTTGCCAAAAGGAACACATTAAGTTAGATTTTATGTAGCCCTTGCTACAGTGAATAATACAATAATTTCGATTTCAAAATGTCGGTAAATCTAAATATGTAAATACTCAATAGCTTATACATCTTTAATAGCCACATTAAAAATGAAAATTGATTATTTAAACTCGAAATATGCTTTTATAATTTAGTGTAAGTTTCTCCGAATAGATATGGCAACGTGGCATTTTACTAAAACGACGACTGAGAGTTACGATTGTTTTTTGCGATATCGATTCTTGTAAATAAGAATAGATAAACGGTAAAGTGATTTGAATGATATCTATTTCATGTAGACTTCGTGGTTTGCTTTCCATTTAATATATTTTTTAAATAAATAAAAACGGTTGTGACTAGTGTGTAAGTTCGAAAATTAAGAATAGTGCAACAGTATTTATTTGTGATAAATAATGGCCGATTATACAATTAGGGAAAGACATGACTTGCTCTTAATTTATGGGGAAAGCAGATGTAATTGCAGAATAGCAAGAATGTTATACAGAGAAAGGTTTCCAAACAGACGCCTGCCCAATGCTAGGACATTCGTAGCTGTTTCCACAAATAAACAATCGCGGACCACAGCGACATAATCGTATCTTAGCTGCTGAGGATCAAATACTAGACCTTATCGACATCAACCCATATCGTAGCACACGGAGTATTTTAAGTGAGCTGCAAATTTCTCACACTGTTGTTCATAGAACATTACGGGAACAATTGCTCCATCCATATCACATGCAGCGGGTTCAAGGGCTTTCAATTGATGATTTTCAACCAAGACTCCATTTCTGTCGTTGGTTCCTCAGAAAACATCGACAATTTATTAATTTTGTGAACAATATTTTAACAACAGATGAAGCAAGTTTTAATAGGAATGGTATAATAAATTTTCATAATACGCATTCGTGGTCTGAGTTAAATCCCCACGAAATACGCCTGTCAGTATTTCAACACCAATTCTCAGTTAACGTGTGGGCTGGAATAGTTGGTGAATACTTGGTTGGGCCATTTATACTGCCTGCACGTTTGACAGGTGAGAATTACCTTTATTTTTTGAACAACACGCTACCAGATTTGTTAGATGAAGTGAACCTACAAACACGTTCCAATATGTGGTACTTACATGACGGAGCACCTGCCCACGAAAGTCATCTATTTGTCGACTTCTTAAATAGAATATTTCCTCGTCGTTGGATTGGTCGAAACGGACATATACGTTGGCCAGCAAGATCTCCTGATCTCAATCCTTTAGATTTCTACTTATGGGGACACATGAAAAGTAAGGTTTACACGACTCCAGTTATTGACCAGAATTACCTTAGACAACGCATTTTTGACGCTGCTGACGAAATCCGAAATATTCCAGGAATTTTTTCTCGCATACGTGAAAATTGAATTAAACGGTGTCGTGCTTGTGTCGATAGTAATGGTGGGCATTTTGAACATTTGCTGTGAATAATCCGTTGTTTCAACTCAGTTCTATCATTATAATAAATTCGGTAAGTAGGATTACATATTTACTTGTCTAATATAAATAATATTAATTAAATCAGTAATAATGACTCTTCGAATAATTTAACTGGTAAAAAACTACATATACAGATCTCTTGAGTTGCATATCATATTTACCCAACTTTGTATAATTGCATAAAAAAACCGCCAAATACAAATTCTAATTGCAATACCTTGTATTAAAAACGTAAATATTTTCAACAAAATATTTCATACACTTTTCTTTAATTCTAAGGTCAATGTCATCAGTCAATACAAAAACACAGGTGTTTATTTTTTTGTCGGCGTAGTCATTCCTTTATTATTCGCGCTAAGAGTGAATCTGCTTCGAACGCGAGCGACGTTGCCAGATTGACAATAATTTACTTAATATGTTTTAGGGTTTTTCTTGGTTATTAAGGCCTACTGATCATAGTAGTATAAGAGTTTTTTGTTTAATTTGGTGTATACTACCTCCACCTAAAATATATGCACTCAAACTATTTACACCCTGTATATATATATATATATATATATATATATATATATATATATATATATATATATATATATGTTAGGGTAAATGTACACTCTTGGGAAATGTACACTTTTACCGTAAAATGTGTACATTTCTCAAAAAGTTAGGTATATGTGAACTGAATATAATGTATATGTACATTTCCCGGCAAATGTGTACTTTTACTTTCATGTTTTAAGAAAAGTTGGAATACAAATAAATTAAAAATGTTGTTGTAATAAAAAATATATTTTTTTAAATAAACATAATACAGAAAGCTTTAATAACGAAAAATATTTTAACCAAAAAATGTAAATGACAAATAAAACATACTTTTCTGTGCATATTATATAATATGTCGTAGGTTATGATCCCAATATTCATAAATACAATTTTCGTCGTATGATATAAACTTTTCTTCGCAAATGGATGGCGAATTCATGCCTAGAATAAGATTGTTTTAAAACTCCCTGTTTAGTTCCTAATTTATATAAATTTTTATCCTCATCTCTAGAACAACGCAAATCAAATTTTTTGGATCCGTTTTCCACGATTAACGCCTGGAATGGAAACTCTAACATTGTCACCAATCACAGCAACAGGATTTTTTCTTACGAAAGATTACCCATTGTGATAGCATAATTCTCTAAATTTTCCCTTGCTTTCTTCATCCAAAATTACGTCTAACGTTTCAATGGAAAATTCATCGTTTTCTGCGACTTTGCTATGTGGTGAATTGGCTGTGTGTACTCCTAGTAATTGCTCTAACTCTTCTTCTGTGTTCAGCTGTTCAACAGATTCCATAGGTAAATTTGATGTTTTCAAACCCAATTTCATTCTTGTTTCGAATAAAGCTTCATAGGGAGTTTGCTTTATACCCTCACGAAAAGCTCTATTTTTCATAAGTTGAACATATTTTAAATCTTCTGACCACTTGGTTGTTTGGTTAGCCGAAACGGTAGTTCGGGTACCACTACAAGTGCGTATGCGCACCACATTACTAGCACTTGCGATAACGACATAGTCATTGTGAATTCAATGAATATTTCCCGCAATATCTACTTTTACCGTAACATATATATATATATATATATATATATATTTGTTTTTAAGTTTTCGCGGGCACTAAATGTTTTAGGTGGTTTCCGGGAATTCATCCGCGTAGTTGATAACTGATCCCTGCCGGGATCGATGGTAAAATGACGACGTTTCGGCAGAGTCACATCTGCCCTCTTTAGGTCGGTTCGCATAATTCTCGTAGCCTTCTGCTTTCGCTTCTAGTTACTCGAATACTAAGTAGTAGTAGTAGTAGTATTCGATTAACTAGAAGCGAAAGCAGAAGGCTACGAGAATTATGCGAACCGACCTGAAGAGGGCAGATGTGACTCTGCCGAAACGTCGTCATTTTACCATCGATCCCGGCAGGGATCAGTTATCAACTACGCCGATGAATTCCCGGAAACCACCTAAAACATATATATATATATATATATATATATATATATATATATACAGGGTGTAGTAAATAGTTTGAGTGCATATATTTTAGGTGGAGGTAGTATACACCAAATTAAACAAAAAACTCTTATACCACTATGGTCAGTAGGCCTTAATAACCAAGAAAATCCCTTAAACATATTAAGTAAATTATTGTCAATCCGGCAACGTCGCTCGCGTTCGAAGCAGATTCACTCTTAGCGCGAATAATAAAGGAATGACTACGCCGACAAAAAAATATAAACACCTGTGTTTTTGTATTGACTGATGATATTGACCTTAGAATTAAATAAAAATGTATGAAATATTTTGTTGGAAATATTTACGTTTTTAATACAAGGTATTGCTATTAGAATTTGTATTTGGCGGTTTCTTTTATGCAATTATACAAAGTTGGGTAAATACATATGATATTCAACTCAAGAGATCTGTATATGTAGTTTTTTTACCAGTTAAATTATTCGAAGAGTCATTATTACTGATTTAGTTAATATTATTTATATTAGACAAGTAAATATGTAATCCTACTTACCGAATTTATTATAATGATAGAACTGAGTTGAAACATCGGATTATTCACAGCAAATGTGCAAAATGCCCACCATTACTATCGACACAAGCACGACACCGTTTAATCCAATTTTCACGTATGCGAGAAAAAATTCCTGGAATATTTCGGATTTCGTCAGCAGCGTCAAAAATGCGTTGTCTAAGGTCATTCTCGTCAATAACTGGAGTCGTGTAAACTGGAGTCGTGTAAACCTTACATGTGTCCCCATAAGTAGAAATCTAAAGGATTGAGATCAGGAGATCTTGCTGGCCAACGTATATGTCCGTTTCGACCTATCCAACGACGGGGAAATGTTCTATTTAAGAAGTCGACAAATAGATGACTTGCGTGGGCAGGTGTTCCGTCATGTAAGTACCACATATTGGAACGTGTTTGTAGGTTCACTTCATCTAACAAATCTGGTAGCGTGTTGTTCAAAAAATAAAGGTAATTCTCACCTGTCAAACGTGCAGGCAGTATAAATGGCCCAATCAAGTATTCACCAACTATTCCAGCCCACACGTTAACTGAGAATTGGTGTTGAAATACTGACTGGCGTATTTCGTGCGGATTTACCTCAGACCACGAATGCGTATTATGAAAATTTATTATACCATTCCTATTAAAACTTGCTTCATCTGTTGTTAAAATATTGTTCACAAAATTAGGAAATTGTCGATGTTTTCTGAGGAACCAACGACAGAAATTGAGTCTTGGTTGAAAATCATCAATTGAAAGCCCTTGAACCCGCTGCATGTGATATGGATAGAGCAATTGTTCCCGTAATGTTCTATGAACAACAGTGTGAGAAATTTGCAGCTCACTTCCAATACTCCGTGTGCTACGATATGGGTTGATGTCGATAAGGTCTAGTATTTGATCCTCAGCAGCTAAGATACGATTATATCGCTGTGGTCCGCGATTGTTTATTTGTGGTATTACACTAACTGTTTCCAGTAGCCTCTGCGAAACAGCTACGAATGTCCTAGCATTGGACAGGCGTCTGTTTGGAAACCTTTCCCTGTATAACATTCTTGCTATTCTGCAATTACGTCTGCTTTCCCCATAAATTAAGAGCATGTCATGTCTTTCCCTAATTGTATAATCGGCCATTATTTATCACAAATAAATACTGTCGCACTATTCTTAATTTTCGAACTTACACACTAATCACAACCGATTTTATTTATTTAAAAAATATATTAAATGGAAAGCAAACCACGAAGTCTACATCAAATAGATATCATTCAAATCACTTTACCGTTTATCTATTCTTATTTACAAGAATTGAAATCGCAAAAAACAATCGTAACTCTCAGTCGTCGTTAAAGTAAAAAATGTAGTAAATAAGTTGGTCTGTATGCCACGTTGCCATATCTATTGGGAGAAACTTACACTAAATTATAAAAGCATATTTCGAGTTTAAATAATCAATTTCCATTTTTAATGTGGCTATTAAAGATGTATAAGCTATTGAGTATTTACATATTTAGATTTACCGACATTTTGAAATCGAAATTATTGTATTATTCACTGTAGCAAGGGCTACATAAAATCTAACTTAATGTGTTCTTTTTGGCAAAACTATAGTTTATTTTAGAAAATGTTATAGAGCTTTTTGATTTGTTTTTGCCTGAAGTATTTTCTTCAAAATCTTTGCACTCAAACCGTTTACACCCTGTATATATATATATATATATATATATATATATATATATATATATAAGAGCCATTTTCACGAGACAAAATGAAAAATACCATGGCCGGAGTAAATACATTTTTTAAATGGTTCGCAAATAATTTAGTCTCTCTTGTGGACATTTACACCATTTCCTTCTATGGGGCCGTCTATAATCAGTAAATAGCTTTCCTAGTTCGTAGTTGTGCCTAGTTGTTGTCGGTATCCATTAAAACTACGAAACAACTTACAGGTTGTGATTTAAGAAAATATCACATTCAAAACTTAACTTGTCAATATTTAATATTTACCCTGTGATAAAAATAAGTCATGCATTTGGACTTGGGGATATTTAATGAAATTGAAAGAGTATTAGTATGGGTTAAATTTGTAGGTCGGAAGAAGAACGCAGTTTAATCTTGTCATAATAAAATTACTACAACAGTTGTACTAGAATATTTATTTACAAAGGACAAATATACAGTACTGTGGTTTTAGGAAAGCCGGCATAATGCTTGAACCCAAGAATTGTATATTTAGTGAATGGTTACAAAAATACTCAAGTACCTTTCTCGCTCTCACAATTAGGGACACGCAAAAAGTATCGATACTTTCAGGTATCGAGTACTTTCTTTTCGATACCGATACTTTTGTACTCGATACTTTGCATTCGATATTTTTACTCATTGAGTACATTTAGATAGGTATCGTATCGAATAAATCTTAAAAGTTTACTGGTACATGCTCAAGGGTTTACGGTGACACCATCTAGAGCAATCACATCGAACTGTTTAAAATATCCCAATGCGTTTGAAAATTGAGGAAATATTTGACGAACTAGTTCATGTGGCATTGACATTTGGAGTGATATGATGAATGTTACCAGTTATTTAGGAGTTACTGCACATTATTTGCATGGTGATAAACTTATAACGCGACGTATAGATACGGTTGCACTGGATCAACGACATACTGGTGACTATATAGCTGAAAAATTAAAAGAAATTTGTTCAGATATACACATTAGACTGGATAAAATAACTGTAATAATTACGGATAATGGCTCAAACATGATAGTAGGTGTAGCTAATTTTTTAGCAGGAAACAAACACTTGCCTTGGTTTGCTCATACAGCCAATCTTATTGATGAGTCTGCAATGTCAGTCAACAATTTGAGTTCATTAGTAAGCAAAGTACGAGACGTTGTCAAATTTTTCAAGGGCAGTGTAATTCGTAATTCTCAGTGACTCTTTACGTCAAAAGCAAACTGGCTCTGTACCTCTAAAACTGATTTTAGACGTTAAGACCCGTTGGAATTCTGTTTTTTATATGCTTCAGAGATACATTGAATTAGCACCTGATGATTTTGATGTTAAATAGTAAAGCCCCACCCACACCCTCAGCATAGAAATGCAGAATATAAAAACATTGATTAGTATTTTAAAACCACTAGAATATGTAACCAAAGAGCTGTCAGGTGAACAGTATGGGACCATAAGTAAAATTATACCAATGGTGAACTGTTTAAAGACACAAATTAATGATATACCTATGGTTGTGGGTAGTGATGATGATGGTAGTACCAGTGATAGTGTAGTATATGCAGTCAAAAAAGAAACAGATAGAACGTAGATTCGGACATTTTGAAGATAATCACTTGATTTCCATTTCATGTTTATTGGATCCTATATTTAAGAATATCCACTTTCAGGATGTCAGAGCCTGTGCAAAGGCAATTTCTTTATTAACACGATTTATTACTACCACTCCGTATAATATCAATAGTGAACCAGATAATGATTCTTTTCCTGAAACAACATATGATTTCTGGCGTCACCATAAAAAGTTAGCCCATACAAAAAAAAACGAGATAAAACAACAGTTTGTTCATTACAATCTGAAAATAAAGATGAAATAAGCCATTAATTATCGACACAAATTTCACCACTTTCCGTAGATCCATTAAAACAATGGAAAGATATGAAAGTTGTTTATCAATACCTGCGACCTCATTCCCTTCAGAACGAATGTTTCTAAGGCAGGAAGTGTTCTAACAAAAACCCGAAATCGGTTATCGCCAAAACGCCTGAATAAACTTCTATTTTTGAGTGACTGTACGGAGGAGGAATGGGAAATGTAATTGTGTGCCTAAAGTAATAAATCAACAAGAAAATAGAAAATATTTGTAATGCAAAAATAAAATTATCAAGGTATAGAACTTGTTTTTTTACTTTTTTTGATTGTGTTTCAACTTTCAACAGTTTCGTTTTGCATGTATATAATAACGTACTTAGCGTACTACTTGATTAGTTAAAAAAAAACAAAAAACTTTCTGAGCAATGGTGAAATAAACTTTTTAATTTGTTTAATATACAGTTGTTTATTTATTATTGTATTTTATTAATGTAACATTTATTTTTTCATGTGTTTCTTCTATAGTCCAGGCAGAAGCTTTGCTTCTGATAGCAAAATTATTCAGATTGATTTTTCTATGCACAAAGGTCTCCTAAAAACTAATCCGCAGGTTGCCAGGCGGTAATTTGATCGAGAAATTGTTAAAAAAAAAATTTTAAACAAATTCAAAAAATCAACTTTTTATCGTAGAAAAGTTTTATAGCTTTTTTGGGTCATTCTGGACAAAAAAGGTCTCGTGAGTTTTCTAAAAGTTGAACAGTACAGAATTATAAGCAGTTTTAAGTTGGAGAAACCCAAAAATGACCAATTTCAAAGATCTGTATTAAGACCCGGAACCTGCAGATTTGTTTTTAGGGGAATCGAATGGGAATAATTCTGCTATCGACAAAGCTCCTCCCTAGACTAGTACTAAAGCTGAACTGACAACTGACGTCTTTCCCCCTTATGATGTATCTTGGTTAATCTGTAGTTATCAATGAATATAACAGGAAATGACTGTAACATGCATGTTGTTTAACATAAGGGAGATATATCGTAAGTGCGATTGAGTCATGATGTCTAGGTGTCAGTTGTGTGCTTAGAGTATATACCTTCTGGAGGTAGCCTGCAATGCACAAATGACTTGCCAAGACTAGAAAGAGAGGGAAGAGGCTATTTTACTTTATAGGTGGAATCATCCAATAACCTCCATGGACGTATTTTATTGGAAGCAGCGCCCAGTCGAGTAAAATAGCCTCTTGGTCTCTATATTGCCCTCTCTGTTTAGTCTTGGCACGGCATTTGTGCATTTCAGGGAACAAGCTCTGTGGTTGTGTGGGTATTAGGCTCCAAGAAAAGTACTCGATACTATGAAGTATCGATACTTTTGTTTCGATACTTTTATGAGTACGATACTTTTTTTTCGATACTACTCATGAGTACAGTATCGATACTTTCTATTCGATACCGTGTCCCTACTCACAATGACCCTGTTTTTGTGCTGTAATGTCAAATTCTGTTGGAACACGCTGTGTATATTCATCATTAGAAGACTGTAATAATTATTTCTAAGTGTTTATATAACATTTGAATTGCTTTTAGAACGCTACAGAAGATGCTGGACAAATGGGTTTTGTAATGATTGTTACAGGAATGATAGGCTCTGTTTTATTTGGGATTTTACTAGACAGAAATCACAAATATAAGTAAGTTTGAGAATTAAGGAAACCTTTACTTTTTATATATTTTTGCATATATTTGGGCATCTCTGTTAAGCCAATATTGTTTAATTGCAGTTGAGTGTATGTTTTGTATTTAAATTCTACACTATATGCATGAATAATAGTAACGGACTACTAATCATGTGATTTTCTATTTACGAACTTTTGGGGAATAACATCAAATATACTTAAAATTAAAATTATATACATTGTCCAACGTTTCGGGATCTAGGTCAAACGCTGTTGTCAATGCCAATAAAGAAACTACATGAAATGCACAATTGCAGAATTCAGATTAAATTGTTTGACAATATTATTTGACGTAATTAAGGGAATTTACGTGTGATAATATACAAGAAAATTCTAAAGATTCCTTTCAAATTGGAATAATTTGAAATTCAATCAGTGAATTGAGATGCTTCAGTGATCCTATTAAATTCATAAGCGAAAACCTGGGGTTGTTCAGAAGGTATGAACCATTAGTAAGTTATGCCTTAATTATCGGAAACGAGAAATAACTGAAATCTACAAATGCAATCGTTTTCATGTAATAGAGTTGAAACAAACTCATTTAGCTTTCGTTTTGTGTTGTGTTATTCTTCGTGTAATATAGTAGAATTTTGATATTATATTTTATGACCAAGGTCCCATGCACATATATAAATTTAGACTGTTCGAAATGTGGATTTTTATGTAATTTCTGTGTTCATTTATTCAAACATTGGATGTTCTAGAGGTATCTCCAATAGAAAATTTATTACATTCACAAAGAATTTTATTTTTAGTTTTGTTTTTGATATAATTGATTTTAATGTATTTCTTGTTTTGAATGAAGTTTTAATATTAAATCTGTTGCTTGCTGTTTTTAGTCTTTCTGAAAAAGCTTGTATTTATAGTATTATTATAGTAGTACTCGTACTGAGATTATCTTAGGAGTTAGTGTTGCTCGGGGGAATTTGGTGTTGATTGTTAGCGATTGTTTGTTATTCAGTTTTGTTTCACTCTTTATTAATAATTTTTTCTGCGTAATGACTGACAGAAAGCACATTTTTTATAATTACTTTTTCTTCATTAAATTTAGTGATGTCGGAACAGTTGATTTTCGTTCTGTCGTATATAGATTTGGTATACCTGTTAGTGTGTATTTTCTTTAAACTTGACAGCTTGACAATTGTGTTTTTCTTATTAAAATGTCTAAAAAAAGATATCAGTTTTTTTTTAATTTTTAAAAATTTAATTTTTCAATGAAATATAACAACTATTAACCAATAATGTATTCTCCGTTATTGTTTCCGACTTCTTCTCAACGTTCAACCAGCTTTTCAATACCTCGGCCGTAGAAATCGCCTGGTCTCGTGTCAAATGCGGGCCAGCATTATAATGTCGCAGAATAAGGCCATGCTGCCGATTTGGTCTTTTCGCTTGAATAGCCGTGTTGATGCCTTGCTTTTGTTGAACGTGAAGATCCGCATTCACTGTTCGGTTTCGTTCAAGCAATTCGTAATGAACACAGATCATACAAAGAGAAGTAATGAAGAATGCCTTCCCAGTCCGACCTAACGCATATCGTTTTTCGCGGATGAAGATCTTGCTCAACCATTCTTTGCGCTGCTTCATGTTAACGTAATGGCACCACTTTTCATTCCTTGTAACGAGACGGCAAAGGTATCGTTGCTTGTGTCCAATGAGTTGTTCAGTGACGAGCAAGCAAACCAGCAGAAATTGTCGATCTTTGATTTTTGTTGTTGTCATTTAAAGCATGTGGAACACATGCGCACAATTTCTCAACCTTCCCCATCGAATGGAGATGCATTTCTACAGCGGTTTGCGAGTATTCCATTTTTTCTGCCAATTTTCTGGATTGTCGTGGATCTTCATGCAAAAGATTGTTTAATCGCTCTTTGTTGTATACAACTGGCCGCCCGGAACGGGGTGCGTTTTTGAGGTCGAAATTTCCATTTTTGAATTTGGCATACCAATAACGGGCGGCCCTTTCAGCTATGGCACCCTCTCCGTATACGGCCCAAATATCGCGAACAGATTTTGCGGTGTTAGCACCTTGATTGCAGGAATAAAGAAGGAGGTCTCGAAAATGCTCTTTTTTGGTCGACTTGGCAGTCCATTCAGTGATCTGAAAATTAACAAAAATTAATTCGAATAAAAAACTAAACACAGATTCTTGTGCAACAAAACATCCTCTTTCGAATAACACAAAACATGCCAAAATATTTTATTTTCACCGCGCAATTTTAAATATAAAAACAAACGGCGGGAACTTAGTTGCAAACCCATTAATTTGTCATCCTGTTAAATGTACAGTTTGTTCTTTATTGTTTATGTCATTTAGTAATTCATAAACATAAAGTAAAGATGCCACAACTATCATTCAGGAAACAACTAATTTCTTATATATTTAATTGAGAGATTAACGGCATCAAGTATGAAAATCTGTTCTAACCTAACCTAACCTTAGGTAAATATGGACGTTGTTGGCTAATGTGATTTTTTTTCTATTTTAAAATAAAAGCAAGCGACTTTTCTGTTTCTTTGGTATGTTATTGGTGTTTAATCATATTAGCCTCGATTTACTGTAGTTCTCACTCATTTCTGCACACAATTCAGAAATCGGACAAATATCTTTTTTTTTGAAAAACACCCAAATACGTCAAACGATTATTTATATACGCTTGTCATGATATAATGTCAAAAAAGAAAAAAATATAGTTGTCAAAAGTGAAGACGTCATCTAATTTATTTTCAAATAGAAAGCTATACTTCTCTTTACAATCTGAAATAGAGGACTTATATTCAGTAGACAATTAACATGATTTTAATAATAACGAATTGCAGTGAAGAAAAGTAAATAATGTATGCATGTAGTATTTTACAAAAGTTTTTCAAATTGTTTACCGTTTGCAATTTCACAACAGCCCACTCGTTGACATATTGCACTATTTGTATTTTAAATTGTTTTGGGAGTCAAATCATTCGCGTCTTGTCTAATGTGTTTCATCAAATCCTGCAAATATTGCCTGCCGACACAAACTCGGTTTTTTATTTGGTCCCTCAAGAGGTCTTGGTTGCCACTCAATTGTTTCAGGTCTACCATCTTCCATTAAGGGTGCTGCCCAGAAATCTTCTTAAGTCTACACTATAATCAAAATTTAATTCATGCCTGGGAAGGCTTAACTAAGTCAGAGGTCAAATGTTCGCAAAATATGTTAATATCTCTCATGTCATTAAACAAGTAAGATCATATTTATCTGTTGTTAATTATGCATTATTTTTTTTGTGGATTCTGATTGTCTATCGTATATACCCAGTGACAGTATCGAGGTACTGCAACTTTTAAAAAAATGTACAAAATTGTAATCGTCGATCAGGATAACGTTTTGTCAATTGATGAACGAGGTCAATTTTCATACGACTTCCGTCGAAAGTCACGGTTAGGTAGACCAGCTCTTACTCGGGCTACTCCATACTAGATTCTATGAGCTGTGCTGCTCTTCGAAAGAATGAGTCTTATTACTTTTCATACAGGCTGTGGGAGCCACGCTACTTTTCATTGTCGTCTTTGAGTTGTTCTGGTTTTCGAACAATCTCACGAGCTATGCTTCGATTCGTAGGGATTCATGAGCTGTGCTGCTTTTTGTACAGGGATAGCTCTTGATAGAATTCGGATTCGAAATTAGTGACCCTTAAAAACCGTACGTGATTTCAATTGATTGCATGATTTTGTTCAATTCGACCTTGAAATGACCGGATCACGGATTTGTTCAGCGACATAAATACCCCATATAGAATGTGATTTGCATCGATATCACGACTTTTATGACTACGGCGAGTCCCACATAACGCTGTGTAAACACTAACCCTAGCACAGAGTGTGCGTAAATGCTTTCTTCATCTTATAAAAAAAATCTCATTACCTGGTTAGGTTCCAGTCTAGCCTTCACTGAACTTATCAAAAAAGTAAAAGTCAGATTAAATATCAGCATTTAAGTCCTATCAAGTATATCACATTTTTTTATTTACAATTTGAAATATCTTGTTGTTCTTAATAAAAGGTATTTTTCTCACTTTATCCTTCAGATGACTTACAAATAACCCCTAGGTAACCTTGTAAGCTTAAGCGTATTCAGCGTATTCAGCGACCTCAAAAAAAATTTGTTTAACGGTTTTCTCACAATTTGACCTTGAGATGACATTGAACCTGACTTGATAGACCTTAGCTGACGCTGGATCTGTAATCAGCGTCCACAATTAGTCTTGTTTACCAGACTTAAATATGGTGATTGATGATATATCTTGTGCGGAATGGCATACGCTTCACTCCTTCAAACTCTCCTCGACTTAGGATATTACACCCTTGCCAGACCTTCTAGACGTTGTGGTCATAGGAACTTTTTATCAGAAACTCAAATGTATGTAATGGTTTACTATTTGAAAATAAATTTTAAAAAATATATATCTGGTTTATGAACTTTGTTCTGAATTTTATTGTAACACTTTTCATATAATTTGCCACATTTACATCTGATGCTATTCATGACATTCGATTATCTTCACTTTGCTATTTTGTATTGTATTGTATTTTCAGTATGTTTCCAGTGTGGTCGAAATTATAATGTTAAGATATTCCAGATAATATGTATGGAGCGTGAATATCAAAGCTTGTTTTCGAGAATCTTATAAATGTCCATTATTAATTATCATGGTAAACCGTAAAAAAAGCATTTCCTTCAATCTACTGTTAGCTATGAATAGCACAACGGACAGAATGAATGTAAAATAACAGGGTAACTTGCTATATAGATAAATTCATCTAATAAATACTGATGTACCTAAATAGAAATCAATTTTGACGACAACCAACTCGCTTTTTAATTATTTATATATATATATATAATAAATAAAATAATTTGGTCATGTGCTAGTTGGACTTACATCCATAGGGTTCCATATTTATTTGCTTAATTTCTTGTTTTCCTCCAAAATTCGCTTATTTTAGGTTGGCTTGTAATGATTTACAAAATTGTTGACTGTTTTCTTATTTATCCCTCAAATATACTATCGCGATTTTCGCTTTATTTTCTTTGCACTGTTTGGTTCTAAACTTTTGACTGTGTTGGTTCGGAGATAAAAGCTCTGGAGTTTAGCGATTTGCGTATATTTGGCTAATTATCTTTTAAACAAATCGTTTTAAAATTACATTTAATTTTCTAATTAGCTCCCCAAAATTAACATTACGATTATTATCTTGTGTTTCATATAAACCATATAAATCTTGAGGAGATACTAAATTCTAAAAATGTTCATAATTTTATGCTGCATATTTTCGTAGATAAAGGGAAATGGATCGACTTTTGTATACAGTTCCTTATTTTCAAATATAATTGTATTTGTCGTGAGGAGCCCTTTCACGAGACATATTGTCTAACGTATAAAAAAAATTGTAGCATATTTTTAAGCATTTTTTGGGAAACAACACCACAAGTCACGAAATTGCTGTTTATTTTCAAACGTTTCGATGTCTAGGTCACACCCCGTTGTCAGTGGTTAAGAAACTATGAAAAAAGGCACAATTCTAAAATGTAATATTAAAATGTTTGACAATATCTATTACTTGACTTCTGAAGTAACTAAGAAAATTTAATTTAATATCATACATAATATAATATATATATATATATATATATATATATATATATATATATATATATATATATATATATATATGTTATATCACACTTCCAAAATTTCTCTTTTTAAAAAAGACTTTATTTATACTTGCACAATTAATAAAACTTTTAATAGAAACTTGAATATAATGAAAATAATAATAAAACTTTATAACAATAAGAAAAGACAAAAATGAGTGTTGAACTAAACTAGACAAATCTGTAAGTAACAATGAATAATGAAACAAGGCAAATGTATAATTTATAAGCTAAGAATGCTGACGAAGCTGCCGCCGCGCTTGCAGTTCTCACGGATGTTCGTCTGCAGGTAACTGGAGACGACACGTGTTATGCTGACTCAGCTTGGGAACTGTTGCTAGGTTGTTTCATATAAGTCGGTTGAATAACTTATATAACAACTCCCATCCATATAAAAAAGTTGATGCTACAGCATCGACTTTTAAGGGAGGTTCTGCAATTCCATATCCTCGACAGGACTAAGGAGGCTATGGAGTTTTACCCTGGGCTTGATGGTTGATGGACCTGGTGATGGTGCTAGATCGGCAGAAGGGCTGAACGTTGGAGGCTTCTGGAATTTCTTCCTGATGATGCTGATGGAAAGGAGGGCAACCACAATTGCGGTTGTTGCTATTGTGATGATCGTAAACCAGGAGGTGTGTTTCTCCAAGAATGGTTGGTCTAGGAGCTTTTCCAATTCCCTGGAGTATTGGCTAAGCTTATGGTTAGCGATATTCAGGTCTCTGGCATCCAATTCCTGTAGTCTCATGGGTTTCAACTTTGGAAGTTGCCTGATAGTTGGCAGGTTGTCGCAACAGTTGTAGGGGATGTTGACTGGGTGACTCTTAAGTGTGATGTTGTCAACGTTGTTGGTGGTCTTTCTGGCATGGACCCTGGTGTTACCGATGAAGGCATTGCCACTGGGTTGGATGGTCAATAGAGAATTTGTCGATATGGATTGGGTAACATCTTCTCCCTTGCACTTGATGTTGATGGGCAACTGTCCGGAAATCGAGATTAACCAAAGGTTCATATCAATCTCTTGAATATTATACTCTTCGGCATATAATATTAAAGGCTTGCAAGTTGAAGGAAGGGCTGCTGGCTGTCTAAGAAGCTGTGCTTCGCAGAGGGCTTCTCTGTCTATGGTGTGTGGAATAACTTTGGAACAGATCTTATGTTCTTTAGATAATGGCTTACAGTCACTCAGGTCTTCGAAAGATGCGTACAATAGCGAATCGTCATCTCTCGCGATATATTTTAATTTTGTTGGAAGAATATGGTGAAATCCTGTTCGATAATCCAAAACTGGGATAGGATACAAGCGGTACAGTGTATACGTTTCGGGATTGACTAAGGGAATTTTTAGTACAAAAACAATTTTAGTATTGATCTGAAAAGCTTCCAATTCTATTAGATCGATGTATCTAGCAACATTTGAACTATAGGTTGGAGGTGGTAAGTTATTTTCATGAAGTGACTGTGATATTTTCTGAAGAGAGTCGACCAAATCTACTGGGTTTATAATTGAGCTATGTAAAATTTTTAGACGGGCGAAAGAGACTGCAGTTAATACATCGTTGAGGGTATCTTCAATATATACGTAACTTTCCATTAAGCTTTCACACAAATCCAAGACATTGGCTTGAAGTTCATAAAAAGCAAGATCGTCTGTAATGAACTCAATTGACTTCCTAATGGTTTCGATATTTTCCGAAAATATTTTCTCTTCGGACTGAAATTTTTGTAGTGTGGTGTTAAGATTCTTAATGACCGAAGTTGTTACTGATAATTGTCGTTTCATTAAGTTCTCGATTTGATGTTGGTCTTTAGTAATTTTGTTTATAGAGTCACTAAAGTATTCTCCGTCTGTGGCATCTAAGTTACCGGAAATAGATTTCCAAATTGATCCCAGTCCGTTAATGAGTCGTGGTTCTTTCTGATGGTACTGTAAGTCTCAGTGTCAGCGAAAATTTCTGTATATTTGATGTTAACAGATTTTGATATTTGTTATAAGAGGCTTAGGTGAGTCTGTACTTTTGATTTGAAGATTTTAACGTTAGTTTTGTTGAGGTTAATAGTATCTAAAAGTCTGTTCAGTATATTGTCGTTGTTTAAAGTAGCGTCTCGAAATGGGCTTAGATCTTTGTAAACAAGGAGTGTCCATTTGACATTAGAAATTTTAAGGGTTCCTTCTTCATGAAAGAAAGCTCCTATAGTATTGTTAACAGGCGTAATGGAGTACTGTTGAAGGTTCACGACTGAAAACAGTCCACAGAATCTGAAAAAAGGGATTTATTCAAAATAGGGTTTTAGTCTGTCAAAGTTAACTTTAGTTATTTGGTTTGTTTGTAAATTTATGACGGTGGCAGAGTTTTTTCGTATTGCGGTAATTTCAAAGGGGCCGTTGAATTTGTTTTCGGCTTTATTTTTAATTTGGGACTCTTTTACGTAGACTTTGTCGCCTACTTTGTAATCGGGTTGTTTAGTAGAAACGTGTTGGTCAAATCGCACTTTAGATTTTTCTTTCTGTCTTTCGGTTTTAGCACGGGCGAGTCTGTAGTAATAGTCCATTCTGTTATTTAGGTCTCTTACGTATTTCGAAATCAATTTTTCCTGGTTGTAAAGGGTTTCTGGAGGCCTACTTGAAGTGTGCCCAAATATAAGTTCGTAGGGCTTGAAACCGGTGGTTTTATTTTTCGTGTTATTATAACAGATGATGGCATAAGAGAGGACATTAAATGGATGTTCGTCTGGATGTTCCGCTGTATTTGCCCTTATCATTTCTGCTAAGGTCGCGTGAAATCTTTCAATAGAACCGTTTGACTCGGGATGTTGAACGCTGGAGAATGTCAGTTTTATGTCGTATAGTTGGCATAAATCCCGCATTAAAGTGTTGTCAAATTCACGTCCATAGTCACAATGGATGCGAAGTGGAGTGTCGTAATGTTGAAAGAAAATCAGAAGGGTGTTTACGACAGTTGACGCTGTTTTGTCGTTTATGGGGTAGGCTTGTGTAAATTTCGTTAGTTTGTCCCTAAGAGTGAGTGCATGATTTCTAGATGGATATTCAAAGATGTCAATGTTAATACGTTCGAAAGGAGTCTTGGGTGTTTCCGTAATAACAAAAGGTGCACTTAAGTTTTTCCTACAGAACTTTACCTTTTGGCAAGTTTCACAGGATTTGATAAATTGTTCTACAGTTTTAATTAAGCCGGTCCAATTGTATTTTTCCCTAATACGTCTGATGGTTTCGTTAATGCCACGATGGAGGTTGTTTTTACCAGAGTGGTATTGTTGTATTATTATAGGAATTTCATCTTCGGTAGGAGTTGTAACAATGTTTTGGCAGATTTCCAGTTTGATTTCTTTGTCGGAGAGAATGAAAGATAAAATTTCGAGAATGGGAAGTTCTATGTTATTTTCTATGCAGTATGTTTCGGAGTCGTTGAATTGGTCTTGGTTGGTATAACTAATTTTGAAAAGATGTGAGACGACAGTTTTAGGGTCATAGGGCAAAGGTACAACTAAGTATTTTCTATGCCTGACAGATTTACTGGCCATGATGTTAAGAGTGTCATTACTGAAATTAGGTTCTTCTTCGAAAAAGTCATCAATAATTTTGTCGTGTAAGTCGTTAGTTTTGTTTTGCCAAAAGAATGTAACTATGCGTTTGTGGGACTTGTCTAGAAGTTGAGAATTGGATATTTCAATTTTAGAGTAATCGATTATTGACTCAGTTTTGTAGAGTTGAACAAATCGATTAAACTCAGCGATAATTCTTTCGTCATGTTCGTCGTCATTGTCAGAGTTTTCAGGTTGTTCGGGGTCAGTTTCGTTGATAGCGAAAATTTTGATTTTGGAAAGGAAATCAGCACATTGCTTGAAATGGTTGATTTTGATGCGAGAAAGAGCATCTGCGTTTTGGTTTACCTTGCCGGGCTTGTACTCAATCTTATAATTATATTCCTCTAGCTTAAGGCGTCATCTGGCTAGACGACTGCCAGGATCTTTGATGGAAAAGAGCCAAGTAAGCGGACGGTGGTCACACAGGAGTGTAAACCTTCTCCCAAAAAGATACGGTCTGTAGTGCTTAACAGCCCAAACTATGGTGAGTGAGCAGGAAGGGTTCTTCAAAGTTTGGATATATCAGGATTGGGTCAGATACAAGGGCTTGCTTCAGTTCATTGAAGGAAGAGTTGCAATCTGCGTCAAAGATGAATTTGACGTCTTTTTGGAGTAGTTTAGTCAGAGGTTTAGAGATCTTCGCAAAATTTGGTATGAAGCGTCTGTAATACCTCAGCGAGACCAAGAAAAGATTTGATGTCTTTCGGAGTTTGGGGTTGAGGAAAGTTCTGAATACATGCAACCTTTGAAGGGTTTGGTTTTACACCTTCTTGTGTGATAAGATTGCCAAGATAAGCCACTTCTTTACGAAGAAATTCGCACTTATCAGGTTGAATTTTTAGGTTAGACTTCCGAAGTCGTTTAAAAACTTCTGTTAACCGGGAAATATGTTCATGGATGGTCGGAGAGTAGACGATGATATCATCCATGTAAATGAGACAACGTTCATTCTGTATACCGAGAAGAATATTGTCCATGACCTCTGAAAAGTAGAAGGTTCATTTTTTAAACCAAATGGCATACGAACGAATTCGTAATGACCATTTTCGACAGAAAAGCCAGTCTTAGGAATATCTTCCTCTTGGATTTCCAACTGGTGGAACCCGGAAGCGAGATCAAGTGTCGAAAAATATTGACACTTTCCAAGTTGGTCGAGAAGATCAGAGATATTTGGCAGAGGATATTTATCATCTACAGTCAATTCATTTAATTTCCTGTAATCGATAACTACTCGCCACTTTTGTTTACCAGAAGCATCGAGCTTCTTGAGGACGACCCATACAGGGGAAGACCAAGGAGATGAGGAGTGCCTAATGATACCTTGTTCGGGCATTTTTCCAATTTGGGTTTTCACTTCCTCTTTATGAACTTGAGGATATCTGTATGATTTAGTGAAAACGGGCTTTGCGTTATTCGTATCAATCGAATGTTTAACCTCGTTAGTGAAAGTCAAGACGTCACCTTCAAGATAGAAAATGTCTTGAAATTCCAAACAAAGATCAGTGATTTGTTCGCGTTCTTCGTCATTTAGATGCTCAGTTCTAATTTGTTGTCTAATAGTCGAGTTTCTGTCTATGTATTGGGATTCATGATAATCGTCTGCATTGAAATTCAGAAGAGGGTGAGTTTTGTCAAGTGGTTCCAGTTTTAAATCAGAAAAAGTTACTGTTTTGGGCATCGCGTTAGCGTTGATGATGGAAGTTAGAAATTCACCATTTGCGTTAATGTGTACGAGTGCGTTTGGAAGTCGTACTCTGTCAATTTCTTGAGTTGGTAAGATGGCGTCGATGTTGGAAAGATCGCATTTAAGTTTAAAGATCTTTTCTGTGCGTGCCTCAATAGTTATTTTGTTTTGTGTGGGTGTTTGTGAAGTAATATTTGGCTTAACATTGGGTGTGTCGGGTACATCAGTCAAGGGTTGATCGTTATCGGGAACTTTGTGTAAAGGGATGGTTTTAAAATTTGTTATCAGCTGTATAGATTTTAAGTCAACTATGCATTCAGAGTGTTCGAGAAAATCTAAACCTAGTATGCCGTCAAACTCAATGTCCAAATCGTATATGAAAACTTTATGTGGGTTACGTGGAGCGAATGGAATTAGGGTAGATTGTGAAATAGGGATTTTTTCATTGGTAATACCTTGACTCTTTACCCTTCCAGGAGATCTTTGGGTGAAATTCTTTACGGTATTTTCTTTGAAGATAGAGATACCGGCTCCGGTATCAATAAGTAGTTTGAATTTAGAAGAAGCGTCAAGAATGTAATAAAGGTTTTTAGAATTAACGGTAAGAAGGGGGCTTAGAGAAATAGTTGCTCCGGGAAGTTCAAGTCGGGGTTCAAATCGTCCAGATTTTTTTTGAATTTGGGTTTCGACTTCGCACAAAGTTGCTGTCGAATCGGGAGGTTGGTCTAGGCTCGGAAGCGCTAGAAAATCCTGATATTGATGACTATTAAAAGGCTCGATAGGGGTATCTTCAAAAGTTTGTTCGACGATAGGATAATTTTGAAGATCATCCTCATAATCGTAAGTGTTGGTATCCTCGGTATAGTAATTGTAGTCTGGATAGTGGGAATAACCATCATTTAGATGTTGGTTGAAGTGGTGCGTCCTTTCAGGACGGTTGTTGGGATTGTTCTGTATGACCGAAGGTCGAGAATAATTCGGGTTCATTTGAGACCTAAAAGGGGGTCTCTGGAAGTTTGATGGGCGAAATTGTTGTCCTTGTTGAACGGGGGGGTTGTTTGTAGGGAAATTTGGCCTTGTTTGTTGATTAGGCCCAACAGGATTTGGTCTATAGTTTGGATTAAACGTTTGAGAACTATTTTGTGTTTTCAAACGGCAATTTGCGGCTATGTGGCCTAATCGACCACAATGAAGACACTTAGGAGGTTGTGTCGGCTTTCGTGTTTGAAAGTTGGGTTTGAGAGGAGCGGATTTGTTCGTTTTTTGGTCCTCGAAATAAGAAAGTTGAAGCTCTCTCCTAATCCGGGAGTGTGCTTCTAGAAGATCTTTTGGATTACTTGCACGTATAACCTGACCTAAACGGGGTTCTAATCCCGTAAGAAGGGTGTTCATAACCATTGTATCCACTAGAGTGGTCTGGGCGTCTTTTTGTTCTGGACTAAGTCCAGCCGTTTTGTGGATGCAGGAGTGCATTTTCGCACTCAGTACCTGGAGTCTATTGTAAAACGTCAGTGGAGATTCGTTCGATAGTTGCTTTAGACGTTGTAGGTCATGAATTAATGACGAGAGATCACGAGAATCTCCAAAGTGTAGGGTCAACAGTTGTTTGATTTCAAGGAATGATCCGGGGTTCCTTGAATTTACTAACTGCGCCGCTTTCCCTTTGAGTTTATTCTTGATGTGGATCACTAACAAATACTTTTGATCCGCGGTCGACATGTTATATGCGCAATTACACGCATCTATAAAGGTTCCCAAGGAAATTTGGTCGCCTTCAAATTCGGGTATAACGGAAAATATTTCCGTTAACCGGTATTTTTCTGTTTCAGGGGTACCTGAATTTGGTGAAGCTTGTGCCATGTTTATCGATATAAATGAATTGGAATATAAAGTTTATAGAATAAAATGTTAAAAGGTGTGTAATGAACTGTAGAATACGTTAGTGGGAATTAACGATTGTTTGAACTATAGAACAGTATGGTATAAAATGTAAAGCAATTAAAATCAATAGTTCAAATAAATCAGTTAATCAAATGGATAAATAAAATATGTAAATCAAATATATCAATGTCAATAAAAGAAATCAACAAATATATCAAATAATAAATAAATCAATATTTCATTCAAATCAAATATATCAAAAAATAAAAATCGAATAATAAAATAGATCAGTTCCGATCAAATAAAATCAAATTATTTAAAATCAATGTATTAATAAATCAAATCAAATAAATTATATCAAATATTAAAAATCAATGCTCAATAAAATCAAAAATCAAATAGTATTTACTTAAAACGAATGACGATTCACCATTACTTACATCAACAGGAACATTGAAAGCGCCGTGTTCTACGTTTGATTGCAGTGAGGACTTCTTCCAGGTTCGTTGTTCCGTTGAGGGATAGGAATCCGCCGCTACCAGTTAGAGTACTCGTGTTCTAGTAACGTTAGACGGATCCTACTGACTGCGCCAATTTGTTATATCACACTTCCAAAATTTCTCTTTTTAAAAAAGACTTTATTTATTCTTGCACAATTAATAAAACTTTTAATAGAAACTTGAATATAATGAAAATAATAATAAAACTTTATAACAATAAGAAAAGACAAAAATGAGTGTTGAACTAAACTAGACAAATCTGTAAGTAACAATGAATAATGAAAGAAGGCAAATGTATAATTTATAAGCTAAGAATGCTGACGAAGCTGCCGCCGCGCTTGCAGTTCTCACGGATGTTCGTCTGCAGGTAACTGGAGACGACACGTGTTATGCTGACTCAGCTTGGGAACTGTTGCTAGGTTGTTTCATATAAGTCGGTTGAATAACTTATATAACATATATATATATATATATATATATATATATATATATATATATATATATATATATATTTCCTTTCAAATTGGAAGAATTTGAAACGGGTGATCTTCAGAATTTTATGTGCCGCTCCTAAGTGCGACTTTCTTATAAGATGAATGAAGAATGCAATCAAAGAAGTTTGTTAATTAAGTGATCATATTAAAATCATAAGGGAAAACCTAGAAAAACCTTCTGAACTATCCCGATATTGGTTTGTTCTCAAGGACATGAACATTAGCAGTTTTTTCCTTCAAGCAGACTCTCTTAGTTTTCCTTTAGTGTTGTGTTCTTTTTTGTGTAATATAACAATTTAAAAAATGTACTTTCTAGGTAATGATTGGCCGAAAGTACATTTTTTAAATTGTTAAAATATCGTCAATAATGTTCAAGTTCATTTAAATCTGTATATATGTAATCAGTAATAATATTTTTTTTAGGGAAACTGCGGTTCTGATCTACGTATCCTCAGCAATTAGTGTTGTTGGTTTAATTTGTGCATTAGAGGGACGCTCTTTGATATGGTCTTATTGCGCTTGTGGATTCTTAGGGTAAGCTACTCAAATGAAACTTATTTGTAATTAATTTTTTTGTTTGTAGTTTTTTCTCTACTGCCTACATGTTGGTAGGATTTGAACTTGGAATTGAATTAACATTCCCATTAGAAGAAAGCACGGCATCTGGAATTCTTTTTTCAACAACACAAATTCTTGGAGCTGGATTTACAATATTTTTGGGACATTTTAATCTAAAGTTTGGATGCTTTTGGTCATTGATAAGCCAAGCAATAATATTGTTGTTAGGAGCAATCGTAACAGCATTTGTACCAAATGAGTTGAAGAGACAGGAAGCATACAAAAATGAAACTGGCAATACGGGAATGCGTAAAGAATCCCACCATGCGTCGAGACTTGTATTTATTCAATAAATTAAACGGTTAGCAATTAGTGCATTATTCGTACTGGTAATAAGTTGAAGAGACAATATTATGCTAAGATGTAGAACCTGCGAAGCTTAACGTTGCATAAGTAAACGCAATGTGCTATACCTAACTGCAACAATTCAACAAGTAAATCTAATGTAACAATGACAATACCGTTGCATAAGTAAAGGCTTAACCAGTGGCGTATGTCATATTTTCTCTTGGGGGGAAGCCAAACAGTAGTGTGACCTCTGCCCCGTAAAAACACTAATAGGTTTAGCTTAAACAGTAAAAAAAGTTTGTTCATTTATCGAACCACATAATAAATTATAGAGTCTACGTCTACCCTAGTGTTTTGCCACAGTTTATTAAAATCACAATGTCAAATTTTTTAACTTTCTGGGTGAATCCATTTTAATACTAGACTACATACTTTTGTCATACTTATAAATTTAGGTAAGCTTAGTCCGGAAAAAATAATTTCTTTAAAAAAAGATATTTATTAAATGTACTTAAATGTAAGTTCAAAAACAAGTACTATTACTTATATATATATATATATATATATATATATATATATATATATATATATATTTATGTGGAAAGGGAACAATTGTTTTATCCTTCCAAAAGGTTCTCGGTCCTCGGTTTATATATTTTTGATTGAGAAATCTTGGGTTTTTGGGACCATTGAAATAATTTTAATTTAGTTTTTCGTGGTGATTATTTTATTTTACGTAATAATTTTAAAAATCGAAACATGTTATATTGGCATATTCCGAATTTTGAATAAAAGCTAAGCTGTTGCAAGTATCTAATATTTGGTGCATGCGGTGGAAGCAATTGACTAATTGTGTTTTGCCGATCAGGGTAGCAGTTTTTTCCCTATATCTACCGTTTCTGTCAATGTACGGAGATAAAATGTATGCCAGATTTTAAGTCAGACTATAAGCTTTGCAACAAAAAAGATTCAGAAAAAGCAGTTGAGTAGTTATTACGTGATGAGGTAACAAACAAACAAACAGACAACTACAATTATATAATAGTATAGAGTATAGAATATATAAGACATGTTAAGAAACTGACATAACTTATTTAAGTTTATTTAGTAATTAAGTTACATCTGAATATTCGAATACCAAAAGAAATGTAGATGGGTGAGTCAAAAATAATAAAACTAGTTTATTTTTCATTATACCCCAGTCAATAGAGATTTTTACTTGACATAAAATTTAGTTTTCGTTATAGTGCCGTAAAATGTATTAATACTGCTTGTGATTGGCTTAAACAAGCAACTCTTACTTTTCCTGAAATTTTGTCACAGTGACGCATCCAGTCTATGGAAAAAAGTTTTTTAATTAATAGCAGTTAACAGATAACCATTAACTTAATAAGTCAATGGAAAATGGACCAGTAATACAGGTAAATAATAAATACGGAAGAATTAAACATATAATAATACTATTTATCATAATTTTCATCGTGTCCTCAGCCTCAAGAAAATTCTGGATCCTAGATGCCTTGACAGTCTTGCTGGATCCAAGTGGCGGCTAAGGCTCCAAGTTTGTCAAATTGAAGTGCATTATATGAACTTTCAAGATACCTTTAGCATATCCAGATTATACTAGCCTAGTTAATACTGTTCGCGTTGCAAAATATCTCGTTAAATTATGGAGTAAACCAAACCAGTTTTCGTTTACTCCATGGTGATGACAGCTTTCCTGTTGAAACGTGCGTTGAGTGCATATATAAAGAGTTGGTTTTGGGGTACAAACTTTGTGTTTAAACGCAAATTATGTAAAACTGAAATTCAATAATAATAATAATTTTATGTTGTTGCTTCGCTCAGTTGATTTGTTTTCTCCTGTAGTTGCAGTTTTTAATTGTCACATGGACGTACAACACCGCGCAAATCGCGTTTACGGAGGACACAACCTTATTATTTTGTAGCAAGGAGGTTTATCTGGTCACCAGATAGCGAGTAGAATGAACATTACTAGAAGCACTGCACTTCTTAAAAGAACACAACAGAAAAGAACTGTAACGAAACGCTCGAACGCAGTGCACATACCTGATTCATATATCAGGTAAAATGACAGGCGCATATAACCCTAATAATGACATTAATGCAATCCTTATAATTTTATGGATTATTAGGTGACAAGTTGTTATAATGGACGACATGGGACTAGAGGGGGTCAAGGAGAGTTGCGAAATCAAGATGTCACTAGATTGTGATGGCCACCGATGTCAACTGCTATAAATCTCATCGAACATGTGTGGGACTCCTTGAAGAGGACCATATTTAACGGAATGGGAAAATTTTTGTCAAGGGATGATTAATAATTTATGAAAGGTATCAACAGACGTGTGGATGCTGTTATAAGAAGGAGAGGTTCCAAATATTAATTTGCTTTGTTTATCTAAGTTTCCTTGGACTTCCATCGTCTTAAAGTGGTTGATCTCACAACGTTTCAATACTTTTGGAGCTGCTATCGTCATCAGGTGAATGATTCAGACTAACATTGCTGGGTTTAGTTATCTTTGAGAAAATTTTATTTAAAATGATTTATTAATTTTTGCAGAATTATTTTAATTTAATTGTTAGTACATTTATTATCACTGCAATAAAATTGATTTAAAACATTTTTATTAGTTTTTTGTTCAGATTGAACACTAAACACTGACATTTAAAATTCTTTAAAACATTAGCGATATATCTTATATCTCAAGAATGCAAAACTTTTGAAAGACAGTATTTAATACACGTGTGTGAATCCTGAAATAATGGATTTCTCAATTGGCTATTCCACACTATATAATCGGAAATACCGAACTATATCATTGTACGAGTAGGTACTAAGAAAATATATCATACAAAAGAGAAACGAAAACAAGAGCGGTTGTCTCGTACATATTTTGTCCTCGCACATTAATTTTAACTGCTTCCGGCCAAATAAGTGGGTTAAATACACTTCATTATAGCAAATCATCATAATAGATGGCGCAGGGTAAAATTAGTGTAGAGTGTCTCTTAGCGACATATGTAAACAGAACGTTACTCTCTAGATGGCGGCACAAAGGTGTTCGCCGTTCATTTATTTTTGAACAAGTCATTCACATCCTACTCAGGCAACCTTCTCTCTCTCCTTCATTCTACATTATACTATTATGTGAGAGTTTATTATGTTTTACCAGATGTTTAATGTTTGTAAACAAAGAACTGTCATTTTAATTTCAAATTTGGTGATATAAAAAAGTGCCTAATATATATTCTAAGCAAATAAGCCTTATAAGCAAGAGGTATGTTTACTTCATTTAACTCGTCCAATTTTTAAGAATTAAAATTCTTTCAAAAGTTGTTCAAGCAAAGAATTTCAACATAGGTGAGTAAATATTTATAATAAAATATGTTTACAGATTAAATAGTCTGTAATAAATATCGATGTGTAGATATAAATTCTTAAAATTCATCAACGTTAACATTTTTATTAGTAGGTAGGCACAGTTAAATAAAGAGAAAGTTATTCTTGAAATAACAATTCCAATATTTCATAACTTATATAGATAGTTACATAAACACGTTTTATTTTACTAAAAATTTGAAATTTTACCTAGTTGTAAATATTTTTTGCAATGCAAATTCTAATTCATTCATAGCCAGTACAGTTATTAGCAAATTAAAAAAAAGGTTTGCATTGAAGTGTCGCGTTTCGGTTCTAATTTCGCGGTTGCGATCTTGGGATGAGAGCGCAATACATCTACCCTTCTCTTTGTATGATCTGTGATCTACCCTGAAACTATTTTTTTTATTACGTTCAAACATAGTTTAACCCAAGCGAGAAATAAGAAAAATCATTGCGTTGAAATATGTTTTTCTTTTATTTTAGTGTGTTCTGAACTAACCAGAAATATTTTTATAATTCTGAGAAATATTAGGTAGTACTTTTTTTATTCATATTTACCAACGAAATGTCAAAATTTGTCCAAAAATCTAAAAAATATTCTATGGTAAAATACCACTTTGAACCGATAAATTGTTAATGAAGACCCAATTGTTCTTTGGTGCTAATTTTTGCTGTAGTACAAGTCATTTATGAAAATATGTGACAAAGTTAATAGTAGAACAAAACCAACATCAACATTTCTAGTGGTAAAACATAACTATTTGACATAAAATACATTTTTTCTCGATGCGTTTTGGTTTTGTAACATAAAACTTCAAAAAATCGTTAACAATTTACTTTTTCACAAAATCCATCTGTGAAACTGTGTGTGCTACTATGGTCAATATTGTGGTGATATGAAAAACCTATAAAATGTGCTACTATACCCTCAACTTTGTTAATTGGTTCCTTAGATAATTGAACCTTTTCTCGAAATTAAACAAAAAAAATTGATGGCTAATATATTTTTTTTATTTTATAATTAAAACATTATTATTAACTGAAAGGGTTAGACCTTCACATACCCAATTTATCTTCTAAAAATAAATAACGTAGCGCCCGCTTCTTTTGAGAAATTTCAGTTCAACCTATGGGAGACGTAAATATTACCTTATTACTATATAATTTTCCGCATTACCCCACCGGATGACCCTATCGTTATGAATAAACCAGCATTAGAAATACATACATACATATAGTAATATTTCAATGCACAAATACACAATAATAGGTTCCTTTAATTTAATCTGTATGGTTTATTGCATTTAGTTCTTAAAGTAATGGTATATTTTATTATCGTTTAAAAATAACGCGCTAATACAAATTGTAATAATAGAAAAATATTTGATGTTAAACTTCAATTAGTTAACAATGTAATTTTCACATTGTTCAATTCAGATTCCTGGGAAGAAATTTTCTATTACCAACTCTTAATTTTATCTTTTAAATTACTCGATGACCAAGAATTTAAACATAATAATGCTTGCATCACATCGTCTTTCAATGATGTACATGTTTCTGTCAATTTTTCCTTAGGCAGTTTAACATAAATTTTATGTCTAAAGAATACTTTTTTTGCATCTAATTTTGTTACCAAATACTTGTATTTGACCAGTTTTATTATATACATTTCCACAGGTGTATACAATAATTGTTTGCATCTTTAATACAATATATACAAGATAAAACAAAAAATTTCTGGAGATGCACAAATCCAGACAGAATTTTCAAAATATCCCTATTTAGAGGTAATAAAAGTTTGTCCCTTAGTATTAAATTTATAAAGGGATTAGTTGGATATCAGAAAAGTTTATTGTAAGTAAGAGAATCTTCCAGGTAGAAAATTTGGAGCCAAACAAACAAACCCTTTTAATAGCAAATACTTTTATTACTCAACCCAGAATAAGGTAACCCATCCATCTTTTAAATAAAATCCTTCAAACTTAAAATATAAAAATCTATAAATATTTATGATAAGAGATATGTTACTATCAGAAGCGTTACCAAGATAAAGTAAAAAATGTGAAAAATCATACTTGGTTATTGAGCATTTTTTTAAATTTACAGTAAAATATTTCTCAGATTTTATATATTGTAAAATATACTGTTTTCTATGTAGAACTTTTCTAATTATTCGAATAAAAACTGTATGTGGTCTCGGAATCGCCCATAATATTTTCGAAAACGTCTCGTCTCTTTCTCGTCTCGGTCGGGACGAGACGAAAGAGAAACATCTCGCTTTCTTGTGAAGCCCTACGTTTCGACTCCCTAATGTAGAATTTCGACTGTATCTACATACGTCGTAGGATTCCCTCTTCACTATTTTTTTTTAAACATATATTCGCACTCGATCTTTTCATAGATTATTCTAGAGAATTCTATACGAACTTTTAAAATGTAGTTGGTGTACCCTATCAGACTGACTAAATCTTATTAATTGTTTAAATTACAATTTTACAAAAACTACTGATTCGACAAATATCATTTTGAGCTTAATAAATTGTAACACTGGAATCAATCACTTGCAGATTTTATTACAGCAAAATTTTGAATTTAAAAAAGGCTATTTTGAACGTTTCCCGATTGCTTAAAAGTATTGCATTGACTTGTTACGTATAATGTTGGTTCAGCAATACGTTTTCGTTACTCCGAATTTTAATTTTGTATTATGATTTATGAATAGCTATATATGTTAAATAAATGTGTCTTCTGTTTTTGTTTATTAAAACATTTTCTCGGGTCCTTCCTTTCACATTTATTCTTATGTAGGGATCTTTATATAACGCTTTGATTAGCTTTTAATAGGTGTTTCCATCATCGTTTTCCAAAATAGAATTTTGTTAAGGTTCTCAAATGCATTTTCCAAAATCCATGAAGATGGTTTCCTGTAATTCTTCATTAATTTTCATTTCTTTTTGTTTTTTACTGTATTATTTTTAGACCAGTCTCTGCCTTTGTGAACATTTGCGTTCATGCAACATATGTTGGAAATATTTAAGAGACATAGATGTGAATAATAGTCCTTCGTGTTTTCAGAAATTTGCGTTTATGATATGTAAACCGTTTTTTTCGCTCCAAGTGCCTTCCTTAGTTCATTTTAATCAATATTATTAAACCTTTCAAATCCTCTTTTTTTTAATCTTCCTTAAACCCCGTTTGTTGATGGTAAACCCAATTTTCTCATTTTATTTTATATTTTTGACCAACTTCCAAAAAAGGAGGAGGTTATCAATTCGTATGCAACTTTTTTTATATACGTCGGGCGATAATTAAAAAACGGCTTGGGCAAATTTGATGATTTAAACTGCATTATATTAAGAAGCATTGCAGAAAGGTCCCACATAATTGTCTATAACATGAGATTTACGGTTTTCTAGACAATCAGAAAAAAAAGTTAATAAGGGACTAGGTTTCAGCGATTTTCAATGAATCTTCACTGTTTTTTCTAAAAGTGCTCACGCGATTTGAATATTATAAATCGTATTATATAAAGATATGTTCCAGCTTGATTCCGTACATTTTTCTATAACGCAAGACATATTATTTTTCTAAATATCGGAAAAATATATGCCAAAAAACTGTAAACATCATGGTAAATGTCAAATTTTTATCATAAATATCTAAGTAGTTTCTAAATGATTGAAGAGGTAAAGGATTATTTTGATGTTCATCTGGGATTTCCTCTTCTCGCAATGGTTTCTGAAAAAATACAGATAAGTTAAATACTTGAATATCAAGGTGTAGTATCTAAGGGCAGTTTGTGGAAACTGCCCGGAACACTAGTTGCCCCCTTCTAGAAAAAACTCTCCAGCAGGTTTAACTGTGAGAAAGTAGGTCTACAGATTTGTCAACTAGTATTCCAGTATAATATGTTGTGTATTTTGTGTTGTACTTATCTGTTTTTCTTGTGACGTTTCGATTCCTTATCAGGAATCGTTGTCGAACAATGTTTGTTTGAATGTTTTGCACTATATTCGCTTGACTTTTTTTGGAAATGTCAATTGACTGATTAATTGACTTTGAAGTTTCCTTTTTGATGTTCATTCGTCAGAAGTTGTTACCATGCAACCGGTATCTCTACAGAGGGTGTCCCGATTTCTCCATTATTCAACAACATGCAGACATTTTCTTTGATTTTTCTTTTTTTGGTATGTTCTTCTTTAAGTAATATTTTTGTCTTATTCCAGTCCATTTTGTGTGTACCATTATCCCGGAGTACATGATTTGCCAATCTCGATCTGTCTATATGTCTTCTTGAAACGTTGTATTGGTGCTCTTTTGTTTGGAGAGGTCTTGATGTCTCACGGCTATATGTTTTTCCGCAGGCACAAGGTACACTGTACACACAATTTTTGGAACTTTGAGTACCGTTTTCCGGTTTTGTTTTTGTCAAATTTGATCTTAAAGTATTATTTGTTTTAAAAATCGTTTTTACTTGGTATTTAATAATTGTAGAGTTAATATCAGTTTGTGTGTTATTATTTAAATTGGAAGTATTGTGTGTTGTTTGGATCAGAAACCATTGCGAGGAGAGAAAATCCCAGATGAACATAAATATCTAGTTTAAATGTCATGATATGCCATTATCGTACAGGGTCTTTTTAATGGTTTGTTAGATATGTCGGCGAACTCTTATATATGGTGTAGGTGTGTGCGTGCACGCATGTGATATGAGGAGGTACATAAGCCGTTGTATACATCTGATGGTTGAAATATAAGTTGGAATTGAATTAATTATACAGGGTGCTCCTAAAAATATTGTATTGTGTGGCACATAAGTAGTTGCATATACAAGGTGGTTGAAATAAGAGTGGAGCAAAACTAGAGTTATACAGAGCGGATATTTGCGTTATAGGACGGAAAATAATTACAGTTATAAAAAGGCTTTAAAAATTGTCAGGAGTAGTTGAATATACAGGATGGTTGAAATTTAAGTTGGAGTAGAATTACAGGGCGGTTTAAAAAAAGTTATATAGTTTGGAACATAAGTAGTTGCTTATACAAGGTGTTTGAAGTAAGGGTAAGATTATTGTTATTCTGGGTGTATCAAAAATTTGTTATATAAGCATAAGCAGTTAGGATATTTGAATTATAGAACGTAGGTTTAAAAATTTTTTAGAAGCAGTTGCATATACCGGGTGGTTGAAATAAATGGTAGAGTAAAATTATAGTCATGAACTGTGGCTCAAAAAGGTGAATTTTGTTATATAGGGTAGACCGTGAGCAGTTGCATAATGGAATACTAGACATATGGGGCGAAATAAAATCATTGGTATACAGGAAAAATTTAAACAATAGAAAAATAGAAAGAGTCGATAGTGTGAAGAGGATTTATACTTATACAGGGTGGTTTTAACGACTTCAAGACCGTTGTGATATTGTATTGACTTGAATTATAGTTGTACAGGATGATTCAGAAATATATATATATATATATATATATATATATATATATATATTAAAACAAATAAAAAAGTTAAACATTTGGAAAATATAAACAAAGAATACAAATTAGAGAGGGAGAAAGAGAAAGGACGAAAAAGAGAGAGATCTTGATAGTCTCAATTTAGTTCTGGCCCACACTGTATAAATGAGTTTATCATCACAAAAACCGCAGTCCAATAAAAACACCGACGTGTCCGAGCGTTTTTCCAAAAAAACAACACCTGAACTTTAAATGAATTTGTTCCAACCCACGCGTCCTCACTGTATGCATCGTTAATTTTTTATATTGTTCATTGACTATTGTGGTTCAACAGAATTGGTTTGTTGAACTGTTCTTCATTTTTTGTTTCGTGCGCTTTCAATCTCTTCAGTTTTCTATTTTCATTACATGTTTCAGATTGATTTGGTGGATTGCGTTGTGTTTGACCAGCACGTTTTGTAATTTATCTTATAATAATTCTATTGCATAACATTTTCCTCCTTCCGGGTCATATATTGCAGTGATTGTTGTGGTTCCTATATCAAAGTTCTATTTTGCCATTTATGTAGACGTATTCATTTTTTTCTGGATAAAGGATTTCACACTTTACTTGCTCTTGTACTTTTATCCACTCTTCTATATATCATCATATATGGTTTCTGATATCAATGTGAAATCAATTCCAATATTATTTAGGTCCTTCGTTAGTTCTTCTCTTTTTTTTTTGAGAATTTCTCGTTTATCCGATTTTTTTGCTGGTACCTTGATTTTATTATCTTTAATATTTTCTAAGCTAGCTAAATGGTTCAGTTCAGTTTCAAACGATTGATATTTTTCGAGACTACTTGTAGTAAACAAACTCAGTTTTCGTATGGCGAAAAGTGTATTTGTAAAGTTAATTGAAGTAAGTTACTCAACAATAGTCCTTAAATTAGGAATTCTAAAAATATAAACATTTGTATGCGTATTTCCTAAAACCAACCCTTCGACCAGATATGGTAGATACATTTTTAAGAACATTTTTTAACTTTTGCCCTAAAAATGTTAACTTTTCGTCCAGCAGATTCGAAGAAAATATATGTGTCGATTATACCACAACCGACAATTCACATTGCCCAATCCAGACGTAGTGCATATTTTGTTGCTAATATAGCCTTTTCAGTGTCTTGAGACGAAGATTCTCGGAAGGGGTCTGAGCAATAAAATTTTCTTTATGGCAGTGAGTGAGGTTTTTTAGTTTCTGACATATAACTGTGTCAGATGTGGCTTACGTTTTAAGCCACATCGGACACTATTTCTCGGAAAGGGCTGGAGTAATAAATTTTATTTTAGGCAATAAATTAGCAATAAAATATGTACTACGTCCGGATTTGATCATATGAATTGTCTGATGGGAATTAATAGATATTGACCCTGCAATGTTTTGTTTTTTCGTAGGATATATTTAGAGACCGAAGATTAGTTTTTGGTTGAACCCGAAGGTCAAAGCCCAAGGCTTTACTTAGTAAGAAATTAAATAATACTGGCTAAACACGAGAACAATATCGTTGCAAATTGCATAGGAAGTATTTAGTATTAAGAAGTATTAAACACGACAACCAAATGTAACTGTGTAAGCAACCCAATAAAGATATTATCTCGGAAAATTGTTACTTTCTGTTACAAAATAAACTTAGTTTTCTTGAAGAAGTTACATAGCACGACACATATGAAGTGTTAAATTTTTATTTCTTAATAGATGCAAAATCGTTTTGGTAATTTTTCAGCAACAAAATAAATAACTTCATATCAAATGTAAGTTTGTTTTATAAGAATCTACTAACTGAGATGCTAAACGATGCGATCGGTTAATAAATAAGTTTTTTGCGAAAATGTAAAAAATCTATTGTACATAGCTACTGTTGTTGTGTTTAAGCTTTAAAACTAGCCAGGAAGTTTCATTTTTAAAATATTTTTTTTCGTGATCTTTTTATTTTATGATGTTTACAATGCTCCCATTTTGCAACAAATCGCTTTTTTGAGAATTTCAAGGAAACATAATAATTATCAAACCCATAGGCACAACGCTTCATAGTTATGATCTATTTGAGTTTCCTTAAGTCATAAAAACTTTTGCTAACTTTTAAATCTCTAATCCCTAACATTTTTTAATTTTTTAACTGCTATATATCGTCGATTAAGATATATATATATATATATATATATATATAGACTAGGTAATATAAAAATACGTAAACAAATGGGTGAAAATGGATAAAAATTAATCACTATATCCAAAAAAAAACATCAAAGCTCATATAGACAGAATAAGTAAGATTCATAATTCAGACCATAATTAAATGAACAATATCCAAATGTCCAGTCCACAGCATATAAGATAAAATACTTGGATTAAAACAGATACCACACTGCTAAAAAAATACAAGTAGCAATACTTATATAATAATATGCCTAAGTGTTAAAACAGCTATAGAATTCAAAGTTTAGTAGTGATACATTTGTATTCATTATGGGTTATTTCTTATTTCATATTAAATGTACTTCGATCTTACCAGAACTATAATTGGTGTGATTAAAAGTATTTTTGTGATGTCAGTTCCAATTTCAGGTATTTTATTTTCAAGAAAAATAAGTAGTTTTCACGACTTCGCTTTCTTTTTACTCGAATCAAAACAGCCTATTTGTACTTTCACTTTCAAATCAAAAACCTAATTTGGTTCTTAAAATATTCATGAGAGAATAAATGAATGATACAAAGATTGGACAAAATATTTAATTACTATTTTACTTGACATTATCTTATCCTACTCATATATCAAACATGTTTACAAAAATGATGTCCATGAATTCAAAACCACTGCTAATACTATATCTTTGATTGTAGCATTTATTGAAATATATCTGTAGAATTCAATTAAGTGCAAAATATTAAAAATGGCGCCTAAAATCGGAAGTAAAATGTACTCATTATCTTAATAAAATTGTGTATTGCATGGTAAAACATTTTAATTTTTAGTATGGATATCACTAGGAACCTCACAAATAAACTACGAGAAATTATTAAAGACAATAGATTTACGCAAGAAGATGATCTGGAAACATATCAACAGTATAAAGAAAGGTGGCGGTCAATTTATATAATTTATTTCACAATGTTCCTGATGTCTCTAGGATTTAGTATTATAGTCACAGGAGTTTGGCCATATCTTGATAAGGTAAGTATCTACTACGCATTCTTATAAAAATATCCTCAATAAATAATTATGTCAGGGTAGAAGTAGTTCTAAAATTATCCTAAAAAAAAAACAATAACATATGTGTATAATATTGTAGTAGATTCTTCTTTTGGGTTCAATAACAAAATTTTTGCACTCATTATAACCTTCTTTATTTGACTAAAGTAAATAACAATAGGTTAAATATTTAAAACAATCGCAATCAGAATCATCCTCTCCATGATAGGAAGCCAATCTATTTAAATAAACTACCTTCGCCGTAGCTCTCGGGTTCCTGCATATACGATAGACAACGTCATTGATCCTCGTATGGACTATCCCAGGCTGGTGTGAGGTTTGGAGATTTGCCTTTGCTCCTCTGGAGGTTGTATAGCCAGACCTAGTTCCTCTCTTGGAACCCGACTGAATTTGCCCTGAGATCATCGCGTGCCTTCATCCAATCTCTGATTGCAACATCTGCGTTCGGGCTAGTGCATGTATTGCCAATATGCTCTGTCGGCATAATCGTTAACTTCTCGCGGCGTTTTTTGTGGTGAGCCAAATGCCAAATTACAAAGTAATCTCAGCTCCTTTTCAAATAGTACTCTGACTGGAGCCTGTGCTGTTGTGTACAGCTGAGCGATAGGCCAACAGGAATAGGGAAATATGCTCAACCCAAACACGCTGGTTGTTGCTGACGACCTTGGATAGATATTGTTCCAAGGTTATGTTGAATCTTTCCACCATTCCGTCGGATTGTGGATGAAAAGGTGTGGTTGTCGTTTTCTTGAAACTCAACATCGTACAGATCTTCTGGAATAGGTTGGATTTAAAGTTACGCCCTTGGTCTGAATGTAACTCCAACGGGATACCAAACCTACTGTTTCACCAGCACCGACGCCACCATGGTTACCTCTTGATTAGGTATACTATATGCCTCAGGTCATTTGCTGAAGTAATCTTTTGCTACCAGAATGTATTTGTTCCTTCATGGAGTGGACCTGCGACATCAGTTCTCTCCAATAAGACGCCCACATTGTATTGCTGCAATCTGTCCTTCGTCCGGAGCTTCGGGCTTTTACTAGCTGCACAGATATCACATTTCCACAGCAGGCTCTGACGTTCTCGAAGTAATTTATCCAGTAATACCTTTGGCGAATTTTATCCAAAGTTTCAAAGTTCATGATGATCTCCGGTAATCCCTTTATGTACTTCGGTCAGGAAAGCGGGTATCTTTTTCTTTGCGACTACCAGTTGGGACTTGGCTTCTCTGTCGTCATTGCTTAACCAAATTCTCTTGAACATTCCATTCTCTAATCTTAGAGAATCCTATTGGACCCACAATGACTTTAGGACGCCCTAGTATCTAGCTACCGCATCCCATAGTGGTCTGCATTCCCCTCTCTTCTTGAGTGATAGGATTGGTTCAACATCTGGATCAGCCATTTGTTCTTGTATACACTGCTCTGTTATCCAATCTTCATTCACACACGAACCTCGGATGGGTATTGTATTGGGGGATCGTGATTGTCTGGTAACCTCAATCTGCAGTCACCATGGAAATGCACTGTGTGTTTACACCGATAACATACGCCACTGGTTCTTCATTTATCTCAATTATTTGGTTAATCTTGGACAGTACCGGTCTGATTCTGTCTGACTGTCTGAAACTGCTCGTACTCTTCATTTGGACATGTTTATGATAGCCTCTACTCCCAAACCACGCCGCATAGCTTCATTACTGTCCTTTAATCCACTAAGTTTCAGGTTTTGTTGAACTTCGACATCACTAATATCACTGATAAGTGGTCTTTAACATCCTCTAGTAGGTCGGCATACCCTGTTTTAAATCGCTAATGTCGGCATCAAACTCCTGTAAAGTTTGTCCAGTTTTTAGTGTTTTCCCTCTCAGGTGCAATTGGTGTAGTTGACTCAGTGATATATTATCATATCTCTTATCTAATACTGAAATCATCTTTCTAAAGTTACCCTTTTCATATACTAGAATGCACTGAAGAAGTCCTAACGCTAACACTACTAAAAATATAGACTTTCCTCTTATAGTTGGTAAGCATTAAAAATAACGCATCCCACAAAGATTATAAATGTAAATATATAGATTATAGATTTGTTATAGCGGATGCCCACAACAAGTCAAGTAATAGAAAAGTGACAAAAGCGTTGTTTTTACTGTGTACGTAACACTTCTGCAGAGAAATACTATGAATCCAGCACTTGAAACCCCAACACGGATAACTTTTTCTCAATTTAATTACAATTCTTTAATTTCTACCATACCATTTGAATTCATCTAATTTAATGTTCTCCCCTAATTAGCCCACCACTTCCGTTGAAGGAATCCTCTTGTCTAAAACCTTTAAGCATGTTATGAAATTATACATTTTACAGAATAATTTTATGTTATTTACAATAATAATATATATATTTTTTTTATTTTAAACAAGGTAGCTTATTTCTTAGATTTTCTTCATATCAACCATTAAAAAATTAATAATTTATACCCAGATAGGTAATTTTGTTCACTTATTATTAGTACAAAATCTGCATGAAGTAATTTTAACTAAAATACATACGGCTGATGTAATAGGATTTTCAACAATATTTAGTTCACAGAATTTTCTTTCAGTAAATATTTACAGTCTTGGCTTCTGTTGACAAAATCTTAATTGACTTAGAGTTTTTAAGTAATTTAAAGTACAACTTGGGTTATCTATACTATTATAAATTTGTAGTTGTCTGTTTGTTTGTTCGGGTATCACGTAAGAACTAATGAACTGATTTTGCTGAAACTTTTTTTGTTGCAAGGGCTATAGTTCCGCTTAACATCTGGTATACCTTTTATCTCCCTACATTGACAGAAACGGTAGATAAGAAAAAACTTCTACGATGTTGGGTAACACACATTTCACTACAGGTTCCACCGCACACATCAAATATTACATACTTGTATTAGCTTAGTTTTTATTCAAAATACGTAATATGCCAATGTACCATGTAACTGATATATCAATTGTAATTTTACAGGGGGTTCCATATATAGGATAGGTGAAAGATAGACCGGGGTAGAATTACATGGGTTTATAAAAATCGAAAAAAGAAGTTATAGGTTACCCTTAAGCAGATGCATATATATACAATGTGATTAAAAATAGGGGGAGTGGAATTAGTTATACTGGGTGGTTCAAAACAGTTATATTGAGTGGGCCATAAATAGTTGCATATTCAGGTGGCTGAAAAACGGATGAAGTACTATTATATTTATACAGGGTGGATAACAAAATGTTACATTGTTTGGCTCATCAGTAAATGCATATTCAATGTGGTTGAAATAAGGATACAAAATAAATAAGGATAATATTATACAGAGTAGATAAAAAATCTAAGTATGCATTTAGGATATTTGAATTATGATCTTGGGTTATTATGTTATGAAATACGTTGAAAACATGTTAGAAGCAGATTTTTATGCATGGTGATTGTAATATAAGAAATATAGTTAGGGTGGTTAAATCCACGAGTAATTGCATATATTAGGGATGTTCGATATTAACCGAATCGATATTTTAGCCAACGATACTTGATTTTTTGATTTTAGTTCCGAAAATAAGGTATACAAACATTTTTTCCCAAAAAATTTCTGTCGCAAAATTATGAACGTACCAAAGAACCCAGTATAACCAATGACTTCTAATATAAATGGAACTCTCTGTTTAGATTAAAAATGGGTTGAAAGATCAATGCCGGAAAATAGTAAACTTCTTTCAATTGTAACAAATAATACTTAAATCTAGGCATTCTACCCTAAGCCATTACGGAATCGTCACGATTCATGTGGGGAGCAGGCAACAGTGCAGTTTACCGACAGTTCGCTTTGTTTATGTTTGGATTTGAGGTTAATTTCAATTTTCGTATTATTTAGCATGTTTTTCGAGTTGAAATCCGTGATTATCTTGTGTACCTGTAAAAAAACAATAAAACAATAGTATTTCAGTGCTATATATAAAGGAAAACGGCATATAAGTAATTAAGCCATTAATTGTTTTGTTATTGTGCACATCTTTTAATGGATATTAATATATTTATATTTGTGGATTAGAGATAGGATAGTTGAACTATAGGGTGGAGTAGAATTATAGTTAAGTATTTAAAAAATGTTATATTGGGCGACCAATAAGCAGCAGCATATACATGATGGTTGCAATACAGGTTGAAATAGGTGGTTCAAAAAAATGTTGAACAAAATTGTTATATAGGGTGCCCTCTAAACAGTTGCAGTTTTGGTGAATTACATTGGAAGTTGATGGATTAATGGTGATACAGGGTGGTACAAAAATGTTGTTATATAGGATACAACATGGGGGGAAGTCAAATTATAATTATACAGGTGATTAAAATAATGTCAGAAAAAGTTACATATGAGAGATGGTTGAAATATAAGGTGGAAACAAATGGTATTTGCCAGGTTGATTAAAAAAAAAACAGAAAAATGAATATATAGTCTAGTCCATTATAAATAAATAAATATAGAGTGGAATTGAGCTAGGTGTTGAAAAACTGTTATATTTGATGGCCCCTAAAAGATGCATATACAGGGTGGTTGAAATATTTTATAGGATAAAATTACAGTTATACAGGATGGTTCAAAAACTGATAGACAAATAAGTTATAATGGTTGACGGTTGATAAATTGGCAGTAGTATATACAGGATGGTTTACATATAGCTGGAAGTAGAGTTTAGTTATACAAGGCGGTTCAAAAAAAGTTGAATAAAATTGTTATATAGGGTGGCCCATGAGTAGCAGTTTGGGGTTTGGGATTGGTGGATTTAGAGTTATGTGATGTAGGGTGGTACAAAAAAGTTAAAAAAAAATGTTATATAGGATAGGTCATATGCATGGGAGTATCGAGGAGGGCAGCTGTCTGGACCAAAACATTTTTGATTTATTCCTCTCTCTATGAAAATTTTTTTTCCGATTTGCCCCCTCTAGGCCATTTTTTTTTAATTTGTCCATCCCTAAACCAAAAGCTATTTCTTTTGCAAAGAATTATACATTCCATACGCGGGTGAAACCGCAGGTAACGGCTAGCAAGTTATAAGAATGAAAACCACTACACCATAGTTGATTTTTAATAGAATCTTAACAAATGCATTGCCAGTTTTTCTTATTATTTGAGATGGTAATGTTGTTGGATATTTATGGTTTATTTTGCCTGTTTATTGGGTTTTCTCTCCTCATTTTTTTTCTGCAATAGAATAAGTATTTGAAAATTGTATATGGAGAACAATTTTCAAATTGTAATTGAGAAATACATTATTTGGAGGTTCCCAGTCTGGTGACACTGTTTGGTGTGGACTAAGTGAAGATGGTGTTATTCGAGTGAATTGTTCAGGTTAGCAGTGATGATAAGCACATTAAAAAGAATATACAAAAAAATGTATTGTCTTTGAGTATATGTTTAACGAGAACTCTACCAACTTTTTGTATATAAACAATCTTGTGACAATACTTCAGAGAGTAAAGTTTTGATTTTGAGATTCAAAACATTTGTTATCAATTGATTTTACACCAGGTTAAAATTAAGAAACCCAAATTCTATTTTATTTTCGCTTACCTCATGCCGTCATTGATGAACTGGAGGAAAGCTGAGATATACTTACCGCCTTAGTTAAAGACAAAATGTGCCAACATGTGTCCAATATGATCTATCAATACGGCACATGATATCACATTGGGGCTCTTTCTATTTCCAACAGAACTTCGAAAATGTCGGACGGGACTAACATTTTGGAACAAAATACATTTGTCGTTTTAGTTTTTTTTCTCATCTATCAAATCTGAAAATATATTTTTTTCACTTTTGTATATGACAGCACAGTTTGAGCATACATAGGCACAAATTATGGGGTCATGTATGCTTACTGATCTTATAATCTCTTCATGGAAATTTTATTTTTTAAATTAATTACATCAAATGGTGACACATAACGGGGACATTTTATTTATACTAGAATTTCCAAATCGCAGGTTTAAAATAATGGACATCCAGCATATATCACTCTAACAGCTTGTCTTCATCAAATCCTGGATGTAAGCCTCCTTTGATCTTGTACTAATAGGTGCCAATTTCGTCTCACTCTTATTTTAATATCATCTAACCAGCATTTCGGTGGTCTTCCTCTGTTTAACTTATTTTCTCGTGCTCGTCGTTGCTCAATTCTGTTCTGTTTTCTTGCCGAGCCTCTCATCCCACCCAGCTCCACCTTGTTTCAGCAATTTTACCTATAATATCTTCTACTTTAGGTTAGTCTTAGAGAGATTCCCAACATACCTCTTTCTATAACTCTTTGAGTTGTTCTTAATCTGTTTGTCGAACGAACTGAGAGTGTCATAGTTTCCATCCGTAAGAGAGAACTAGGAGAATACAGGTGTTGAATCTTTTTCGTAAGGTTTATAGCAATATATGGATTTCTAAGAACAGTGTTAATTTTTCCCACTACGGCCCAGGTCATACGAATCCTTTTTGTGATCTGTGAAGTTTGAGGCTAGTGTTATTGTTTGTCCTAGATTTACATACTCCTTAACATTCTCGATGTCGTTCCCATTTACTTCGATTTTAACATTTTGTTCCGTCATCACTTTGGTTTCATTTAAATTCATTTTTAAGCCAACCATGTCTGATTGCACCTTTAGTTGTTGATTGTATGAAAGATTTCCCCTCTATTGTTTATGTGTAGAATCTTCTCAGCGAATGTCAGGTCGGTCAAAAACTGTCCACTCCTATGTCTCATAACTCCCAGTTTAAATTTCTGACCTCATCTTTTCAGTGCACAAGTAAACTCTTTTTGTTTTTATTTTTGGAATAATTAATTTTTCCTGCTTGAGGGGATCTCTATATCTGGAGTCTTCTTCTTCTTAGTCGTGTTCTCATGTCTGAGAAACCGTGATCTCGTGAAATCAGTTACATCCATTTACTTTGGTTTTCCGTGTTTGTCGGTTCATTTTTTCAGTTAGTAGTGTTTGTAGTGGTGTATTTGTAATTTTCTTTACTTGGTGACCTGCCTTTCGGTCCTTTACCTTCCACTCTTCCCTGTACTGTTAATTTTTCTAAATTGTCTCCCTCTCGTCTTGTAGTGTGTTCACAGTATTTTAGGATTCGGCGGAGACGTATTGCGGATACTCTGTCTTTGATCTTCAACTCATTTAATATAGATGCATTGGTGCGTTTCTCTGTCCATGAAATCCGTAATATACGACGTCGGCCCTACATTTCAAAAGCATCTATTCTTTGTATATCTGATGTTTTCAACATCCAAGATTCCGCTTCGTACAGGAAGATTGAGATACTGGCGTTATAAATTTGGAATCAAAGGCTTAATATAGTTAACACAAACTAGGTGGAGGAATACAGTACATTTATTACATTTTTTATAAGTGTACGTATATTGTCTTCAGATGTTCTATAGTACCGTAGCCCTTGGAAAAGCCTGCCTGTTCTACTGACTGGTAACCATCAAATTTATTTGATAGCCTGTGATTACTTTCGCTAGTAACTTATAAGGGTGGGGTGAAAGGTTAATTGGACGGCAATATCTAAGTTAAGTTTATCTTCTTTTTGCCATGTATCTGGTAAGGTATTATTTTGAAGATATTTGTTTGTTAGGATTCTTATTCCTTCAATAGTTACTAAGCTTCCCATCGTTCTTTGGTGAACTTATCATCTCCTGGGGTTCTTTCAATTTTCATTTGGGATTTCGAATATTTCTTCGGAACCGACATTTAAAATCTTCCTATCTGTACTGGTGTCGGGTTCTAGTAATATTCAGCTATGTCTATTATTTGGTTTTTTCGTTCGTGATAACTCCATTTATGTCTTTCATTTCATGTATTCCATTTCCTCCTTTATTTTTAATGCCTCAAGTTATTTCATGTTTTTGTTTCCTTTAATTAATTCCTTGAATTTTTCGGTATGATAGCTTACTTAGTATATTCTTGTATATTCTATATAATCCTATAAGATTGTTTAATATAATGTTAGAGATTTACTAACGAATTCTGAAATGTCAAAACATAAAAAATAGTTTCCTACCTATGGCGGTGATATTATATGCATTGTTTAACAAAATAATAGGAGGATATCAATATCTAAGATGCTATTCATACTTGTTTGATAAAATTTGTAATATTGGCGATGACAAACAAAAATATTTACTCTTATCTAATTGTGTCTAATATTAATATATCATTATGAATTTGCCTAGTTAGATCCGACCGCTGGTAAGGAATTTATGGGTTTCGTTATAGCTGCCAATCCATTTGCTCAGATGCTGTTTTCTCCTTTGGTCGGCTGGTGGAGCAATCGGTTGGGCTCAATTAGATTACCTCTACTCGTTTCACTTACTCTTTTTGCATTAGCCAGTGGTATTTATTCTTCTTTGGAACTATTTGCCGACTACAGAAGGCAATGGATGTTATGGTCAAGGTTCCTCGTTGGCGTAAGTTCTGGTAAGTCATAGTTAATTTAATATAACATTGATTATTACATTGGTGTTATGAAAATGCTTTATATTATCATTAACTTGGGCAGTGGATGCAGTCTGAAAACATTGAAAATATTAGTAGACAAACCACATCAGACACATTAGTATACTAACTGTAATTTCTGAATAATTGTGGAGAATGTTTTTGATTGAGATTGATTTCTCGCCTCAGTTTATTTCTTTAACGTATACTGAGCTAAACTCAGTTGCAGATCCTGGGAGGGGCTATAGGGGACGACCGCCTCCTCGGAGAGCTTCAAGATCATTGAGTTTAACAGAATAGAATGAGGAATTATTACATCCTCAAGCTTCAAATAAAATGAGTTTAAAGCGAAAATCCACTTTTCTTAATACAACAATCCAGGAAAAACGATCTTTTGGAAACACTACAGAAGCTCCGTTTACTTAGGTAATTTTCTTACCTTCACCTACCTGATCGCTCCTCCTGACGTATCTGTTCTCCCCTCTCCCAAGCTTGTCTCTGGATCTCCTCCTGGGGTAAACTGGCCAAAAAGATTGGATACTTTATATCGACCACTGAAAGTCTCTCACTGAAATTACTAATTACAATTGGACCAGAAGGACTGCCCTCTAAACCAGGTGGTTTCATAAGAGAACCTTTGAAAACTACTGATTTTGGACATGAAATCTCATTCTGTAAAAATTTATAACAATATACATACAATCAGAACAAATAAATAAAATTTTAGGTAATATTGCTGCTTGCCGCTCGTACCTATCAGCAGCTACTCGTCTAGCAGAAAGAACTAAGGCTGTTTCAATGATATCTTTAGCTCAGATCCTTGGATTCGTTATCGGCCCAGCAATACAAGCAGCTGTTGTTCCACTAGGAGACGCTGGTGTATGGTTAATTAAAGATCAGCTCAAACTAAACATGTACACAGCATCAGGATGGATTAATGTTTTTCTTGCCTTAATCAATATCTACTTATTTTTTCCATCAGTATTTAAAGAACACAAAATTGCTGCTAAAGAAGCTATGTTGAGAACTGGAAATACCAATGAAAAACAAATGTGGAAGGATGAAAAAATAAATTATTTTGGCGCCTGGTCATTAATAGTAGCATTTTTCGTTTTCGTATTTAATTTCATGTTACTTGAGACGCTCGCAACTCCGCTGACGATGGACCAGTTTGGTTGGTCAAAAAGTGAGTCATTGTGGTAAGTAAACAGAACAAGCTTTACATTAAGTGCTACAATAATCTTTTTAGTATTAGCTTCATCCTAATGTGAAAATAGATGCAGCACAATTTATTATTTTTATATTTCCTTAATTACTTAACCTGGCAAACAAAAACTGCACTAGTTTTCTGAAATAATAATATTTAACTTAGGAAATGTATATAATGTTTTTTAATATTATTTCAGTTTAGGTCTGCAAACAGCCTTAAAAATCATCACATTAATAGTTTCATAAAATCAGTACGAGGAGAATTATTTATGGATTTATTTTCGAATTAAATTAATTATAATTATAATTTCTTAACACTGTTAAATAAAAATCCTACTGCAATTTCAGTACAATTTATCAACACATAAACGTACAATTTTACCGTCTCGCAGCAACTGTAACACACAAACCAAACATGATCTAATCAAAATATTTGTATAATGAAGGTAGATAGGTATTACAAAATAAAAAATAAAAAATATGCCAATGAGATTCCTAATATATTTTTAAACAGTTTCCATCATAATAAAAATTATTTACCTAATATGTGAATGTAATCCAATAAATATGTGAACTCCAATAAATCTCCAATGTTTGACTCATAATTAATTAGCATTGATGTTACCTTATTTATGTTCTGTTATAAGAATTGCCTGTCATATTTCACCCAAACAGTCTGATATGTAATTTTCATTACATATATTAAAGCCATTGACAACGAAGTCAGAATCGACTTTGAAATTTATTTTTTTTCAATATACAACTTTTTATTTCAATTGTGGTGTTATTCCCAAGAAAACAAAAATAATCTACCTTATATGTCAACCACCCCTTATATGCAACTTTTTCGAACATGTTTTAATCACACTGGATAACAATAATTTCACTTCGTCCCATGTTTCAGATATTGGATATACGCAATAGCTCATGTTCTATCTTAAAAAAACATTCGAACAATTTTTTATCCACACTATAATTGTACTCCACTCTCTATTTCAACCACCTTGTATGTGCAACTACTTATCGGCCACCCAGTGTGACATTTTTTTGTACCATCATGTATAAATTTAAATCCATCAATTGCTAATAAATTTCACCAAATCTGCAACTGCTTATGTAACAATTTTTAAATATTAAACTACTTAACTCTACTTCTCTCTATATTTCAAATATCTTATTTGTGCAACGAGCTACGCTATTTTACAATATTTCCTCATATTTGTTGAAGCACAGTGTAAAATATAATTTTTCTCCACACTTCATCTAAACCATCCTTCATTTGCAACTTTTTCTAACCTTGTTTGAATCACACTGTGTAACGATAACTTGACTTCGCTCGATATATCAGGTACTCCATATATGCAACTGCTCATGCTCTACCTTATATAACAAAATTTTTGTAACTTTTTCCTACACTATATAATTATTATTCTACTCCAGGCTATGTTTTAACAACCTTGTATATGCAACTACTTTTGGGCCACCCAATATAACATCCACCTAATATACCTTTTTTCAAGATTTTTTAAATCGATGTAATTCTACTCCGTTCTAAGTCTTACCTATCCTATATTATGGAATACCTTGTAAAATTACACTTAATATATCAGTTGATTTTTTAAAAAATCGAAACATGTTACATTGGCATATTCCGTTCCGAATTTCGAATAAAAGCTAAGCTTATTCAAGTATCTAATATTTGCTGCATGTGGTGGAACCAATTGACTAAGTGTGTGTTACTCTGTTATTGCATGTAAGTTACAGTAAAAAAGGTAAAACTGTATATTCCTACAATGACGATATGTCGCTTCCTTGAGTAAACCATCTTTCTAAAAAAGGTCTCTAAACTCAAAAATAGATTGCCTTAATAAATGTCATGCATTAGACCAGATTTTCAATTATTTTAATGTGAGACCTCTAAAACTAACGAAAACTAATTTAAAGGACCTAAAGAATATATTTCATATTTTTCCTTGACAGATAACCCATTTTTTGTAAATAATCTTTATGTACTTACTTATGGTATTATATTATAGATGTTAAATTTTAAAGAAATACGTTTATTATACCGCTGTAATAATGTTGCCAAGCTGAATTGTTGTCATCGTGTTACGTCCAATAAGCCTTGTTTATAGGTTTCTCATGCTCCTCGTCTGTTTGTCTCGGTTTTAACTTTAGGGCTCCTTGTATATTTCAGTCTGTAAATCCGTTTTGTCTCAGAGGTGTTTTTAAACAGTCCATTTCCTGTTTGATGTTATCCTGGTCAGTAAGTCTTTGCGATCTGGTTAATAAAGTCCTGACGACGGCTTGTAGTTGGGCTGGGTGTGAATTGCTTTTCTATATACTGTATGGCCAAGGGTTCCATCTTACCTCCTATTTAACAGAACATCAAGGAATGACAATTGAATATTGGCTTCAACCTTCATGGTAAATTTCACTTTGTGATCTAAAAATGTGTTGAGTTTTTCCCTCCTATGAGGCCAAATCACAAAGGTATCATCTAAATATCGTAACCATAACTGGATTTAAGACTTGCTGTTCTTAGTGCCAACTCCTCAAGGTTGTCCATAGAAAGGTTTGCTATTATTGGCTCTCCTTCTACTTATTTGTATCGTTGGTTGTCGTAAAGAAAATAGGAGACACTATAAAGTAGCTGTAAGACCGTTTTGCTAAGTTTTCGATGAAATGTGTCGAATTTCTTTTGGGTGGTTCAGACTAAGAAAGTTTAAACCACCCAAAAGGAAAGTATTTATAAAATAAAATGAGGCCTTGAAACAACTTCGTCTCAACAAGAACATTGCATTATACCGGCTGATAAAGGAAATGCGACCGTAATTTTAGTTTCAAAAACAGCTTTATATGCAAAATAAACAAAACACTTTAACCAAGAGTTGGAACTTTTCGTCCGGGAAATAAAGCAACCATCACTTCCGGTTCCTTCCGGAATTCTAACCGGAAGTACGATTTTCTTGAACTGAGATATGTACATTCCAAACTTGGATTCTCACTCTAAGTAGAAGTAAGTGTAGCAAGGCAACATACCGACTTCCGGCAGTAACCGGAAGTGGAACACTGGTTCGGGAGTTCGTTTTTTCAAACTCTAGATAAAGTATTCTGCCTTACTACGCTTATCTCTACATAGATTCCGAATCCAAGTTTGGAATATACATATCAAGCAAAACGTTCTTTCGGTTAGAATTTCCCCACTTCAGGAGGGAACCGTAGGTGATTATTGCTTTATTTTCACTACTCCCCGACGAAGAGTTACTCTTTATTAAAGTCGTGTTTTATTTGTTTTGCACATAAAGCTGTATTATTAGGATCTACTTTTCTAAATGCAGTTTTTCAAAAAAGTTTTCTAACAACAGACGTATATTTTTCTGTGAATCCGAATCCGTGCTAAAAATGTGTGAAAAAATTAACTTTCTGTCTGTTTAAGCCACTTCCGGTATAAACCGAAAGTTTATTTTGCGTCTAAACGATAGAGCATACACTATTTACCTATTGATACGTCATTAGTGTAAAAAAATATAAAGCATCTTATTGGGGTTGTACTTTTGAAGAACCGATATTTATATTTAATAAAACATTTATCAATGACGGTGATAAAAACATTTCGATAATGTGAACTACACTTGGTGTGAATTAGTTTACATTTATCGAGCGTCTGCTGTATATGTGTAATGAAGCTGTATTTATTCTTATTGTTTGATTCGGTTATTCTAACTAATTCCTCTTTTATTGCAGGTATATCGGAATCTTAATGTCCGTAGGAGCTATTGTGTCCATAGTAACATTCGCCGCCATTCCACATTTGTCCAGAAAATTTTCAGAAATAAAGGTGTTGATTTGGGGTGGTTTCTTATTAATGGTCCTCGGCAGATTCGCATTCATACCTTTTGGAGGAGATTTACCACGAACTTATGATGCAGGTTTCAAACTTAATTTAACCCTATATTGCGATAAAATTTTCAAAAAACTAAGCGGCAGTTTCGACATAGATGTTTTGAACAACACCCTACAGCTTTATGACAAATATTTGGATTTGAACGAAACTAATGTAAGCATTATTAAAAATATGACATTCAACTGTGGAGAAGATTTGGTTGGATGCCCTTCTAGTCAAAAGTGGTGTTTTCATATCCCGCAAATAACGCTGAGTCAATTTCTGATTGGATTCTTTTTTACTTCTCTAGGATATCCTATAGGTGTTACACTAATTCAAACAATTTTCAGCAAAATTCTTGGATCTAAACCTCAGGTAACTAATATATTTGTTTTTAAGTTTTCGCGGGCACTAAATGTGTTAGATAGTTTCCGGGAATTTATCCGTACAGTTGATAACTGATCTCTGTCGGGATCGATGGTAAAGTGACAGAATCACATCTGCCCTCTTCAGGTCGGTTCGCATAATTCTCGTAGCCTTCTGCTTACGCATCTAGCCACCTGAAGAGGGCAGATGTGATCCTGCCGAAACGTCGTCATTTTACCATCGATCCCGATAGGGATCAGTTATCAACTACGCGGATGAATTCCAGGAAACCACCTAACATTCATATATATATATATATATATATATATATATATATATATTTGTTATTAAGTTTTCGCGGGCACTAAACGTGTTAAGTGGATAACATTTTATAAAGTATTTCAAACGATATATTGTCGCAGAAAAACAGATAACATTTGTGAAACATCAAAGATTTTCTGTAAAAAAGAGTAGTTGCTAATACCTACAACTTCATTTAATATAAACTTTTTCATTTAGGGTTTCAATTGTACTTATTGAATCTTGCTAGGTTTAATTATTTTTGTGGAATACCACTAAAATTTTGGAAGCACAGTTAATTGCTTTATTAAATATCAAAATTATTGCAAGTAAATCACTAATAATCAAAGTCACAGGAGCAAAATTTTTAATTCTTATTCTGTACAATTTTTTGGAAGGACATAAACTGCATATTCGAAGTTCATTAAAACCACTCACAAAACAAAATATGAGTTTTTTTTATTATTACACTATCCAACAGTTTTAAAATAGATCGTTGTTTACTAGTTTTTACCGATGGACAAGTGGCGATTCTTAACAAATATGTTTTATACAAAAAGTTTTGTAAACAGATGATTTTATTCTCAAAGGCACATATTTCAAAAAGCAATATCAAAATTCAGAGTTATCAAAAAATATAAAAATACGAAACAGTAAATTTTTCAAATTCTTACTACCGACAAGTTAAAACAGTCAAGATGTTCAAAAATATTGTTAGGGCATTCATCGGATATTTCGTGGAATCAGAGAGGTATTATGTCTGGGGCCTCGAAGCTTAGCGCTGTTAAACGCCTCGAATGTTCGACAATTCATAAAAGAAATCTCTGGGCGGCTATTTGACTTCTATGGGAAGCCGACAATTGGTCTGTTTATGATTTAAAAAAAACTGGAGGAAGGGGATTTACAAATTAGTGGGAAGAAAAGGGAATTAATACAACGACTACGAGATGCCATATTAAATGAAAGTAAAAATCCCGGTACTTAATTGTTTGAAGTTTCTAGTAATGGGGACATGAGTATGCTATTTAAAAAAATGGAAGGCTTTAACTTTACTGAACAAATCATTAACAGTTTTAAGAGACTTGTGAGAAAATTTAATATTATGTTGACTATTGAAAATCTTCAAGATATTGGGGGTGATCTCTTTAATGTAAGGAAGGGACACATATACGTAATTGGAATTCTGTAAATTTGTATCATTGCTAACATTAGAATTGTTATTTAATAAGGGATTAATTGGTATCTGATTTCTATGTGTAAATCTTTCGAAGGCTAGAATTTGTGGATTACTGAATAATAATTTATTTAACAAATAATTTGGGAGGATAAGAATTATCTAAAAATAATTGAAACAAAATTTTTAAGTTTCTGTCAATAAAAGTTGGATGACAATTTTTTAAAATTCTACATTTCATCTCATTAACAAGGATACTTTTAATTCATATACCTCCCCGAGCTTGTTGGTTTTCTGTACCAGTCCAATTTGAGGGTGTTATCGTCTCTAGAAACTCTTGTATCAAGGAAAGGTACGCTACAATTATGGTCTTCTTCATCAATGGTGAATTAATGAAAGCGGTTATATTCATTAAAAATGCGTAGAAGTTTTAAATTACTACCAAAAGGGATTCCGTAAATAATATCGTCTAAATATTTCTTTAAAAACTTGACTTTAAATTCAAGTCTAAAAACACAATCGTCAATAAGATCATCCATTACGTATTGTGATAAAATGGGAGACAACTTAGAGCCCATTGGACAGCCGAAAAGTTGTTTATAAAAATTGCCATTAAAAGAGAAAATTGTAGTGGTAAAAACAAATTTCATAAGTTCAATAAAGTTATTATAATTTATATTACAATGTAACGAAATAGAATTCCAGTGTTTATTGATGGAAGATATAACTAAATCCAAAGGAATGTTAGTAAAGAGCGATTGAACATCGAGACTAACTAGAACATAATTCTGTGGTAAAACAAAGTTATTGAATTTACTAGCAAATGCAAAATAATCTTCGACATAGAACTGATTTTCTTTGTTATATGACTTAGTTAGGATTTCAACAAGTAATCCAGCTATGCCTGAGTTAGGAGCATCTATTGAGGATACAATAGGGCGTAACGATAGTGTAGGTTTGTGAATCTTAGGTAATCCATAAAATCTTGCACAATTGGAGTTATAAATTGAATAATGTTTAGCCATAAAGTTATCAATCTGACCATTATTTTTTAAGTTTGAAATAAGTTTTAAATCTTTTTGTTGTGTAGTAGATGTCGGATCTCTATTAATTAACTGATAGTAATTACGATGACTTAATAAATCATTAGCTAATGTAAAATATGAAGATTTTTCTATGGCTGTGGTTACATTGCCTTTGACTGAAGACATAATTAATATATCAGGGTTATTTAAAAAAAACGTCTGGTTAACTCAAAAAAATGTATTGATATTGTTATATACTTCGTGGGTTCAATTTCAAAATTATAACAACTAATATTTACTTTCACTTTTCTAGAACTTTATTTACATTTAAAACAGCTGATTCACAATACATTTTCAAATAAGCTAGTCGTCGCGGTATAACTGCCTGGCGATCGTGGCGTTCTTCTTTTATATCAACAGCGTAGAATTCTCCAGTAGAAATCAACATCGTTCCTTCCGCTGCCGAGCCTTTTCGAGAATCGTATTTTTTTATCTTGAAGCGTTTGTTGTCGTGCTGAAATGACACAGTGTCGGCTTTGGGTAAATTTCGTAACACTGCCCCCCCTTTAATTCTGATCGTCCCGATCAGAAACATCCCCTCCATGGTAGGGAGCGAGTCGATCTAAGTGAACCACCTTCAATTTAGCCTTGGGGTTTCGACGGATCCGGTAGACGACATCATTCAGCCTCTTGACCACTTCGTATGGACCATCCCAGGCGGGTGTAAGCTTTGGGGATTTACCCTTGCTCCGTTGGGGGTTGTACAGCCAGACTTTGTCCCTCTCCTGGAACCCGGCTGAATTGGCCTTGAGGTCGTATCGCGTCTTCATCCGGTCACTGGTGGCCAACATCTGCGTTCGGGCTAAGTCGTGTATTGCCAGCATGTTATGTCGGAGCTGGTCGGCATAATCGTCGATGTCTTGGGGAGGTTCTTCGGGGGAGCCAAATGCCAAGTCGCATGGTAATCGCAGCTCCTTTCCGAATAAGACCCTGGCTGGGGTCAGGCCTGTACTATTATGTACAGCAGAGCGATATGACAACAGGAATAGGGGAATATGCTGATCCCAATCACGCTGGTTATTGCTGACGACCTTGGATAGGTGTTGTTCCAAGGTCCGGTTGAATCTTTCCACCATTCCGTCTGACTGTGGGTGTAATGGTGTTGTTCTCGTTTTCCTGATCCCCAACATCGTGCAGACCTTCTGGAATACATTCGATTCGAAGTTACGCCCCTGGTCTGAATGTAATTCCATCGGGACGCCAAACCTGCTGAATAGTTGTTCTACTAGCACCGTCGCTACCGTGGTTGCCTCTTGGTTGGGTATCGCATATGCCTCAGGCCATTTGCTGAAGTAATCCATTGCGACCAGAATGTATTTGTTCCCCCTCTCAGACTCGGGAAACGGACCGGCGACATCGATGGCAATTCTCTCAAATGGGACGCCCACATTGTACTGCTGCATTCTGCCCTTGGTCCGGGTCTTTGGGCCCTTACTGGCGGCACATGTGGCACATTTGCGGCACCAAGCTCTGACGTCTTCGAAGTAATTCACCCAGTAGTACCGCTGGCGGACTTTGTCTAGGGTTTTATTCATGCCCAGGTGGCCTCCGGTAATTCCATCATGTACTTCGGTCAGGATGGCTGGTACCTTTTTCTTCGGAACTACCAGTTGGGACTTGGTTTCTCGTCCATCAGCGCTTTCCCAAACTCGCTTGAGCATTCCATTGTCTACTCTTAGAGAGTCCCACTGAGCCCATAACGATTTCAGCAGGCCGGAGTATCTAGCTACCTCGTCCCATCGTGGCCTGGGTGCCCCTCTCATTTTGAGTGACAAGATTGGTTCGATGTCTGGATCAGCCATTTGGTCCTGGATGCACTGTTCCGTTGTCCAGTCTTCATTGGCCTGCACTCGGATCTGCCTGATGGAGATACCCTCTCGCTGTTCCGTCTTCAGACAATGCTTGCATTCCGCTCTACAGGGTCTTCTGGATAGGGCATCGGCATTATTGTGCAACCGGCCGGCACGGTGTTCCACCTTGATGTCGTATTGCTGTAATTTCTCCATCCATCTGGCCAGTTGTCCTTCCGGTGTCTTCATGTCCAGCAGCCATTTGAGTGCGGCATGATCTGTTCGGATTAAGAAATGGCGACCATACAGGTATTTATGGAAATGGTCCACAGCCCTTATTATTGCAAGAAGTTCTTTTCTGGTGACGCAATAATTTCTTTCTGGTTTCGAGAATCCACGACTGTAGTACTCTATCACCCTCTCTTCACCATCTTGCACCTGGGATAGGACGGCCCCCAAACCTGTGTTGCTGGCGTCGGTGTCTAAGATGAACTTGCCGGACTGTGTAGGAAAGGCTAGGATTGGGCTGGAACATAGTGCTGCCTTCAGTCGCCTGAATGATGTTTCGCAATCCTGATTCCAATGGAAGGTCTCTTTATCAGTGGTCTGCCGATGTAGAGGGGCGGCGATGGTGGCAAATCCCTCAACAAAACGCCGGTAGTATGAACAGAGGCCCAAGAAGCTTCGGAGTTCATGTTTGTCTCTTGGAACTGGCCAATCACGGATGGCTTCTATCTTGTCTTCGTTGGTGCGGATTCCTGACTCGGACACTACGTGGCCCAAAAACTCTACTTCTTTTTGAAACAAGGAACACTTCTTCGGATTGAGTCTCAGGTTGGCGTTATTAATTCTGGAGAAAACTTCTCCCAGGTTCTTCAGATGGTCGTCGAATGTCTGGCCCATGACTAGAATGTCGTCGAGGTATACTAAGCACGTCCTCCATGTTAACCCGCTCAGTACATACTCCATTAGTCTCTCAAATGTAGCGGGTGCATTACATAACCCAAAGGGCATGACCGTGAACTGAAACAGCCCTTTACTGGTGGAGAACGCTGTCTTTTCTCTGTCGTTTGCGTGTAGACCAACCTGCCAATATCCACTTTTTAGGTCTAGTGTGGAGAACCAACGGGAGCCTGCTAGTGTGGTCAAAGTGTCATCGATTCGGGGTAGTGGATAGCTGTCTTTCTTCGTGACGTCATTGAGCTTTCTGTAATCCACGCAAAATCGGGTGGTTCCATCCTTCTTTTTAACTAGCACGACGGGAGCAGACCATGGGCTGATGGATGGCTCAATAACTCCATTTTGTAACATGGACTCGATGTTTTCCTCGACTGCCTGTTGTTGCCCCAATGGTAGTCGCCTAGGTGGTATTCTGATGGGTTGAGCCTTTCCGGTATCTATTAGATGCTGGATGATGTTGGTGCAACCGGTGGTTCCATTTTTACTGTTAAAAATTTGCCAGTGTTTTGTGATAAATTGCTTGGCTTTCTTCTGGTTCTCTGGTGTCAAGTGTGTCAAATGGTCAGCAAACTGTTGTAGGAACTCTTTATCGGGCCCTGGCTCCTTCACCGACGTCTGATACTCTTCTTCGCAATTGATGATGGTCTCTACTGGCTCGAAACAAGCTATCTCTTGACCATTGGTAATTCTGATGTCGTTGTTGGACAGATTCAGGACTCTGATTGGTATATCTCGTCCGGTTTTAACTATAGCCCGTCCAACTAAGTAGTCATGAGCTGAGTGTACGGGCTCCACCATTCCAACGCAGCTCCCAGGATTGCTGTTTAACTGCCCAAGAATAATCTGTTCCGTTCGACCGGGAATTCTAGCTGAAGACTTTGCCACAATTTTTATGGGGGTGACTGATGTGTTGACGGGCCGTGTCAATACAAATTCCTCATTTAGGAACCGAAGAACATCATATCTCGGGTCGAACATAAATCCATGCTGGCTAATTAGGTCCATTCCCAGTATAAAATCGTCCTCAATATTCGCTACCAGGACCCTATGCCGGATCATGTTGTCCCCTATCTGTAGCACGACATCTGCCTCACCCTGTATTGACATGGACTCGCCGGTGACAGTTCTGAGCTGGATGTTATTGGTAACTGGCCGAATTTCGGATGCTCTCAAAACCCTGGACTTGGCAATGGACACAGCGGCGCCGGTATCGATGGTGATGGTGACTGCTCGGCCATTGATGGTGCCTCTGATGACTAGACTGCCGCTATCTCGGCAAAATCCCCGGATGGATAACGTTTTGGGGGCTGGTGGAGGGACAGTCAGCATTCGCCCCCTATGCTGACTGACTGACGGTCCCTGGACATGTGGCTGTTCTGTTGGTTACCCCTGGTCGGTGATCGTTCAGGTGGCCTCACTCGACAATTACGTTGGAAGTGCCCTGTCCGTCCGCAGCGGTAACATGCCCCTCTGGTGCCAGTTCTTTGTGGCCGTTCTAATATTTTGTTCAGACCAGCCAGCAGCGCTTGAATTTGTGACTCTGACTCTTCCTGGTTGAAGGAAACTGCTCGGACCGTCGGCTTGGACATGTTCATGACGGCCTCTACTTCCAAAGCCCGAAGTAGAGCTTCATTACTCTTCTTGACGCCCCTCAGTCTTAAATTTCTTTGAACTTCCACATCTCTGATGCCGTTTATGAAACTCTGCGTGGCCAACTGGTCTTTCGTTTCCTCTGGCAGGTCTGGGTAGGACAAGTGAACTAACCGTCTAATCTCGTGCGTTTTCCCACTGAGTTGGACTTGGTATACCTGGCTCAAGGATTGATTGTCGTATCTCTTGTCCAGAATGGCGATGATCTTGTCGAAATTGCCTTGTTCTTCGACTGGAATGCTTTGGAGGAGTTCTAGGGCCGGACCTCTTAACGAAATTACCAGAGAGGTAGACTTTTCTTGATTATCCCATCCATTAGCTGTAGCCACGGCCTCAAATTGTCGTTTATACATGGGCCAAGATGAACTGCCGTCGAATGTGGGTGGTTTACTAAAGGAACCTTTGGTACTCACGGTGTGCTGGAATTTTCCTCTCTGCAAATCTTGTTGCAATTTTTTAATTGCTTTTTCCACTTTATCTTGTACTTCACTGTGTACTACGTCTTTAATTGAACTGATTTCAGCTTTTACCTGGTTTTGGATAGCACTTATTTCAAATTTCACCTGGTTCTGGACGGAATCGATGTCATCTACTTTGATTTCAAGAGTCTCCACATTATTTTTTAGGATCTTTATGTCGTCGTTTATTTCTTTTATATCTGATTCAACTATTTGCATTCTTTCATTAACTGTTTCATTAACTTGCGATACTATTTGCATTAATTGTTCAAATTGCAATTGTCTTTTTTCTTCCGTTTTGCCTTGTTTTTCTTCTAATAATTTAAATTCATTTTCTCGTTTTTCTTCAGATATTTTAAAATCAATTTGTCTCTGTTCATTCAATTTCGAGAATAATCCCTCAATTAAATTATGTTGCTCACTTTTCATCGTGGAAACAAGATTTTGTTGTTCACTTTTCATCGTGGAAACAAGATTTTGTTGTTCACTTTTCATCGTGGAAACAAGATTTTCTAATTCTATTTTACCTTTTTCATCGATATTAGTGACAAGATTTCCTAATTCAACTTTAAGTTTATCATCAAAAGATTTCACTAACCTTTTTTGAATTTCTTCTTGATGTTGTTTCTCCTTCTTGTCACGTTTTTCTAGAATCTGTGCAATTTTTTCGTCCAGTCCCTCTGTAACCTGCTTGACTATTTTTTTAGTAGTTTCGTCCATACTACGAGTTTCCATAAATCAAATTAGGATGTTAACTGCACTTAATCCTTCACTTCTAACACCAAATGTTATATACTTCGTGGGTTCAATTTCAAAATTATAACAACTAATATTTACTTTCACTTTTCTAGAACTTCATTTACATTTAAAACAGCTGATTCACAATACATTTTCAAATAAGCTAGTCGTCGCGGTATAACTGCCTGGCGATCGTGGCGTTCTTCTTTTATATCACCAGCGTAGAATTCTCCAATTCTCCAGTAGAAATCAACATCGTTCCTTCCGCTGCCGAGCCTTTTCGAGAATCGTATTTTTTTATCTTGAAGCGTTTGTTGTCGTGCTGAAATGACACAGGGTCGGCTTTGGGTAAATTTCGTAACAATATGATTAAAGCTATTATTATTATAATTAACAAAATTGGTAAGGATCTTAGTTATTTTAGAAGAATAAATATTTTGCAACCTTTTTTCTTGTAGTTGTTCAATTGCAAATTCAATGTCGGGTAGATATCGTTTTATAAAAAAATCTGAAGAGCTAGGAGTTAAACAAAATTTTGGACCTAATGATAATAACTCTACAACTTCTTTAGGAGAAGGAGTGGTGGTAAGATTCTTAAACCAACTATCACGAACTTTAATGCGATGAGTTTTTTAATTACCTAATTTAGTAAGTTTTCTGATATTGATGTCTTTAATTTTATGAAATGTTTTATTAAAATTTATTTGAAGCCTTATATGAAATTCATTAAAAATATCTAAAGGCAACGACTCACGTGCGAATTGTTGTAAATCAATAACAATGTTTTCAAATTTGGTGATGGTATAATTAACAATTTTGATTTCATATTAAGTAACTTACTGTTAAATCTTAATTTTTCATTCTCTACTAATTGTCCATGAAAACCATCTGTAAATTGTATATGATCTGCAACTTTGTGTTATTAATTATATGTAAAGGTATCAATCCTCTTTTACGACAACTCAATAGGAAAATTCTTCTGTTCTTCTGTGCTGCTAGTTTATTGCTGGTGTTAATCCATTTCTTAAGGTTGTGTGTTACTTGTAAACCATAATAAAAAGTGATATCTTTGAAAAATCCCATTTTTGTATGTAAACCATAAAGGAAGTCACAGCTGTATAGAACTACAAAATTCTAGAATGCTATCGGAAAGCAGCCAATATATGAAAGTATAACACAATATGTAATGGGTGATCTTATTAACGATTGTGTTTCTAGACTTGAATTGAAGTCACGTTTTTAAAGAAATATATAGACAATATTATTTGTGGAATCCCTTTTGGTAGTAATTTAGAACTTTTACGCATTTTTAAGGAATATAATCGCTTTCTTAAATTCACCATTGAAGAAGAAGACCATAATTGTAGCGAACCATTCCATGATACAAGAGACGATAACACCCTCAAGTTGGACTGTTACAGAAAACTAACAAGCTTGGGGAGGTATAGGAATTTCTACTCTAACCATCCGTTCAAAATGAAATGAATGAAAATTAACCTTGTAATGATATGAAAATTTGTCATCCAACTTTTATTGATAAAAAATTTGTTTCAGGTTATTTTTAGATAATTGTTATTCTCCCAAATTGTTAAATAAATTATTATTCAATAATCCACAAATTCTAGCCGTCGAAAAATTTACATATAGAAATCAGATACCAATTAATCCCTTATTAAATAACAATCCTAATGTAAGAAATGATACAAATTTACAGAATTCCAATTACGTATATGTGTCCTTTCCTTACATTAAAGAGAAATCACTCCCAAGATCTTGAAGATTTTCAATAATCAACCTAATATTAAATTTTCTCACAAGTCTCTTAAAACTGTTAATGATTTGTTCAGTAAAGTTAAAGATAACATCCCAAAATTTCTCCAATCGAATGTAATATATAAAATTAATTGTAACAATTGTCCAGCCACTTATATTGGACAAACGTCAAGAAGACTTAAAGACCGAATAACTTCTCACAAATGCGATAAGATTGAACAAAGATTTAACCAGTCATTGTATTGATAATTGCCATACAGCAAACTTTGACAACACCAGCATCCTTGCAATAGAGCGAAATTCATTTAAAAGAAAAAAAAATGTTGGAGATGGTATATATTAATAGCTTTGATGATAATATAAATAAAAAAAATGTTCTGTTTAACCTTAGCGTTATATATTGCAATTTGCTTGAAATCGATAATAAAATTTCAAAATCTAATCACTCTAATTCTAATCTTGGTATTAAACATTTTTTTGTCCAACAATTTGCAGCTTTCTTGAATTGACATTGTCATTTTCCTATACATTTCAGATGTAAAAATATTATCTTTTACTGGATAACCTTTCCAATGTTTAATTTGTACTGTACAATTAATTCTAAATTCAGTCTCAACTAACGCAAGTTTTTATTACATATTAACTTAATATTATAATTCAACTTTTGTGTTAATTGTAGTTTTTGACACTAAAAGAATAAATGTATAAAAAGACTTTTGAAAGAAAGAAATGTGTACAATGTTATTAATTATTTTAAATTTCAATAAAGCTTTGTCTTAAATTATGCTAGCCCTAAAGGCACATCTATATTAAACCCGTAATTCATTCTTAGTGATGACCCCTATTATGTTCAAAAAGTCTCTGTAATGATTTTGATTTGGGTAGCCATCTTAGTTACTATTTTGACTAGATTTCTTGCAGTTTCTGGATACATAATACCCGACCGAGTGAGGGGTTTTCTATGGTTTGAGACGCAAATATAAGTTCATTTCTTTATTGGATTTAAGATTTTCTCATTATAGTTTTTTGAAATTACCCACTTTAGAAAATTTGTAATATATATTCTGCAATAATTGATAGAAGACGCACATTGGCATGTCTGCAAATTATGCCAAAGCAATGGTAATTAAAATATGGCAGTAGCGGATGCAAACAGGGGGGATGGCACAAAGCCCCCACCCGTGTCCCATTTCTTTGGCATAATTTATGCATACATCAGTATAGTTTTTCTAACAGAATATCCATTTCAGGTTTTCACTAAGTGTCTCTAAGTTTTCCGTATTTAAGTTTCTAGTAGATATGTAAGTTGTGTTGATATTTGTTCATATTTTAGGGAGTTTGGATGGGATTTATGACAGGATCTGGATGTTTATCACGAGTTATGGGCCCAGTGTTTGTAACATATATTTACGAAGAGTATGGTACGATTTGGACGTTCGGTTTTACAACGGTTGTAATGCTGGTTTCTCTTTTGTGGATGCTCTTTATTAAAAAAAATTTCGTCGTCGAAACCTGCACACAAAATGAAAATACTGCCAACAATATTTAATATTCAAAATGCTTTTGCCAGTGATAAAAGGTGATAATTGTTATTAATGTTTTAATAAGGTAATATGTAGTGCTCAAATAAACTGAAACAAAAAGTTGGAATGTGATAACGTTTCTTGCAAAGTTTTTAATAGTAATCATCTTTTCTAGTCTGGTAAAATTAACTTGATGAACCAGACTAAGCAAACTCAGAAGAAATATTTTCCATGGCTATAACCACGTGCTCACTCGGTGATAGTAGAAGTTCCAGCATAGATTTAAAAAATATTTTTTGTGATATTTTATCATATACATATATATAAGAAGAAGAAAATAATATTTTATAAATGGTATTTACAGGTATACAAAACAACTGATTTATGTATTAAATTTTATATTTAGAAAAAAAAAATATTTGATTTCAGGACTCTTCCCCGCAAATCTTTATCCTTCTGTCTCATAACTAATAATGTTGCAAAAATTGAATACTATAAATCCGTTTCGAGGTGCTAAAATGAGAAACTTACTTTTGCTCATAATTAGTGCTTATGAATAAGTTTGCTTTGGAAAATTATCTAGTTAAAAATAAAAACATTATAGGATCATAGTGCAACTGGATAATTTTATTAACTAGTTTCCTTACACCAACTTTACCAAAATGAATACCACAGAACCTCTTTCATTCATACATTCCACTCATCAAAATAAGAGGTAGTTTAGATATGCAACTTTACGTTTAAACAACTTTACCTGAATTACACAAGGGCCAGCCAATATTTCTGGAATTTCCTCAATAAATGTATTTTCACTTTCCATAGATTCTCTAAATGTCTTCTTTCATATAATAATAATAATAATAATGGACTGGCGCCATGAATGAATTTATAATGCGCACGTTTTACAGAATCACGAACCTTGGCCAGGACAAGACTGGATATCGCCAAACACTTTATCAAGAGTTCTGTCGTGAGTATCCAGAGTTTCAAGTTACTGAACAGAGAGTCGCAGATCAATATCGTGTCATCTTGAGAAATGGCCTTATTTCGCCTGAACAACTGGACACAATAAAGTGCGAAGTGGAGCGCGAACTATTTGGTCGAAATACAATCTATCCAGAGCCTGAAACACCTTTGGCACAAAGAGCGGACGAGACTCAAGAACTACAGCAAGAACAGCCAACCAACGCTGACCTGCTTGAGAAGATCCAAGCAGAAATGGAAGGAGCTCTTAGAGAGTATAATGGAACAGATCCACTGACTAGATCAGCTCTTCCCAAACTAAGATCATCTAAGAAACTGGGTATCGTCTTGCAGGCTATGAACAAATTTATCTTACCAACCTATGTTTTAGGTGCTAATACGTTAGAGTCGCTACACACAATCATCTACTGTGCTGCAACTTCCATCTGCAGAATAATTGGGTTCGCAGTAAGACCAAAGCAAGACCCTCCCCAATTTAGACAAACCCCTCGAATACCACCTTGGCAAAGAAGACTTGAAGGGAAACTCAATTCTCTTCGGAAAGACGTTGGAAGGCTGACCAAGTACCAACGAGGAGTCAGCAACAACAGAATAGAAAGGCTTGTCAAGACTATCATGGACAATAACCGAATACACTCCCAGTGGGATGGAGAAAACATCACATCTCAGCAGTGTCTGGACAGTCTACGACAAAAGCTCTCCGTCTACACAAGTCGATTGAGAAGGTACAAAACCAGTAACCAACGGAAACTAGACAACACACTCTTCCGACAATCAGGAAAAGGGTTTTATAGAAAACTTAACAACAATAATAATGAAGCCCCTAGTTACCTCAGTAAAACAGACATCGAGGAATTCTGGAAAACACAGCTTTCCACAACAATCTCCTATAACTCCAGAGCCAGCTGGATTAATGAGGAGGAGGCTGCATCTCAGAACTGTGAGGCCATGCAGCATCAACCATTTACAACGGAAGATACATCCAACATAATGAAGAATCTCCATAACTGGAAAGCACCAGGACCAGATGGTGTACAAAATTACTGGATAAAGAAACTGTACGCAACCCACGAAACACTAACAGCCCTTATAAATGACGTAATTGCCCACCCACACAAGATGCCTAGTTTCCTTACGCATGGTGCTACATACCTCTTACCAAAGGACAACCCAGGACCCAGCAAAGTACCGACCAATCACTTGCCTTCCAACCTTATACAAACTCATAACATCGTGCATTAATCATCGCATTTTCAAACATTGTGAACTGAACAACATAATTACTCAACAACAAAAGGGATGCGCGAAAAATTCGATGGGTTGCAAAGAACAACTGATAATTGATTCCGTTGTCTGCAATCAAGCCCACGCCAAACGACGAAATCTCTACATGGCATATGTGGACTACAAAAAGGCCTTTGATTTAGTTCCACATGATTGGCTCATTAAGGTGCTGAAACTCTATAAAGTGAATAATTGTATTATTAACTTTTTAGAACATGCCATGGCCACCTGGCAAACCAAAATCTCACTGAATGAAGCCAACTGTTCGATACAAACTGACCCTATTCCAATCAGAAGGGGTATATTCCAGGGAGACTCTTTTAGCCCGCTGTGGTTCTGCCTTGCCATGAACCCTCTCTCAAACAAACTGAACTCAACTACTCAACTAATTTTGGGTTCAGTCTCAAACACAACAACGTACAAGCATTAAAGATAAATCATTTGTTATACCTGGACGACTTAAAGTTGATGGCAGCTACAAAACAACAGCTGTATGATATGCTTAAAATAGTAGAAGGGTTCTCTAGTGACATCCATAAGAAATTTGGCCTAGACAAATGCCGAATTATTAATATAGTTAAAGGCAAAATACAGCAGGGGCACTTCGAAATGGGAGATGGCACCTCAATTGAATCTATGGGGGAAGGTCATACTTATAAATACCTTGGAATAAAGCAGGCTCAACGTATTGATCACATGACTATGAAAAAGGACCTAACAGCACAGAGTTTTATAGAAGGGTAAGACGACTGTTGAAAACCAAACTAAACAGTAAAAATCTGTTTCAGGCTATTAACACCTATGCGTGTTCAGTGCTCAGTTACACTTTCGGTATAGTTAATTGGTGCAAGACTGACATTGAACAATTACAACGAAAAGTTCGAGTTTTACCAACAAAAGCTCAAAATCACCATCCAAAGAGCTCTGCCGAACGTACAACTTTGCCACGGTATGAAGGAGGAAGAGGACTGACAGATCTAAGTAAACTATTAGATCAACAAATTTCTATTTTGCGTAGTCATTTCCAGAAACTCGCAGAATTTTCTGATCTACATAGAGTCATGTGCCAGGTTGATAACTCAACACCACTGCGACTGACACAACAACATGTCCAATTTCACCACCAGACCACAGATCAGAAACTGCTGAAATGGAAAGAGAAGCCCCTTCATGGGAAACATATAAATGACATCAACCAAGATTATGTCGACAGTGCAGCGTTGAACTCCTGGTTGATCTCTGGTCATATGTTCCCTGAAACGGATAGCTTTATATTGGCAATCCAAGATCAAGTATTCCAACTAAGAACTATCTAAAGTACATCGTTAAAGACCCTTCCATTAACAACGATAGATGCAGGTACGGTTGCCAAACATCTGAATCTATCCAGCATATCACAGGAGGTTGTCAAGCGTTCGCTGCAACTGAATACAAAGAACGACACGATGCTGTGGCAAAAATACTTCACCAGGAACTAGCACTGAAACATGAATTATCACAGTCGGTAAGATTACCATACTATAAATATAAACCAGAATCTGTTTTAGAAAATAACAACTACAAGCTGTACTGGGACCGCACGATACTGACCGATCGGTCTGTTGCTCACAATAGACCAGATATAGTTTTGGTAGATAAAGTCTCTCGGAAAACAACTTTAATTGACATAGCAATTCCCAACAACAATAATATAAATATCAAGCAGGCTGAGAAAATAACCAAATATAGAGATTTGGAATTTCAATTAAAGACTCAGTGGAACATGAACAACACACGAACTGTACCAATTGTTATGTCAACAACAGGACTAGTCCCAAAACATCTATTAAACAATTTAAAATACCTCGGTCTGGACGAACATCTTGACAAACAAATGCAAAAAGCCGTCTTGTTAGGGACAGCCCGGACGGTCAGGAAATTCATGGGAAACTGCCGTCACGACTCCAACCACGGGCCTGAAAACCTGGCAAGGGCTCCCACAGAGCTAAACCCTTTTGATATTTAGGATATCTGGGGTTTAGTGAATTTTCCCCTAAAGGCACTCATAGATTGCCTTAGAGGGAGTGTGATGCCATACATTGTATGGTCAAGTCGGGAATAATTTTTATTTGAAATTTATCCATAAAGTACAATTTAATATAAATATATAACAATAATATAGATAAAAAAACAGTGTTTATGATAAAGTCAAAAAAAGGACGCTGAAAACAATCTAAGAAAGTTTCTTAAACAGCGCCCCGGAAATAACAACATAAAAAATCAAAAAGAAACAATAACAAATATAAATGTGCCACATGCTACCAAAAAAAAGAAGAAAATATATATACACGAATAGTCTAATTAGTTGCACGTGATGAAATCAAGAAGATTACAAATAAATTATTGGAGATTCAACAAGTACTTTTTGTATTTCTGTTTAAAACGGTTTAGTGTTAAAGATTTTAGCGCTTCAGGTATTTTGTTATAAACTGAATATATGTTAAAAGTAAAAGACCTTTCAAATAATGCCGTTTTATGTGGTGGGGGAGAGATTATTCCTCTGAAGCGCAAATTCAATATATGTTCTGAATTTTATTTTTCTTAGCAAATATAGAGGAAATTATTTATAACACGTCTCTGGTTAAAGCACATTTAGTAACTTATCTGCTTTAGTTCTACCGAAGGTGAACTACGCTTATGTTTTAAGCAAAGAATACAATTAGTTTATCTAGAATTATTTTGAGTTATTTTATAAATTGAGAACGTAGGTTTTCGCGGCAAGAGTCATAGCTGATTCTGCTTTTTCCGGCTTTGGACCGCGTCATTTGTTTGAATTAATTTAAAACGTAGGAAAACTTTGTTTATATGCCCTTTAGGTATATAAATAAATTAATTCGAAAAAATGACGCAGTCCAAATCCGGAAATAGCAGAATCAACTATTTTATAAATTGTTTTTTTTTTGTCTGTAGGGAGGTAAATCAGAAAATGTTTGTTAATACATCTAGAAAACTGCATTTAATGCACTAAGAACTAACTGAAATACATAATTATAGGTTTTGTTTCACATGCAATGATTAGCAAGCGCCCTTTCCTGGTGACATTCTTGGATGTCTTTAGCAGTAACCTACTTTGATCTTTTGAGACAAGAATTAGAAGTAGAGATGGAGATTACCGTTACTTTTAAGTAATCGTTACTAACCGTTGCTTCGGTCCTAAGCATTCATTACTTATTGTCATTATCGTACCTTTAACGTCAGTAATCAATACGCATAGGTACCTCTGTAGTCTATCATTATTTATAGTATTAATTTTATTTTTGAGATAATACTTTGGAAATGAAGGCACCGACAATTACCGAAAATTTGCTTGGTGTTCTTCAATAGAGAAAGTTTTGTATATTTATATAGTTATTTAAATTAAGAACTGTGTTCACTAAGAACATTACAAAAATTAAAATACTAAATTTTAATCCACATGTGGTATTAACAAGGTAGTCTTGTCAAGAAATAGCCTTGAATAACCAACAATGCATTTTGTCATGTGTCCTCTCACCTATCTTCAGACTGACTATGAACACGGGGTTGCTTCGTCACATGTAATCATCCTAAGACGTACCGAATAATGGAAACTACCGACCATATACTTTATTTAGTATTAAGAATATTTTCCCGACGTCATATGTAATCATCCTACCATGTACGGAATTGTGAAAACTACCATTAGTAACCATTAGCTGAAGTAGTCGGTATTCGTATCGTGTGTCAGGTAACGAGTATTCAAGGAATGATTACTTTTTCTCGATCACTAATATGAGGTCGATGTTGCGGATGTCAATTAAGTAAAGGGGCGACTGAATAACTTGAATTTTATAATATTGAAATGAATTATTTAAAATAATAAATAAAAAAATTTGTGAAAATTGACCATGTCTTCTGTTATTTTCTATACTAGAATTTTGAAACCAAATAAAGGAATAATGCATCAAATAAAAAAATATATATTATAATTTATCTCGATTATCAGGAACCTCAAAGCTATAACCATAATATGAAAGTTCAACTCGCTCTTGAAGAAATTATTTTACATTACTATTAATGTTTTCTACATAAAAGGTAATACAAAATAGCAAATAAACTATTTTGGTTGTAAGAGGTTAAATTTTCTGGTGGGACTGCCAGAAAATGCGTTTTTATATTCACCTAATATGTGAGCTGGCACGCACTCGAATTTGAATCACCGGATGTAATCATTCTTAATAACCCTAAGTAACGTTATATTGTTCATTGTGTAATATTGTTGAATTCTAAAATTGGAGTTTATGAATTTATGGATATTTTAGAAATAACACCAAATTCAGGGAGAACTCTGTATATTTCTCAAAGACAATTAACGCAATGAAAAAGAAATAATAAACCTTTTTCATAGCAATTATATTACAATGTACAATTTGAAATTTAAATCGTTTTTAAATATTCAGACATTTCTCCACATGTGGTGTTATTCCCAAAAAACATACCTACAAAGTAGAGATGCCACATTTATCATTCAGATAACTGGACTTTATAAGAATCATGATTTTACTTTGATGGATGTACATGCATGAGATTGAGGCTCACATGCGACAGACGTATTGATCAATCAGTTTTCCTAATAAAACTTACCACAAAATTCTTAAACCATTTTTATTGATCAAACTTGGTTAAGAGTTAGTTGCCATGAGTGTCTTCAAACAATAAAACATTGTCCTATATATCATTATTTTGAGTAATTCTCAATATAAACGTGTGTGAAGGTCTGGGCAAGGTATGTGTAAAAAAGTTTTCTCTCTTGCATGGAATCGAATGTCTGTTTGCGTGGTTAACGAAAATGAGTCGCGTGATCTTGGCTACATATCGCGTGATTGCGAATCAAAAAATATAGGAGAAGCAAATCTCTTTACTTATGAGTACATCAATCATTCAAGAATGGCTTGATGCATTATCGGGAACTAATTAACACTACTATAAAGTGCTGTCATTTAAGGTATTTGAGTATGAAATGTGAAATGAAATACAACACATACAAAATCAATAGGTATTTCTCTGTTTCCACATCTTTATTCTCACTGCAAAACCATAATAATAGATAATGATATAATAATAGCTGTTAGATTTAGCTATATCTATGTTAAACTGAAAACATTATACAGGATTTCATTACATTTTCATCTTTGTAGTATTTTAGCCAGAGACATGTTGCTTCAGAGTATATTTAAATATGTTGTTAATGTACCTCCGCTTTTATTTTCGAAAATGTTTGTAAACACCATTTGCAGACAGTTCACAATTAAAAACAAATTATACCTACCACGCTTTTTTAACTGGGTAAAATATGTTTTTTATATGAAAACATTTTTTGAGAATATTATTATTCATAAAAAGAATAATAATGACTACTATTAGTGATATAAAAACAGTTCAATAAATATAATAGGCTAATAATTTTGTTACAAATGTAATGTGTCTCCGCCCCTCCTCGAAATCACAATGAACAGCTTCCATTGACTGTTCAGAAAACAAACCCCAACCTTGTTGATGTACTGCCTGTACTTTTAATAAGTGGATTGTGTTCATTCTAGCATTACTATTTAACTTCACATACTAAATATTTTTGGGGACTTTTTGTTTCAATAGTGTATAAGCAAACGCTTGTTTTATATTTAGATTATTTTACACTGATTAGCATTAGAATTTGTTTAGTTATGTCTGCATACCTTCACATGTACGTATCCAATTGTCTAAAAAAAAGCTCTGCAGTCATTTAAGACTGAACGATGGAAGCGAAAGCTTCTTACGAAATATACTTCCTTTTTCTCGTTATCTCACTGCCTCTACTTTTCATTTGTGTCACTCTTAGTAATGGATATAAATATCAGGTGAATTAAAATAGTTGTCACTATTTTGATACGAGTCAAGTATTAATCCTAATTTAATTCTTAAATTAAATATATCTGCAAAGAAATAGTAAATAGTTTCATTCACCTGAATAAGTATTTGAAGACAAGATGCCAAAGAAACGTTCGTTTTGTTCTTAGCTAACACATAACATTTATACAAAACAATAAATTATATGCCTATACAGGGTGAGTTTTTTTTGATGATCAGTATGGGGATCTCGGAAACTAGCGGAGATAGAGCAATGGTTAAATTGGGAAAGATTTGCAGTTTTACTGGCCCAATTTAATGATACTGGGATTTTTATAAAAAGTTATATAACGATAGATATAACGAAAAAACTAAAGAAATTAAAGTACATAATAATGGTTGCAATTTATGTTTGAAAAGTCCACCATTGTTATTTAGACAAAAATGTTAAGATTAATATTACCGCTTTCGTCACAGACCGCCTATCAATTTATTGGAACCACTCAATTTCTAAACCAGTTCTCAAACTCAAATTATGCAACATGTCTTGAAAAGTGTATTGCAAGAAATGCAAGTAGCGCTCCCCAGTAAGTGATTCGTCATAGATAAAAGGCCCCGAATAGTAGACCCTATGATACCACACCAAACATTAAAACCAAATTTTATTTGGGGTCGTCTTTGTTCTACATGGAAAGGGTTTTCTTTAGCCCAGATATGTTCATTGTGTCTATTGAACATACCGCAGTTAGTAAATCTAGTTTCATCTGACACCTTTAATGGAAACTGTGGATTGTCAAGGCACATGTCTCTAAACCATGTACAAAACAAAATACGTCGATGTTCGTCACCAGCATGCAAAGTTTGAGAAACTGAAAGTTTGTACGGGTGGAACTTGTGCGCTTTCAGTACCTTAACTACAGTTCGTTGAGGTGTGCCAGCTTCTGCCGCAATCTCACGGGTTGATGTAGATGGATTTTAAATTACTATTGCCAAAACATTTATTTGTGCTACTTCGTTAATTTGATTACGTTCCTTTGGTGGTTTAGTAAAATATCCATAACTGCGTAAACTATCGTAAAGCCTCTTAAATTTACATAAAGCAGGTTGACGACGGTTAAAATATCTATGAAAGTATTCCTCAGCTGCACAAACTGAATTTTTATGGCATATGATATAACATTCCACCATATTCAGTTTTTCTTCGTTAGAATATTCCATTTTATTACGAAAACTTGTCAATATCGACTGTCAGTTCAGCACTACTAATGGAATTACTCTCAAATGAGGAAACGTCAAAGTGAAAACAATCTTTTTCATGGCTACCTACATTAAAAGTGAGAATAAGAGAGAAAAGAATCCATAACTCCGTTATTTTTATGAATAACTATATCGAGTATTATATCTTTGAAAAGCTCTAAAAATGTCCGATTTTTTGAGGTCATAGCCAACTATGGTTTCCATTCAAAAAAAAAAAAAAGTTTCTATCATATCTCGAAAACGAGAGCTGTCACGCAAACGAGGATATGATAATCATATTCGGGATACAATTTTGATATTTACACTTTTTTTATAAAATCAAAAACAAAGGAGCTAGAGGGATTTGACTAAATTGACAGAATTTCGTTTTTTCAAAATATCTAAGCCATGACTTTTTACAAAAATCCGAAAGTGTAAATTGGGCCAGTAAAACTGCAAATCTTTAAAAAAACTCACCCTGTATATTCAACGAAAGCAACAATTTAATTGTTTTTAAGTTCTCATTTTATGCAATATTAAAATGAGTTTTACTCATATTATGTCAATTGAAGATAATACATAAAATTAATTAATAATGACATAATATTAAACATATATATATATATATATATATATTCTCGGTTTTGAAACCGAGAATTTTGATTCGAAGCCGTGCTAATATCAAAGTTTAATGCCAGGTTGCCTTTTTGTATTGTATTATTTTTAATTCTGACATATGAGACTTATCACAAAGAGAGAATTGGAGTTTTTATTAGGACGAACAGCAAATTTTGTGCAGGTATTGTATATGAAATTATTTCTATATATTACGGATTTTTAAAAGAAGGGACTCTTAATATATTATCTGATCCCTGTTTCTTAAACAAAGAAATTGGTTGGGCATTTCAAAATCGAGGCAGTGTGTAGTGTCGGTGTCGGTGTCAGTGTCGAAACAAATGAAATCTCAAGTTATCCAATTCATTCCCTTGCTCATCTATTTTCATATGTGTAAATCTGGGCCCCCGATAAGAAGTTTTCGCTTCAATAAATCACTTGTATATGTTGGGTAATATATTCATTTCCTCTAGAGCATCGCTAATAAAGTTTTTCCTTGAGTTCTTAGAGCAATCTAGCTCTTGTATAATAAAACTGTTTTTAGCGATCTCTACAAAGCAAAACGTAGTTTGGCACAGTGGTGAAGAGTTGCGAGTTGGCTTGAGGGTAACATTTCCATAGAATCAGAGATCTACCTAGCTGGCAACTCTATATGTACGAGTATTATAATATATATACTGATTCTAACTTAAGAGTTCTCGTATTATTGCATAAAATAGAAATAAATAGCTTTCTGTAAACAAGATGATTTTTTTTTTGTACTAAAAAATTGTTCGACATATGTTTCACTTTGTTATAACCATTTGGTTCGATAGACTAACACTTTCAAAAAATCCATTTTTACTGCTGCTTTTTAAAAACGGGAGGAATTTTTGAAAATCAGTCTTGAAAGTTCTATATAATTTCAGGAATTCACTGTTTTTCACCTTTTGATTTCACTTTTTATTGTCAATTCGTATTCGTTGACGAAAATTTTACAGATTTCATGATTTCTTAGCTGTTATAGTAACTCAGTGCATTTTCCGATATTTTCGTACTCTAGTTGCATGGAGGTGTTTCTACATTATTGCGTTTTAAATAGGTCTCATGTTGGCAGGTTTGATTCTTCAACGGGCTGTTGATTTATTTCGTTATTGTTATTATAGATGTAGTGTCAAGTTCTTGTAGAGTCCTTCAATTAAACCTACCACATATTTCTGTTGTTGCAATGCTACATGCCTTCTCGTTTTCTGCATAGTTTCATAGTCCAGTTTCCCAAGTTGTTAACGTTATCTTACTAATTTAGATTTAGGTTTTACCTTAGAGCGTGATTTTTGCTGAGAACCTTGAAGATCCTGCCGTAAAAACAGAATTTCGGTTGCTCACATTGTAACAAGAATTATTTTATATTGGGTATCCCACGAAGGTGTAACTTTAAAAGTATCGATATTAAAATTCTGAAAATTTGGCAACGTAGGTAAGCCGATAGGTTCTATGTGACTAAAATATTTTCAGAACTGTGGAACTACCGGTTATACCGGAAGTAAACACCAACTTTCTTATTTTATTAACCACATATTATTTCTAAATTTAACCATTCTCAAGATATTTGCATTTTTATGTCAAAAATGACAGATGCAGACCTGCGGGTAATCGACAATTTTCGCTAAACAACCATCTGTTTTGAAACTTTTTTGCCATATCTTATTGAAAGAGTCAAGCCAGCAACTGCGCGGAAAATATCACCCCCTTTTCTACAGGGTATTCTTAAAAAATAGTGAAAATGGCATTTACAATATTCTTAAAACTCCAAATTTTCAAATGGAAAAGCTCCCATTTTTTTTTCGGAAAGTTATTTAGTCCATTTCTATTCGAGGTCTTTCAATATGTTAGTAGTATGCGAATATACCGAAGATATTCTTCAGGCAGTGACAAGATTGTTTATATTTAACAACGTCGATGTATTCGTCAATAGTATTAAGACTCGTTGTAGGTATTTTTTGAGATTGTGGATTTTTCCACCATATGACCTTACAATTTCTGGAAAAGTCTAGTTTACTGACACTGACTATATAGATCAAAGTTATTTTGTAAAACAGGGAGAACATTAGATTCGCGCCAACTTTCCCAGTTTACGATATTCTATTTCATTTATACTAAATGGCGTGAGCACAATATCTCAGCCTTCTTACACTTTAGTGGAATTTCTATTCATCTCTTAGGATCGGTGAACACGAACAGCAATCAACAACGTCTCCATAATAAACTCAAAACTAACCTTTTATTAATAAAAAACAATAAATTTTAAAATCGATATGCTTGACTTTATCAAATATCTTTCTATGATTTCTTGATCCAAATAATTTTATCTATTCTCGACTCTATTCCCACTAACTGACAATCTCTAATTATTTAACAGCAACCTGTTGTTTTCTAAAAAATATCATATTCCAACCGTACGCGCTTAGACTACTGAATACTGGTTCTCAATATTGATGCATATAATAGCTGCAGAAAATGTCCTCTAAATCTTACACCAGTTAATAGGGATTCTTACGGGACATAAAATTCAACAGCAAACCGCCTTTGCCATCACATTAGAAAAAGTAAATAGATTCTAACTGACCTGATTTTAACAGCAAATTCGAAGACGTAAATTATTTAAACAATAAAAACCCTCAAAAATATGTTTTTAGTTTGTTTTTTGCTTGTGTCAATGGAAATATTGTAAGGCATTGGAAAACCTTCAAAAGAAGTGTTTACAAATCCTGATCGGAGGATTTTTCGCTGAGAAAATACAGAAAAACACATAAAAAGTCTTTGTTTAAATATTCATAACTTTGTTGCAATAAAACCTGGAAAGTTCATTTTCGGCATAGTGACAGAATACAATGTTAGAATTATTTAATCTCAAGATGAATGTTGTGGGATAAGTAGTTTTTGCAGAATTGTAATTTAAACAATAGAGAGAAATTTTTTGCGAACGATATGGTATTAACTGCCTCCGTAAGATAGGGACGCACCAGATACATTTAAATTCTTTTTTATCTTTACTTCATTTGTCATTACATTTGTATATCTTGGATTTTTGTTGAAATTCTGTAAAAATTGTTAAAAATGCTTGTGAATATTGCATTTTACTTGAAAGCTCGTGCCAAACTGAGACAGAAGCAAAGATGGTGGGGGTGGTCAAGCTAATTTAGGGGAAGTGAATATTTTACGCGACGGGGTTGGTCACTACTGGGAGCAACGGAATTTATGTGAATGTCACAAGTAAAACTTGAAGTTTGATGCAGTATTTTATTTCAGTATCATATTATTATTTGTTTTACACATTTAAATATATTATCCCTAAGATATTAAGTTCGAGTGCCATGAATGACATATTCAAAAAGAGGAGAGTCAGATAAGTGGATGTTAATGTCATTATAATTTATCGAGCATTTTACCTACTGCAATATGAAACATATATTATTTTTTAAAAAATATCCTAATTGGATTCTTTTAATGAACACAAAGATTGTTCACTACAAAAGTATTATAATTATTTATTCAATGGAAAAAACATTTTAAAAGTTTATTTTTAGATACATACATTTTTATGTAAAAAATCTTATAGTCCTACATTCCCCTGTTATTTGTTATAAAATCCAAAAACAATAATACCTAGTATTTTCCAGCTAGACTATAACCCACCGAATCAACAATTCAATTAGCTGTCATAATACTGACAGTAATATTATTAACTGAGTCAAAATTTAAATAAACACACAAATTTTAAAATGTAATATGAGATTTATTGATTACTGTATAAAAATCACATTCAAAGCAACCTACATCTAAATAATTCTTTGCCCCTAATAGCGAGCAACCAATCATGTGCAAATCCATTCTCCTCAAATAGCTTGGCTATCGACTGTTATTGCTTCGCTCCCCACCTGCCACGTTCTTGTGGGTGTAATAGAATGTTCATAATCGTTTTTAACCATCTTTACAGGATTTTGTCGAAAATCTAATGTTTTCAAATTGAAATTCACTATATTGACTTTCAAAAGATCCACGAAACATTCAAATAGAATAAGCGTGGTTAATATCGTTCAGCTTACAAAATATCTAAATTGTTTAAATTGCAATTCTGCAGAAACTATTTATTTCACAATACTCATCTTGATATTATTAAACGAGACATCATAAACTACCAACTGCGAAAGAGTACACTTTTGGTTTTCAATACAAAGAAGTTATCAATTTTTGAATATAAATCAATTTTACCGGTTTTTCAGATTTTTCTCGGTGGAAAATACCCCTATCAGGACATATACACCCTTTCAAGGTTTTTCAATTCTCTACAACTTTTCCATTTACAAAGTTACGATTCCTTCATTGTTTTCTTCATATAAGCCAAAATTAAAACAAAAACTATATGCTTGCTAGTTTTTGTTGTTTATATAAATTAATTATTTCAACGAATTTGTGGTTAAAATCATGTAAGATATCACCTATGAACTACTACTATGAAGCGGTTTGCTGTTGAATTTTATATCCCAAAATGTCCGGCTGAGAGACAAAGTCATAGAACACTCTACCGAAATTGGATATAAATGAATATATTGAACTTGAAAGATTATGTAATTACCAGGGCGTCATAGTGACATTTATAATTTAGGAATGGAAGTCACATATAGGATTTTTTGGTAAAATATACAATATGTAGACGCGAGATGTAAAGACCGAAATCTAGGATTTTCGGAAAAACTAGCACATAGAGGAGCCGTTCCGCTTAGAATCTAGGAGTTGGGGGAGAACAGCAGTTACCCGGAACGGCTCCAGATTCGGAACCTCTGTGTGCTAGATTCCCCAGAAAATACTAGATGTCGGTCTTTACATCTCGCGTCTAGAAATTTACCGTTATGTATCAAATACATAAATGAGTATTCCAGAGGACATTCTATTGTGACAAGCGTAACTGATGACAGTTCCCGACCAGAAACAAAATATATTCCATACATAAAAATGACACCTTAAAATGAGTATTCACAATATAAAATAGTTGCTAGCTTGCTTCGTAATTTTGTTAGTGTTGCGGTATATTTTTCTTATAGGTATTGAATCCAGAAATCTGAAAAAAAATTATAAACCCTCTTCAACAATACCGAAAATGAAAGAAAGCGAACTTTGACAAAAAATAGTTTAATTCTTTTTTTATAAATAACGGATTTTAATTTCTTGATTTAAAGTCTACAGGAAAAGATTTCTAGAGCACCAAAAAAAAACAAGCCATCTATAAATGTTTATTTTTCTTCAACAAGACATTTAATTAACCTTCTGAGGTCTAAATTTTGCCACGATTGGTATTATTTTCCCTTTATTTATTATAATATAATATAATATAACAATAATTATTGTTCTATTGTTAATAATAAACTAGATAAAACCAACTCCTAACTCGTCTATATTCTATGACCTGCTTACATGGACTATTGATTTGAAATAACTATCCTTCTTTACCAATCCACCTCCAAGGAAAGCAGTTCTCGCGGACAAAACGTGCAAAGTGTGGAGGTGTATCATCTTGTTATACCCAGATATTGTCATTAACTGCTTGAGTCTAGACTGTTTCTATTTGGACACGTTTCGTCTAAGAAAAACGAGCTAGTGAGTCTGTTGCCAACATTCCCTGCTTACACGATTATTTTCTGAGTATGCGTCATAATGGTCCAGTGAAATTTTTTTTATTCCAATATCTATTATATGTCGATTCTCTGTACCGTGGAGACAAAATGCGATAGTGTAATCTTCTATTGTTCCTGCTCCAGGAACTTTATATACACATACTACCAAATGCTCAGACATTCCATTTTCTGCTGCAATTATTCAAGAAGCGCTGTTTCATACTTAACCAACATTTCCATTAATCTGCCACAGCAATATATCCTAACCTGTAGGAATATATTCTTACAGTTTTAAAAATTACCCTGCAAAAAGTCTTCCGAAAAACGACAGAAAACAAAATAAAATCCACCTGTGTCGGCATTGGTACACAAATAAATTATTGCAGTTTTATTTAATTTCCTTTCATAATTTCGAACCTCACAGGAACTTAAATTTCTTGGAATATATTCGTATTCTTATTGTACCACACCATGCAATTACTTTCACCCTAATTTATCCTTATGCAAATTATCGATCATGTGCTAAATCGACCAATTGTTTTCACGAAAGATGTCGAAACGATCAAATTCGTCAGCTGGGGCCCCCATCCATTTGACTACAGGGTCTTCACCCGCTAGGTTGAGTATGCGTAGCGGCGCCATAGCTATTAGAACTGTGAACCGGTTTCTGGCGGCTGCAAGAAGCGCTTCGCATGCTGCCAATCGCTCAAATACAGAAAACAAAGAGAAATCCTGCTCAAAAAGGATGTCGGAAAAAGATGCTTTTAAGTGCTCGCCGAAAATCATGGAGGCTGCTAAAAGGGATACTCTACTGTCGAGGTATGTTGTATTAGGTATTACTTTTTCACTAATGAATTTAGTAAAATATAAAAGACACAGCTTACCTATTTCTATTGCACCCTTACAATCTGGAATGTACACACTGTTATTAACGGTGATGGAACTTGTGTGCTATTTATCAACTCAATTATTGTCATAGGAAATTGTGAATAATTTTTTCATGATTAAATAATTTTATTTTATATATCTCCTAATTAACACAAACTTTTATGAAGTATCATTTTGTATATAAGGCGTCCAAGTTAAGTAATGAAGCTTAATTTCTTGATTAATGGAATGTTATTATATCAAGGTTTATTTCCAAAATAATTGTTTTGGAAAACCACATAGAGGTGGAGACGATTTTCGCCTCTTCATAGAAGTGCTGGTCGGCTACAGCAGTTTACATGTTTTCGATTGTCTCTTGCCGGCATACTTCTATTTCCGGAAGTGAAGAAGTCACAAATATAAGGATGGTTAAAAGGGTTTTTTTAGTGGCCAAAAATTCGCTTGCTGAACTTGTTTGGTTTATGGGAGGTTGGTGTGATTCCTACCTAAAGAAACAAGATTCCAAATTTTGTCAACATTTACCTCGGTTGTTTAATTTAAAACCTTTCCATATAAGGTGCGCATGAAAATTATGAAAATAAATCAATCACCAAACTAACCTGGGTAGGTATATGACAAGAAACTGTGCTAACTTTTGTAAAAGATTTAATGAAATCGCTGAAATATATAAATTCATAGAACACATTTTTTGCCCGCCACATAAAATTCTGAAGAACTTTCAAATTCTTCCAATTTAAGCAAATCGTTATTATTATATAAATTAGAATTTTCTGTGCTAACCTGTATATTATCAAAATTAAATTCTCTTAGTTGCATCACTTAATATTGTCCAAAAATTTAATTTGAAATTTTACATTCTCTGCAATTTCATAGTTTGTTTATTGTATTTGAGACCGGGGTCTGATCTAGCCCCTATACTTAAGAACTCCGTAAACACAAAGAAAAAAGATGGCTCAAATATTATACATGAACCAGTCAGCTATTTCGCATGGAATCTGCCACTGTCCACATCTTAAATTTGACTCTGGAGATCTTATTGTTGGAGAAACTCCAATGATATCTGAATGACTTAATACGTGGGCAACTTATTAAACTTCAGCCTTTGAATGGGTCACCTTTCAGCATATCATGTTAAAGTGTGAAACAAATAAGGGTATTAGGGTCTATAGGTTTATAAAGAACCGAGACTTGTATTTCTTGACAATTTACCAGTATATATAGTCATGTGATGAGTATTGCCATTCGCAAGTAATAATCATTATATGTAATCTAATTGGAACCAATAGAGAAGTTGTTAGTACTAATACAGAGCAACAAATTTATAACTCTATTCGTATTAAATTAAACGATATTTAACGCAAAATAATTATAAATTTTCAAGAGGGTTAATGCAAAAGAAAAACTCGCAACATTGGGTTGAATTAGCTTTCGATCGACAAGCCTAGGCCAAAATCAAGGAATTTTTGCGAAAGGTTCTTGTTCTATATTGCAAAAAGTAATTAACTAAGAAAGTTTTGTTTCAATATTAAATTGATCGATTTTGTGTGGGTATCTTTCAATTGTGAAGTGTCTTTTTTTATTTATGTTTAGAAAACATAAGTGTGGAAATGTTATACATATGTAGAATAAAACTAAATTTACTTCTAATTTCTGTGTTGGCAGTGTCGGGTATGGTTCGGTTTAGGTACCTACTCTTTTATTTTTTGTTTTATTTGGTGATTTCAATGTGGATCAATAAGTAATCATTAAAAAATGCCTGCACATGAGAGGAAAAGTAAAAAAACTACTCTTAATTGAAATAATTCCTTTATAGTGCTTCAATACATCTAACAAAACATATTGACAATGTCCTTCCATTGAATGTCCTTTCTTGAAATAATTTATTAAGACTCTACTGAAAAGGAGTAATCATATCATAAATGAATAGAATAGGTACAAAAACTGAAATAATTTCTGAACTATAGGACTCTTTAGTTCATACTGAACAGTATTGGCACCTGTCAAAATCAGTGCAATGCCCTTAGACTAAACGAAAACAAGATTTTAATAATGATTTACACCATTTACTCCAGTTAACAAATACGAAGAAAATGGTGTCTGCCTTTTGCCTGCTTCCCAAAAAGTTAAAATATCTAGGCAGTATTTTGTTGTCAACAAAAAAATATATTAATCCTCTAGACTTTTTATCTATGCAAGGCCAACGCAGTAAATAACTATTCTTATTTCATTTAATGCCCATCAAAATAGAGAATGAAAAAAGAAAAGAAAGCAAATAATATCTCACAAGTCATCAGGTTCCTGATGAATTAATATTTCTTATCGATTACTGAAGTACAAATGATCCAAAGTTATGTTTCGTCCCTAAAAGTTTACATTACTTTCACGACACTTCATCACATATTAACCTCATATTAATATGCAGTAACTTGAGTCCCATGTAAATAATTAATAAACTGAATATGGAACATTTACTGGCTGATTAATCCAATTACCTGCACACCTGGAAGACATTTTTTTATATTGCGATCATGCGGTAGTTTATCACATTTCACTTCTATCGGTACCAGCTTATATTCACCAAGAAGAAAACTTTCTATGAAAGGGTTAAACCGTTAGGGGTAAACCGTTAATTCATATACTAATATTTTTGAATTGTTGATGAATTAATACAACAATTTTGAAATAAAATATATCATCAGCAATAATAGCATTTTTTTAAAATTAAAGTAGCAAACAATGAAAAAATTAAATTACGTTTGTTCCTAACTATTATGGAGTGTCAAGTGGTAATAAACAGACTGATAAACAGATGCAACGCAAATTATCTAAGGCAACACGAAATATAATGTAATCGTTAAAATAATTGTTGAGGGGTGCAAATTTTAGTAATTATTCTACTCTGACCAGTAAAAACACATTGAAAAATTCGACTTATTCATCAACATAGTGAACTTCCATAGCGGTACAATCATTCCAATCTTTTTCTAAATGTCCGTTTTCTCTGAAGCATTTTTTAGCCTGTAAACAAGTAGAAGTCTGATTAATAGGAGCCAGATGGAGCAATTCGAATTGTATATCCTTCAATTTTACCATCGTTTTTATCGACTTTCATATGGGTGAGTTGTTTTGGTGAAACATCATTTTTTTCTTTGGTATGTGAGGTCTTTTCCGCTTGATTGCGCCAACCACTCAATCCATATTGTAATACATTGGCTGTTGGTCGACTGGTCCTATGCAAAAAATCCATCACCAAAATTCCTTGCAAGCTAACTGTTATTTTTCGGATGCTTTGACCAGCTCTAACACTCCGCTGACTGTTTTAGTTTCTGATGTGCATGTTTCATTCATTGTAATGCACGGATACAAAAATCCTTTTTATCACGCTTCAACTGATTCAAACAGATCTCTAAATCATCAATTATTTTTTGTTCAACGCGGCACCCATTTACATAGGCATGGGTAGCATCCGACTACTGTGCGTGCCAAACCCCCAAATTCTGCCTGGAACTCTTTTTTTAATTTCTCTTTTACTTTCCCACTCAACTTCATTAAAGAGAAAGAAAAGTACTGGTGGCAACTTCAATAAATCCCCAAAGGTCCAGATGTTAATGCCACCATATATTTCTATACTCATTCGTTTTGTTTCAGCGCCTTCTTCAGCAAGTTTGTCTTTGTGTTTCCTTCTGATGTTTCCTAGTTTTCTTTTTCTTTAAGTAGATGTTTATTTTATCATTATGTTGTCACCAGATTCAAATAGAACATTGACAGCTTAATACGAGTACAACAATGTGCGCTCTAGAGCCTTGAGGTAAATCGTTTGTGACATTACATTCCTCCCATTAGAGAAATTATATAATAACATTAGTTAGCTGCGCCTGAACAGTATCTCACTTGTGTTTGCTTAATTAAAGAAACTCGTTTGTATCCAGATACAAATGTAGCGCTACTTAACCCTCGGCAACAATCGAACAGAATGTCATGAAATTTTTAGGCTAATTTAGTTAAAGATCTGTAATGTATATCTTAAGCATCTTATTTAATCTGTTCCAGAAAAGAAATCGAAGCTCTTTACAAGATATACAAGAAACTTATAACATTTAATAAATCTACCAAAAGGAACATCAAACAAAATGCCAACACATCAACGGTAATTGGAAAACCAATGATAGTGACTGAGGTAAATCATTTGATAAAATTTAATAGTAGCTGCAAAATATGTCTGTTTAATACAACAATATTTTTGTATTTTTGATTTTGGCTTTAGACACTTCAACAGTATTATTATAAGAGATCAACTATTTATGGCTGTTTAAAATTTTACTTTTAGATTTGAAGATAATAGTTTATATGGGAGAAACATTGAATTATAAAACGCGTTTTAAGTTTCAGCAAGGTATGTTATTTCTTCGTTGAAAATCCTCGTGATTAGCCTTCGTTCATAAATTTAAATTGACTCAAATTGAAATATGTACTTCTAGTATTTTAAATTCTGAAATATAACCTTTGATTAGCCCGTCTCTTACTCGTTATACACAAAAAGCGAAAATCCAAATCCCATAACTGAAGAATGCACAATTATTTCTTTCGCTCATAATGTATAGGGCTTAACGTTACAATCAGAATCCAAGTTATCAAAATGTCAGAAAGGGTATATGTTTCTTTTAGGATTAAAGTGTTCAGAATACTGGAATGGGTTGTTCGTAGTTCACAGGTCCTGGATTATGTATTCTGTTTCCGCTCTCTAGAGGGTCTAATTTTCATAATTGTTAAATTGAGAATTAAAAGTGTAGGATATAATGGTCCAGGTTTTTATATTTGGGTCCAAATATTTATAGCTCTGTTACGAAATTAAGATTTTTGTGATGAAAATATTACATTTAGAGCATAACGATTTAGAATGTAACAATTCACTATTTAAAATTTAGATTTCAATGATAGAAATCGTGCAATGCAGACTCAGACTGTATTGTAGTAGTATAGTTGATTAGAAAAATGTAACTATGGCTGCTGTGATTGTATCTTAAATATCAGCTAAAGAGGCTAAGAGCTACCAAATTATTTTTAGCGGAACAAAATTGCAGCAAAATACCAACACCAACAGTTTTAGATATGAATTTCTTAAGCGCCCTCACCAGCTTAATAGAAGTCATTGGTTCCCGGTTAAAGTATTCATTGGATGTATTTCATTGCGCCTCATTCTTTTTCTGACATACAAACTTTTCGTCTAGCTTATGCTTAAGGTATACCTAGAATAAAATACCATAGATAGATGGCACAACTTTAAATGATCATAAATCAACCAGAAATTCTTAAATTTAAGGTTTTTGTCAGTATCAGCTAGAGTAATGTTTTTATACCTTTAAAATATATTTTTATTCGTTTGAAAGTTACTCATTTGAGAAGTCACTTTAGTTCGTAACAATTTTCCTGCAAATTGCAGATGATTATCACCTACGTCTCAAAATATACTACTTCTTAACTGTATAGAGTTACCTCACTGCAACCGAAATTAGTGATCTTGTCAACTAACATAAATGAAGTATGATGGTACGCTGTCGATGGAGGCAAAACTCGCTCAATAACACAAAACATATCTATTCACATCAAATATTTGTAAGTAGTTTATGATATATGTTAATGAAACAAATATATTTTTAGTTGTTACAATGCGATGTATCATGTTTTGTCTTACACAACAAAGACATGAATCAAGTCAAATTCCAGCAAATACATTACTTATTTATTAAAGTTTTATTTAAATATTTTAAAGTTACAAGTTAAATCAACTTAAGAAACATGAAGTATTTGATAAATATATATCCCTTTGTTTTGTTACATGCTGTAATTATTACTACAAACACAGGTGTAAGACATTGTACATGAATTATGTCTAGAATTTTCTGGAGAATCCAAAAAATAAATAATATACAGGAGCTTGCATTTTATATAAGAAAGTTGGTATTGGCCACTGTCACATGACACGCCCTATATAATTTTGTTTGTTGAAAAATGCCCATATAAAAATACAAATCAGCGTGTCCAAGCGTTTTTCCATACAAGCCCTCCTTTATTCGTTATCGAATTTATTTCATTTAGCTGTTCCACACTGTAGTTATCGATAAAAACGCAGTTTGAATTAAAATCGTATTACTTGAAGTTAAGTCAGACAGATACCGATATGATGAAAAATGTTCATAATTGAATAAAGTAAATTATATTCTACTTTACATCATACTGCTGAAATTCCATTGATTATCACAAGAAAGGAAAGAATGCAGTTGTCAAAGTGGATTTTTAAACAAACAAACAATTAAATTTATTTGACTTAGAAGAAACTGTATTGTGCTTATATTATTTGAAGGTAGCCTACTATACTCCGACCGTATCTGCGAATTCTGCGATTCTGTCTCTCACGCTTTATGACACGCGTTGAATAAGCAAATAAGTATCATACCAGAGCCTTTCTACACAATAACTACTCCAGAGCCGGATCTAGGGGGGGTCAAGCCGGGGCCTATGCCCCGGGCTGCAAATTTAGAGGGCGGCAAAATTAATACTTTACAGATGAATGCACTTTGCCCACGGATTATATAAATATGTTATATAATATTTTTATAATTAAAGACATGTTTTTCTTCTTAAATTAATTTTTAGAATTTCATAATATATTTAAATCATTAAAATAATTAATATTAATGATTAAGTATTGGTTGAGATTCAAAGTAAATGTATACACTTTCTCATTCCTAAAAGACTGATCAGCTGATCTATTAAAAAATTTCATATTCTGACGTTCATAATCTATATCTATATACTATTATAAAATTGTCTGTGTGTTTGTTTGTTATACGGGGTGGTTCAAAAAGATATATTGAGTTGTATATACAGTTGTATATACCAGTTGGTTGAAAAACGAGTGGAGTTGTGAATTATATTTATAAGGGCGGATAAGAAAATGTTATATTGTTAGTTTCATAAGTAGTTGCATATACAATGTGGGTGAAATAAGGGTAAAATAGAATTAGATTTATACAGGGTGGATAAAAAAATATGTTATGTAAGCAGTAAGGATATTTGATTTTTCTTGAGCTATTATTATAATTATGAAATGGGTTGAAAAAAATGTTAGAAGCAGTTATACAGGGTGGTTGAAATATAAGATGAAGTGGAATTATAGTATATAGTATATTTAAAATTTGTTTTATAAGCACAAGTAGTTCCCAAGTAGCATATTATAGGATGGTTAAAATATGTAGCAGAGTATAATTACTGCTATATCTACAGGTGGGTTTAAAATATATTAAAAATTTTATGTTTAACAATCTGTTTCATATACCGGTTAGATAAAATATAGGGTGGACTAGAATTCTAAGTATACAGGGTGGTGAAAAAGATGTTATATAGGATGGCACATAAGTAGTTGCATATACAAATTTTGAAAAATTTTGGATTACCTGAATTATTGTCAAAATAAAGTTATCGTTTCACAGTGTGATTCAAACAAGGTTAGAAAAAGTCGCAAATGAAGTGTGAAGAGAAATTATATTTTATACTTTGCTTCAAAAATTACGAGGTAATAGCGTAGCTCATAATTAGTTTCGCAGATAGGATATTTGAAAAATTGTTACATAGGGTGCCCCATAAGCAGTTGCAGTTTTGGTGAAATTTATTGGGAATTGATGGATTTATATTTATACAAGGTGGTACATTGACAGGAAAGGCAGATGTAGCGAAAAATACTATTACCATGTTCGATAACACACAATTATTCAATTGGTTCCACCGCATGCACCAAATATTAGATAATTGCATCAGCTTAGCTGTTATTCAAAATTTGGAATATGACAATGTAACATGTTTCAATTAAAAAAAACAATTAATACATCAATTGTAATTTTACAGGGTGTTCCACATATAGGATATGTGAAACTTAGAGCGGAGTATAATTACAGGAATTTAAAAAATCTTGAGGAAAAGGTATATGAGGTGGTCCGTAAGCAGCTGCATATATACAATGTGGGTGAAATATGGAACAGTTTATAAGGGGATGGTTCAAAAAAGGTATATTGAGTGGATCATACCAGGTGGAGTTGAATTATATTTATACAGGGTGGATAAAAAAATGTGTTATGTAAGCAGTTAAGATATTTGAATTTTCTTGAGCTATTATTATAATTATGAAATGGGTTGAAAAAAATGTTAAAAGTAGTTGTTTATACATTGTGGTTGAAATATAAGAGGGAATGGAATTATAGTTTAAAGGGTGATTAAAAAAATGTTTTATATCCACAAGTAGGTCACAAGTAGCACATATAGCATGGTTGAAATATGTAGCATAGTATAATTACAGCTAAACAGGAGGGTTTAAAAAATATTATAATGGAATGTTATGATCTGCAACCTGTTCCATATACTGGATAGATGAAATATAGGGTGGACTAGAAGTCTAAGTATACAGGGTGGTGCAAAAATGTTATATGGCCCATAAATACTTACATATACAAGATTGTTGAAGTATAGGGTGGAGTAGAATAATAATTATACAGTGTGGGTAAAAAAATGTTATATAGGTTAGAGAAATGGAGTACCTGAAATATGGGGCCAACTCAAGTTATAGTTACACAGTGTGATTCAAACAAGGTTAGAAAAAGTTGCAAATGAAGGGTGAGTTAAATGAAGTGTGGAGAGAAATTATACTTTATACTGTGGTTGGTTCAAAAAATATGAGGAAATATTGTGAAATAGCGAAGCTCATAATCAGCTGCACAGATAGAATATTTGAAATATAGGGAGGATTAGAGTTACGTAGTTGAGTATTTAAAAAATTGTAACATAGGGTGCCCAATAAGCAGTTGAAGTTTTGGTGAAATTTATTGGGAAGTGATGGATTTATATTTATACAGGATCGTACAAAAAACCTCTATTATTTGGCCTATAAGTAGTTGTACACACAATGTGGTTGAAATAGAGGGTGAAGTAGAAGTATAATTTAACAGTGTGGATAAAAAATTGTTTGAAAAATTTTCTAGAATAGATTATGAGCTGTGTTGCATATATACAATATCTGAAACATGGGGTGAAGTAAAAGTATAGTTATACAGTGTGATTACAACGATATTAAAAGAAGTTGCATATAATGGGTGGTTGACATTTAAGGTGGAGACAAATTATATTTTCCAGGGAGGTTAAACAATGTCAGAAAAATGGTTGTTTAGCGTAGTCCATAAGCAGTAGCATAGATAAGATAGCTGAAATATAGAGGGGATCAGAATTATAGTTAAATGATAAAAAAATGTTAAGCAAGACGCATATACAGCGTGGTTGAAATATTTTGTAGAATAAAATTATGGTTATACATGATAGTTTAAAAAATTAATGGTTGTCTAATTGGCAGCAGTATATACAAGACGATTTAAATAAAGATGGAAGTAGACTTATAGTTATAGAAGGCAGTTCAAAAAAAATTAATAAAATTGTTAGATAGGGTGACCATATAAAGTTGCGGTTTGGGTAAAATATGTTGGGGATATTTGGATTTATAGTGGTACAAAAAAGTAATATTGGGTGACCTATAAGTATAAGTATGAAGTAGACCATGAACAGTTGCAACTTGATATATGGAATACCTAACATATAGGGTGAAGCAAAATTATAGTTACATATTGTGTTTAACACAATGTTAGAAAAAGGAGCATATAAAGGATGGTTAAAATATAGGGCGGAGTGCAATTATATTTTACGAAGTGGCTCAAAAATTATCTGAAATAATTGTTATATAGCGTAAAGTTTGGAGTAGAATTAAATTTAGGTAATTTAAAAATGTTATATTGGTTAACAAATAAACAGCAGCTTATACAGGCTGGTTGCACTTTAGGGTGAAGCAGAGTTACCGTTATACAAGGTGGTTCCAAAAAATGTTAAATAGAATTATTATGTAGGGTGGCCCATAAGTGCTTGCATTTTCGGTGAAATATATTACGGATTGGTAGATGTATAGTTATGGAAGGTGGTTCAACAAAGTTAGCCCATACGCGGGTAAAACTGTGGGTAACGGCTAATATAAAAATAAAATTAATTGGGGGATAGCCGAGCGGTTAAGGCATCGGACTTCGAATCGCGCGAGCTTGAAAAAGAAAAATGGAGACAGATCCTGCGTATTGTTATGGATGCTGTTGTATCTATCTACAAACTGCCTTTCTTTTCGCGGGACTCACGAAACTCCTAGCGATGTCATCACGCAATATCCTCAGCCTAGTCAAGGTAACTTCTTGAACTTAATTTCGCTGCTCGCCAAACATAATTCAACTCTTATGTTTCAATTAGAACACTTAAAAATATTTCTCAAAGACAATACAGAATGGAATAATTGACATAATGGCAAAACAGTTAGAAATAACATTTTAAATGACATCAAAGAAGCTAACTACTATGCAATAATGTTCGACTGCACTCCAGATGTATCCCATACAGAACAAATGAGCCAGGTAATTCGATCTGTAAAAAGAATTGGCGATGTGTGTGAAATAAAAGAAAGTTTCATTGATTTCATAGAAGTTGCTGGAAAGACAGGAGAGGACATTTATCAACAGATTTTAGAAAAATTGGCAGTTGATGATTTAGATATCGGAGAATCTCGTGGCCAATCTTATGATAATTTGCCAGAAATAGTGGAAGCCTCAGAAGAAGTTAAGCAAACTTCTCGTGCTCCAGAAGCTAAGTACGAGGCAGGTTATCTGTTAACTGCTATGAATGATTTTAAATTTATTCTTAATTTAACTATTTGGGCGAATATTCTCCGTGAAATCAATCGAGTGAATATAGAAATTCAGAAAGAAGATATTATCCTTGCTCGTTCTGTCGCACTAATGAATGGTCTGCTCAAAACTTTGCAAAAAATGAGACAAACTCCAATGGAATATTGGATAAAAGAAGCTGGAGAAGTTACTAAAAAGAGTGATGTTGACTTTATTTGGCAAAACAAACGAATTCCGAAACGTAAAAAACATGTCGATGAGATGTGTGAAGACGAATTACAAACACTCCAACCTATTCAAGTATTTTCTAAAGAAATAATGATGGTATTTGATCAAATCATATCAAAAATTAAAAAGAGGTGTGATTGTGCTACTATGCTGCTGAATTTTGCTTTTCTTAATGGTACTAATATTTTGAAAATGTCAATTGAAGAACTGCAAAAGTATGGAGAAGATCTGACTCGGAAATACGAACGAGATTTAAGCGCCGTTGAATTCTGCTAGTAACTTTACGTTTTTAAAGAGCAAGCTTCGCTTTTATTTGCTGATATAGAAAAGGCTAACGGTTTCTATGTCTTGCAACAGATTTATGCGCATGATTTGCAGGAGGCTTTTGCTAATATTTGTATTGCCCTGCGAATTACTCTACGCTTCCTACCACATCCGCAAGCTGTGAGCGAAGTTTTAGCAAACTAAAACTAATTAAAAATTATTTACGATCTTCTATGAGCCAGAAACGCTTATTAAGTCTTGCAATCTTAGCAATAGAAAATCGAATTGCACACGAGTTCAATTATGACAAGGTCATATATTTATTTGCTGAACAAAAAGCTTGAAGAGTAAAATTCTAATTTCAATTCACAAATATATTTGATTTTTATTTTTACTATACATACATTTTTTAATTTTAAATCTTACCCTGTGCTGTGTATGAAATATATATCCTACACATTTATATTTATATATCTGTAAATACATAGGCTTATTTATACGGAAAAAAACAGGAACTTTTATTGTTTTAAATAGCAATGTGGCGCTTCGAACGCAAAAATTATATCTATAGATGATATAGGTATAAATAAAAATAAGTGGGCGGGGGCGGCATTTTTCAGTTTTTGCCCCATCTAAAAAAATTAAAGATCCGGGGCTGAACTACTCAAACGATTTTTCAGATTCTCAATATTCACATTATCTACTAAAGATCTTCTAATAAAAGAAAGTTTAAATCTAATTATCCTACAATATAAAGACAAGAAACAAACTATTAAAAAACGGTTGTAGTCTCATCCCATATGTTTAATCTGAATTTGACAAACTAGTGTAGTTTTTTAATTAATATTATATAATAACATTTGGTTTACATAATTATACATCACAAATATTATTTCAGGGAATCGACAGAACAGTTTTTACTGAAGTTTTGCACAACACATTTGATATAGTTACAGAAAACATGCTTATGGATAGAATTTTTTGTGTCTGGGATAAAAATAATTGTGGCCTTATAACAGTGGAAAACTGGTTTCGAGGTCTGTCACTATTTTTGAAAGGTAACATAGCCGATCAAGTTCTGTACTGCTTTTCTGTTTACGACCTCAACGCTGATGGATATATCACTAAAGAAGAGATGTTTCAGTTACTGAGGTAAAATCATTTTATATTATTCAAGACAATGCAATTTGAGTTCACAGGAACACATATTATAATCAACTATTGCAACTTTTGCAAATTTTTTTTCACAGAAAAATCAGATATTTTCTATCTAAAATGTGATTACCCATTGTACTTCGCAATTTGAAGAGTGAACACAGTGAATATTTATTGATTTATATGCTATTGAAGCAATTATTTGTTGATAACTTTTTTTGACTCAATCCTGATCTTTTCTTTATATCCTTTGATATTTCATTATTGCTTTGTATATAAAAAGTTCTATATTGTTTGTTTGTTTGTTTTATTTTAGGTGAGTTTATGCTGTCAGTAATTCTTTTCTGATTTGATTGTAGTTGATAAAAAATATTTTGAAAAACTGATACATTTACTATCAACCAGTAGGAGCGTCTGAAGTAGTTAAAATAATTTGCATATATGAAATCTGTACAACATGAAAGTAAAAATCCGAAATAAAATAAAAGCAAATGCTATCATTGATTTAGAAAATTTAAAGTCATGGCAGTGATCGTCATGGGTAGAAATCTTTGAAACTGTGTGAAGTTATTTGACGATATCAAAACTGGAATGCATTAAGACTGAATAAAATGTAAGATGTATATATATGTGCTACAAGCCTAGACCGCAGATATAATGCAACCTCGAGGGCTTCAACTCTCATTAACGATAGTAGTAATAATAGTAGTTGTTAAAGTTAGGTCGTAGCTTTGTAATAAATAGCATATATTTTTCTATAACACAGTACCAAACTTGAAGGTGATAGAAATAAGGCACCTCGTTGTGGTTGGAGTATTGTCATATTTCTACTGACTAAAAACATACAACCATATACCAGAATCTATACTCCGGAACCGCCTACCTATTACTTCGCTTTCTCGTTTATTTTTCTAATAGTGTAATGCCCGAGTTCCAACTTCCTTCGTTTTTCTAAGGCGATATTTTAAGTGCTTCCTCGCGTCTTCTGAAACTTTAGATTTCGAAGAAGATGGGTTTAATCTTTCTTTGACGGTCACATAGTCGGTAAAGTCTGTCAGTTCCACCCATGTTAGCAAGATTATATCTAAGAGCCTGTCATACAGGATATTCCTCCTATGAAACACCGCTACTAATCTTTACTACTCTCTTTAGAGTGTCCGATTCTAGACCTAGTATCATTTCCTATGAATAAAACTCGATTAGTGTAAGATTTTCTGCGATAATTATCCTCATTATTTCTTCGTAAATCAGTTGCCATGACGCACTATAAAAGGCAGTACGAGTGTTCTCCTTGTCTTGTAAAGAACTGACTGTTCTGAAGCTTTGTTTTGTGTCCTCGCTAGCAATAGCTGGCTGTTCTACGAGCTTCGCTTCCACATCCAAAAGGCAAACGAGTCGGTACGGTGATGGTTCGTTCATAGAGTTGTCGCCTCTCTTTCTTCTTACACACTTCCAGATTTCAAGAAACGTTTAGTTATCCACTACTTTGTTACATATGGGCAACATGAACTTAGGGTTGTACTTAGTAGTTGCTTTAATTATTTCAAGACGAATATTTCCTGGTGCTGTATTCTAATATCTATCTCTATCGACATTGATAATAGATGTAAATTTATCTTTATTGTTGGAGTGAAATGTCACAGGTTGGAAATAGATGTCAAGCGATTTGCCGCTCTGGGCAAAAAAATATTTGCCGCCCTTGGAAAGGTGATATTTTAATTTACTTAAAAAGGAGGTTTTTCTTTCGACCAACATATATGTAATATTGATGTATGTATATATGTTTGTCAAAGAATTTGATTGAAATAATTCCTTACCATATCATAGGTATCTTTATATTGCTGAGCACCTTAGTGCTTACAATACAACATAAACTAGTCCTATATCTTAGTGGTTTTGTTGCGTCTATTCGACTTTTTTTTAGAGTAACAGTTATATTCGATGGGAACAAACCAAGAAAGATATAAATATTACGGATTTGATTAAAGAAACTGAAATGTCCCTATCAAATAATAAATTAGGCAAAAGTATCGTCGTATGAGCTAAAAATTGGAATAAATATTTTCAATATTGTCCTAAACTATATATTATGTTACTTAACATCTCAAAAAAATGTGTTGTGATTGATTATTAGCCTAAAATTTTACAGGAATGGAATAAATATTGTAAAATCAGATAAACGTTTGCACTTATTTTTAGGAATTGCCTGATAAAGCAACCTCAAGAAGAAGATCCCGATGAAAGTGTGAAGGATTTGGTTGAAATTGTTATGAGAAAAATGGATAAAGATAAAGACGGAAAAGTTTCTTTAAAAGATTTCCAGTTTACGGTCCGGGAAGAACCTTTACTTCTAGAGGCTTTCGGAAGATGCATGCCTACTGAAAAATCTAGGATAACTTTTTTAACTACACTTAAATCCTGAATTACAGTAATGGAGAAACTCTAGGTTTAGTAGTTTAGCTATATAGCGACAACAGAAAACAGGTAACAGTTCTGTGTTCTGTTTTATTTTCTGCATTGCAAGAAAATAAATTAATCCTCAAATTTTTGCAAAACCGTTTAACCCTGTATATAATATATATATATGTATAATAGTTTGACTGCATATATATACGGCTTTAACATATGCTGGTTAACTCCAATTGATAGGGATTAAATATTTATTAATAAATTTTATGAAAGTATAAATCATGTTTTTATTTAAATTCAACTGCACATTATTCGAATATATTATTAAAAATACAATGAAAACTCCAAAAACACAAATATTTATCTTGTCTTCAATAAATAAAAAAGAGGTATAAATAATCTGTAAAGATTCTGACTTTCTTTAAATCACAGTAATAATATTTTTTTATTGTTCTCATTATATCAAGATTTCTCTGTAATTATCTTTTTAGAGCATTTTGAGATGTTCTCCGCTTCTTCTATTGTATCGGGTAAAACTATGTTTGAAGTTTCAGGGAACAAAAGCGTCAATAATCCAGCAACAAAAGACATCACAGCGAAGCTCAGAAGAGGAAGAGGTGCCCAAATATGTCCCTAAAAGTAACAACGTTAATACTGCAATTCGTATATTTAGCTGATTTGTTAATGGTAGTTAACCTAATTGACTCCAATTAATATTAACTATAACGTTAATCTTACCAATAGTGGCACTTGTGGGGCTATCATAGATCCCAGTCTTCCAAATGTTGAACATGTAGACATGAACGATTGTCTTAAATTAGTTGGGAACATTTCACTTGTTATCACATATATATTAGTGAAGGCAGCCGTAGCCCAAAATTTTCCAAGAAGATATACCAAAAGACTGCCAATGTGAGAATCTAAAATATAATTTTTATTAACGGTTCTTTTCATTTTCATGTCTTCTATTCACCTGCCGAAATGAAGATGAATGCCACGCAAGATAGGCCTGTCATGAGAAAAGAACCGCTTAAAGATTTTCTTCTTCCATATGTGTCAAGTATAAAATTACAGGAGGCATACGCTGGAATCTCTATTAGAGCTGTTAGAATGAAGTCTAAGTAACTGTTGCCGGCTGCCAACGCAACAGAATTTAAAGTTAAACCATAAAAGAGAAACGCACATGCTATCCAACAAAAACAACAGTTTATCAATCTAAGTAACAGCGTTGTAGATTTTAGAGCTTCAAGAAAATTTCCGTCTTTTTTGTCAGTACATTCTGTGTGGCACAATTTCTCTAAGATGTTATTAGGTAATTCCTTATTATTATATTTAGCAGCTGTTTTCAGAACAACTTTTGCTTCTTCAAATTTTCCTTTGCTAATATACCATCTCACTGAATCTGGTATCAACCAGTGATACGACAAAAGTAGAAGACATGGTGTATAGATTATATATATTAGCGGTCTAAAATTAAATATATTAACTATAATAGCAATATTTTTTTATTAAACGCTTACTTCCACGACTGAACAAGCCAGGCTGATCCAGCTGTGAATACTTCACCAACGGTGTAACAACAGCTAACCAATATGCCAGTTAAAACTCTGTATTTTGGACTTACTAGTTCAACACCTAAAAGTGATATTATATTAGTGCAAAAAACATTACTTTCAGATATAAAACTATGTCCTAGTAATTTGGTTTTTATGCTTACCCAGAATAAATCCACAAATATAAGTTCCAGCTCCAAACGCTGCATCGAGGAATTCAAAAATCAGAAACCATTCATATGTTGGCATAAACGTTCTTAGAATTCCACATACTCCACAAAAAAACATTCCAAAGACTAACACTAATCTGCGCCCATATCTAAAACAAGCTTTAAGTTACTCAGCAGAAAAACCACTATGAATATTCTGTATGTATATATTTCACTAGTCATTGAAAAATAGTATTCAATGTTTTATTGTATGTTAAGAAAAAGAAAAATTAAACTTTCGACAGTTTCTATAAGAGAGTAAAAAAGTCAAAAGTTATACGTGGGACGCACTAACCCATGCATTTCAGTAAGAGCAGAGAAGCATAAAGTAAACATCAGGAATAAGCAGAGTGCTTCTGCCTTGTTACAACACGAATTCCATACAGAACAAAAATCGACTGTAATACCTGTAAGTAAATCTCCTGCTTACACAGTCACAGAAATAGGCAAATACAACAAGCCACTGAAATTTAAAATATCGGAGAGAAAAATAAACCAGACAAGGCAAGTACGTGGAAGGTACTTCTGGGAAAAACCTGCAGTACAGTTGGTAAGTTGGTAATACTAAATTTGGGGAAAAACGATCATCGAAACAACAACAAACAACGAAACGGACCAAGATTACGAAAAAGAATTAACAGGTAAAGCAATCAAAACAACTAATAGCACCGTATCCGAACCATGATTACGACCCTGAAAACCGAATATATAAAAAACACGCCGGTTTCTAATTTTTTATTCTAGTTTTAGAATTATACGTTTGAAAATTTCAAATGCGAGTTTGGCGAAACGTCAGATTAACTCTTCTTTTTATAGAACAAACCAAGAAACGGATGTATACTGGAAACGACGTAGGAAACCGCATTGCTCCATCTGTGAAGGACCACAACGTTAGTAATTATTGACATAAAATCAAAAATCAAATTGTCTGACGACGGCATATAATTTCCCAGCAACAGAGACCTCAGTCCAGAACTTAGACTTCGAAAACAGGACACCAAATATAAAATATAGATGGAGAACTGAATTTACGTAGCAGTGAGGTACGCCTAAAATTAATATTAAGGAGATCAAAATAAGGTATGACGATCTGGCAGATACTCGGAGTACCTATTATAATATGAAAGCAATCTTGAAAGTACTAGAAAAATTTATATACTTAGTTCAACTAATATACATACCAAGTTCGTTACTACCAAGGAATTATTGAACACTCTAGGGCCCGGTTGTATACAGTTTGAACGCCTGTTCAATATCGAACTGCATCAAGAGTAAATTTTGTGTTGTATAAATGTTGAACGTCAGTAAATCGGTAGTTTAAGATAAACGATTCATTTTGACCAATCAACGATTTGAACCGAGTTCTGTTTTGAAATTTGACAGATATAACGCTACTTAACTCGAAGCGGATTTTTCGTTATGCGCTTATACCCATTATTGATAGCTAACTATAAGTTAAAAAATGGCCAATTTTAATGTCTTTTTAAACTCGCAGAAGATTTTTTGGGTCTGGCTGATGCAGTGTTACATTCCAGGTTGCCGCATAATGTTTGTGAACTGTTAAATCATTGCGATACTTGGGACGAAACTGAAGTTTTACAACGATTTTATTTGACCTAAGATGTTATACGACATATTATTGACACCAGTCATCTGGAAATAAAATGTAAAATGTAATGCAGTTCATTAATTTTATTATTATTCGAACATTTGAAGAATTTGAAGAATAAATTATAAATACAAAAATCTAATGTTTTCTCAGCTGCTTTTTCTGCAAAACCAGAATTTGCAGTTTCAATTCTGTTTCCGGTGGTACGTCATTTTGTCTTTATTGTTTTTTGAATGGGCGTTCCTTCCCCTGTACCTGTGAAGGGATCTTTTCTTAATACTTTCACATTTCCTTTTTAAAAAATCTTTACCACATTGTATTCTGTCCTTGTATTTGTCGACCAGGTCTATTAAAATCTGCACCTTCGTTGCAGTAAAATTGTTGACTCATTTTTTACTTTCTGATGCACTCATTTCTATTACTTATTTACTTTCTTCATAAACCACTGTAAGTGACAGAAAAAGACAGATTATTACGTATAATACGTCATCGGGCGTTAACATAAAAATGAAAAAATAAATATTCTCAACAATCCATACTACCAACATAATCAAAACGCGGTTCAACTGATCCATCATACAGCCTCATTTATACAACAGAAAATTACTTGACTGAGGTTATGATTTAAACGAGGTTCAGTTGATCTGCGGATCAATTGATTTTTATACAACCGGGCGTTAAGTACAAAAATAAAACTTGAAATCAATTGACAACGCGTATAATTAACCGGAATATATACGATACCTTTGACAACATAGGAATAAATTCGTGGAGATTTGGTACAGCCTAACAAAAGCCAAATTAAAAAAACAACATATAACTCTAGAAATTACAATGAATGAAGGAAAGTGTGCATGTATAGAGACTCAAAACTATCCAATTTGAATAGAATTGCTCAATTTTAGCAAATTAATAAATGGATTAAATAAAATGTTACAAATTTATATAAACACTAAAGTTATAGTGTTAAACTTGATTGTAGATACTTACTTATCTGAAACCAATCCACCAATAAAAAGTCCAATGAATTGACCCACACTGTTTATAGTTCCGACCATCGATAGCTTCCACACATTCTCTTCACAGTGCAATCCATACTAAAAAAAGAGACAGTCAATTAAAATGATACTATTAAGCATTTGTGATTTGATTGTATAGTTCAGTGGAATATCAAGGGCATTACAAGTTTTCCCTAATTCAAAATTCATTCGTCACTGTCAAAATGATGTATCGGTTTAATTCAATTTCAACATTTTAAATTGCAAATAGCACCATATTTATTACTTGTATTTACTTGTAAACAAATATCCCAAGAATTTATAGTACCAATTTTTAACACTTTAGCTCGCAGGGTATAATTCAGAAAATATTCCAGGAACCCACCGCATATTTTTTTGTTTAAAACATCATAAATTGACTTATATATCATTTGTATTATTAAGTTTTTAACAAAACTTTTTTTTTTTATAGCAAGTGTGGCAATTTTTGGTACATGCGAGTTAAACGGAAATACTTACTCGTAAAGCCATAAGAACCCGCGTGTACCAAAAATGGTGCACATTACAAACTTGATATAATAGTTGCACAGTTCTGGAAATTCTCCATTCAGGAAATGAAAGACTAGATCAATTTTGTGAAGCTTATCATTTTCAGGAAAATGTTCATTATTTGCCACATGCAAAAAGTGCATGTGACTCAAATCTGTTGCGGCTCATTCCACAGGAAGTAGAAATGTCATTCTTATAACATTTTTTTTATCTAAACCCATCCAACAAAAACTTTCATTTCTTCCCTTGAAGAAGGATACTATTTAGTTAAAATATTGTTTTTAATTATTGTTTTGTTCGAAATTCCTTTAATCATAAGTTGTTCATAATATCGATTAATCTCTTCAACAAGCTGATCTATAACTAACTGTAAAAATAACAATTAATAGGTAATTTATCTTGCATGCCATCAATATTATGAAAACCCATAGCATCATCATCAATATAAAACTTATTCAGTGTAGAAAAATAGGTATCCCCCAAATGACAACAAGATTTCGCAATTCTGATGGAAGTTCTTCAGTATCCTGTAATTCGTCAAAATGAGTTTGATTTTCACTATAAAAATCGCTTTCATGGTTGATAGATATTTGTTGTGTGCCCCCTGTAGATGTACAATGTGCATCCTCGGCGATTCTGATTTTATATTTTTTTTTGTAGAATTTTATCAGAACTAGTTGCCTGTTTTTTGTGGTTGATTCAACATAGTTCGGATCTTCAATAGAATCATCACACCCACTCCCACTATTAAACTATTAAAAAAGTTACTTTCCTCTATAATTTGTCTAATTTCATCCTCATTTAAATTGTTTTTAGCTCACTGATTGCTCATTATTCGGTTCAAACTTCTCTACCAAAAATAAACAATGCACTGACAGCAACATATCACTTAAACATTTACTACTGAGCGTTCCGCCACCACACATTATTAGTCCTTATAATATCTGGGAATCCCAGACCTTTCGATAGGTAATGTTTACTGGAACCCATACCTTAATGCTTACAGTATAAATCGAGTATATCTGTGATTCTCGATGGTACATAACGATTCAAACTTGTCCAAGTTTTGTGGCCAAATATGAACACATGGGTTGCAAGAAAACCTCATTGTGTCCAAATATGATGCACATGGGAGCTAAAGTGTTAAATAGTCATTACAAATTATTGCATGTATTAGATGAAAACACACCTAAAACAATGACTTTCTTGGTATACGATGTAACTTGCGATCGATGAAAAATGCTCTATAAATTCGTTTAATATTCGTGGAAATATTAAATAACCCACTTACATGAGACCCAGATTAATAACAATAAAGGAAAATAAAAAATAATAACATCCAATGAAAGGTGAATGAAAAATAGTGTGTATACACCGATAACGATATCATGAAAAAAGGATATAAGAGAAAAACGGATTATTTTCAACAAAAACAAAACAATACTGCAAATAATGTATGAAGAATGGTAGCTGCTAAAAATAATTGCTACAGCTCTGGACATAGAAACGTAGGCATACCAAAAAAATACAACATGCTAAAAGGGTAAACTTATAGAAAATACGAATAAGTAGAAAATGAAATAGTCGACCCAAGTTTCCTGTTTATCCATTTCTGTCAATTACCTTCAAACGTGTTTTTACTGAAGAAAAATTTTTAAATTGAAGCTGAATTCTTGAAAAACTTATATATGAAACACTCAAATTTTTATGCGAATTTATAAGACCCATTCTTCATGGAAGTAGACTTCAGTTCTTAGTATCAAATCGTTATCGATTTTTTTTATTTCATTAATAACTTATTAAATTTTTTTTTCGGTAATTTTAAACCAGTAAGCATTATATGACTTTTCTGATGTTGTAATTGCTAGAAATAATATGGATCTTGATTTTATTTTTCTTTTTTAAGCTGGCTGCTAGTTTTGATATCCTCCGTTTTTTGTTAACCCGTGAATATATTAACCAAGTATCTATAACCCTCTAACACTCAACACAAGTTGTTTTGTAAGTAAACTTTCTCCATACAAAAGCTGAACTTTTCTCAGCTGTAATATTACCGTCTTTAATTCGTTCATGCTAGTGTCCAACATTGACTCTCATTAAACTATCGATCAAATCTCATGAGGGTTGTCATCCTAGTATCTGTAGTTTTGTCAATTGTTGCTAATTGACGTGTACATATTATTTGGAGTTTATTTATGTTGAGCTGTGTGAAATAGGACTTTTTGTTTATTCCTAATTTAGATGTACCGATAATTAATTTTCCAGCATTGGTGAACTCCTTTTACTCTTAACATCTTGACCATAATTCAAGCAATCACATTAAAAAATCTGAGCAAAACACATTGTAAAAAGTTTCACTCTTGAATTGTACATGCGTCCGCACTTATTGTCAAATAACGTCTTTGGTGAAGGTTTTGATTTATTAATTTTGACAGTTGACGTTGACCCTGTAAGCTGTAAAAGTGTTTCAAATACTTGTTGTAGTTCCGTAAAAATGCCTAAATACTTATGAAAATAGGAACAAATCCAGAAGACTCCATCTCACTATATTATCGAATAATCTTTACAAATTATAACTCTTAATAAAAATAATGATGTTACCAATAGATTCCGTTGTGTTAGAACACCACAGATCGAGAAAATTGTTCTCAATGAAATAGAAAGAAAAACCTCTCGATACTATATTGGCTATCAAGTTATTTGTTACATCCTTACTACCCCAAGATTGCCCTTTAAGGATTATCTTCTGTCTGTGGTAAAATAAAAGGCTGGCATAAAACCTCAATTTGGACTGTTTTGGCTAGAGATTATTTCAGTGACGTGGGTCAAACCAAGTGAACAGGGTGAACGACTCCGTTGAGTGTAACATCATATTAAATACCGTTGGTGAATTACAAAATCGAATATTAGATGAATTTGAAACCGTAAGAAATACTCCTGAAGTGTTCGAAGTGGTAGAAGGAGCTTTGATGCTCCTACTACTTCGAATACTACCTACTTAACTGCATACAAGTATTTGTAGAGCAGAAAATTCATTAGATTAGTAGATTATAAAATACTTATAATCTACCATCTCAATACGCAACAATTTTATCGGGTGAAAAGGGGGCATAACCCCTGACAAAAAATTCCTTTTAGAATCTTATAACAATTTTAGTTTGATTTTGAACGTTTAACAGCCAATAGATCGGAAATATGTTTCTTTGAATCTTCAGTTACGAAACATGCCAAAGGATTACCAGCCCTGTATGTATTCAGTAGTCGTATTGATATGCAATGATATTATTCTACATATACGTCAAATTTATCAGATAGAAGATTTAAAAGTATTTCATACCTCTTGCAAAATACTTCTTTCCCTTGTTTTGTATACGTAGGACTTACAACGGACTAGTACGGTTTTATCAAAACTATTCAAGGAACAAGTGTCATTATTACTTGAAGTGCCATTGTAAAAATACTGATGACATTTTCTAGGAGATATAGATTTGTATGGAACTGCATTTCGCAACCATGAAGGTTCATATTCAGCTGGCTGACTGTCACATTCTGGTAGCGAGCATCTGAAAAAAAATAAAAGGATTTAGAATTATATTTTGGCCAGGTGTCCTAATATTCTTACAGTAGCATCACGATATCATTTTATATTTATATGTATTTCTAATTTAATTTTTAATACTTTACTATAGCAGGGGAGCCCGGGATGCTAAATTTGCAGTTACTAAAGCGTCATGGTGACCTGTTGGATCGTGAATATAGAAAGAAAAGCGTGTCAGATATTCAGAGGAAACAATAAGAGGACTCAAAAACATATCCTATTCAATTGACTGATAATTTGGACGCGACTAAAAGTCATGACCGATTTTTAAAAATGCAAAAAATATATGACCTTGAAATACTCGAGCGCGTCAGATTTTTATACCGATGGTTCAACTTGATGTCCTAGTCGTCCTAAATGATAATCTGACAATTACATGGAGGAATATAGTTAATCTGACAATTTGATTTTTATTTTTTTAATTACTGGATGTAATAGAAATAATACAAATATATTTGTATCTATCATGTATTGATATGAAAGTACATAAAAATAAAATTAATTTTATTAAAATATAACAACAAAATATTAATCAAGTAAATTTGTATTAAAATGTTAATAATGCAAATAGGGAATAAAATATTTTAAAATGTAAGACCATACTATTTAATTCAAATATGATGTCGAATAATAATCATGTTATATTTCCCGTGGTTAAACAAAATTGTTATAAAAAAGTAACTATAGTTCGTCGAAATCTTGTTTTTACTTTAACATATAAAACACAATTAAATTGATCTTCCAGTTATTTGACTATGCCCTAAGGGAAAGCCTTGCATATTGCCACAGCTACGCTCAATGTGAAAGCCACTGCTCCTTTTTGGAGCATACTGCGACTGCTTCTGCAAAGTAGCAGCTTAGCCCATCATTATGTCTTTTTTGATAAGCTGGGATAAGCATCATAGCGACAGACGGTGCGAGGGATTGAGGGTTAAAGAAAGAGTGAGAAGGAAAGAGAGGCGCGAAGTGAGAAATACACAGCAGTCAGCAGCTGTACTCTCCACACTTTGTTGATGATTTTAGCTACATCTCCCCATTAAAAACGTCAGATTATATTTTTTCCGTAATTCTTAACCGATTTCCTTCACAAAAAAAATCAATATATCATGTGAAAGGTCTCTTCGTTCTCTATTAAAAACTGTTACTGTTCTCAAATTTATGAATATAATTACTATTAGAAAATCATGGATAACCTAAATTTGCTATTGCGAAGGGAATTTATCCCATAACTCCTGGAATCGGCATTCATCCCATATTTCGAAATATCCCAAATGTTTGTCTGTCCACCCGAGGTCGACGGCTGGAGCTAACACAAATCCTTGACCTTCTGGATACTTCGGAGAAGAAATATATAAATGGGGACAACTGGCCATAGGATTCATTCAGTATTCGATTGCCGTATAGTAAATAAATTGTCAATAGTTCTATGAATATAAATTATAGTACTGGAAATAAATTATAATGAGTTAGACTGTGTTTTTAAATAAATCCAAGGACTGAACTGAAGCTGAGAGTGAAAATAAAAACATTACACTATAATGCACTGAATACTAATTTCCCGTTTAGGTTTTGTAATGAAAAGTGAGGGAAAAACCATATTGTTTTTTTTTCGCAAGGTATCAAAATGTACCATAAGAACCGTTGTGAAGTTAGTTTTATTTAAAACGCCTTAAGTTAGCGAAAACTGAATTCGCAAAAAAGTAAGATAGGGGCAATATGAAAGAAGAGGAACTTAATGGTCTTCATTAAGGAAATTATAGATAATGACCTCAGAAGAAGAGTTCATACTGGCGGAATCTGTGACATTCAAGAAACAAGTGAGTTTAGAAGTCCACAAATCGCAGAAATAAAGGAATTTCCAACAGTTTGATCAAGCAGGATTCATCTCCTTGACGAAGATGAAACATTTTACATTGAGCTGGGAACTTATTACCTACATTCAGATTTCAAACCTTTTCCCACTTATTTATTTTTATCCGACTACGTGAACCACAAAAGTATAATGTGTATCTCAGTCTATGAATGTATGTTTGCCTTTGCCTTTGTGGCACTCTAGAGACCAAACGCGTGGGCCGATTTTGATGATTTTTACTTCAATCGATTTGCCTTAATCTTGCGAGTATCATCACGACAGTAAGAAAATCCAAAATCATGACAACAACGCGCCATTTTGTGAAAAACAAAAAACTGCAAGTCGACATGAGTTATCATTGAGTAAGTATTTGAAAATCATCATTAGGTTTCTTCTATCATTTAACATTTCGCTTATACCATCACGTCACTAACAATTTATAGAGAATAATTCCTAAGATTTTAACAGCAAACTCGTATATATAATATTTAATAAAAACCCGCAAAAATACTTATTTCGTTTATTTTTTGCTAATATAATGAAATGTAATGAAGAAATCGTAATGCCGTTTACAGAAAACTTGCAGAGAATCAGGAATCCTTCTTAATGAGCGTTTATACATCCTGATTGGATTACTTTCACCTAGTAAAGTTAGAAAAATTGGTCAAAATGATTTTTTTGTCAAAAATTGATAACTTTATAGTAACTAACTCTGGAATATTCAAAACGATAGTTCATGACGTTAAGTTGATATGGGCTCACGATGATACTATTTAATATTTAAATAATATAGAGAGAAATTTTGGCCATCCCACCGTCTTAACGAGACTTGTCCGATAGGGATATACTAAAGATATGTGAAAGTTCATAAATTCTACTTCAATTTTCGTTTCGAGTCTCGTATCGTAAACATCGTTAGCAAATCGACATGCCACCCAGGACAAGCGGTAAAGCTGCAAAGAAAGCGGAAAATCTCAAAAGAACATTTCAAAGGCTGACAAAGAGAAGAAGTACATGATGAAGAAAACCTATGCCATTTACATTTACAAAGTATTGAAACAAGTACACCCCGATACCGGTATTTTCGAACATAATGCAGCTGAAGCTTCCAGACTGGCACACTGCAATAAACGTTCCACTATTACCAGTGGGTAAATTCAAACTGCTGTCTATCTATTGTTGCCCGGTGAACTCGCCAAGCACGTAGTCAGCGAAGGAACTAGCTGTTACCAAATATACCAGCTCCAAAAAAATCAGGCAATTTTCGCATTAATTTTGTCTATTCATTAGGTTTTCTCTCCTCCAATTTTTTTCCTGTAACAGATAAGTATTTAAAAATTGTATATGTAGAACAAAGTGTAGTAAGGCAATTTCGTAAAATTGCCCGGATTACTGGCTGTCTGTACAGAGATTCTTCCTCACAGTTTTTCTGAGAGAAAGAGATGTCTATAAAATGATCAACCAGTATTCCTGTATATAAGTAATGTATTTTATATTGTGTAATACTTATCTGTGTATGGAGACGTTTCAACTCCGAGTCTGGAGTCGTTGTCAATCGTTTAGTGTTGTTTTTGAGGTTTTTTTCTAAAAAATTTTCGCTTTGACCTTGAATTTGTTTGTCAAAAAATTTGACACTGACAATTTGTCGTTTGGCGATCACTTGACTCAACCTCGAAAACAACACTAAACGATTGACAACAATTCCAGACTCGGAGTTGAACCGTCTCCATACACAGATAAGTATTACACAATATACAATACATTACTTATATACAGGAATACTGGTTGATCATTTTATAGACATCTCTTTCTCTCAGAAAAATTGTGAGGAAGAATCTCTGTACAGACAGCCAGTAATCCGGGCAATTTTACGAAATTGCCTTACTACACTTTGTTCTACATATACAATTTTTAAATACTGTTACAGGAAAAAATTTGGAGGAGAGAAAACCCAATGAATAGACAAAATAATTCAAGACCTCCTCAACAATCTTTTCGAAATTACTTTCGCATTAATATTATTCTTGATAAAATAACGATAGAGATCTTGCATTTTCGTTATAATGCCGGGATATTGGTATAAAATAATAGTAAATGCTGCATTAAAAGTTCAATTATGCGACAGTCAGCCAGCGGTGCACTAACAATATTGACAGCTATTGTTAGTGCACATGGACCGATCCCGAATTTTCTTGAGATGGAGCCAGGAGATGGAAATTATGGTAAATTGTATTATTATTTGATTCTGTTCAGCAGTTTAATAGTATATTGTGCAACTAGCGCGATAAGTTGTCGATTGCCTACGAGAGCCAAGTTCATTTGCTCGACTGTGCAATTGACAACATCGCACGGGATGCACATACTATTTTTTATTACGAATGCTTGATCAACTTTTTTTTACTTTAATTTGTTATTTTAATATCGTAATGAAAATATATACGTTTGCGTGTGACAAGTGTAATTTGCGTGTGCCAAGTAAACTCGTCGCACGCAACAAAAATAGTTTGCATGTGCTAAGTATAATTAGCGTGCGCCAAGTAAACTTGTCGCACTCAAATAACAGTGCGTAATTTTAAAATTGACAATCAGCTATTTTTCAACCGCAACAGCGAGTGCAAAGGTACTATTATTCCCGCATGAGTAATAAAAAATCATATTACGGCACTAACGGCACTATTACAACATCCAAGTAATACGAAATGAAATGCATTTTATGACCTTTCAAAATATATTTTGCCTATTAATGTCTTATATTCGTCTAAATATTTCTACAAATTATTTAAATTACATTTCTGTAAGATCTACTTAACGGACAATATCTCTCTCCTGTCTTATTAATCTCAGGGTTATAACCTATTATTAGGAGGCAGGTTAAGGTTCCAGCTGTGATTACAACCAAGTTATGATTTTTTCATAAACACTTACTTTATATGGGTTATAAAATTTTTTCTTTATGAAAAATGCTGCTATCAAAATTTATAAAAACTCTTTATGAAGATTCATTGGTTCCCTAATTTTTTTCTGTTGACTGTATTAAAAAAACGAATCATCACTTGTCACATTATAAGCAAAAAAGGTGAATACCCTATATTTTTGGGCTTTTTTAAGGCTCCAAGGACTTACTTCTACGAGTTTGCTGTTAAAATTATGTCAGTTGTGGCTTATAAACTATTATTTACGTGATGACGTATGCGGTTTGCTGTTGAATTTCATGCCAATTAAAAATCTCTATTGATATTGGTATACAGATCTTCAAATAGAAATTATTGTATAACAGATCAGTGATTTAATTAAGAACAAATATTTCATATTTGCTGAAATTGTACAAACTTTCCACTGGTACAATTTGATAATTTCCATAAATTTGCTCGTGAGTTGTTTTCTGTTTTTGGTACTATTTACTTGTATGAGAAAAAATTGTTCCAAATGAAGTATGTACACAAAAAATGTTTAACTGCTGAGCATCTCATAGTTTAATAATGTCTAAGTGCTTCTTGGGAAATAACACCACAGTTTAAAGAAAATTGCTGTATATTCCAAACGTTTCGGGGTCTAGATCAGACCCCGTTGTCAATGGTTAAGAAACTACTGATTAAAAAGGCACACTTCTAAGATGTAAATTAAAATATTTGACAATGTGTATTATTTGATTTTTGACGTAACTAAGAGAATTTTATTTATAATATACAGGGTAGCACAGAAATTTCTAAAGATCATATAATCATAAAGTTCCTGTCAAATTTGAAGAATTTGAAAGGGAGATCTTCAGAACTTTATGTGGCGCTCCTAGGTGTTATAAGATAGTGTATTCGCCAAAAAATGCGACCAAAGAACTTTGTTGATTCAGTGATCCCATTAAAATCATAAGGGAAAACCTAGGAAAAACCTTATGAACTATCCCGATATTGGGTTGTTCACAAGGACATGACCATTAGTAATTTCTTCCTTAATCATCGGCAACCAGGAACAACTGAATTCTACGGAGGTAGTAACGATACAATCGTTTTCATTTAACAAAATTAAAGCAGACTCTTTTTTTTTTCTTTTGGTGTTGTGTTCTTCTTTGTGTAATATAACTGAATTTTGAAACTGTATTTTATGACCAAGGTCCTAAGCATGTTCACAAATTTTGGATTTTTCAAATTGTCGTTTTTTTATTTAATTTATGTGTTCGTTTATTCGAACATTCAGAGGTTTTTCCTAGGTTTTCTCTTATGATTTTAAGGGGATCACTGAATCAACAAAGTTCTTTGGTCGCATTTTTTGGCGAATACACTATCTTATAACACTTAGGAGCGCCACATAAAGTTCTGAAGATCTCCCTTTCAAATTCTTCCAATTTGAAAGGAACTTTATAATTATATGATCTTTAGAAATTTTTATGCTACCCTATATATTACAAATAAAATTCTCTTAGTTACGTCAAAAATCAAATAATACACATTGTCAAATATTTTAATTTACATCTTAGAATTGTGCCTTTTTAATCCGTAGTTTCTTAACCATTGACAACGGGGTCTGATCTAGACCCCGAAACGTTTGGAATATACAGCAATTTTCTTTAAACTGTGGTGTTATTTCCCAAGAAGCACTTAGACATTGAAAAATATGCCACAAGTATCATTCAGAAAACATATAGTTTAATAATTCGTACAAGTATAATCAACTAGAATAATCATCATTGCATAACTCTTATTAGTATTTTATACAACTAGTTAATAATGTTAGTGGGATTCATATCAATTATTTATTAGTTATTATGCTTAAGTTAATTTTTTACGTGTTTCACTTGTCATTAAGCTTCACCTAGCAAGCAAATAAAAGGACATTATTGCGTTGTATTGTAGTGCATTTTCGTATTCACAGCAGCAACAATATCAACAATAGGTCATTAGCTCTCACAGGCTGGATTCTTGAAATTCTTTAGGGGCCGTTCATAAAATATGTCACCCCAAATTTTGCCTTTTCGGTCCCATCCCTCCCCCTTCGTCTCGCTGCGTCACACTTTCTGCGACCCCCCCCATATATATTACGTCACAAAAGCTAGAACCCCTCCTCGTATGATACATTGCGACTAATACAAATATTACTCAAATATTAATATAACGAATAAGCACCTATAATAACTATCTCGCAGTATCTTCTTCTTTCGACACTACTTTATCTATACATTCTACTTTAATCCCCCATAGTAGATCTTTGGCTCAACAATGAATTACTTTAACTTTTAAAATATGTGCTTTTCTAAGACCTTAGACATCTTCAAAAACTCGCTACGCTAACTCATTTTAAGCATTTCCAGTGAAAATACCGACCTAACCATGTTCTATTGTATACGAAAAATTATGTATCTATATTAATACTATTATATATGCAACTTTATTTTATCATCGGCCGTGTAGTCTTACTTTCAAAATTAGAAAAAAAATTGTTCTAGAAGGAGGCAAATCGGAAAAAAAACCCTAAGGAGAGGGATAACTCAGACGTTTTTTGGTCCAGGGGGCAATTTTATGGGAAGTTTTAATGCTTCATGGCAGGTTTTAGGTCCAAGGGGGCAACTGCCCCCTTCGGTACGCACATGCCTGCTCCTATTGATCATACCATCGGGCTAGATGGCGTTGTTGACATTCGGAATATATCAAAATATATATATCAAAAATTAAAACAATGGATGACCTGTGGAATATTAACGGCCATTAGAAAGAGAGACATGCTAAAACAGAAAATCTTAAAAAATAAACAGAATAAAACATTAGAAGAAGAATATAAGAAGTATAGAAACTTTCTAGGTACGTTAATAAAAAATTAAAAAAATGACTATTACGAAAATAAATTAAAGCAATGTAACTCAAACTATAAGAAAACTTGAGAAGTAATAAATGAAGTTACAAATGTTCCACCAAACAAAAGCATCATAAACAAAATCAGTATCGATAACAAAATAATCAGCAATCCAAAACAAATAGCAAATCATTTCAATGACTTCTTTGTAGAAATTGGGGAGAAAATCGCAAACAAAATTAGTAAAAACAATATAGAAATAAAAAAAATGAAAGCTAAGCAATATATCAACGCTATGTTTTTGACGCCAACCGACTATTTAGAAATTGAAGACATAATATCGAAGCTAAAAAACTCTGCATCTCCAGGGCCTGACAAATTAAGTATAAAAATAATTAAATTAACAAAACAGAATATCTCTAAACCGCTTACTCACATAATTAACCTAATTTTTCAGACATCAAACATCCCATATCAATTTAAAGAAGGTCTTGTGGTGCCTATTTATAAATCAGATAGAAAAGATCTAATGACAAATTACCGGCCCATTTCACTAATTAATAACTTTAGGAAAATTTTTGAAAAATGCTTGAACAAAAGAATATGGTCCTTTCTAGACAAGAATAAAATAATATCCACAAATCGGTTTCAAAAAGGTGTAGGGATAGAGCAACCTTTACAAAAACTAACTACAAGCATACTGAATAATTTTAATGAAAATAAAAAAACAATTGCAGTATTTCTTGATCTCCAAAAAGCCTTCGTTACGGTATCACATGAAATTTTATTAAGAAAACTAAATGAGATTGGCATACGGGGACCCATACTGCAACTTTTTAATAATTACTTGTCAGAAAGATCGCAACAAGTACGAATAGGAGATGACATTAGTAATAAAAGATTTGTGAAAACCGGAATCCCACAAGGCACAGTCTTAGGTCCTACATTATTTTTAATTTTTGTTAATAATTTGCTATCTTATGAAGAATATAGTGTAGTTTCTTATGCCGATGATACGGTACTAATGTGTAACATGTGAAGAAGCCTGGAACAAAGCGCAAAATGCAATCTCAGATGTCAAAAATTGGTTAGATGAAAACAGCCTGAATCTAAACGTATCTAAAACTAAATATATAGGATTTACACTAACAAAGGCAGGAAGCGCTGCTCTATCACCTCTAACTATTAATGGAGCCCTGGAAAGCGTGAAACAAGTATCATCAATAAAATATTTAGGTATGTTGATTGATGAAAATTTAAAGTGGAAAACACATATCGAACACCTTGTCAAAAGAATTAAAAAGCTTACCTATAAATTTTACACTCTCCGTAATTTACTACATGAAAAGGTTTTACTTATAGTGTACAATAGTCTAGTAGATTCCATAATAAGGTATGGTATATGCGCTTGGGGTGTAGCTTATAAAACACACTTAAAAAAAATAGAGGTAAGTCAAAATTACATACTTTAGATTAAACAATCGTCAAAGCGTCAGGCATATTTATATTACATAGGCAATATTGAACGTGCGAGGTCTTTACATTAATGAATTGTTAAAAACGATACATTCAGCGAACAACCTCATTGAAACAAATCATCCACTTAACACCAGACAAAAGGATAAACAGTTGCTCATATCTGATCGAAGGAATAAAACTGTATGTCAAAAATGCCGACTATTTAACGGTATTAAATTATACAACGTGATTCCATTAAGTTACAAAAAACTAACCAGGAAACAATTCAAGAAAAATATTAAAATATATATAGCCCAGAACTATGATAGCTTAGTAGCCCTTCTAGTATAATGAAAACACCAAAAATAAATTACTCTATTTATAGAATAATACCCCTAATTGCATACCTCTATTTCTATTCATGTTTAGTTATATTTTATGTACCTAGTTATATTTTGTTGTTTTGTATATACTTGAATGTTCTCTTGGACACAACACAAGCTTAAGCTTAGGTGTACATTTTCCATTCGAACATATAATATTATTAGTTTTACTTATTATTATTATTATACATATAATATTGTTGATTTTACTTATTACTATTTCGTTGGTAATGATATTAATGATAATCTAATTGTAAAAACCATAATTGTATTTTTTTGCTAATAATAAATTGAATTATTAAAAAAAAATCTAGTATTCACCTCATCTGATTATAACATACCCTATAACATATCAATTTTAAATTGAGTCTGTTATACACTATGTTATATTTAAAGGCATGTAAAAATAGTAGAAAGTTTTGAGAGGTTGGAGAAGACAAATCTATGGTTGTAATAAAGCGTGCTACAGAAAAATTCTGGAAATGGATAAGAAATCTGAAGTTATCAGCAACAGGGGTCTACGAACAAACCAAATGTCTGGCATTTTCGTTCTTATCAATTTCATCTGCCCCTGTAACTAACAAATCCTAGTGTATGTAGTTTCTTTCCTGGTAGTAGAATCAGATAACCTGGACGTTTTCCTGTTATACACCAACTCAATATTTTGAAGACTCCAACTTTTATGTAACTTTGGTATCATTGTTTGTAGTCGTAATCAACGACAGTCAGCAAACGTTTGTGCTGTGTATGAATTTCCCCAATCAACAGAGAAAAATTTTAATGGACGTATGTAGGCAATTTAAAAATCTTAGAAAGATTAGATATCAAACAAACGTTTTTTAACATAGATGTTTAAACGCTAAAATAGCTAAATGACAAGATAGCTAGTCAAATTTCAATAAGATTGATCTAATAATTTCGTTTTTTTCTACTAACAATTCCTAATTGCATCAGTCACAAAAATGATCGTGGTTTGGTGCCATTTTCAAAATCTTAATGAATCACTGTATAATTAGTAAACTATTAAACAGTTGGACAATTTTTTTCCAAATAATTAATCAGTCCTACATTACTTATTATTATATTTATTATAACATTTGCTATTACACCGTAGTTATTTTATTCTTAAGTGTTGAAAAAAACTATTCTAGTTGCAAAAGTATCTGTCTAAGATTCGAGAATCCTTACTATATTTGACATTTTTGTGTTATTTGATACAATACTTTTAACGTTCTTTAGATTTATAATGTTAATCATAGCAAAGTTGTAGTTCAGATACCATATCTCATTGTTGTTATTCTTTAATTTAAATAGAATTTTCAATCTCTTTAAACCATTTAACTTCTTTGTTTTTATTTTTACTAGCCTTTTGTGTGCTGATAATTTTTTGATTGTTTATCTTATGTGTTTGTGTTGTGAGTACCTTCTCATTAATTTTTTAACGTATGTTTTTATCCTTGGTTAGTTTTATCCTTCATCCTTTTTTATTCACTTTCTCCAGTAGCTTATTTTTATACTTACCTGCTGAATATTGTAATAAACAGTTATATAGTTTTATTTACCTCAAGGTATTAAATGATATTGTATTTTAATTCTGTTGCTAGGTGAGTCCGTAAATTTTTGTTCATCATGCCAACGAACTCATAGTTATTTTAGTTCCTAATAAATAAATTTGGATACTGCGTATTATTTGTCAATTTTAGTCAGTATAAATTTCTCTTATATTTATTATTGTGCCTTTCTCTACCACAACAATATTGAATATTCTAATTTTGTTATTGTTTTGCTACTATTGGTAAGCCAATGTTTTTTTATAAAGTAATTGCCGGATATTAGAATTGAATTGACCTTATACTCATGTGACAAAATTTTAAATTCGTACATTAACCTTTACAAATGTATATAGAATTTCATTCATTCAAATTTCTCTGAATTCTAATTATGTATGGGTAATCCGTTGGTGTTAAATTGTTAATTATCCGTAATAATACTTTGCCTCGAATACTTAATTATTGCACATCCAACCGTGACAAAAAATCGTATCAAGTACATATTTCAAGTTCACTTGCTTACTCTTGAACCAAAACAGTTACTAGCTTATAAATTAATTAACTTATGAAAATGTGGTTGCTCTCATTTAGTTTTCGTTGTTGAAGTCAGTTAAAATTTATTATAAACTTGACCTAGTTATTAACTATATATGATCTATTCGGTAGCGTTTTTTACTATGTATTGTTATGCATAATTATTACAAATAACTTTCCAATAAAACATTATTATCGTTTAATACGAAAATTCCTCAAGCTCACAAAATTAGTTTTTTAATTAAAATATCCCTAAAAATTTAATTTTCATCAATGATATTAGAAAAAAAGGTAGAAATAATTTAATTAACATTTCACAAAAAAATGCTACTTTAAAAATGGTAGAAAATGTAACTTGATTCAGTAAGTTTACTTGGACCTCCATTATATTGAATTTATTTGATTACCCAGTGTTTTCATAGCTTTGAATGTACCATCGTCATCAGGGAAATGATAGGAAATTCCGAAGATTTGTTCCTGCTTATCTTCGCTGAGCTACTTGATCGTTGACACGGATAAATCAGCATTGCGTCTGCTGATGCGTGCCGATAGCTCCTCAAAAAGTGGTCGCCTGATGTTTCTCATTTGGACCTTGGGTTCCCTAATCATGTTCTTGTTTGGACATTGGGTTTGATACTCATGTTGTTCAAAATTGTGAACATTATTCTCCATCATCTTTGAATGTTGTGACATTAGATTAACTCAAATTAAGATTGCAAGAAGAGTACGGATCCGGAATCAGTTGACAATTCAGAGCACTCGAGTAGAACTTAAAGAAGAATACCAAAGAAAAGGACCGCATCAACTTTCTCCGCTACTGCATGTGCAAAAGGATCATATCAAACGGTTTATAAATATTGTGTTATTTCATTTCCCTTCATTCTACGTTCTTTTGGGATTTCTGCTATAATATTGTTCTTCTTTAAGGGGTTTCTCTGTGAAGAGTGGCTATGGATAAAGACCCTTAATACCATATACAAGTAATGAAACGTAAAGTTTATATATTTCACCATTGATCAATAACTATTAAAATTCGAGTAAAAGTATTAACGAAAAGAGTGCCTCTTGAATTAAAATAAACTAATGATCTTTGGCGTACCATGTAATAGTTGGTGATTTTTAGATTAAACACATATTTCAATCAACACTTGAAATAAATAAGACGTTGTTTCATAACTTTCCATGAAATTACTTGTATGTTCATGAAATGAATTGGGAGTTACGTACAACCTATATAAAGGACATGGCAGCCTTGGACCTTCGGCTTTTCACTAATTCTAACACAAACGAATCATTTTATAAGCGTCTATGGGGAGTAGCTAACACCTTTTCGGACAACCATGACCATTTTATATAATTTTATAGAAATTTTGCCTTAACCTAACTCACGCATGTGGCCGCCCGGCATTTTAACCGGAAGTCCCGCTATAATATTCTTCTTTAATTTATTTAACTACTAAACGCCATTTTTGAGTAATTGTTGTCCTAGGTTTTTTAAAGTTATTATCCAATTATAAATTTCTTCCGTTTTCTATTTACTGTAACGGTTCATTTAATTAGTATATACCTACGTGGCATTGTTCATAATTATTACATAATTGCTCGGTTAAATCTGCAATTTGACTAAAGTATTATAACAAGCCTCGTTCAATTATTGAATATCGCTTCGTATCAGCTTTTAAAATACAACAGTTTTGCTGGTTTGGCAAACAGAAATGTTACTCTTAACTAAAATGATTCACAATCTGCATCAATTTCGTTCCACTGAGAAATTTTTGTAATAAAGCACTCTTATAAAACATTTACTGATCAATTTTCTGCTTCGTTGAATTTTTCGATAAAAACCCTTATCTCATTATTACAGTTAAGTTCTATACTATTTCCTGATTAAAATTACTGCATATTTAAAAAATAATTATAATTGTTTGAGAGACAGACCAGACCAAGGGTCGGAAAGTCAGGCCAGGACCCCCTTGGGCACGCCCATGTCAGTGGTATCATATAAAAGAAATCCTACAAAAAATAAACTTTTAAACATTAAATTTGACGAATGTCTTCTACATTAAATTTAATATTCTAATTTGTCTTATGTTATTTATGACTCCCAAAGTTTTAATAACTTACACAAATACCTTGTAGTTTAAGTGTCATTTACATTTAAGGTGTCACTATAATAAATAATAACCTCTCATTCAAAGTTATAATAAAATCTTTTAAGGTACTTTATTCTAATTTTTACATGAACAGAATTTTAATTTAGAATTAACGAAGGTCTAAGTGATCTATTTACTCACCTATAATCTGTATCCTTTGCGGTGAATAAGAAGGTCACATGTACTGAAGAATGCAGAATGACAGCCAAACACACCAAAAATAATACAAAAATTTGATAGCGGTCAAAATGTCCAACGTAATCTAAGAGAGCTTCCAAATGTTTCATTACCTAATATTACATCTGATACGGAAACTAGTTGGAGATTAACATCCGTTATCATAATCGGTTAGGTATTCGATACCAGCTCAAATTGTAGACTTAGATAATAATGTAAACAACGGTGATAACATAAATGGGTTTAAAATGTCTGAAAATATGTCAATTTGCATTTAACAGGTTATTTGTGTTCCCTACAAAAATATTTATTTAATACCTAAATAACAAGTACAATGGTTAGAATACACCTATTTATTTGTTCGAAAACTACAGTTTAATAATAACAGATATTGACATGTAATCTACAGAGTAGGTACGCCTTTAATAATAATTGCATATGTAAAATTAAATTGGTAAAACCTTGAGTTGAAATATCAAGTAAGAATATATTGCAAAAATACAAATTTCCACACACGTAAATTCACATTTCAGTGGCCTGTATCATATAAAGCCATATAAAGCAAATCGTTGACAAGTTCAATATAAATTATATATTTTCTTTCGGCTTTTCTGACATGTGTGATTTCAATATCTTCCCAGAACATATTCTAAGTTATATTTACAGGGTGCCCAGAAAGTAAAGGGACACAGCTTAACTGAAGCGGTCTGACATCAAATTAGTGCGATTAAACTAAACATACCTTACTGCTTACTACAAAAGTGCTTCCTTAAAAACTTATGGCGCCCTAAAGAAAAAAAAATTAAAAATGTATCATTTGGTTTTTTAGTAATCAAAATCGCGATTAAGCTGAAAATTGATACACATGTATTTCTGGGGAAGCCGAACAATTCTAGCTTATAAGTTTTGCTGAATCATGTAGAGGGCGCTGTCGACAATTTTTTTTTCGTATGTCTATTTCTATATTTTTTATTTTTAACATTTTCGTTGAATTGTATGAAACTTGAGTTATTTTTGTAAAAGGAGTTACACTTGTTTGGTGTCGATAAAATGTACCGTTTTTAAGAAAAACTAACCTAAGCATTACTTAAGACTTATTACTAATTATGATATTTTATTAAATTTCCTTTTGTTGTAGCATTATTCATGTATTATCTTACTAGTTTTCAAATTACCTGTCAGTTGAATGTTGACACTAGTGTATTGTCATTTGGCCAAGTTATTACTGTAATGTTTCTCATTTATAAAACAGTCTGGTGATATCCTCCAGCTTTATTCGATTTTGCTGTATAAATGTAGCGTCATAATTTATTTTTCAGTTCTAAAATGGCAGATATTGTTACTGTTTAATTGTCAAGAGTAAGTATATGAATTGTATTCCAATCGTCACCAACCCAACAGAAAACTGTTCCAAAGTTTATCTCAACGCATAAAGAACATAGAAGTTGACTAAGGTGTCATGAAGGCAGACCATCTTCTCTAACCGTCGAAGCAAATAAGACATGTTACGTTGATTTGAAGAACTGTAGCTCAGGCGGGCATACATACAGTGCCTGGAATTCAATTTTCGCTCCCTGCTGGCTGATCTACCAAGAAAATTACATTTTTGCCAGTGGCTACGTTGAGTAGGCTGCTGCCACTTTTACCATTCGGGGCATAATTAATACCATAGAGGTATTATACCGTCGAGCAAGGGAAGTAGCGAAATTCATGTAATAGCAATAAAAGAGAGAGAGAATAAGCGGCTCGTTCCTGATTGGTCAGTGTCAGTGGTGACGCCTACTATTGGAGACATAACAAGCGCACACTAATATTATCTTTTTCTTTCTATTGTTCTTACACTGCCACTTACAGTAACGCCCATACCTAATTTACTCTACGTATAATACCTCTATGATTAATACACGCAACTCCCATACAGGGACAAATGAAAATCCCCATATAGTCAAAACGAAACATTTCAAACTGAATTTTCATTTAATGTGTGGAGCGGAATGATTAATAATTACTTGATGGGCCGTATGACCTCGCGATCGTTTAAATGGGTAATCAAACTTCAACTTTTTAGATAACATTCTGCCATCTTTACTTACTTTGTGCTTTATACACTTACTCATTTCCCTCTGATTGTGCAGAAATATCTAAGTAACCACTTTCTACAACAATGAATAGACCGCGGAAGTGGTCATTCCTGACCATCGCGCAGCCAAGGTCTTTATCTTTCTAGGAAGCAACATGAACTCCCTTATTTACAGATATTTTAGCAATTCAAAAGAAGAATTACCAAGGAAAATTAGAGAAGATGGAAATGAAATTAGAAATAGTGCATTTTCCCTGTCAGATGCTGTCAGGCTAAGCGTTGGCAGAAATGCATTGATGGTAATGGTCATTTTCAGAGAATATTGTATGAATAAAGTTTTTGGTTTTATTACCTATATAGTACCGTTAATGCTGCAAAAAAGGTAACTTGATATATTTTGCAACAAAAGGTAACTTGATATAGTTTTTTCACCCATAGTGAAAATGTGTATATTCAAATATATATGAAAAAAAGTACAAAAATAAATTGCCGCCAGCGCTCTCTACATTATTCCGCAAACTTGTACCATAGTATTGTTCAGTTTTCCGTGGAAACTAAGCGTATCAATTTTCAGCTTGGTCGCCGTTTTGGTTACTTACATCTTTAATTTCCTTCTTTAGGCGTCATTTCTTCTTAAAGAAACCGTTGTGTAGTAAGGTATAATGTGGTTTAATTACTCTTGACGTCAGAAAGCTCTCACTCCAAGCCTCAAGTAAGCTTTCTTTCCCATTTTTAATGTTTTTTTCTTCTATAATCATCTAAGATTTGAATGAGGAATTGTTAATGATTATACCCAAAAATTTACTTAGATCGTCTTGAGGCACGTGTTGTTTTGAATTAAAAAATAAAAAGAAAATTTTCCCAGTGTTTTTCATCAAAAGGAAGCTTTTGAAAGGGCGTCGCAAAATATTTAATTTTTAACGACCATCCTAATATATACAGATTCGTAACACTATGATGAAGTTTGAAAGAGAGAATCTGCAAATAGAAATATACTAACAGGATAATCAATGAGAAAAGTAACACTGACACTCTACATCACTTTGTATTTGTGATTCTCTTTGGGAATAATCTCACACTTACTGAAAAGTCTATACACTCAAATCTTTCAAATGTTTCAGGGTTTAAATCAGACCCTTCCCCCATGGCAATAATACAACAGTGAAATTGAAAAAAGTTGTAAACATATTATGATTTTTTAATTAAATAAACAGAGTTGTAGTCAGTACCTAGATTGTTTCTATCTACATTAAGAGAAAATTTCTGATATGCGCCCCCTCTAGACCAATAACTGGCCAATTAACTGTATTTAAGAAATTTCTGGTGATTTGTATTGGTTGCTGTAGAATTTGATGATGCTCCACTATAGTTATTGGAAATTTTCCTATATTAATGCGACTATTTGTTTTTCTCTATTTTTAGTACTTCCTTAACTTTGTTAAAAGTCTATTTTCTTGTGTTGATTCCGTTGTTCCGCCTGTTTTATTCGCACAAGTATTTTTTCATAAGTAGCGTGTTATTTTGCCGTTTTTATAACTTTTCTTATAGAAGGACCCGATGTCGGTTTAATATTATTTGGTGGTGAGCCCCTTGTTGGTTAGTTTAATGTTTTGTATTTCGTATTAGGTCAATTGTTGCTCATATCACTTCCTGGTTTGAATGTATTTAGCCTATTTACCTATTGGATGGTGCTGATGACAAAATCAGTTGCATTGTTGGCTGATTCATTTGGAGCTTGCCGTGTCCACTTTATATTGAAGTTTTGCCATAAGAATTTAAAAGTACATATTCGGATTGTGTGGGCAATATGTCTCATATTTCCCCTTACTTACCAAATCGAACGTTTGCTAATTTTGCGAATTTTTTTTCTACCACTTTAGTATTAATTTCGCCAATTTTGTATTCCAACTAGCTGTTATTGGTATCTGATGCTTATTTGATTTCATTGTGTTGTTGTTCATTTCGTCGCCTATTGATTGTTGGGGAGTAAACTTGATTAATTAGATAGAGTATCTTTTCTAGTGACAACACTAACCTCTCTACTAATCATTTTAATTAAGTTAAGCTAAGCAAATTTAATTTTACTTCAAAGGCATGTCTTCTGTTAGTAACTTATTTATAACATAAATTTGAGTTATAACCACTCGTCCTGACTATTGTGGTTTATTTATTATATATAAAAGAAAAAAGCCTTATAAGAACGAAAGTGTATTATCATGAATAAAAATTAATTTTGAATAAAAAATTCAGACCCTAGAATGTATGTTAAATCAATTTTCTAACCAGAATAATAGGAATGAAATTAAATGAATCTAATCATTTTGGTGTACATGAATCATAATTTACTCAGATTCTAAGAAGGCCATAGAATAGGCGAATTATCATACAAATTCTCATTGATGATTTTTTATTTGTGTTCAACTATAAATGCTATTTCGATGGTTGTTAACAAAATTAAAATTAATTCAAATTATTTATACGAAATATAAGTTACTAGCATTTTACCTAAACAATTCACAAAAATAAATAACAACAAAATAAATGATGTTCAACCAAATGTACATTCATATTAAAAAATGTTTCGAGGAAAATGTATTATCATAAGAACAGCTTGAAACAGGCCAAAGGAATTAACTAATATATTTATTTCAAATAATAGAAAAATAACAGCAAAAAGAAATGAAATGGTTCTTTCAAAATAATAAAAATAATAGATACATTAAAACGGTAGTGATAGCAATACTTAAGGACAAAACGTCAAATTTAAAGTTGAAACCCTTTACTATTTTGGGTGAATCTTATTATAATTTCATTTCAAAAAGAAGGTACTATTAATATATTTATGTATGAAAACGGGACATTAATAGCGTTCAAGAATATCAATTAAATCTTTTTTTAGCAGAATGTTTGAAGTCATAAAATATATTATACTTTCACAAGACATTTGGGGACATTTAGCACGTTTTAATAATAGTAAGATCAAGTCAAATTTACGTAAAAAACAAGATCGACCCGGGGTTTAATAAGTTTTACAAAATGTTGGACATTTATTTGTCACAGGTTCTAAGCAATAAAGATTGAATTTTATTATGTTTGCATAACTAAGACATTTACATTTTTTAATGTTAACTCGTTTTTATTTTTATAGTAAAGAAATTGTAAAGTAATTAACATTTAACTTAAAGCTTACAAAACACAGTTTAGAAAAATAATGCTTGTAGCTACAACTGCAATATTAGAGTACGTTATACAAATAGTTCGTGTTAATAATGATACTTTTCTCAGTTTAATTGATCCCACTAGATATTTAGTTAACTTTGAAGTTGTCCCTGGGATAAGAAATTATGAATTTTAATTAACTTATTGTAACGAAATTTCCTTAAGCCGGCCCTGGCTTCATTCCAGTACGACACCGATCACATTTATGAAATGACTGGGCAGCTGAAGAATTGATTGATTGTACGAGAATTTTCTATGCAGGTTCTATAAATGAGCGACTGAGCGACCCATAATCAGCTGTTCTGTATAATTTGATGCAAATAATAGCTCTAGAAAAGTGAAAGTGAATATTAGTTTTTAAATTTTAATTGAACCCACGAAATATATAACATCTTGGTGATCAGAAGTGATTAAGTGCAGTTAAAATCGTAATTTGCTTTATGGAAACCCGTAGCATGGAAAAAATGGACGAAACTACCAAAAAAATACTTAAGCAGGTTACGGAAGGATTAGACGAAAAAATAGCCCAGATTCTGAAAAAACGTGAAAAAAGGAGAAACAACACCAGGAAGAAATTCAACAAAGATTAGTAAAATCTTTTGATGAAAAACGGAAAATAGAATTGGAAAATCTTGTCACTACGATGAAAAGCGAACAACAAAATCTTGTCACTTCCATGGATTGAAAACAACAAAATTTAATGGAAGGATAATTCTCGAAATTTGTAGAAAAACAAGATCAAATTGAATTAAAACGATACGAAACTGAAGAGAAAAGGCAACGGCAATTTGATCAAGTAATGCAAATAGTAGCACAAGTTACTGAAACAGTTACTGACATAATGCAAATAGTTGAGTCAGACATAAGAGAAATAAATGATGACATTAATACCACAAAAAATACCATGGACACTCTTGAAACCAAAGTAGATAATCTCGATTCCATCCGAAGCCAGGTAAAGTTTGAAATCAGTTCTACTCAAAACACAGTTCAAGATAAAATCAGTGCCATCCAAAACAAGGTAGAAACAGAAATTTAAAAAATGCAGCAGGACTTACAGCGAGGAAAATACCAGCACACCATGAGTACCAAAGGTTCCATTAGCAAACCACTTACGTTTGATGGCAGTTCATCTTGGCCCATGTATAAACGGCAGTTTGAAGCCGTGGCTACAGCTAATCGATGGGATAACCAAGAAAAATGTACGTCTCTTGTAATTTCCGGCCTTAGAACTCCTCCAAAGCATTCCAGGCGATTGCGACAAGATCTTCGCCATCCTAGACAAACGCTACGACAATCAATCCTTGAGCCAGGTATACCAAGTCCAACTGAGTGGAAAAACGCAAAATTACGGTGAAAGCCTCCAAGAATTCGAAGCAGAGATTATACGGTTAGTTCACTTGTCCTACCCACACCTGCCAGAGGAAACGAAAGACCAGTTGGCCACACAGAGTTTCATAAACGGCATCAGAGATGTGGAACTACAAAGAAATTTAAGACTGAGTGGCGTCAAGAAGAGTAATGAGGCTCTACTTCGGGCTTTGGAAGTAGAGGTCGTCATGAACATGTCCAAGCCGAGGGTCCGAGCAGTTTCCTTCAACCAGGAAGAGCCATAATCACCATTTCAAGCATGAACGAGTATTAACAAAATATTAGCAGAGAACTGATACCAGAAGGGCATGTTACCGTGGTGGACGGACAGGGCACTTCCAACGCGACTGCAGAGTAAGGCTATCTGAACGATCACCGACCAGGGGTAACGAACAGAACAGCCACATGTCCAGGGACCGTTAGCCAGGCAGCATAAGGGGGCGAATGCTGACTAACCCTCCACCAGCCCCCAAAACACTATCCATCCGGGGATTTTGCCGAGATAGCAGCAGCCTAGTCATCAGAGGCACCATCAATGGCAGAGCAATTACCATCATCATCGACACCGGCGCCGCTGAGTCCATTGCCACGTCCAGAGTTTTGAGGTCATCAGAGATCCGGCCAGTTAACAGTAACATCCAGCTCAGAACAGTCACCGGCGAGTCCATGTCAATACAGGGTGTGGCAGATGTCTATCTACAGATAGGGGACAACATGATCCGGCATAGGCTCCTTGTAGCGAATATTGAGGACGATTTTATACTGGGTGTGGACCTAAGCAGCCAGCATGGATTTATGTTCGACCCGAGATATGATGTTCTTCGATTCCTAAATGAGGAATTTGTATTGATACGGCTCATCCACCTCCATAGATATTTTAGCAAAATCTCCAGCCAGAATTCCCGGTCCAACGGAACAGATTATTCATGGGCAGCTAGGCAGCCATCCTGGGAGCTGCGTTGGAATGGTGGAGCCCGTACACTCACCTCATGACTACTCAGTTGGTCGGGCTATAGTTAAAACCGGACGAGATATACCAATTAGAATCATGAATTTGTCCAACCACAACATCAGAATTGCCAATGGTTAAGAGATAGCTTGTTTCGAGCCAGTAGAAACCATCTTCAATTGCGAAGAAGAGTACCAGACGTCGGTGAAGGAGACAGGGCCCAGTAAAGAGTTCCTACAACAGTTTGCTGACCATTTGACTCACCTGACACCAGAGAACCAAAAGAAAGCCAAGCAATTTATCACAAAGCACTGGCAAATTTTTAACAGTCAAGATGGAACCACCGGTCGCACCAACATCATCCAGTACCGAATAGATACCGGGAAGGCTTAACCCATCAGAATACCAACTAGAAGACTACCATTGGGGCAACAACAGGCAGTAGAGGAAAACGTCGAGTCCATGTTAAAAAATGGAGTTATTGAGCCATCCATCAGCCTATGGTCTGCTCCCGTCGTCCTAGTTAAAAAGAAGGATGGAACCACCCGATTTTACGTGAATTACAGGAAGCTGAACAACGTCATGAAGAAAGACAGCTATCCACTACCTATCCATTACCCCGAAACGACAGAGAGAAGACAGCGTTCTCCATCAATAAACGGCTGTTTCAGTTCACGGTCATGCCCTTTGGGTTATGTAATGCTCCCGCAACATTCGAGAGGCTAATGGAGTATGTCCTGAGCGGGTTAACCTGGAGGACGTGCTTAGTATACCTCGAGGACATTCTAGTCATGGGTCAGACATTTGATGACCATCTGAAGAACCTGGGCGAAGTATTCTCCAGAATTAATAACGCCAACCTGAGACTCAACCCGAAGAAGTGTTCCTTGTTTTAAAAAGAAGTAGAGTTTTTAGGCCACGTCATTTCCGAGACAAGAATCCACACCAACGAGGACAAGATAGAAGCCATCCGTGATTGGCCAGTCCCAAGAGACAAGCATGAACTTCGAAGCTTCATGGGCCTCTGTTCCTACTACAGGCGATTTGTTGAGGGATTTGCCAACATTACCGCGTCTCTACATCGACAGACCACTGAGAAAGAGACCTTCCGTTGGAATCAGTATTGCGAAAAATCATGCAGACGACTGAAGGCAGCACTATGTACCAGCCCAATCCTAGCCTTTCCTACACAGTCCGGCAAGTTCATTTTAGACACCGACGCCAGTAACACAGGTTTGGGGACCGTCCTATCCCAGGTGCAAAATGGTGAAGAGAGGGTGATGGAGTACTACAGTCGTGGATTCTCGAAACCGGAAGGAAATTATTGCGTCACCAGAAAAGAACTTCTTGCAATAATAAGGGCGATAGACCATTTCCACAAATACCTCTATGGTCGTCATTTCTTAATACGAACAGATCATGCCGCCCTCAAATGGCTGCGGACATGAAGACACCGGAAGGACAACTGGCCAGATGGATGGAAAAATTACAGTAATACGATTTCAAGGTGGAACACCGTGCCGGCTGTTTGTACAATAATGCCGATGCCCTATCCAGAAGATCCTGTAGAGCAGAATGCGGACATTGTCTGAAGACGGAACAGCGAGAGGGTATCTCCATCAGACAGATCCGAGTTCAGGCCAATGAAGACTGGACAACGGAACAGTGCATCCAGGACCAAATGGCTGATCCAGACATAGAACCAATCTTGTCACTCAAAACGAGAGGGGCTAGATACTCGGGCGTGCTGAAATCGTTATGGGACCAATGGGACTCTCTAAGAGTAGAGAATGGAATGCTCAAGCGAGTTTGGGAGAGCACTGATGGCCGAGAAACCAACTGGTAGTTCCTAAGAAAAATGTACCAGCCATCCTGACCGAAGTACATGATGGGATTTCCGGGGGACTTCTGGGCGTGTACAAAACTCTAGACAAAGTTCGCCTTGCGATACTACTGGGTAAATTACTTTGAAGACGTCCGAGCTTGGTGCCGGAAATGTGACACCTATGCAGCCAGTAAGTGCCCGAAGACCCGGATCAAGGGCAGAGAAAAAGAATTGCCATCGATGTCGCCTGTCCGTTTCCCGAGTCTGAGAGGGGGAACAAATACATTCTGGTCGCAATGGATTACTTCAGCAAATGGCCTGAGGCATATGCAATACCCAACCAAGAGGCAACCACGGTAGCGACGGTGCTGGTAGAACAACTATTCAGCAGGATTGGCATCCCGATGGAACTACATTCAGACCAGGGGCGTAACTTCGAATCGAATGTATTCCAGAAGGTCTGCACGAAGTTGAGGATCAGGAAAGAGAACAACACCATTACACCCACAGTCGGACGGAATGGTGGAAAGTTGAACAGGACCTTGGAACAACACCTATCCAAGGTCGTCAGCAATAACCAGCGTGATTGGGATGAGCATATTAGCCTATTCCTGTTGGCATATCGCTCTGCCGTACATAATAGTACAGGCCTGACTCCAGCCAGGGTCCTATTCGGAAAGGAGCTGCGATTACCCTGCGATTTGGCTTTTGGCTCCCCCAAAGAACCTTCCCAAGACATCGACGATTATGTCGACCCGCTCCGACATAACATGCTGGCAATACACTAATTAGCCCGAACGCAGATGTTGGCCACCAGTGACCGGATGAAGACGCGATACGACCTCAATGCCAACTCAGTCGGGTCCCAAGAAAGGGACAAAGTCTGGCTGTACAACCCCCAACGGAGCAAGGGTAAATCCCCATGACGTCGCCTACCGGATCCGTCGAAACCCCAGGGCTAAGTTGAAGGTGGTCCATTTAGATCGACTCGCTCCCTACCATGAAGAGGATGTTTCTGACCGGGACGATCAGAATTAAAGGGAGGGCGGTGTAACGAAATTTCCTTAAGCCGGCCCTGGTTTCATTCCAGTACGACACCGACACTTTTAGGACAAAAAATTGTTCTCGAAATGACTCGGCAGCTGTAGAATTGTTGATTGATTTTACGAAAGTTTTCGTTCGATGCAGGTTTTATTAAGGAGCGACCCATAATCGCGGCAGTCAGTTAGTGCAGCGAAGAGCTTATATGTAGAAATGTTTTTTGATGTTTGAATCAGCTGTTCTGTATAATTTGATGTATATAAAAGTTCTAGAAAAGTGTAATATTAGTTTTTAAATGTTAATTGAACCCACCAAATATATAACATTATTTATAAAGCATTTCAAGCAAACCGTAGCGTTAATTTTATTATTCATACCTAGCTGCAATTTATCGTAAAAAATATTTACTCACTCCATATAGCAAGCAATCGTTCGTACTAAATTTTGTTGTTGCTATATAAAACGATCATCCCAAAACATTCTTAAAGTGTAAATGTCGATGGAAGTTAGAATCTTTGTAGGTAAATTGTGAAACTATTTTAGCGACCCTTTTCCCGTATCAAAGAAATTTTTTACATAATTCACGAAAACTGCTTATTTTTTTAATTTAACATGTTTTTATTTATTTTTTTCAATTCTATATAATTACTTATTCATACAGAAAAGTAAATTTACCAAGATAGTTCTTTTAAATTCAGTTGTACTGAGTTTCAAATTTTTAAATAATTAATACCACAGAAAAAAGTTATTGATATTCTATGCAATTCAGGGAATTATGATGGCCAAAGCATCATAACATCTGTTACAAATTTAAAATAAATTGTAACCTGTTAGTGTCCTGGATTGGACCAAGGAAGTTTCTTCCTAAACATAATGAAGTGACAAACACGATGTAATGTAACAACCAAAACGTATGAACGAATTAAAAAATGAAACAATTTAATTAGGTAAATCTTACTGTATATTATTTTATACAATTTCTATATTTGATATTGTTACGAGAATTCATCCGACAGCTGATGCAATCGGCCATCAGCCAATTCGTGGAAGGGACATTATTCCGATAAATTCTGGGAATCCGAAATGTTTGTCTCTCAACAGGCCGACCGCTGCCGTTACTGGGAATTCCTTTAAAGCTTCCAGAACATGAAAGAGTTTCCCGATGGTTCGTGGACGTACCAGACAATTCCAAGATAAATATATAAATAAGAAACAGGTGGCGATAGGAGGCATTCAGTTTTCGACGGTCGTATTGAACAGTTAAGATAAAATGTAAATAGTAGTGTCTGTGAATATAAATTGTGTAAAAGTAGTGGAAATAAATTAGAGTGAGTTGGACTGTGTTTTGAAATAAATCCAAGAACTGAACTGAACCCGAGTGTGAAAATAAAAACCTTACAAGAAAAATTACAAGACTTTAGAGGATAAATTGCTCGAAAATTCTAAGACTTTAGAAGATAAGCTACAGACATTATAAGATAATTCTAAAAGCATGAAAGAGGCTCTAGAAGAGAAATTGCTAGAAAGTTCTATAAACTTGAAAGAGGCGTTAGAAGCCAAATTGGTAGAAAATTCTAAATTCTTAGAAGAAAATTTGAAAAGCATGGTACAGCAAAACTCAGAAATGTTGGAAGAGAAAATATTCGAGAATGAGGCTCGGATGGAAGAGCTAAAGCAGACAATGGTCGATGAGCTGAAACAAACAACAGACAAAAATGAAAAGCGGATAGAGGAGCTTAAGCATATAATGGAGGGGGAGATCAGCAAAATAAGAGAACAGGTAGTCACAATACAAAGAGTAGAAACTCCACCAAAGATCGAAAGCAGAAACAGTCCAGAAGTAATGGATTCGAAAAGTGGCCTCGAAGGAGCAAGACACAAAATGAAACCTCCACAATTTGATGGGAAATCGTCATGGACTAACTATAGGCGCCAATTCAAGGCTGCGGCAAAGTTAAACAGATGGTCAGCAGAGGAAAAAGCAATAGCATTAACCCTCGCCCTAAGAGGTGATGCTACAGATATTTTGCAAACATTGAATACCTCGGAGCAAGAAGACTACGAACAATTGATTAAACACTTAGCGCTGAGGTATGGACAGACTCATTTGGAGCACGTGTACCACTCCCAACTAAAAAATCGCCATCAGAAATCTAATGAATCGCTACAAGAGTTTGAAGCCGATATTGCCCGTCTGGTTCGCCTTGCCTACCCAGCCACACCTGATAATGTGATAGAAAGGTTAGCAGTGCAAGCGTTTTTGGATGGACTTCGGGACAATGAAGCCAGGGAAGCATTGACGTTAGCTCGACCGACTCAATTAGTGGATGCACTGGCTCGAGCTCTAGAATTCGAGGCTGCGAAAAATACCTGCAAAGGTCAAGCCAGAGTCCGAATCGTTGACGGAGAATCCGAAGATGGCAGAAACGATGAAGCCTCTGTAAGAAAGATAATAGAAGAAGTCCTTACCGAAAAAAGACTACTGAGATGTCGGAAGTATCGTAAGGTAGGACATGTCCAGAGTCGTTGCAAGGAGAGCAACGGAGTCCAGACTTCCTCGCCTAGAAAACTAAAGGCCTATGTAAGGGGACCATCGTCGACCTGTAGCAAACAAGTGTCAACTACCAACGCATATGTCGCTTCGCTACGCAACCACGTTAACAGTGCCTTCGTAGATGGCCTTATTAATAGGAGGCAATTTGCAATGCTGCTGGATACTGGTGCGACGAAAACAGTAATAAGGCCCAACATTGTTTTAGAGGCAATGATAAAACCAACAAAATGGCAACTGCGAACAGCGACAGGAGAAGCAGCGAAAGTCCATGGTGAAATAGAGGTTGAAATGACTTTGGGAAACACAACTTTCTACATCGGGCATTAGTGGCAGACATCGAAGACGAAGTAATCATTGGAATGGATGTCATGAGCTCCAAGGGATTCCAGTTAAACTTCAAAGATGGAATTTTGCGAGTGAATGACGAAGAAGTGGTGCTTCATGGAAAAGATGACAATGCTGCGAGCCATCTTAGCAGAGGATGTCAATGTTCCGGAAAGAGCTGAAATCATTATAGATACTTGCTTAGATGGAAAAGCTAAAGCTGGAACAGTAATGATTTTTGATCCCGAACTTAACGACGGAAATGCAGGTAGAGGAGTCGCACTGGGGAAGACTCTGTTTCGTGCCCGGGAGATTGTGCCAGTAAGAGTAATGAACCTGAACCATTACTCGGTTGTGCTAAAGAAAGGAACAACTTTGGGCCATTGTTCAACAGTCTCCTCTGTTAGTCAGAAGCACACAACATGCAGAAAAGCCACCAGGTAAACTATCTGAGGAACTGGAAAGATTCATCACAGATTCATCTAAGAATTTGAAACCAAACCAGAGAGCAAAATTGATGGACATCGTTAGAAACTACCAGGATATCCTCGATGTAGGGAATGGCAAAAGAGGACGAACTGATCTGGTGAAACATAAAATTCATACTGTGGAAGCTCAACATATTCGACAGTCGGCGAGAAGACTACCCCTAGCTAAAAGAGAAGAAGCCGACATGATAGTCCGCGAGATGGGGGAAGAAGGTGTTACTAGACCATCCAATAGCCCTTGGGCTTCTCCAGTTGTCTTGGGTAAAAAGGAAAGATGGTTCAACCCGATTTTGCGTGGACAATCGGCAATTAAACCACGCTACAAAGAAAGACAGCTATCCTCTTCCAAGAATAGACGATACCCTAGATACGTTGGCTGGATCGAAGATGTTTTCCACCCTGGACTTGAGCGGTTATTGGCAGGTGGAACTTGCTAAAGAAGACCGGGAAAAGACTGCTTTTATCATCGGCTCAGGATTTTACCAATTCACGGTGATGCCGTTTTGGTTGTGTAATGCTCCAGCGACCTTTGAAAGATTGATGGAAAAAGTGTTAAAAGGGCTTTCATGGAAAACATGCCTGGTGTATCTTGACGACATTATCGTGCTTGGAAGATTATTTGAAGACCACGTCAAGAACCTGGAGGAGGTGTTTCGGCGACTTCGAAGTTCCGGACTAAAGTTAAGCCCGAAGAAGTGTCAGCTGTTCCAAGAAGAGGTGCAATATCTTGGACATGTGATTTCCGCAGAGGGAGTAGCTGTTGATAAACAGAAAGTCAAAGCTGTCCAGGAATGGCCGATACCTAAAGATATCCATCAGTTGAGAAGTTTCCTGGGGTTATGCACGTACTATCGTCGGTACGTAGCCGGATTTGTCAACATCGCCAAGCCACTTACTAGACTCACAGAGGGGAAGGTACAATGCCAGTGTTACGAGGAGTGCCAGCGATCATTCGAGACACTGAAAAGAGCATTGACGAGTGCCCCCGTCTTAAGTTATCCTTTGCCAAAATTGGAACTTCGTTTTGGATACCGACGCAAGCAATGTCGGAATTGGTGCGGTGCTTTCTCAGATCCAAGACGGTCAGGAGAAAGTCATCGGCTATTTTAGCAAGACTTTGAGCAAGCCTGAACGGAATTACTGCGTTACTCGCAGGGAACTCTTGGCTGTGGTAAAGGGGGTAGAACATTTCTACAAGTACCTCTATGGTAAAAGATTTCTCCTGAGGACTGATCATGCAGCACTGAAGTGGCTTCTGCAGTTTAAAAATCCTGAAGGACAGGTGGCAAGGTGGATTGAGCGGTTGCAAGAATTCGAGTTCGAGGCTTAAGATCGAGCTGGAACAAGCCATAAGAATGCTGATGCTCTATCGAGAAGACCCATGCCCTGATGACTGCAAACATTGCTAGCGAGCTGAAGAAAAAGGCGCTGTTCTCTGTAGAACTACCGCTATCAATGATCATTGGCAATCTGCGGAGATCCAAAAAGACCAGAAATTAGATACAGATTTGAAAGAGGTTATCCGGTGGAAGGAAGAAGACCGCAAACCTATGTGGCAAGAGATTTCCCGATATTCACCAACCATAAAGTCGTACTGGGCTTAGTGGAACTCCCTCATCCTGGAGAATGGACTTCTGAAGCGCGTCCTGGAGACTCCAGAGGGTTGAAACGACAGAAAACAGATTATAGTTCCCAGAAATAGGAGAGAAGAGGTTTTGCGAGAGCTACATGATGGTACAACTGGAGGACACCTGGGAGTGACGAAAACCCTGGGGAAGTTAAGAGAACGGTTCTATTGGGTGAACTGCCAAGCAGATGTTAAGGATTGGTGCCGGAAATGTACAGTGTGTGCAGCAAGTAATGGGCCTTAGAAGCGACCAAAAGCTCCGATGAAGCAATATAACGTGGGCAGTCCATTCGAAAGAATAGCCATTGATGTTGCTGGTCCATTTCCTGAATTCGACTCTAGAAATAAATACATTGTGGTGGTGATGGATTATTTTAGTAAATGGGCCGAAGCGTATGCCTTGCCGAATCAAGAAGCCTTGACCGTTGCTGATGTCCATGTCAAGGAATTGATCAGTCGTTATGGTGTTCCCTTGGAGTTGCACTCAGACCAAGGTATAAATTTCGATTGTACTCTTTTCCAAGATGTCTCCAAACTTCTGAAGAAAAAAAAGAGACCGCAGGTGAAGACTATGTCAGCCAGCTACGTTAAAACATGAACGACATCCATGAACAAGTCCGGTTAAACATCGAGAATGCCAGTGCCCGAATGAAGGAAGCATACGACATCAAAGCCGAGGACGGAGAATTCCAAGTTGATGATCTTGTTTGGTTGTATAACCCGCAACGTCGTCGTGGATATTCGCCCAAGCTACAGAGATCTTGGGAGGGGTCGTAACTAGTGATGGGTCGTTCGTGAATGAGTCGTTCAAAACGAACGACTCTTCTACATGTGCCATGAATGAGCGGCACAGTTTAGTCAACTAGTTCGTTCAATTCGCCATTAAAAGAGTCATTCAGCTCGTGCGAGTCGCGAGTCGAAACTCATCGGTGGTGCTGAACGTTCAAAGTTCAATCCCGACGTAGAGACTCGTTCAATCGTTCGATCGGCTCGGTCGGAGCAATGGGAAGAAATGAGCCTTTTGGCTGATGCGATGCAGGTATTGCTTTTAAATTCCGTCGGAAAATTTTTAACACACTTAACACAAGCAATGAGTGACTGAGACAAGGGGTTGTTATTCTTTTGCTGTGTTTCGTACGGTGCGGGTTGCAAGTTTTAAGTTTGTTTCATTCAAGGGTTTTTCAATATACTCTTTGACTTTTAATGTTAAACGAGATATTTCTCAGACAAAATATCTAACAAACTTTGTAAGATATTTGTGAGTTTTAAGCAGGACTATTAAGTTTAAGTTTCGCGAGTTTTTAAACGTTGCAATCAGTATATCGGATAGGTATGGCATCGAAAAAAAGAAGCGAAGTTTGGACAGTCTTTGAAGCAATTTCAAATAACCAAGCTAAGTGCAACTTCTGTTCCCAGATTTTTTCTAATAAAGGCGGATCAACATATAATCTGAATAGGCATCTCAAGAGTAAACATCCATCTATTTCTGGTAGCTTACATTCAAGTACTTCCAAAAACAGAAAGGTTGATGATGACTGTATAGCTGATACCTCAAATCGTATTAGATCTCAACAAGAGTTTCCGCCTTCCACAGGCTTGATAAAAAGTAATAGTATAGTTAAAAAAACACAGAAAAGTTTAGAAACATTTTTTTCAAAGCCAGTGACAAGTAAAAAACGAGAAGACATTAACGAGCATTTAGTCAAGACTATTGCGAAGAACTTTTTATCATTTTATCTAGTAGAAAGTGATTATTTTAAAGCTTTTGTGCGAGAGTTAAACCCTGGTTACCAACTACCCACGCGAAAAACTGTTTCAGATATATTGTTACCTAAGTATTATAATATTACAAAAGAAATAATTTTAAACAAAGTGCAGTTAGCAGAAGCTATCAGTTTAACAACGGATGGGTGGACATCTGTGACAAACGAAAGTTACATAAGTGTTACAGCACATTATTTATTTCAAAATAAGCTAGAATCGAGCTTATTAGACTGCTATAAATACACTGAGAGTCATACTGCTTCCAATTTATGTGACGAGTTGCAAAGAATTGTTCGGGATTGGCAGATAACAAACAAAATAGAGGCAGTTGTGAGTGACAATGCCGCAAACATTGTTGCTGCCATTAGACAAACCGGGTGGAAACACATACCTTGTTTCGCCCATACAATGAATTTAATTGTGCAGTCTTCCCTGGATACCATCAAACCTATTAGGCTAAAAGTAAAAGTAATAGTGGACTTTTTTAGACGTAGTTCACAGGCTGCTGAAAAGTTGAAACAAATGCAGAAACAACTAGAAATGCCACAACTTAAAGTTAAACAAGACGTAGTTACGAGATGGAACTCTACATACGATATGTTTAGGCGAATTTTAGATATAAAAGAACCTTTAATGTCCGTAATAGCAGTTCATTATCAAAGTATCGATAATTTAACAAACAATGACATTAACATTTTAGAGAAATGTTGTGAAGTTCTTAAAGTATTTAAAGACGTAACCGAGGAAATTAGTGCGGAAAAAGAGGTAACTATATCAAAAGTTATTCTTTTTAGTGCAGCACTAACAAAATTTTGCAATAAATTTGTTAAAGATAATCCTGATTTACCAGAAATATGCAAAGTATTAGTAAAGTCATTACAAGTCAATATTCATAAGCGATTTAGTGATATAGAACAAAATAAAACATTCGCTGAATCTACCATTTTGGACCCAAGGTTCAAAAAATACGGTTTTACAGACACAAATGCTTTTGATAGCATCAAGCTTCATTTAATTAATAACGTCAAAAGTTCTGTAGCGGACAGGATGGATGACACTGAAACTGAAGTGGTTAGTGATTCCGAAAAAGAATCAGGCACCACATTAGAAAAGTAGTCCACTTTATGGGAAGACTTTGATACTGCAGTTTGCAAAGTAGTTTCCAATTTAAATCCAATAGCGGCAGGCATCCTTGAAGTGGAAAAATATTTGGATGAGCCGCTTTTACCAAGACAACAAGATCCGTTTATTTGGTGGGAAGAGCGAAAAAAAGTTTACCCTACGCTATATAAACTAATGAGAAAAAGACTTTGTATAGTAGCAACCTCAGTGCCCAGTGAACGGATCTTTTCGAAAGCAGGGCAGACATTAACTGAAAGGAGAAATAATCTTCATGGAAATAAAGTTGCTACTTTTTTTAAATGTAAATTTATGAAATCCTTTTTATTATGTTATTAATTTTGTTATATTTTTTATAGACTTCATAATAATAATATTTACTAACCTTGTTAAAGGTTCTTTTTTATGTTTTGTTTTTTAAATTTCTATTTGGGTTATAGGTAAGCATTATAATTTTATTTGTTTTGATGGTGTAGAACGTTTACACTTTCATGTTTACAGTTTATTTTATTTTTTCTGTTACCAAATAAATATACAAAATCCTTATATTTTAGCGTGCATTAATTATGATATAATTATATATATTATAAATATCCTAAGGCTAAACGGCTGTGTGATTTAGGGGCGACATCGTTCAAATGAACGACTCAGTGTGAACGACTCTTTTTGGTGAGTTGAACGAAATGAGCGGGCTCACTAAAAAGAGTCATAAAACCCAACGCTAGTCGTAACAAATTGTAAAGAAAATCAACGATATTATCTACAGAATAAAGAAGCTGCCTCTAGGAAAACCAAAGGTCGTACATTTCAACAGGTTAGCCCCTTATGCCGGAAGTCATGACAGCGAAGATGACCAAGCCCAAGTCCGCAGCATCCAACCACTCGATGACGAGATGACCTTCGAGCAGTTTATGGCACTGTACTCTGATGGACAGAAAGTGCAGCACGACGTAACGAGAGAGGAACCCCGAGACCTGTTTGAGGTGCCCTTACACTATACCCTGGCTCATTGCGTTGCTCGAGATCTCCAGATGTCCAGAGTAATAGCCAAGGTGTTTTCCAAAAAGTACGGCCAGTTCCAGAAGCTACGGGAGCAAGATCCAGCGGTAGGGTACGTCCTTCCTTATCTCGAAGATAAACAACCAATGGGTACCAGAGACATCTTTTATTTGATAACGAAAACATTCTCGCATGACAAGCCAACATATAGAGATCTTTGGAAGACTCTGGTAGAATTGAGGAATGTGATGATGGAGAAGAATCTGATGAAATTGGCGGTCCCAAAAATAGCCTGCGGGTTGGATGGACTGAATTGGAGGGTGGTGAGAAGTATAATGGGAACAATCTTTCTATTTAGTGGCGTCAACATCCTGGTATGCTGTCTCAATATTCGCAGCCCAGGTTCGAAGACTGTTGACTGTTACTTCCACCAAACTTCCCGTTGTCGAAATGGAGACTCCTGCAAATATCGTCACACCAGGAAGCATTCTAGGACATTCCGGGACGAAATGGTCTTAAGGAGGGGGCAATGTTGCGAGAATTCATCCGACAGCTGGTGCAATCGGCCATCAACAAATTCGTGGAAGGAACATTATTCCGAGAAATGCTGGGAATCCGAAATGTTTGTCTCTCAACAGGCCGACCGCTGCCGTTACTGGGAATTACTTTAAAGCTTCCAGAACATGAAAGAGTTTCCCGATGGTTCGTGGACATACCAGACAATTCCAAGATAAATATATAAATAAGAAACAGCTGGCGATAGGAGGCATTCAGTTTTCGACGGTCGTATTGAACAGTTAAGAAAAATGTAAATAGTAGTTTCTGTGAATATAAATTGTGTAAAAGTAGTGGAAATAAATTAGAGTGAGTTTGACTGTGTTTTTAAATAAATCCAAGAACTGAACTGAACCCGAGTGTGAAAATAAAAACATTACAATATGGTTAGAAATGCGTGTATATACTGTGCCAGTCAAATGTATACTCCCAACTCGTATATTTTGAACGGTTAAACTCACGCAAATGAAATCTAGAGGGTGGAAATAAATGGTTGTAATATTCTCTACTAGTGATAACAAATAACGTAACTGTAATAATTGTTAATAGGAACTTATGGTAAGTAATAACTCATTTAAAACGTACTGACAGTACCTACTAAGCCATATTAATTTTGTTTGGGTTTAGAACAATTTTGATAGAAAAATTAAATACACACTAAACTTATTATTTTACATCTGATTCATGAAGATTATTCAATCTGCCTCTGGTTAGATGTCAAAAAGTTGACCTGATTTCATTTCTGTAGTAATTGTTACTTATCATAGTTTTTATAAAATACTTTGTACCTCAAACATTTGGTTTTATTATTGCTTAACGATACCTGTACCTTATGTTACTTACTTAAGCCAAAAAGTAGCAGCTGTTTTAATAATTGGTGAATATAGAAAGAATCTCCAGGAAGCGGAACGTTTATTTAATGAGAGATCGTATTATATCGAGGACTTATATGTGGGAGCTCCTTCGGAAGTTTGAAACAACAAGTAGTGTTGAAGAGGCCAAACGATCTGGTCGACCAAAAGTGATGACAATAAATTGACATAATTGCACTAATGGTAGGAAACCCTACTTTTTCTACAGCTAAAGTTGCGTCTGTCTGTGAAGTTAGTCGAAGTACCGTACACAGGGTGTTGGGTAAAAAATCCAATTTCATGTATACAAATTAAAATGGTGCCCCAACTTTCAAACGATGACCTGGGCAGAAAAATACTGTGGAATTATGACAATTATAAACCTACATCATTTATTTTAGTGACGAAAGTACTTTTCAACACACAAAGTATACGTTATTTCGTAAAAATCATACTCAATTCCCAGAAAAAGTGATTGTTTGGGCATTTCGGGAAACTAAATAGTTGGACGTGTTCTCCTCACTACATACTTAACCAGTTAGCTATATCTATAAATGCTACAAAATACAATTGAGTCACTAATTGTTGAAATTCTAGAAGATAGTTCAGATGAATTAGATTTTTTTCTGTGAGGGTATTTGAAATCCAAAGTTTACGCTACGGATCCCGACAACATTAACCTTTTAGAACAACGAATTATTGAAGAATGCAAGGCGTTTTCAACTGACACATTTGAACGACTACGGCAAGAATTTACTAATCTGATGTACTTATGGCAGCAAGTAGACAAACAAAATTAATATGGCTGAGTTGGTATTATAAATAACTTTCAAATACACATGCCATAAGGTTTCGAATTAGTGGCCATAGTGGCCCTGTGACATCATATATTACTGTTACGTTATTTATGGAAACCAGTAGAGCAGTTTAAACGATCAAAAGATTCGAGAAGAAACTTGCAGTGTTTATTATGTTATTTAAAATTTGAAAATGTTTGTTTTTCTAAAAAATTTACATGTTTATCGTTCAGTCTTTCAGTGACATTTGTATGTTTTTTCATTTTTTCCATTATCTCCTCATCACTTCGAGTATTAAACTTATATGGAAACTAATTTTATCCTTCTTCCACTTATATTTAATTAAACAACACTTAAAAATCACACTTTACCTTATTTACTTTCTACAACATTTTACTTTAAACTCCGAAATGTCGTATACATTCTCGATAGCAATATTACTTCTACAACAAACGGAACTTATATACTCTAATTAGAGTAATGAAAACTTTTTAGAGAATCGAATGATTTCCATCCTTTTTTATTGGCAATCGAGAATCTGCTCAAGGCACACTAGATGTTCCAGTAGCAGCTACGCCTGCGAGTCGCAATGTTTCTTGATTTTTCGCGACATGCTCGATTATTCTGTACTGGCAGCACTTCCATGTGTTACGCCGTCACTAGACTGAAATTACATCAAATTTACGTAAGTTCTGAAGCCAAGGGATTTTTGTTCTTCCTGGAACTTTTCTGTAATAAAAATTGTAGTATTAGGTGCAACAGGCCATATCGATGTTCATTGCGCATTATGTGGCCTAGGTATTCAAGTTTTCGTTATTTTGAATTATTAATGATTTCACATTCTTTACCGAGTCTGCGTAGTACCGCATTCCACCCAGGAGATCGTAAGGATAGGCTTCTAGCTGCACATTTCAAAGGCTTCCGGTGTCCTGGGATGGAGTCTAAGAGTAATCTCTATACAACTGAATTTGAGAACACGTCATACCTCAGTAAGCGTATTTTAATTTTTAAGTTAAGACTTTGACTTCTGAATATGGTGCCTATTTTGATGAAAGCTGATCTTAACTAACAAGTGGCTGTTAGTTGACAACTAAATAACCGGTTTGGACTTGGTTTTTGCTGATGACCATATATTTCGTTTTTTTACATTTAAGTCTAGTCCTTACCTTTGACAGACGTCAGCTATATGTGTAATAAAAGATTCTTGGCATTCTAACGTATCTGCAAAAACGACGGTATCGTCTGCATATCACCATTTATAGGTTTTCATAATGTGTTCGGAGTATAAATAAAGTAACGGAGAGAGCCCACAATCATGCTTCACGCCTCTTCTTATTGCAATTTCTTCTGTTAACTGATCTCCTACTTCTACGGTTGCTGATTGGTTATAATAGATGTTATTAAATATATGAAGGCCTTTGTGATCTAGACTACACTGTAAGCAGAGTTGAAACCAACTTATCCTGTTTAATTCTATGGAAGGCTTTTTGACAATCGATAAAACACATAAATATATCACCGTTGACATCCCTACAACGTTGAAGGAAAATTCAAAGAGTAAATAGGCTTCTCTTGTAACCAAGGCATCTCGGAAGCCAAACTGTGTGAGATTCACATTTTCGGTGTATTTTCTTGTTCAATGATGACATTTAATTCGTCATGAGTGAGTTGAGTATATGAGTAGCATTTTTTACTTCCCATTTCCCTACCTTGCAACAGCGTGGAGTCTAAAAAAAGGGTATAAAACATTGTCTTGATACATCTGTCTCACACCAAAGGCCCACAGCTTTTCCAGTTGAACAATTCTTAAAAATATTAGTGGGCAAAGTTATTTCGGTAAGTGGTGGTTGAGAGACTTACTTGAGTTTTAAGAGTCAAACTGAAAATACATAGAGTTCCGTTTAAAAATAAATAATTTGAAATTTGAAAAATCTCACATAATTGAAAACAGTTTTATGACTTATATTAGTGTATTGTAAGTTATAAAAACGTTCTATCATAGTTGTGCAACTGTTACTGATTGCCTATAAAGTATACATAAAAATAAATAATTTATCTGCAATATTAACTACAATTTGTATTAAAAAACTATGAAAAAGTACACCATTACTAAAAAGTGGATAGGTATGTAGGGACTAATCATTTGTAATAAACTTGTATAGTTATTATAGATATAAATTTTATAAATAACTGTTATTACGTAAGTGAATGTTAGATAAATTTCATTGCAATTGCAATGTATTTCACAAATTGCACAAAAAATTAACTTCTGGTGATTTGGGTTAATATTAATGAAACGAGAACCCACATTGTATAAAACCAAAGAGGTCGTCATGTTGTTTTATGCAAATTGGTATCTTAACCTGAAATGATAAACCAATCGTAAGAGTATGATTGTTTTTATTAAATGCTACATGGCTAAGAAATCACACAACACAAATTTGTTAATTAACACTGTCATCTATGCTTTTCGAGATTTTGCAGTTATCTTATTACAGGACAGGCTATTGCTTCATCAAACAGTATATTGATGAAAACAAAATAATTGAAGGAGGGATAAAGTGAAGAGCAAAACTTGTGTGCCAGCAGTTATCGAATGGAGTATCCACAAAATAGTGATTCTGGGGTAATTAACATTCCACGAAAATTATTCAAATCCTTTTTATGTATTTTAGCGTAAACCAGCTTTCAACTGTGTATTTTTACATTTACATCTATAGCTGCAACACAAACACTTCCCTGATAATTTTTGCGATCGAATTTGCTATAAACTGCTATATTTTCGTAAAAATATAAGGCTCTTGCCTTTTTTTAGCACGACGATTACCTTTTGTCATACACTTTATATAAGAATAGTATGTCACACTCATCTTCTTGGCTATTGATATTCCAGAAAATTATATGTTTGTTTCAAATTTCTGTCTTAGTGGTAAAATAATGCTTTAGTAGCCGAGAATAGTTTATTAGCTTTACTAAAATTGCTTCACCGAAGTTTTTGTCAAGGTTGAAATTTGTTTTTATAAGCAGCACAACACTATACTAAAAACAGCTTATAGGACTCAGGTGGTGTTCATTATTTTTGACAATTAGTACAAAATAAAAAATCTATATTAGAGAGGTACTTCTCACTAAGATTGTAGTCTGTTATTATCTCCGGATATTTGGTAGATTTTATTTACCAAATAGTGATTACATTAATATGTATGTTTTAGTTAGCAGGTAGGCTGTTACAATAATAACTAAGTACATTCATCAGGAAAAGAAATGATGATTGCCACAGGTATTTTTAATAAGCTAATCATTTATATATAGTACTAGCGGACCCGACAGAAGTTGTCCTGTACACACGTATTTTGATTCGAAAATTTTCAAACCTTTTTGCATAAGCTGTAATAATCAAAGAAAAATAAACGTCGCTCATGGAGAGTCAATAAATAAGCAAAGTAATATTAAGCATGGAGGTCGAAGAACCAGTGAAAACTATTATTTTGAATGCCCCTCAGTAAAATCATTAACCTCTTAAAACTATTTTTTTTAAACTTCGAATAATATAATACTTCAGAAATAACATTAAAATGTTTGTACCAATTTTCAACGCATCCTATGATTGAAATATTTACGTTGTCGTATTAGCAATTTATTATCAAAAAACTCAGTATTCGAGTAACTAGAAGCGAAAGCAGAAGACTACGAGAATTATGCGAACCGACCTGAAGAGGACAGATGTGACTCTGCCGAAACGTCGTTATTTTACCATCGATCCCGGCAGGGATCAGTTATCAACTACGCGGATGAATTCTCGGAAACCACCTAACACATTTAGTGCCCGCGAAAACTTAAAAACAAATATATATATATATATATATATATATATATATATATATATATATATATGTTATATGCAAAATATATCAGCACTTAGTTCACACAGTCGAGAAGTCAACGGAATTTAAAGCGTACGTGACTTCTCAGGAATATCAAATTTCATCTCGAATTATATGCAAACAACTTCCCGGAAACCTACACGAGTCCGTTTACCCAGTAAAATCGCTAACTTGCATCAGCACTTTTGCCAATGTTATAAAAGCAACTGGAAACGATCTCGTGTTGTCATTCAAATATTATCACTTATAGTATTAAGTATTTCAAGTAATTAATTGTTTAAATTTTGATTTTGTATGTTTAACATAAATAATCTTTTTTAAAAAGTGATTTGGATCAAAGTGAATATAAAATTGGCGCAGTCATTAGGATCTTCCAGACACAACTAGAACACGAAGATTTCTAACTAGTTGTAGTTGTTTCCAAGCCTTGGCAGAATAGGACCTACTTGAAAAGGACAACAAGTACCAAGTACTAGCAAGGGAACACCCAACCAGGCTAACCAGTGCTAAGTGACGCGGAGAACAGTCCGATGCGAGGAATAATAACGTAAGAATTACATAAAGTAACTATTTTATTTTGATTTTATTTTGAATGACCACCAATTCTTTCATTTACATAATATTTTATTCCTCATAACCTTACCCTTCCTAAATAATTTTGAAACTATATATTTTACATACTCATATTATTTTATTTCCATTACTTTGACTTACATATTTCGAAGTATTTGAAACATTATTTCAAGTTTATTTACCATTTATACATTCTTATTTCAAATTTGTTATTACTCTATTAAACATTGCTCGATATTGGATTTTGATAAACTAGATATTTACCATTTACATTTAAAACCTCAACATTTAATTTTTATATATTGTGCGAATTTATACAATTATAAAAATGGCCACCACTAGACAAGCAGCTACACCAACCGTAGAACCCTATAAGCAATCGGAAATATTTGCCATAATTCCTGAGTATGATGGTAATCCGATAATTTTGAATACTTTGATATGCTCTTGTAATACTGCTTACAGCATGGCAACGGATAATCAGCAAGTATTGCTAATTCTCCATATCAATAATAAGTTACGCGGTAGAGCGGCTGAGTTTATTAATTCTCTTATACAGGACTTGCAAAGAATGCGGTAAACTCCTAATGAACCCCCTCTTACATTTTCTGCTAGACTTCAGACGCATCAGGCGAAAATGCTAGCAGCCATAAACAAACAAAACCTAACTATTAAAGAAAAACAAGCACAGATTGACTTGATATAGTCAATGGCTCTTAATAGCCTCCTCACGGGTTTAGAGCCCAAAATTGGTCAACTCGTTCGCGCTAGTGACTTCTGCAATATTCTCACTGCGATTACCAGGATTAAACGAGAACTACAATTGTCACATTTAGAAACCCAGAAATTTTCAAATAATAGAAATTTCCAACAACCCTCTCGTTAACTAAATAACGTCCCACCTCCAAAACAATGCACATTTTGTAAACGAATGGGCCATCTAAGCAATGAATGCTTATTGAGGATGAGACAATTTCAACACGACCCGAATTCCAATCAGAATTATTCCAATTAACGCCCTCATTTTTTCAATCAACCTGCTAATCAATCTACAGATGTTAATCCCAGTCAACAATTTTCACAGCAACAATTTCGTTCATCTACCAGTAGACAACCCCAAATGTCTGGCAATTACAGACCGAACCCGAGTTTGTTTAAACATCAACAACGCCAACAACCAAAGACTCATCACTTGAACAATCTGCAATTTGGACCATATCACAATGAATATAACTATTCTCAAAGCGAAAATCAATACAACCCTTTACCCAATGAGTACGGAAACGTACAACAATATTACCCTAATGATTTCGAACAAAACGATGAACCAGAATATTTTAACACTGAACAGTTTAACGAATATTACTCTGACAAACCTGATTCTACAAGTAAATTTTTATTTGATCCCTTCTCAATCAGAACCATCAGACCAAGAAATTTCAGAAATTCAAACCCAAATTCAGACAATGAATCTGGACGACTTCAGCCCGAATGTCAACTTCCCAGAACAGAACTTTCTGTAAGACCCCTTCTTTCCGTCAACTCCAAGAATCTTTATTATATTACTGATTCTTCAAACACCTATAAACTTCTTATCGATACGGGTGCAGGACTTTCAATTTTTAAACCTGAAACCTGCCAACGCTTCAAACAACAATTTCCCGAAAGCGTAGTCATCCAAGGAATCACTGATCAGAAAATCTTAATCAACGAATCCACCCTTGTACCTTTCAATGTCGCCGACCCACACAAGGTGTATATTTGCAACATCGACATTGAATTCGACGGATTACTGGGTTTAGATTTCCTTGAACACTATAACTGCGTTACCTATAGACTTTAACAGCAAACAACTTGTCACTAATTTTAAAACCTTACCACTCTACAAAAATACGGATGATACTGTCATGCGTACTCAGAACCCTTCAACTTTCAATAACTGCATCCCAATTAATACAATCTCTTTAGAACCCTGAACAGAACAGATCTGTAAATTAAAATGTAACCTCACTAACACTGAGGCTTTCCTATCATCTGCCGAAATAGAAAAGGTTTATCTTCCCCGTGCCCTTGTTAAAATTAATGAAAAAGGCGAATTTCTTACTTCAATTTTAAATGCAAATGCTATCCCCAAAACTGTTAATTTCGACAATTTGGAACTCGAACCGATAAACAATTTTTCCGTAAACATTTTTTCCGAAAATTACTCACTAAACTTAACCCAGCCTGATAGACAAACTACAATCATGGAACAACTTCGGTTAGAACATCTGAATGATGAGGAAGCCGAACTTATTTCTCAACTTTGCCTCGAATATTCCGATATATTCTATTTAGAAGGTGACCAACTGACCTTTACAAACGAAATCAAACACTCAATAGACACTAATAACGCGAAACCCTCTTTCACAAAGTCATATCGGTACCCCCAAATACACAAACAAGAGGTAAAAAGTCAGATATCAAAGATGCTTAACCAAGGCATTATACGTCCGTCTAATTCGCCATGGTCATCCCCGGTTTGGGTAGTTCCCAAAAAACTAGACGCATCTGGTACCAAAAAATGGCGTGTCGTGGTCGATTGTTTACGATACAAATGAAATTACTGTTGACGACAAATACCCCCTACCGAACATTTCGGATTTACTTGACCAACTTGGCAAATGCCAATACTTCACCACTCTCCACATAGCTTCAGGGTTTTACCAAATCGAAATTGATACAAAGGACATCCAAAAAACCGCATTCACAGTTGATAACGGTCATTTTGAATTCGTTAGAATGTCCTTCGGTCTTAAAAACGCTTCATCCACCTTCCAAAGGGTAATGGATAATATTATTTTAGGTGTTCAAAACGAGAGATGTTTAGTCTATATGGACGACATTATCGAGCACATAGCCCGACTTTCTGAAGTTTTCAAACGATTGCGAAAAGCAAATCTAAAAATCCAACCCGACAAATGCGAGTTTCTTCGCAAAGAGGTCGCGTATCTTGGCCACCTTATAACTCTCGAAGGCGTGAAGCATAACCCCTCAAAGATAGATTGTATCTTAAATTTTCCCCAACCAAAAAACCCAAAAGATATCAAGGCCTTCTTAGGGTTAGCTGGTTATTACAGGCGATTCATCCCCAATTTCGCCAAGATTTCGAAACCTTTGACAAGATTACTTCAAAAAGACATACCTTTCCAGTTCGATTCAGAATGCGTCAAATCTTTTGACCAATTAAAAAAGTACTTCTACCCCCATTCTCATATACCCTAATTTTGAAGAGCCATTTATTCTTACAACCGACGCCACTTCATTTGCTATCGGCGCAGTGCTCTCAGGGCCCCGTAGGTAAAGATTTACCCGTAGCCTATGCCTCTAGAACTCTCTGCAATGCTGAAACTAAGTATTCAACCATAGAACGAGAACTCCTTGGAATAGTGTGGGCGGTTAAACACTTTCGTCCGATAATTTTTGGCCGTAAGTTTTTACTTCTAGCCGATCACCGCCCGTTAACTAGGCTGTTTTCTATAAAGGATCCTGGAAGTAGACTTGCAAGATGGCGCCTTAAGCTCGAGGAGTAGGACTATCAAATAATTTACAAACCCGGCAAAGTAAATAAAAACGCCGACGCTCTCTCTCGCATTAAAGTTAACAACTTTAATGAATACATATCATTTCAAGCAAAAAATCATCTAACACCATTTACAGTACTTCCAACAAACGAAGCTGACGATGACTCACAAGAACCCCAGAGGAGAAGTCCCATTCATCTCCAACAAATCTCTGAAGAATTTAGAACTTTTGTCAAGCGATATCAAACCGTCTCACTCATAGATTACGACAATATTCAATTTTCTAATTGCCAACTCTTAGAGCGAGGAAACAAAAACATCCTAGTATTTCCCCAAGGCTCTCTCATGAAAGTTTTCACCATGACATCATCGAAGACATTTTTGAGGAAAATGCTGAATTCCGTACCCCTAGAGTAAATGTCTTTGCAAGCAAAAGTGTCAGAAAAAGACGCTATTACATCGTCCCTCTCCCTTCTGACCCAGAAGTAGTCAACGAGATTCTTTTCGCATCTTTGTATAATAGTAGAGATGTGTTCACTGAAAACGAAGTATTCTGTGTCGAGAATAATATTGAACTGCCCATTTTGAAAATGTTTTCGTTTATCATTTCCGAAATCGATATCAAATGGAAACTTTGCCAAAATAGCGTCCAAACGGTTGATAAAGACCAAATACCTATCATTCTCGACCAATTCCATAACGGCAAAAATAATATACATCGAGGCATCAATGAAACTATCAGCAGAATAAAAGAAAAATTCAATTGGCAAAGGTTTACCGGATAAATCTCGACAGCCCACTTGTCATTACTGAAACCCCACTGACACCCTTTGAACGTGTCAACATCGATATTCTAGAAGTCCCGACAAAAAAATACGCATTAACTATCCGGGACGAAGTAACAAAATTCTCTCAGGCCTACCCCATAACCGACAAATCCGCAAAAACCGTTGTTAGTACTTTACTACTCTATTTCCAACACTTCGGTACTCCATTACGGATACATTGTGATTATGGCAGGGAATTCGACAACACACTAATGAGAGACTTGTGTAAACTATTTGACATCAAACTATCTTGTTCTAGTGTGGGACATCCCTAGTCAAATGGTTCATTAGAACGATTCCACTCGACCTTATTAGAGATTATTAGAATCCATAAACTAGAAAATCCTGACGAACACACTTTTAACATCCTCCCTTATGCAATCATTGCATATAACAATTCTGTAAACAAAACTCATGGATTCACCCCTTACGAACTTTTTTATGGACATACTTCGAGTAGGACTCCAGAAACTCTCTACAACCAACAAGCCCTGAAAACTAAGTACAGATTTAATGAACACGTTTCTGAAAATCTCCCTAACTATCAAATAGGTGATAAAGTCTATATTAAAGAATCCCAGATCAAGGACAAACTCCAAAATAAATTCAATAGTCCTTTCGAAATCCTGGAGATTCACAGAAACTCCGGAACATTACTAAAACCTAAAACCAACCAAAAAACAAAAGTAAATTTCGACCGAATGAAACCGTTGTCAGAAAGTTAATTTCTGTTTCAGGTTTTGCCTGCTGTTCGGGTCAGCAGTAGCCCAATTTCAAATACAACCAATAAACAATACTTTAGGTACCTACTTCCATAACGAGGCAGAAATAACTGTATCCCATGATAAATGGACACTTTTAGTACACAGAAACATTTCTGCACTAGAACAAGTATTTACAGCAAATAACAGAATATTACAAACTCTTATAAAAACTGCTAACTTCAATTCTTTTGCTATGAACTACTTTCGCGCAGACATACAAACCCACATTAAATTACTCAATCAAATTTCTAACTCAATCAAACAGAAATTTATTGACATTCACATGGACACTAAAAGACACAAACCAGGTGTACTTGATGGGGCAGGTACCTTTTTAAGGCAATCACCGGCAATTTAGACGCCGCCGACGGAAAATACTTTACCGAAAGCATAAAACGCTTAAATCAGGCCAACTTCAAATTGAGAACTTACAAAAAAACCAAATAAGTATCACCACGTCTGTAATTAAAAACTTCAACGAAACTATCCAAAATCATAGAATCGACGAAAAACTATTTAACGATAACATGAAAAAGCTGGAAAACACTATCGGAAAAATTAATGATAAGGTCGCCCACGTCGAATCAAAACTCGCATTACTTGATATGTGTGAAAAACTTATGGAGATTATCTCTACTTAGAAAATAATCTAAATGATGTTTTAAATTCTATCACATTCGCGCGTCTGAAAATAATTCACTCTTCAATTTTAACACCACAACATCTTATTCCCTCATTACAGGAAATATCGCAAAATTTAGTCAAAAGTAACCTTCCATTGGCTGTAAAGTACTCGAGCATCGCACAATATCTGGAAGTCATTGAACTAGAAGCATTTCAAACATATACTGATCTTATATTTGTGTTAAGAATCCCTTTAGTCGAACAACATCCTTACACAGTCTTTCATTTATATCCTATCCCTATATACGATGAAAGAACAGGTTTACATCATATGCTATCCTTCACTCAAAAATATCTTGCAAAGAAAGATGATTCTTTAATGTTTATTCCGATCAAAGATTAAGTGCGTGTAAATCGTTAGCCACTCGTAAGAAACTGTGTTCTGAACTTTACGCATATCCTATTGGCACAAACGCGGTATGTGAAGCTCAACTTCTAAAGAACGTCCAGAAGGTACCCGACAACTGTAAAAGCTCACTAATATTCACTAAAGGATAGAACTTTCAAAAACTAGAACCCAATACATGGCTCATAATTACTTCTGAACCCATAAGTGTTACAGTGAATTGCGCTCAAACAAACCCAAAAACTCTTACAATCTCCCTCAACTCCATATTGACTCTTCAATCAGAGTGTAGTGCGTTTATAGGAATTACAAAAGTTCAAGCCGAATCTGGTAAACAAACCAATGTTCTAGAAACATTTCAACCAGTAACAGTGCCATTTAACTGTTGCGATGCAGTGCCAGGAAAAATTATAATTCCTGAACTTCAGCCCCTTAAGCTGAACACACTTAATGTAGAATAATTAGACGTAGCAAATCACAAATTTGAACAATATTCCAGACACCTCATAAACCAGCCGTTTGTAACCAAAAACATCTCTTGGTTTACCTATTCAACCATAGCTGCTCTCATGATCATAGCGGCACTCATCACTTTCCAAGCTGTCAAAAAGAGGATGGTAAAACCTCCAAAGGACTGCAATCCTGACCAGACTTCAGTGCCTCAGCCAAGACTCAAATTCTTTCCCAAGCTTAGGCCTGTTTTGAAAACAGAACAAAGCTTAGAGACGCAAGTTTAGGTATACCCTTTATGTTCTTTAAAAACACCTATTTTTAATATTGATCTATATTATTAACCTTTTTATTTTTTTACACAGTATTTTTATTCACATTTCCTTTTACTTTATATTTTATTTTGATATGTTTAGGTTAAGCATTTAATTATTACTCGTATTATTTTATTGCTCATTTATTTGAACATGTTTTGACTTTATTCTACAAATTGATTTTTGATTTTTACCTATTACTTTATTTTAATCATATTTCGTTTTATACACTTATTACTTATTATGTATACCATTCAAACATCATTTTATATTATTTTATGTTTCTGTTCCTAAAAGTTGATGTTATAGCATCAATTTTTGATATGTAAGTGGAGTTGTTATATGCAAAATATATCAGCACTTATTTCACACAGTCGAGAAGTCAACGGAATTTAAAGCTTACGTGGCTTCTCAGGGATATCAAATTCCATCTCGAATTATATGCAAACAACTTCCCGGAAACCTACACGAGTCCGTTTATCCAGTAAAATCGCTGACTTGCATCAGCACTTTTCTCGAAGTTATAAAAGCAACTGGAAACGATCTCGTGTTGTCATTCAAATATTATCACTTATAGTATTAAGTATTTCAAGTAATTAATTGTTTAAATTTTGATTTTGTATGTTTCAAATAAATAATCTTTTTTTTAAAAAGTGATTTGAATCAAAGTGAATATAATATATATATATATATATATATATATATATATATATATATATTATGGTGTTAAAAAACGAATTATATTGTCCCTAGCACAAGTTCGTATTAAGTAATTTTATACTATTAATTTTGCCACAAAGTTTCTTAAGAGTGAGTAACATAAGCTAAAATTTGGTGTTATTCCCAAAGAACTCAGAAAAAATTATATTTTACCATTAAAAAACAAATTCGTGTGTATGTTATGAATTCCCAACAATGACATTGTACCTGCGACATAATAATACAATTTAAGATAACGATAATCAAAAAATTAATAATGCAAATATTCTTTCATTTTAGCTTCCTGTAACATGAATTTATCGAAGTGATAAGTTAATGATATTCAGGACTTTAAAAAATGTATCCTCGAAACTGACAGTAAATAACACAAAGACAGATATAAACTATAATCAGTTTTCCACAGTGCTAGACTGATTATATCAAAATTTTTGCCTCACAAATTATTTTCAGTAGAATTTAATTACTTTGTTCTTTTTTTTAATAAAGGTCTAATCTCTTCCGTTTTTCTGGATGTTACAAAGTTGTTGTATGTTCTGAAAATTTCTAACACTCTGTGGATATGATTAGCAGTCATATCAGATGTAAATAATTAAAACTGTATTATAACCTCGTATGTATTAAATAATATTGTCTTACCAACTTAGATTCAGAACACCATTTTTTTTAAACATAATAACAATAACATTCTTGACAAAGGAATTAAATGTTATCTTGCATTGGCTTAAATTCAGTTCCAACATAATGAGCATTTTTTGAAATTTTAAACTTATTATTACTTCGCGAGGGATTAAAGCGTTCGTCAGTAAGAGTCTAATATTAGTAATTTCAAGCAAAATTATTTATGTCTCTAGTGCATTTCGCATTTCTGCTCTTTCAGTTGCATACGAGGACTGCCTTTTATATTTCAAAATATTCCCCATGAAGATCTATACACTTTTGCATGCGTTTGAACCAATTGTCGAAGCACTTTTTCCACTCTGATTGAGGTATCTCCAAAACATGCATTCTGAACGCAGCAACCGCTTCTTCAGGTGTCTCAGTTTGTTTTTTACGTACGGGAATAAAAAGAAGTCATTTGGTGACAAGTTAGGACTATACGGCGGATGACTCATCAAATCGATGTTTTGAGTGGTCAAAAATGCAGTTGTTTGAGCCGATGTGTGAGAGCTCGCATTGTCGTGGTGAAGAGTGATCCGTTTTCGGCGGTTGATTTTCCTCATTTATTGGAAGACAACTGGCAAACAAATGGTTGTGTAGCACTCAGAATTGACTGTTCTGTGTTGTTCTAGTGGTACGGTTGCGACATGTCCAGTTTTTTCGAAAAAGCAGGCGATCATTTGCTTGAAAGTGCTTCGTGCGCGAACAACTTTTGTTGGATCCGGCTCATCTTGAAACACTCATACAGTCGACTGCTGTTTACTTTTGGGCTCATACGCGTAAATCCACGATTCATCATCGTGTTTTGAAGCACCGCGATCGTATTTTTTTAGCTTTTCTTTCGACCAATCGACACGAGCCTTTTTTATTGTGTGGAATCCAACGCGAACAATTTTTTTGACATTCAAATGTTTATGCAATATTGAATGTATGCTGGTCCCACTAATGTGTACGGTTGACTCAATCTCACGATAGGTCACATGACGATCTTGCAATATCAGTTCGCGCACAGCATCAATGGTTTCCGGAACAACAAGAGTTTTTGGACTACCTTCACGAAATTCGTCTTGGAGTGAACTACGACCTCGATTGAATTCACCATACCATCGATAAACAGTGGTCCATGATGGAGTTTCATCGCCAAAAATTAAATTAAGTTCATCCATACACTCACTTAATCCACGTCGAAAGTTGTAAAAAATAATCGTACGAAAATGTTCACGATTTAATTCCATTTTTTTGGCCGAGATGAATCCTTTAAGTTACTGTAAACAACACATAGCGCTCGTATGTCAAAACGTTCTGACTACGTATAACCTCAAAAATGTCAAACTTTACGATAGAGCTGTCAGTTGTCAGATGGCAACACTATGTTCAATCCCCAAAATATAAAAGACAGCCCTCGTACAATTACCATATTCAAAGCTGTAGCCAGAGAAACGGAGGGGGGTGGGGTGGTTGGCGTGATGATTGTTACAATTTTTTTTAAACGGTTGAAATGATAAGGACCTCAAAGTTGCTTTTCTATTCATATGTCTCCAATATATACCTGCTTCAAATTGAATCTTCAATACACCCCTCTCCTATTATAAGTAACAAATAAAGGTAAGAAAACCGTTGATTATTCTAGTACGGATTTTCAAGAAAATCGTTGAACGGAAGATAAATTAAATGTTTTTTATATACTGTACCGATGACATTATCACGAGTATTCCATTGACAGATAGCAAGTTCAGAGAATACTCTCTTCGAGGTGACATCCTTTTGTACGAAAATCCTAGATGTTGGTCTTTATATCTCGCGTCTTCAAAGTTCAAAGAAGTCAATTTCACAATAGCTAGTAAATTTGAGTGATTTAAAGGAATCTTTTAGTACGCAAAAGAAAACAATACTGATTTTTATAAATAAATGTTCGGGTGACGAGTTCTTAACCGCAAAGTTATTAAAATAAATATTCGATGTAGTAGGTTAAATATTATTAATACCACAATGCAAACAGCTGTAGTACCAAGTGAACTGAAATGTAATCTGATTATTCCAGTTCCAAAAGTTAGCAACACAAAGCAAATTGAATAACTTACATCAATAAATTTAATACATAGCAAATTTTGTACATGAAGAACTAAGTGAGTACGTGGAAAAGCACTAGATTTTCTTATGAGGGACAGTGTCAGTTTGTACTTTCAAGGTGATAGAAGAAGGAAATATAATAGCGAGTGTTTTCGACGATTTAGAATGTTCTTTTGAAAGTATTGATGGGCTCAGTCTGATTGATCTATGTAGGGGGGGGGTTAAAGTACTTAAATGGTTATATAGCTATTTATTTGCTATTTACAAACTACAAGCAGTAATAAAAAATATTCTAAACGGGTTGAAGTTGTATGCAGAGTTCCCCAGGGAAGTGCTTTCGTACATTTTTTCTTTATTCTATATACAAATGACATTAAGCATTATATTACTAAAAGTTTTATTAACATGTATGCAGTCATACCGTTCTGTCTGTAGCAGGTACGTAGGAGAAGAATACAGAATTGGTGAATTTATAAAAAACTTAACCTTAACACAAAAAAAAAGTGAATGATTCTGGATGCAAGGCGGAATTGTATTTATTTCAGAAAACGTAATTTTAGTATATCGATAGGTACATAGGAAATTCAAAAATTAATAACTAAAGTTAAATATTTGGGCATTGCACTTAATCAACAGTTAAATTTCAATTGCCATGTAGATAAGTTATTGCAATAATTTATCCTTAATCTGAATATTGTATGTGGGTGTTAATACAGGGTGCTGGGACCGGTAGAGGAGTAAAAATCATTCCTAACAACCCCTGTTTTCGAGATATGGGGTGTTAAAAAATATTTTTTATACACATTTTGGAAACTACTAGCATCATTGCAATGAAATTTGTTTGTTGAGAATATTTTGTTAAAGCTGGCACATCCATTGTTATACCTGATAATCAAAAAGGGCGCTAGTTACATGACTAATAGAGAGTACTTGTAATTTTAACTTTTTTGAGGTTATCAAGACAGTAGCCAGAAAATTATTTCGGGGTGGGTTGGATAATTTGAGCACAGACACTACAGAAGTTGCAACTCAGAATTGAGTTTCAGTTCACTATTTTAGCTAGTAAAACATTAAAGTTTTACGGAGTTTCCCATTATTTTTAAATATAAATATATGGAAAAGTGTATACAATATCGAATTTGGTTGTCTTTGGTGTAAAATTGAATGGAGAAATCAGAAAAATTTCAATTACAAGTACTCTCTATTATTCCTGTATCTAGCGCCCTCTTTGAGTATCAGATATAACAATGTAGTGTTCGGATGTGCCTCATTCCCAACAATAATTTCATTACAATGGGGACAGTAGTTTCCAAGTAATTGTCAAAAATGTGAATAAAAGAATATTCTTTAAAACCCTGTATCTCGAAACACAGGCAGTTGGGAATAATTGTTACTGACTGAATCCCATTAATTTTTGGCTATTCAATCTGTCCTTGCAAGCACGTCATGTTTTTTTAACTATCTGTATATTGCAATTAAGGAATGCTTCAAAATCAAGTTATGCGACTTTTGAAGGGTGGTAATAGATAGACGAGTGTGAGTGAGAGGTTAAAACACCTGCTGTTTTTTAAATATTGAAGAAATTATAAAGAAAGTAAATTTAAAAATCATTCAAGATAATAGATAAATAAGCACCTCAGTATTTGTCGGAATTTTTAATTAAAAGGTGTGTAATAATAATTTTCATATTGTTCTGGAGAGATAAATCGTAAAAAATATATATCCTAGAGAAACGGAAAACTTAGACATTTTTTGGTTCGGAGGGGGGCCAGTTAGCAAAATTATGGAAAACTTTTACGGCACATGGCAGTTTTTCAGGTTCATCTAGGGCATCCCCTTGCCCCCTCTTGGTACGCCCATGACAATTTGCCATTACTTATGAGAACTAGACCAAACCTAAATGTTGTGAAAAGGTAGCTTACAAAAATTTATTTTATTAGTAATTTTCAGTAAGTGAATACCTATTGTTTTATCTGGTTCTAGTGCTTATTGTAAAAGAAGTGTAGATGCAAATAAAGATATTATTATTATTATTATTCAAAGTAGATAATCCTAGGCAACAATCATTTCTTGCATTAGTACAACATTTTCTTTTTTGCTCTAGATTGTTATTTGGTTATATAACGTAATTATGTGACTTGAGTAACCCATCAAGTACCCTTCCAATAAATTTGGTATCTTTACAGGCTCCTACATCGAAATTGTTTTAAGAATTCGTTTGTACTATTCTTATATTAAAGGTAAAAACAAAAACTTTGTTAAATATGTAAAATCTATCCTAGTAAGCAGTTTTAAACCATTTTCAGCCCCATGTAACTAACTGTATGTGATAATTAAAATCAAAGCCTTTACTTTGGAAGGGAATTCACAACTTACTTTTAAAATAAGTTTTTTGATATTCTATCAATCATACGATAAGGTAATGTTATTTAACTAGAGTATCAAGATTCTTTTGGAAAAAAAGAAAAAAAGGAGGTGTACTAATCAGACACTTCAGCTGAACCGATGAATAGTGTTTTGAATCCACGTGATAAACAACAATGAGCTAGATAGTTGTAAATTTGCACCGTGTAAATAGCAGTTCTGAAAGTGATTCTATCAAAAAATTGATTAATAATAGTTGATACAGAAAGTAAAAATGATAATACATCAGTCACACATTCAATAGCTGCAGAAATTAATTCATCTGCAAACAATCACCAAGATTCTCTGCAAACGGGGAGTAATCTTCTAGTCATCAACAATGTACAAAATCAAAATCGAAGCAATGAATTCAACAATCTTTTGGACCTGGAGAAAACAGAATGTAACAACAAAGACGGTAACAAAATGGAACACGAAATAATAATAAGTACGAAAACTGAGCATCCGTTGAGAAATTCTTTAAGCTGCAGAGTGAAATTTTCTGATAATTTCACTGTTAAAGATAGAACGTAATATAAATAGGTAAAGATGAAACAGTTGAGTACCATTTTCTCCTCTCTTTATTAACCGTTTTTCTTTATTATTATTTTGTTTAGTGCTATTGACGAGCTTTAGTGCAGAAAGTTAAAAATTGATTGTAATATGGGTTAATTATTTAAATAAAACATTCGTTGTTTACGTCCATACTGCCAATGTCAAACAAATAATAGTTTTATATAGAAATTGCGAATACAAACTGTAATTGGTTTTTTTGATGGTTATTAACATTAAAATTTAAATTTTGTAGGAACTGCAGGAAATTAGAACAAACTACACACACTAATGGCATAGCAACACGTGCAGATACATTACAACAAAATTCAAATCATAATTATGAATTGATTATTGATTATAGAGAGATAGTCTTTGACAAAAGACCATCAATAATGTTCAAACTCAAAATTTAATGAAATACGGTGGAATTTCGACTACGGGCGACCACTAGTACTAATAAATCAGAATAACATTTACGATTTTAATTATTTCAAAATGGTGTGCCCTAATCTTCTAGTCCCGCAAATCTTTTAAGTTAGTACTCAATTTTTTTAACCGACATCCAAAAAGAAGGAAGTTATCAATTCCTATGAAACTTTTTTTTATGTATGTCAAGCGATTATTCAAAAACGGCGGGCAATTTTGATAATTTAAACTGCATTATATAAAGGAACATTAAAGAAAGGTCCCATATTATAACTAACATAACCGTCTATAAAATGAGATTTACGGTTTTCTAGAAAATCAGGAAAAAAAGTAAATAAGGAACTAGATTTCAGCGATTTTCAATGAATCTTCACTGTTTTCTCTAAAAGTACTCACGCAATTTGAATATTATAAATTATATTATACAAAGATATGTACCAGCTTGATTCCGTACATTTTTCTATAAAGCAAAACATACCATTTTTCTGAAAATCGGAAAAATATATGCAAAAAAAACATAGGTTCAAAAAATTTTGGAAGCAGTTGCATATACGGGGTGGTTGAAATAAATGGTAGAGTAAAACTATAGTCATAAAGTGTGGCTCAATCAGGTGAATATTGTTACATAGGGTAGTTGTTACAGTTCACCTTAACAACGCATTGAGAATGCCAAATTATATATATATATATATTAAAACAAATAAAAAAGTTGAAATACATTTGGAAAATATAAACAAAGAATACAAATTAGAGAGGAAGAAAGAGAAAGGAAGAAATCAGATAAAAAAGAAGATATGTCTGAAAATAGTGATTGATGGCACTACTTGTTTCTAAACGGTTTTTATTTTAAGTCAGCTGAAGTCGGTTCTTCTTTAAATATAAATTGGTTTAAAAAATACCGTTATGAACCTGAAACCTAATCCTAATGGGGAGTTCATTCCTAACTTCAAGAACATTGTTTGTACTAAATTTGTTCGCGATTCAAGAGATTTCGCCTATTAACCAACTTTGAAGAACAAAGCACAAATTAATATGCCTAAAACGATGACCAGTTGCAGAGGAACATCTCCTAGTAAAAAGTCGACAAAGCCCGTGAATCGACTAAAGTTTTGGGTCGAACTTCCCAAAAATAAGATTTGAATATATTATGTCTCAAGAATATTTGATATTTTATTTACACCATAAGAAAAATTTTTCTCTTTCACAACATGTAAGCTTTTATGACTATATTTTATCTATATCTTAAGACAACTATATGTATATTCTGCTTTTGTTTGTCAATATATGTTGCTAAATTGAATAATTTGACATTTTGTTGCCGTGGTAAAACAGTTTATATAACTATACTATTTGTCCAAAATGATCATAATATAACATTCTTTTGTAGTAAAACCAAATACAGTAATTTTTCATTAATATAAATTATGATCGAGTGGGAAAGTTTTAGTGTTTCATTTTCATTCATTTACTACTTTTAATAATATATATATATATATATATATATATATATATATATATATATATGTATTTAAATGTAAACATTATATACGTGCACAATCCATCAAAAAATGTCAATATATTATTACAAAATTGGCAGTAATAACTAGTAAAAATTCGTAGATAAATAAATCGTTCATTTCATTGTCATGTACTGTTGTTTTATTGAAGTATTGCTAAATGCATAAAAATGTACTAAAAGATAACAAAAACGAGCTTATTGCAACTAAGTAGTATTTGCAAGAACCATGCTCTGGAAATATTTATACATCAGCAAGTTTAATACAATTTTAATCGTTTGAAATACGAATTATTAGTACGGTGAAAAGAAATTGCTCTTTCAAGTTTCAACATTTAAATAAGGAAGTTGGTAATGAACGTATTATTCTCGGAGAAATTAATAAATGTCATGATTTATAATAGCACCTAGTGTTTGTGCAATCTATTCCAGTAAAAACTTGTAATTTGGATCTATTACAGTATCTAAGCCATTAAAAGTAATTGAAAAAATTACTATTCAATTTTATTTTGATCAACATTTTATGTAGAAAGGAAATAACATATAAATCAGAAAAATATGCGAGGAAGGAAGGGGTCATGTTTTCTGTATGTACTCGGAAGTGTTAAAGCATATTTCAAAAAATATCTAAATGAGGACGAAACACCTGAAATAATTTAGCTAGTACTGGCGTATTTAGCGGTTATACCCTGAAAAAGTATCGACCATGGGCAATTAACTGCTATTAAATATTGGATTAAAATTATGAAATTAGAGCTTTTCCTAGATATCCACAAGTAAAATAACTTCAGTGTAAAATATGTTTTTCATCTAGTTTTCTCCAAATGATTTTAAGTTACTGAAGCATTTATTTAAATATTCCCAATGGGTTGTTTAAATTGCTATAAACTATTATTTATCTAAACTAACAATAAATATACGTTTATTTTTCGGTAGTTTATGTACAATTTTCTAGGTGGCATCCCTAATCGAACAAATCGTGACGGATTTTAATTCGCTTTAGTTTTTAGAAATACCGACTCTATTTGTCATCTGTGGATAAATCTCCAATTACTTTATAATTAATTTAAATAATTAAATATATCATAAAAGACACAAAGATCTGAATAATAATAATTAAAATTTTTAAAAGTGTTTTGTATTGATGAAAATTATTGTATACATACCTATAACTAACATCTAAAGCTGTAAAAACATATGCTACATGAACGGCTGAATGTAATATTACCGCCACACACACCAACGAAAATACATAAATTTGATATTTTCCAAAATCACCAATCTGGACCAATACGGAATCCAGAGAGTTTTCAAATTTCGATTCTGTCATAATGTACGTTTTTAAAGTACCGATTCGTACTGTTTCATCACGATGCTATATTAACGTTTGGGAACTGCAAACTAAATCAGAGTCGGCCGCGAACTTAAGTATATAATCCTTGGCCAGCTCAGACTGCTTATCACCGACAACAAAATAATTAGTTAAGGTGTTAAAGAATGTTTATACACTGTGATGTTTAATGCATTTAAATGACATTTGACAAAAAATGCGAGAACTATTTTTGTACTATTTCGTGATTACAATTATTTGAGTCATTAATTTGTTATTCAAAAAAACATTTTTGTTAATATTGTGAACGGGTGTAGACATTTAAAAATAATAATATATTTTTAGTGGATCTAAATAGTTTCAATAGTTTATTTCAAACGAATCTGGTTTTATTGTTTATTTGTTTAGTAAAACTACCGAAAACTAAATAACAGTAGCATATACTTAAAAGAGAATTATATTGTTATAAATTCTATTCGAAATGGAAAACGTGTCTATTTAGCCCATCTAGAAAACAATGGTAACGCAAAAAAATGTGGAGGGAACTCAATGCTATGAAAATTAATGTTAACTCTGGACCAAAGATACCAGATAAAGTGCTCCGAACAATTACTTCATGTCAGTTTATGAGGATGGAACTTTAAACGGGCAAACTTACGATTATTATTCTAAAAATTTTATTACACCAGCGAACAGCTTCTCCCTCAAATTGGCAAATGAAATTAAAGAAATAATTTTCAACTTAAAATCAAATGCTAAAGGACTCAACCTTTATTTGTTAAAACTTAGTCTGTCAGTTACATTGCTCCATATAACTAACATTGTTAACTCATGCACTGAGCAGGGTTACTTTCCAGAAAAGTAGAAGGTGGTGTTGGTTGTACAGTTCCTAAAGTAGCAAATCTTAAGGAACTATCTGAACTTCGGCCAATAAGTCTACTTCTAGTTTTATCGAAGATCCTGGAAAGAGTTGTCTTTAGTCAGGTCACCCTAATATCACCCATTATGTTGAATCGTCTCAAATTCTACCTAAAGATCAGTCAGGCTTTAGAAAAAAGTATAGTACTACAACTTCACTTCTTAATATTGTGGACGATGTAATTACTGCGATGGATAAAAAGATTGGGGTGATGTTAGTCAGTATTGACTATTCTAAAGCTTTCGATAAAATTAACTACAAACTCTTAATTGCTAAATTGAAAGACATTGGTTTTGATGCATTGTCAATCGGTTTTTTTAAATGGGAAACCCTACTTTTTATTACGAAAATGAATAAAGCAGAAAATTTCACGTCCAAATATGCCCCTGACCATGACCTTACCAATGACTCACCATGACCTTGAGGGTAATTAGTTAGGCCAGTTAACATTTTTAAATATGGGGGTGTTTTTTGAAGTGAGTCCCCTAGACCATTGATTTGATATTCGAATCAGCTATTATGAATATTTGATGTAAATAAAAGTTTCTAGAAAGTGAAAGTGAATATTAGGTTTAAAATTAAATTGAAACCAATATTCTTCGATCTATAGCTTGATTGCAGTTTCTAATGCGCGCCACCTATCAATGCCCCACCCTACTACATGAAATTTATGAATGTTTGGATCAGAAAAAGGTGAAACTCGTTACTCGGGTGTTTCTGACCATGCTGAACTCGAATGTGCACACCGCAAAGCGCTCCAAGGTACCTGGTGCCCGGGGTTGCCCACATCTACGTTGCCTCCTGAAGTTTTATGATTTGGATCAGAAACAGTTGAAACTGCATGCTCGGCGGTTTCTTGCCTATTGAAGAAGTGGTTCTCCTATTGAAAAATTTCAACTTGGCCCGGTAATGACCCTCAAGGTTATGGTCAGTCATGGTCTAGGTCATGCTCAAGGGCATATCCGGACGTGAAATTATCTGCTCTTTTCATTTTCTTGATAAAAGGTAGGGGTTACCATTTAAAAAATTCAACTTGACCCGTTAATGACCCTCAAGGTCATGGTCAAGGTCAAATAAAAGGCCAGAATTAAATTGCCAGGAAAAATGCTACAACTTTTGTATTTATTTATTTTTTATTTATTTAACCAGTAAAATATTACATATGTATTACGTTACAATAGCAAACATAGTACAACAGTAACTCCTACAGAGGTATAATAATACCTGTGCGTAGGACACTGGAAGCTTACAATCTAACATAAAATACTTACAAACTAATTGACACCATTTACCTACTATAATTAATTAATTTGTATATAATATATACACACACATAAAGACACACACACACACACACACACGCACACACGCACACATCACAGTAGTTGGAAATGTCCGATCTACCAACAGGCGATGAGAGCAGCACAAGCCCGTAAATGAAAGTACTGCAACTCAACCTCAACCATTGCGAAGCAGCCCAAGACCTACTGGTACAGCGGGTGCGGGAATTAGATTGCGACGTAGCCATAATCTGCGAGCAGTACAAAAACTTCGACACCCTGTCCTGGGTAAATGACACAACGGACAGAGCAGCGATATGGGCTTGCGGTAAACTTCCGTTCCAACAACTCCCAAATACCCCCGAACCATGGCTTGTGAGAGCCAAAGTGGGAGGGGTTCACTTCTATAGCTGCTATGCACCTCCTAGTGCACAGCTCGAGGAGTTTGAGTTATTCTTGGACACCTTGGCGGAGGATGTACGGAAGCGTGAATCGGTCGCCATCGCAGGAGATTTCAACGCCTGGGCAATTGACTGGGGATGTCGGGAAACGAGCGCGAGAGGACGAGCTCTCCTTGAGACCATGTTTTCGCTCAACCTGGTACTCCTCAACACAGGAGCCGTAAGCACATATCGCAAAGGCACAGCCAGCTCCATTATCGATGTGACATTCGTTAGCAGCAACCTAATTAAAGGGGGCTGTGAGTGGCGGGTCGATGAGGAGTTTACTAATAGCGACCACCAAGCTATTATATGCGAAATCAACACCACTCCCAAACGAAGATTGTGTGTCAGTCGTGCGAGGTCACATCCAGTCGGTTGGAACAAAAATGCTTTCGATGCTGATTCATTCGCCTTGGTTATGGAGCAGGAACCATTGTCAATAGTAACAAGCGCAGAAGCCACTGCCAAAGAGGTAATGACAAGCGTTGTCAAGTCCTGCGATGCTTCCATGCCAAGGAGACGGCAGAACAACAGCCGCCCACCAGTTTACTGGTGGAACGACACGATCTCAGAACACCGACGAGAGCGTCTGAAAGCACGAAGGCTGCATCAACGAGCACGGAGACGCGACAGGGTTACAACAGAAGAACTAAGGCTCGACTATGAGATCAAAAGACAACAACTACGAAGAGCCATTCTCTCAAGCAAGAGATCCTACTGGAATGAGTTGTGTGACGAAGTTAATCAAGATCCATGGGGAAAACCGTATAAAATCGTGATGCATAAAATTAAGGCCCCTCCCATGACATCAACGAACTGCCCCGAATCATTGCACCGCATTGTCACTCACTTGTTTCCTGCGAAGCCTGAGCTACCCGCTTATCCTACGTGGCAGGTGAGGGACGAAGATATACCATCAGTGACTATGAGTGAGCTGATGGGCGCGTGCAACCGGCTCCAAAACGGTAAGGCTCCCGGTCCAGATGGCATACCTAACATCGCGCTAAAATGCGCCATAGCCAATAGGCCTGACATGTTTCTACACATGTATGAGACCTGCCTAAAGCAGGGGGTTTTCCCGACTAAGTGGAAAAAGCAGAGGCTTGTGCTCCTCCCTAAAGGGGGAAAGAAACCTCCCGACGAACCGTCATCATATCGTCCCCTCTGTATGTTGGACTCTGCGGGAAAACTCCTTGAAAGGATAATAGCAGATAGGCTGGAGCCCTACGTTGAGCCGAAACTTTCCACCAACCAATTCGGGTTCAGAAAGGGGAGATCAACCATCGATGCCGTGAAACTCGTTACCAACATCGCCAGAGAGGCTATCTCGGGAAAGAGATGGAGAAGAGGTGGAAAAAAGTACTGTCTAATAGCCACCCTGGATATCAAGAACGCCTTTAACTCGGCCCGCTGGGACCGCATTTTGGAGGCTCTTGCCAGGATGGAAGTTCCTCAGTACTTGTGCAGAATGGTTTCAGCGTATTTCAAGGACCGCATCTTGTTGTACCAAACTGAAAATGGGCTAGTAGACTATAAGATCACAGGAGGTGTACCTCAGGGCTCTGTTCTTGGCCCCCTCTTATGGAACGTAATGTACAACGACCTGCTCCTGCTCGGTCTGCCTGAGGGCGTCAGGCTAGTGGCATTCGCCGATGATGTGGCATTGATCATAGTGCGCAAGCACATAGAGGAGATACAAACAACCTTCTCATTCGCTATAGCCACAATTCAGCATTGGATGCTCTCAGCGGACTTGAGTTTAGCAGAGCAAAAGACCGAAACACTCCTTGTTAGCAGTCGAAAGGCAAGGGAAACCATCACCCTCAAAATAGGCGACATTTACATACAGTCGCAGCCCTTCATCAGCTATTTGGGGGTGCTCCTGGACTCACGGCTCAACTTCAAGGAGCACATAATCGCGGCCAGCAAGAAAGCAGCTGGGGTACAGGGGGCATTATCTAGAATAATGCCGAATGTCGGAGGCCCTAGACAGATAAGAAGACAGCTACTGGCAACAGTGACTACTTCTGTTTTGTTGTACGGGGCACCGGTATGGGAGAAATCGCTCGAGCTACCATCGTACCGCCGGAAAATGCAATCAGTCCAGCGGCTCTCAGCGATTCGAGTGGCATCATCCTACCGCACTGTGTCTTACGAGGCGGTGAGTGTGATTGCCTCTACCCTGCCAATCGACATCCTGGCTGCAGAAAGGGGACGGCTTTATCGCAGAAAGTTAGAAAAAGACCAGCCGACAGGAAACAGCGATGAAAGGGCCATGAGTCTAGGGCAATGGCAGGAGAGGTGGGACAGCTCTACTAAAGGCCGGTGGACATATCGATTGATACCTAACATCAGTCGTTGGGTCAACCGCCAGCATGGGGAGGTTGGGTTTTACATCACTCAACTCCTGACTGGACATGGATGCTTTCGAGCATACCTGCACAGGTTCAGGAGGGCAAACTCCCCAAACTGCCCACACTGTACGGACGTGGTAGAGGACGCGGAACACGTGTTCTTCTCCTGCCCCCGGTTTCAGGATCAACGTGCTGAAGTGGAGAGGATTCTGGAGACTAATATCGTTCCAGAACAATTAGTAGAGGCCATGCTGAAGGGCCCCCAAGCCTGGAAGTTGGTATCAGATTACGCGGAGACTATCCTCAAAGAACTCCGCAATACGTTCGAGGAGTAGGCTTTAGAGGCTTTCAATGTAAGAGCAGTAAACATCTGCAATGAACCACCCTTGCGAAGTAGTATTGAGTAAGAGTGCCGCAGGGGACCATGGTTGTAGGAGAAAGAGGTTAGGGTTTTTGCGGGTATACGGTATACTGGTTTCAATGCAACGATTTACTCTTGCTTTGAAGTCATTACATCGGGAGTCCCGCACGACGGCCAGCACGTGCTAGCTAAGTACGCAATGTATTTCCCCCTCTTCGGATAAAAAAAAAAAAACACACGCACACATATATACATACATATATACACATACATACTCATATATATATACATATATACACGTACGCATATATACTTAAGTTTACCCATCAAAAATAATACGTTACAGCAATTTATATTTAGATAGTTTAGAATTATTCATTGTTAAATATTTTCAGATATCCAAACCTTGATTTTCTTTTTAATATATTTATTATTACCTATTGTTTTTAAGCCGTTTGGAAGTCGGTTAAATACTTCGATAGCCACTATGTAATTATTTTTATCGCTACTGCTTTTATATATTTGTGGTAAAAGAATGCTTTTATTCCTAGTTCTACTAGTAGACATTTCATATTGATTTTTAAGGTCCTTGTAATGGTAGACAATTGCTTCTAATCGGAATAATTGGGTTAAATTTAGTGGGTTATGGTTTATTGCTAGAGTATTTTTGTTTATAATTTTTAATAATCTATTTTGTAGCCTTTGTAATAAATTTAAATTGTTTGAAAAAGCCCCTCCCCAAGCAATTATTCCATAGCTTATAATACTCTGAAAAAGGGCATAGTAAATTACCATTATGGTTTTAGTTACCATAAATATAATTAACTTGTAAAAGATAAACGAATGATACTTTGTCTTATTTATTATATATTCAATGTGATTATTCCATTTTAAATTATAGTCAAATATGATCCCTAGGTATTTACAACTTTCAACTCTAGTTAGTAACTTGTTTTTAATTTTAATTTCCAAAGTAGTCGGTACACTATTACAATTGTTTCCAAAAGTCATATATACAGTTTTGTAAATGTTTAGAGTAAGCTTATTTGCTTTTTTCTTGAAAATGAGTTCTACACTACTTATTCAGGGGTTTCCATACTTTGTCCTCACCCCGTATATAAAAACTTTAGGTTATAGTGTAAGCGTTAATGTTAGGAATGTATAGTTAGGAACTTGAGTGCCGAAATAATCACATAATTTGTGAAAAAATAATAAAAATCAAAACTACTAATTTATATTATGATGATTAGGATTATCTCTTATAAACTTATTACTTATACAATACAATTTATTTCTTGAGGTTAGATCATTTAATTAGTCGTATTAAAAATTTATATTTGCCCTCAATTACAATCTTATAAACTATTTATTTAGTTCAAAATCAGTATTTATCTCGTCTATACATCATGTACTGGAGACTAGAACTCAAATGCAGCTGTTTGTAAGCTGCGGTGTAAATGTTGCAATTTTAGTTTTGAAATATCATAGACTTGGTTCTTATTTGTCTTTATGGGCCAAGATTGTGTAACGCTAGCCTAAGGCTGAGCTTCACACGTCCAGACTTCCAGTTTTTTTATCAGCCTTTTATTTTGACTCCATAGTCATTAGGTTTATGAATTTTAAATTAAATGTTTTGTACTTGCCCTACTTATTTTATTTCCGATTCACTTTTTAATTAATTGCAACTATCGCCAAAGTTTTATCCTGTGATGGCGAATTATCAATGATATGATTGTTTAGCGGATGATTACCTTGATCTTTTAGTAGTTTTGTTAGGAATAATTGGCAGTAAAAGTTCTCTATGTTAAAAAAAAACAAAATTCTCAAGGAAAATAATTATGAAACTTACAATCATTTAAAATAACTTACAGTAACTTGGCTCAATGAGCTATTAGAAAACTACGGTTTATATAATCATACTCTTGTAAACAGTTCCAAACCTGTACTTTAGAAGGTAGTGCTATTTAGCGCATTCGATTAATATCTGAGAAAAAAAAAACAATTATCAAACATTTCAAGTTTAAATTTAAATATCTTATATAAGTTCAATTGATCACGGTTGCTGACCAAGATCCTGATACACATGACGAATTGTAGAGATTGGACTCCAAGTGTGGCTATGATTCCTAAAAATTCAGAAATAATAACAATAATTACCACAACTACCCTCAGACAACAAAAATATTGAATTCTTCGAGTGATCTCCTTCTTGACCAATTTTATCCTTAAGGACAGTTAACCTATTAGTTTGTGGGAATAGAATAAAGAATAGATGAAATCCAGAATTCATGCCAAAAATACTTATAAAATTAAACAAATAAATTCATTTTTTTTATTATTTTTATTAGTAGTAGTAAACAACTTTGGTGTGCATGTGCAGCAGTGCCAAGAGCACAGCATCAAACAAGAAGTAGAATTTTTTTTTGTATAAATGCACTCTACACCCACCGTGAGTCGAGTCCTGGATCTCAGTAAACCCGCACCGCCAGACAGTGTAAAATATTTTTTTAGCTTGTTAGAAAAATAATTATGGACCTCCGATTTTAAAATCCGGCTAAGACTATATCGCCTCAACGGATAAGGGATTAAAAGTAGGTAGTCCAGTCTTGTCTATAAGTATTTGCTTGTTTTCCTGTTTCACTACAAAGAACAAGTTTTTGCAATTTTTGCTATATTACATCATTTAACTGGTTTTGACTACAACATAAAGATTGTTTATTATTAATCGCTAAATGAACCAACTATGTGCTTGAATAGTTTTGGATGAGGTATAACATTTTATTCTAATGATATGGTTCGACAAACTACAGCAAATATATGTTAATGTTATGCAAACAGTAATCGAAAAAAAGACGACTAACGTACTGTGTGAGACTTTCGGCTGTCAATCAAACACTATATTTAAATAACGAGAATTAAAAAAAAGGTTTCATTTAGATGAATTAATATCCTACTGTACATAATTATACAGATAATAATGTAAAAACCGATAAATAACAATTTAAAACTAGCGAAGAGTAAAATTGTAAATTAAATCCTCCTACAATGATTTATTGACAAACTCTTACATCATTTTACAATAACTTGAATGTTTTTCAGTGAAGGTCCCCCCTCCCCCCCGTCAGGCGCTATAATTTTAAATTTGGATCTAATTGGATATATTAAAAACAAAAACAATTCTGACTCTGTCGAAAAAGCTAATTTATTCCTTTTTATGAAGGATATGTTTATAATATTACTTTTCTATTATAATATTAATGATTAATATTAAAGTACCACATTTATTCTTGATTATGTGAAAGCGTGCTGAGATGTCGTTTTTACAGTAGAAATACATCACAATAATTAATAAAATTTCTCGTACATATTTTAGATTAAAAATAATATTTTATCGTTTATAACAAATAACATGAACGTGCCGCGGCTTCTCATATTCAAGATGAGTATTAACAGTTTAAAATATGACGAGCTTTATTATCCAATTGGGTGCCTATAGTATATAAAAAGGCAGTTTTTTAACCGGCGAATGGAACTCATCGACAAAAACGAAAATTCATCATCTCAAATATACATATTTCTAAAAACTTACACTAAATTCAATTCAACTTACACCTAAGATTCAATTACATAGGGAATTTACAACAAATAACAAACTGGCACAATAATTTTAGATATGGCGTATAAGCTTCTATTTTAACATGAACCCAGACAAAAGAATTTTGGTTACAATCTTAGAAATGTAGTTTTGAAAAATATGATGTAGAGAGCATAATATCAACCATCAGATTCAGAAAAGAACAAAATAATTTCAACAAAACTCATTATTCAATTAAATATAAGAAATAAATCATAAAATCATACTAAGAAATATAATTGTTTAAAAAACAATACTTTTTGATGACAATTTACTAAGGATACAATATAAAATGTCTTTCAATTCGCTTAGAACTAGTTAGAGATTTCGCTGTTGAGCAACAGTTTAGTATTTAACTGTTACATGTTATGCCACAGTAATACTAGAGAAGCTGAGAAAATGTATTTAAATAATTACAGCGAAATTTTACATCTAAGGAATAAGATGTTTAGAATAATGCTTGTGAATTTGTTGCAATATGGATCATTCAATAAACCCGTTGTGACTAGAAAATGACCATCTAATAAGGAAATTCAAAATAATTTGAAGTTGCTTCTTACGAAAATCACTGCAACTTCTATTAAAAACAAATAAGGGGAGCTCCATATCTACAGCACATTTTATTTTGCATGAAGGAAATATGACCCATGCATATTTCTTATCTACCAAGAAATAAGGTCGGGAGACGACCTAAGGTATACTAAATAATATTAAAATGAAAGTTAGTTAAAAAAACATACTTTGGAATGTATCCATAATTGACTCATCAAAAATCCTCGAGTGTACAAAACTAGGTACCAACACTATTCTGTTTCCCACAAGTGTTTAGGATACGAAGAAAATTATGTCAGTTTTTAACACGTATTTCTCAACTCAAAGCGATATCGATATACAACGGTAGGATAGTTTGGAGAAATAGTTCCATCATAACTTGCCTCTTACTGAAATCGATAAATGTTTGTTTCAGCAAGAGAGGGGCCCCGAGAATTGTTCAAGAATATCTACCCATATAGGTTCCCTAAGAGAAAATAAACAGGTACGTGGTTCAGTTTCCTGATCTGCAAGATCACCAAATCCAGTTACTATGGAATTTTATCTACTCATTCCTAAAATTTTGTGTGCATCACCCAAATTTTAGGTAGGAAAAATTATATCAACTTACTACTTAGTTCTGGCGTTGGACGATGGTAGCGATACTTAGAAAATAGTCATTTTGTGTCAACAATTTTGGTATTTAAAATGCTTTAAATTCGGACGTAATAGAGAAGGAAATATTTGGAAACGATGGTAATGGGGTTTTCGAAATGGAAACGGAATACTGGAAATCTGTACATGCTTGTTCATCTTCAACAATGGCAATGATGAAGTTCTTTCGTTTTTCATATATCTATTAAAATAATGTCAGCAAATCATTTCTCTAAATATTGGTTAAGGTTAGTTTACTATTGCAAGTGTTATCTAGTTCTTTTCATTTTTTTTTTTGTATATTTTTTAGCTTTTTCAATTTTCATTTGTAGTTCTTGATTCCAAGCTTAACTATACTGCTGCTTTCGTTATTTTTTCAACTATTTATATAGTGAGTATTGTATTCATTAGTTGCCTGTTATTATTGTTTAGTATTCACTTTTAACATTGTTAATGAACATGCTGGTGGTAACCGTTTTTCTAATGAGTATGAATCTTTTCTAATTTCGTATTATGGACAACTGTTGTTCTTACAAACCTATGAATGCTTCCTTCCCTGAATAAATGCTCACCTATTTGATTGTGGTGATGTTGTGAGGTGTCGGAGTGGCTTATTGTCGAGGCGTAAACATGTATTATTCAAATAATAAAAGATGTGGCATTATTGGTTAATCTAGTAGGATGAGGAATCCTACAAGGCTAGTTCTTCTTGATTTGTAATTTTGACTTTGTCGTCCTATATAGTTGATTCTGATCTTAATCTCAACTAACGTATTTTTTTATTGTTATAAATACACCTAATTTTGAATTCAAATTTGATAAAATGTGCTACAATTGTTTGGGTAAGTTCATGTTTTCAAATCTGCATACTACTGTAACTAACGAATAAACCCAAATCAAATAAATTAAATTCACAACATTTTCGCAAATTAGCAAATTTTTAGTATGTCTAAAGAGTCCATAATATTAAGCAACAATAAAGATGAAGGAATATACAAATATTTGAAGTGTACATTCTTCAAAAATTTTTTTGTATTTGTATTTGTAGCAACACAGATGTTTTCTCATATATTTAGATCTTATTATAAATTTATTAATTTTAATTACTACATTCCAAAGTGAATTATTCGACATACCGAGGTGAGGTAATGGAACTTTTACAGTTCTTGTTTAATTTCGTTTAAGTAAATAATTTCACATTAGCCTTGTGCTACAAAATTTACATATAAGCTAATCTTTATTACAAGAGCAACATTTTATATGAAATTTCTAAAATATAACACGAGTCTTATTTCAATTATGTATTAATTCCTGTTCCACTCAATGCACAAATTGAGTTAAAAGTAACGTCAAATGACATCTTTTTAACGGTATGTGCAATTAATCGATCTGATTTTTCTAGTGGTAAACAGCTTCAAATTTGGTTACTAGTGCAGGCGAACTACAGCAGCGGAAGGAGTTCCATCTGGATTGATGGATTGTATACATTTGTCAGATCGATAAGCAACTGATTGCTAACATACGAAATTTTGGACGAATCGTGTAAAACGTAAATTACAAAGGAAGCAAAGGATTATGAGTACAAACTGAAAATGAAAATGAGAGTTGCTATGTTTACAAATTGAACTGAATTTTGCCGAATAGAAGATAACATTAAAAATTCAAATACCCCCTACACAAAAAACCTTAAAGAAGTAAATAATACTCATTGTCATTGAAAAATATGCCACAAGTATCCTTCAGAAAACAAATAATACTCATATTCTGTTTGGAATGTTTTACCTAAAACTAGTACTCATATTTGCGTACCTGCTTCACTGGAGCAGTTCCAGTATTTAGGTGGCACTTCCATTACGGGTCCACTCAAACACACACAAAAATTTTCATCAAAATCTGATGTTCAACAAATATATATTCCTAGAATCCGGTCGTAGTGCAATCCACCAAATCCAAATGCGAATCTAACTCACCCAGACATCCACCCAAACACACGCTAAAAAAATTCCTTAAATTCGCTTCAGTCATTTAGAAGTGCATAAAGTTGTCCAAGACCCACTCAAATATAAATTCCTAAAATCCAATCGTAGGGACAACCACCGGATATAAATGTGAATCTAACACATCCAGAGATTCACTCAACCACACACACAAAATGTCATTAAATTCGCTTCAGCCATTTAGGAATTCTAAAAAGTTATCCAAGACCTACTCAAACAAAAAAAAATTCATTAAACTCGGTCCAGTCATTTAGGAACAGTTAAAAGAATTCTTAATAAGGACCCTTTTGTCAAATAGAAAATGAGCTGATCTTCATAAAATATTGCTAATAACCAATAACACAAAAAATGCATCAAAATCGGACCATTCATTTAGGAGCTACGATGCCACAGACAGACACAAAGATCCACAGACACACCGTAAACTTATAATACCCCTCTTTTTGCGTATAGGATAAAAAATAAAGTTAAAGTGTACTAAGTAGTCTAAGTACACTGCTGTGTATAAATATTTTTTATTTTATTTCTTACTCAAATTTCAAATATTTATTTTGAAGTGTTAGTCTGAAGCTGGTAGACAATGTAACTCGTTCCTCGAAGTTTCCTTGAACCTACATCGTCTTGAAGTGGTTGATCTCACAACGTTTTAAGACGATGGAAGTCCAAGGAAACTTTATTTTGAACTCTTAAAACACACTCGAAATCTCGAAACTATTTACATATTTCAAGCATATGACATAATATTTCAACTTGAAGTCTATATAACGTTATCTATGAGTTGCCGGAAAACGAGTTGTCGGAAATTCCAAACTGAGTGGAATGTCTTCGATGACACATTACATATAATATCCAAAAAAATGTATGAATTAGATGTTGCGGTTTTAGTTCAATGCTGGTTCAGTGCAAGTATATAATTGACGAAGGACCTTTAGCGGAACAATCAATAAACACGTGCCGTCAAGTAAATTAATTCACCAAATAAAGTTAATCACTAACCTTTTACGTCGAAGCTCTGCAGACGGTGTTTTCTTGGTTCTTCTTTCTTCAGAGGCTCGCCCCGCAACGGCAGGAACAGATTTTAGAGCTTCGTCTGGACAACACGTTACACAAAAAATAGCGACGTAATGTTCATTGTTTGAGCAAACAAAAAATGCGGGTTTAACAACAAATGATGCGCTTTTGTTAACACAAAAGATACAAAATGAAAGCGGTTTAGCGGTTGTTACGACCGGAACTAATAACTCGCGGAATCGTAACACAATAACAACAAAAAGCGGCCGTCTCTTAAGACAGTATCAAAAGTGTCCGAATAGTTCGGCATACAAAACACGAATCACGAATACTGTCTATATTTTACATGCAAAAAACACTTAAAATTAGCATTAGCGCGACGGAAGGTTTTGGAAAAGGTGCAGAAGTTTAAAAATCAATGAAGTAGTTCAATCAAATTGAAAACAATACACTAAACAAATTGCGGGAACGCACTACTGAGAGTAGTGCTATATTACAAGGAGGTTATCTCTCACAAATTAGAGGATATGATATTTGAAGTAGTTTACTATATTTTACTGACTTGGAGCCCTTTCACAACTCTTTCGGATTTCAAAAGCTGTACGACAGACAAAGGTTTGTTACAGATAAGTAAGAAACCGATTACTTCTGATTATATGAGCCGTCAAAAACATCACCTCAGAAAGTGTTTTTGAAACTTGCCACATTGGAGTTCCAGCCGCATTGAATTAGTAGATAATGTTAACGTATAAAAAATGGAATTTTATTTGTGTGTTTAGTTAATATGAAAAGGGCATGAATACTCAAATAATTGATAAACCCATGTTGAAGGGCTTCTGAAGAGCCAAGATCGACTTGATATTGATGGAGTTTCATGCAATCCGGTTAATAGTTGCGGTAACAATTTTCGAGATAATGTGGACGCGACCCTAACTAAATTTGCCGCAATCCTACAATTCCATCCAACTCTTCAATAGAATAAATTATTCATATCACTTGGTTCAACTTTAAAATATAAGTGGATGTTTGCTCAGGTGCCCACAGTTAAAAAAAAATTTCCAAATCCTTAGACCATAACGTATTTACCTTCAATATATGGATTTGTAACAATATGTTTGCAGTTACTAATAATTTTTGGTAATATAGATCAATTTAAAATTAAATTACAGAATTCATAAAAGGTTCGAGATTATTCAACCATGCATACATACATTATTTGCACTGAGTAGTAAATACTGTAAATAGTCTACTAATTTCAGGTCATTTTTCGTTAAACAAACTTCGATTTATAGCTAATAGTATTGAGTATGTAAGTACTTGGATTCTAGAGAACGACTACACCTGAACAACAAACAGTTATTTACCGCGTCGTACAAGCAAATTTGGCTGCCCACATACAGCCATAGATCAAAGCCGATCGCTTCCACCAATTCCGAAATTGCTGACCAATAAAAAAATAAAATGAAAATAAGAGATAAAAATTTATTTGCCATTTCTTCAGGTCACCCGATGGATACTTGAACTATGTGAACTGACCTGATATATATATATATATATATATATATATATATATATCAGGTCGAGTACTCGAGCGCGCTCTTGAAAATGTTAGTATTCGAGTAACTAGAAGCGAAAGCAGAAGGCTACGAGAATTATGCGAACCGACCTGAAAAGGCAGATGTGACTCTGCCGAAACGTCGTCATTTTACCATCGATCCCGGCTGGAATCAGTTATCAACTACACGGATGAGTTCTCTAACCATCTAAAACATTTAGTGCCCGCGAAAACTTAAAAACAAATATATATATATATATATATATATATATATATATATATATATATATATATATATTAACGATCATAAAATGACGACGTTTCAATAGGTTCACATATGTCCCTATCGTAGAAGAAAGGCACCTACCCAAGTTACTGACTCATTCAAAGTGACTATGTTATTGAATAAAACTAATTTTACAAAAAAGTGGTTTCTCTGGATATTAACCGTATTTATTTATTAACCAGATACATTCCACGCATTATTTACATAGTAAAGTTAACAAAGTTACCTGCTCGTTGGTTAATATATACTTACAAACTAACATTAAAATTAAGCTAATTCATTCATTTAGTATACTTAGGTATATAGTAAGTTTTCTATAACGTGGCAGTTGTATCCTAACTACTTTCATGCATTTGTCATAATTCACAGTTTATGTATTGCTTTAATCTTATTTACCTTTTCTGTTTCCATTTTTTAAGTTCATTTTGTAAATAGTTAAATGTTAATACTGCTCTATAGTAACTAGTTTTGATTTGATAGTTTTACTTCTATTAGGGATTTGTATGGTTTTATTTATGGTTATGCTATTAGAATTAATGAATACATTACTAAAGGTTCTATAATGTTAAACTAGAGGTACTCATGTAAACAACTGTTTAATGTTGAGTACTTATTTTTTTAGTTATAATTTTTAGGCTGATTAGGACTGGAAAATTTATATTTCTGTGCATGTATTTCCAAGATATATAAAATTGTATAAATATAAAAAAAATTTCTTATGAAAAAGATTTTAATTGGTTAAAATTGAATCTTGATACCCAAAATTTTGTCTTGAACCCCCAGACCCTCTGCTGGCTACGACCTTGATTTAATAATATGTAATTCCCACGTCAACCTATAGTCCAGAACTACACCCACATATTTAAAATGTTCTACCCGTTTTATATTGAGTCCAGTGGTATGAATTGTTTAATAGTTTACTGTGTAATTTATAAAAAATATGCATTAACTAATATGCATTAACTTGAATTTTACGATTACAAGTAGTCTAACTGTGCAAAATATTATGACATTAAACATAGATAGGTATAAGACAATTCCGGAACTGGGATATATAACGAATTCATCAAATGAAATTCTTATTGTCACGACAATCTTCTGAAATGTAATTATAGACACATGCAATATATTATCGAGTATCCTTCACGAGATTTTCACATATTTCTTTATAAATGCGATGAAAATATTAATTAATGCGTTTAATTGGGATTATTACGTGAGTTGAACAGATTTTTTCTATGCAATGAACACGCAAACTACTTTTGTATATAAAATTTACTCGAGCCTACAACTGATGACATAATTAACATCAGAGTTTTATAACCGTATTATCACTAAAAACGTATTATTGATATGTTTTCGCAGAAGTGGTCTACAACCTAAAAGCAATTGCTGACGTATTTCTTGAAATTGTCTACTGCCCACATAAGACAATCTTCTAATAAATATGAAAAATTTAACAGTTAAGTATCTACAATACAATCTCTCAATTTTATAGCCTAGTAACATTAGATTTATTAGATTTATGTCAAGTTTGATTTTTTTATCTATAAAATAATATTTTTTCCTTCCGATTGGTTTTATACTTTTCCTACATTTAAGTTTCCCTTTTATAATTAATTAATATTGAAACATAAGTCAAGTCTTCCAAAACAAAATAATAAAGTAAAGTGATAAAAGTAATAATAATAATAAATTTAATTAAACATGTTTTTGGCTTATTAAGTCGCATAAGTTCATTGCATAACTATTACCTGCCAATTTAAACAAAAAATTATTATTCTATGATGAGGGGTGTTACCTGCTTCCGTTCTTCTAAGGATATACATACAAAATAAAAAAATAAAGAATAATAACTACCCCAGTTCATAATAGAACTAAAAACCTGAAAACAAAGTACTTTTGAAAAATTAACAGATTTCAGAAAAGAACTCTTCAATGAAAATGATTTTATTCGAAAAATCTTAATTCACTTCTGTTTGCTCAAGGACTCAATTGCTAACCTCTCTTCACGTTTGCAAAAAAGCCATGCATTTTTTGCAAACGTTGTTGAGTCAGTTGAACTTTGTAGGCGTGTGGATGTAAATCTTTGTTAAGAATACGCTGGAGAGTGGCTGTTGTAATGTGGTTCCGCGGCCATACTCTTGTGATATGCCGTGAAATTCTTTTGTGGATGACCTTTCCGAGATCGTCTGGTGTTTTTCACATCACTAACTTAACCGGTACTTTCGAATTTGAATATTCGGCGCACTTATGAATAGTGGCAGACAAACTTTCACCTTTTTGATAATAATGTTTATCAATCACGACGCGTTGTTCTACCCTGTAAACGATCCATGTTTACTAACTCCTATCTGTAAACTTGGATCTGTTACGTTATAATCACATGTTATTTGGTGCATTTAGGAAATTGTAACGCTGACGCGCTTTGATAAAGGTATACTGATGCTTTATATATATATATATATATATATATATATATATATATATATGTTCAAAGTGTCTTCCATTGACTTCCATACAATAGTACAACCTTGACTGAAAGCCGTCTCTGACAAGGTTCAGCATAGTCGGTGTTATCTGACGACACTCCGCTATAATTCGTTGACGTAGTTCGTCCAAATTCTCAGGCTGAGTCATAAAAATCATCTTGGATCTAACATGTCCCCACAAAAAAAATGTAAAGGGTTCAGATCAGGTGATCGGGCAGGCCATTCTATAGGACCTCTTCTTCCAATCCAGGTGACCAGGGTATTCCAAATCGAGGTATTGACGAACTGGTGCGGTGTAGTGAGGAGGAGGTCCAACTTGTTGGAAATGCAATTGCTCTTCTTGTAGTAGAGATCATTTTCTAATTTTTCTATTATCAATGCATATTTCCAATATATTGTGATAAATTTCACCATGTGAATTACCAGGAATAAACAGAGGTCCAATTAGATGATTTCCTTGCCCAAACGTTTAGTTTTATCGGATGTTGACTATGAGCATCTCGAAATAAATGATGATTTGTATCGCTTAATGTATCGCAAAGAGAGAATTAGAGTTTTTATTAGAACGAACAGCCAATTTTGTGCAGGTATTGTATATTAGTTTATTTTCTATATATAATTGATTTTCTATAAAAGAAGATACTCCTAATGTACTGCCTGGTCCCTGTTTCTTACACAGAGAACTGAATTCGATGGGCATTTCAACATCGACCCAATGCGTACTGTCGGTCGGATCGGGTCGGTCGGGTCGTACGGGTCGCGTCGAAACAAATGAAATTTAAAGTTATGCATTTCATTCTCTTGCTTATCTATTTTCATAGGTGTAAGTGGGGGTATCCGTTAAGAAGCTTTCGCTTCACTAATTGCCAGGGTTATCCATGGTCCCTTAGAAAAAGTCTTCCTCACAAATATTCGGAGAGAAAGAAAACTCTAGAATATGATGAAGCAATGTTCCTGAATATAAATATGTGCTTTGTTTAATGTTTTCTGTTTTTGGAGTCGTTTTCAATCATTATACGCATTACTTAAGTGTAATTTCTTGGATATTTGCTGAGGTGCACAATTTGTTGTATGTGTCAAATAAATATGACATTCACAGGAAAGAGGTGAGGAGAAAATACCCTAATGAGCAAACAAAATAATCAATAAATTTTGAAATTACAAGTTAATAATGTTGGCTTCGTTGTTTCTGTCTACTGGTATTTCGTTGTATTAGTTGCTATTTTCGTTGCTGTTTTTGTATTTTATTGCATGAAATTAAATATGACGTAAAAGTATTTAAAATAACTCGTTATCTTTTTTGACGCCTTCCTCATGTCTGAAGATCCTAAAATATTGGGTATTCAAGAGCTCTCCAAGAAACAAGTTGAGATACCAAACACTTTTATTGTTTACTTACATTACAACGTATGGTACATTGAATATCTATATTGTTTTCTTTGCAATTAATATTGTTTTAGATATAAAAATTAGGGACGTTTGAATTAGTTTCGAAGATAAGATGCAAAATTTGTGATTTGCAAGGTATACAAATTGAATGAATTGTTTCCTCCGTGAATCTGTCTAAACTACATTATTTTTAATTATTTCTTATTTATTCCGGCAACAGTAGAAAATACAAAGCATACTTTAATAATAGTATTATTCATCCTATAGGGTTTAGTACATATACAAAAAAGAAAAATAAATAATTACTTATTTGCCCGTTCTATATATTTACAACTACTCATAGATTTAGAGGATCGTAAACGCTTCCTAAATAGTTAAAGAGTCTCCGGTGTGAAGCATTATGTAACAATCAAGAAAACAAGCATTTGAGTTTAGCAGAAATATCAAATAACCTTGAATATAACAGTAATATTTATAATGGTTTTGAACACAATTAAAAAATACCTTTTATAGCTTAGAAAAAAATAATTAGTTTTGTTATCATTCTTATATTCATACGGTTAATATTACTTAAAGTCATTGTAAGTCACCCACTAACAATTTAGAGAAACTATACTGAAATATTTAGGTTTTGTCTAGACATTTCTCGAACAATATTTGTTCAAAACGGCGTTAGATTATAATACGACAAATATTTCTATTTGTTTAATGTTATACAGATTACTTGTACTCTTGTTATATAATCAATAATTTGAATAATATAATTATACTTAATAAATAAAAACGATTTAAGTACATTTAAATTCAACTGTCGCATCGCGTCAATTAAACAATTCCCTTTAAGATGCAATATAGTGTAAATAGCCGGTTTCCATTCGGATATATCAGGGGTAGCCAACTTGATTAGATCTAAGATCTACTGTTTACTAACGAAACACTGTAGGATCTACCAAGTACATACTTCTTGAAATCTTAAATGAAACAGCATAGTTTAATACACAATCATGTATTTTTTATTGGCCAGTCTTAGTAGTTTCACATCTGAGATCGTTTCCCTAAATTTACTTAACATTATATGGGTCCTATATATATTAGTGTGAGCATTGCGTCTGAACATTTTCCACTAGTTTAGCATAATCAGGTTTGTAGTTGGAAATTTCCAACCTTAAAAAATCCAATGTATGAGCGTCTGTCAAGCGAGAACGGTGTTTATTTTTTGTTTGTTTTAAGTAGGAAAATGCTGACTCACATAATTATGTTGAACCAAAACACGAGTGAAGTTGTTCAACACATTGGAAACCAATGCCCAGAACTCTTGACTTGCGGATGAACTTGTTTTTTGAAATATGTCGCAGCGCAGAGTAATAATTTCGTTTTGTAACATTATGTGTTCCATTTGAAATGTATCTGCAAATTTTGTAGCGAATTCATAGATATTAATACAATCAATGACATAATTAAATGGATCACTTATGAATTGAACCAACCTCTCAATTTTTCTGAAATCCCTAAAGCGAATTTCGAAGTCTGCTATCACTATGAGGCTTGCGTGATACAGAGTCTAATCGTGATTTACATCGGTAATAGTCGAATTGATACTTGACACACGCCCCTACCCCACACGCCTCTCTCCCACATCCCCCCGGCTTCCCCCTTATTGGTCATTGCGTGCCGAAAACAAAACACTGTACTGCCTAGAATAGAGGAGAAATACCGGTAACGGACGGACGGACGGAACAGCGATTGAAAAATGATACAAGTTGATGCTGCGGTAGTTGAGAATTACGTTGCGCAGTCTGGTCTAATATTATATTTTTTGTCTGGCCACGATCGACTGGACTAACAGTCGCAATCGACCAGTCGATCGCGATTGACCGGTTGGCCACCCCGGGGATATATTATATTTTAAAGTTCTCGTTAGTTGTCTACTGTCAAAGATGTTATTTTTGGCAGCGTGAAGTAAAATTATCCCAATTATAATATACACTCCAACAGGGAACAGAATCAATAAAAATTCTCTGCAGGTATGGTGAAAATTTTGTGGAGACAGTAGGTAGCGTTCATGATGTACCTATTTGGTCGTAATGAAGGGATCATCTTGAGCTTAGGGGCCTATTTGCAATTAGGTCACTTCGTGAATAAACAGAACTGTCATATCTGAGATTCCGAAAACTCTAGAACAATTGTCATGAAACCTTTTTATCAACAAAAGGTTTTTGTGTAGAACTGGGACAACTATGGAACCTTTGGTGTATCACAGACGTATAAACACAAAGTTTCGAACCCTAACACCAAACATTTATGTTTTCATTCAAGCCGTTTCAACAGCAAAGATGTCATCATCACGGAGTAAATCAAAACTGTTTTGAATGTATCCAGAAAATTCCTCAGTAGATGAAGAAAGAGATCATTCTCATTAGATCAGAATTTAAGAGCCGGTGACGCTCAAAGACGGATTAATTTTTCGAATTCATATTAATCAAAATTCAGGACGACGAACATTTTTTACACAAAGTGATTTGAAAGGATGAGGTAAAATTTATGAAAAATGAAATGTTCAACCACCATAACTCACAATAGTGGAGTGATGCTATCCATACGTATTTAGAGAAAGAGTTTCAGGGTTACTGGAGTTTCAATGTTTTTGCTACAATAAAAAATGACGGCGTACTTCTATGATTCAAATTTAAACTGTAAGTTTATTGGAGAGCGAATAGTGAAATCAAAAAATATTTGTCGTTTATTTTTAGGTGAGAGATATTTGGAAATTTTAGAAAATGGTTTGCATACATTAGATTTGACTTAGAATCACCTATGGTATCAACATGACCTCATAATATTGCACCTGTAAATAACTTTTTAGACAATCATTTCGAAGAGCGATGGATAGAGGACAATGGAACTCATCGACGGCCCCCACGTTGTCCCGATATCACTCCATTAGCTTTTTTTGTTTGTGGCCGAATAAAAAATATTATCTATGCTGCACCGCTAACAACAAAAGTAGATTGCCAGCAAAGAAGAATACATTTCGATCACCTTCTCCACCAGAAATTCAGAGTGGCACACATGCCGTATTTTTAAGAAGAATTCTTAAATGTTAGGAAGTCGCAAGCAACCAGTTCAAACATTTACGGATGTGGCGTCGGAAAGATTTCACCGACTTGTTTTATAACCTTCTCAAATTTTACATTAATGATTAAGAAATTAATGAACATATTTCTTGTCGGTTCCTACTAAAAATTCAAATTTCTCTAATAACCACACGGAAATTTTATTTTTTCCAAGTGTATATAAAAACTGTTTAATTTAGTCTTCTAAGCATAATAAAAAAAATAGTTATGCGATTTTCGAATTCTGTGCCAATTTCTGAGCACTCCGCATAATTTTTTTGAACAGTTTCCAAAGATTTAGGAAGCTTCAAGTTTTATTCAGACCAATTCTGGCAATTTTTGACCTCGCCTGATTTATTTCCAAAAATTATTTTTTTGTGATCTGTCAAAATTTTCAAAAAGTTGTAATAACTTTCAACTGGAGCCCTTCAGACATATGTTGTTTCCAATAAAGTTCTACTGAAAAGTGCTTTAAAAAACAGGGTGTTTCGTTAAAAAAAAACAAAGTTTGGGTTCACTTCCGGTAGAACCGGAAATTGTAAACAATTGAAAATATTTTATATAAAACCAGCTCTTCGAAAACCCTCTGTATACTAATTTTCAGTTCAATACTCCGAGTAGTTTCTCATATACATATCGACTCAGTTCATCATCGTGGTATACCCTGACTACAAATATAAAATTAACCATAACTTGAAAACCATGAGTCATCGGACTTTGCGGCCATGAAGTCATTTGTTCATTTCGTTGAGATCTACAAAATATGAAAATCTCGGCAAAATCCATCGGGGGCCACTTTCCATAAGGAATGTGCAGGGTATTTTGATTTTTTCAATTTACGAGGTTATTTTGAGTGTAAAAATTTCAATGCGTGAGATGAGGTGTCAACCACCCTAGGAGAGGAAGCACACATCGGCACCACATAACATAATTTTTGAGTAATTTCCCTCCAACTATGAAACTTTCAGATAAATCGGTGCAGTTATAAAAAATTTAGATGGAAAATGCCACAGTAATTGGACTCGCGGAGAATTTTTCTAACCGTTGGAATTATTGGCAACTGGTCTCTACAAATAAACCCAATATATACGCAGTAATTACTGCTATTTTTTCCATGTGACTCAATAAATAATTAGATTATTGATTATTATTCTTTTATCATGGTCAACATTTAATAAATACAATCTTAACGCTAAACAATTTTCTCAATTTTTCATGTATTTTATCTTTTTTTATATAATATATATAATTTTTATAAATTGGAAGGACAGTCTTGGGCCCTAGGCCTACTTGCCGTACAGACTTTTTGTGGCCAATATTGGACGAGATGGACTTAACTGCAAAATGTGGCACAAAACTAACACATAACTTTTATGTTTTTGACAGTGCTGGTTACGAATCTGCAGTTTGCTTGTGCCCCAAACTTGAAGTAAGGGGTGCAATCTCTATAAAACACCCCAAAAACAGGGTTTTTGCATTTTACTCGGAAATAGTATTAGGGCTGTTCATATGCGGCAGAGTGATACAGCACAACTTTCAAAGAACAGTTGGTAATCGTTACCGTGGCATAAAAAACAATTTATGATTATAAAATTTCTGGACCTTCGTCTTAATTTCCATTACCCTGTATATTTGACTAGTCTTCAAACAATTCGATATTTCTTCCGTTATTCTTGTGTTTCTATTGTCGATTTATTTCTCTATATATTCTTCTAATATTCGTGGTATAATATCAATGTTTCCTCGGCAATTTTCATTGATTTTATTTCTTTCATATAATTATTTATATCTTTTTTAATGTTACTTTAGTTAAACCTCTGAATTGGTGAATTTTGTTGGTGTTTTTCCGTTCCCCGCTTTAGACTTTTAAGAATTATTGCTTATTAGGTCTACAAAAGATACATTTTGTCAATTGCAATTTACATCTGAGGACTTTATTCCTAAAACCTGTAGTAGTTAAGATTATTTCGCATAAGATCTGTTTCATTTAATAATAGTATGTGCAACAGACATCAGTTTACAACCCCAATAATAATTTAAAATATATCTAGTTATTATAATAAGGTAATTACAAAATCAAAACGGTAAGCGTATAGGATAGGTAGAACCACATATCAGACAGAACTATTTTGCGCCTGTCAACTGTTAAGCACCCACCACCTTTGAAAATATTTTTTGTGTTGACTGAAATCGTTTTTTATCGTAAAATGTCTCGATCGTTCGAAAACAATTAATAGAATAGTTATACGACTGTTGGTAAATTATATCTAAATTATAATGAAAATGATTTCCTTTTGTGGTATATTAACTGTTAGATATTTAGATGTTGTTATGGGTAGTAATAACTTAACATTCCAGTTAAAACATTATGTTAAAATGTATTTTTTGGAATTCTGATTTTTTTCGAGGTTAAATATTTCAGATTATAATACAAATAAATTTGAATAAAGCGCAGCGTAGGTTAATAATATCTGGTAAATTATTATAAAATGTGGTGAAAAAATAAAACATAGAACTGATGTTTATTGAATATTATTAGTTATTCACATTACATATATAAAAACAATCGCAAAATCTAAAAGAGTGTCAGAAGTCTTACTAATTCTGGATAACTCTGAAGTAGTCCATTTTCTCCTTAGAGCATTTACTTCTTAGAGATAGCTAGCAGTAAAACTCATTGGTTACACCTACCAATCGTGTGAAATAGCCTTTGCTCTCTCTATTGTCCTCTCTTTCTATCCTTGGTACGACATTTGTGCATGGCAGGCTACCTCCAGAAGATGTATGCTCTAAGTTTTTCTCTGAAAAGAAATCTAAGAAATCTTATTACAAAGAATAGGTTTGTTTAGGCTAACCAGTTGCCAACGATTCCAAGGGTAAGTTAAGGTAAACTCTTTCTAAACGGCTGAAGTGATTTTGATGAATTTTTTGTGTTTAGAGTGATCCATGAATTGATTAGAATCACAGCTGAATCCTATAGGTGAAGTTGCAGTCGGGATATATTTTTTTTCCTATATGCTTTATTTTATTTTTTTATTTAGTTCAGATTAAAGTTATTGAAATTAATGATCTAGTAATGGATATAGAAATAAATCATACAAATTATTGAAGTTTGAAATATTTCATTACTATTAGTTTTGTCAAACATATGAGATTGTCCTATATAATTTAAAATTTGGTTATTATTAGGTGTGTTCCAACACAACGAAAAACCGATATGCAACCGGTAATCTACGTGCGCATAATATCATTGGGGATGACTACTCGTCGCCGCGCAATCCGGTTATTCGTTCAGTTCGAACGAACCTATTGTAAAGAGGAGACGTACATCTACACATTAGTCAAACTCGAACACACAATACAACATAAATTTGACAGTCTAGTATCAAATTTATCGCCAAAACTTAATCGGATTCAGGTGCCTTGTTTTTAATCTGGAATACTGTTCTTGCGCCTAAGGTTAGGTTTCCTTAGATGGCACTTTTAAAATTTTATATTTATAAACATTCGAATTGGTTTAAATTTCGAAATCATAATTGGATAGTACTATAGCCAAAAGCCCAAAACTGTTCATATCAAAGGAAGGGGCTGCCACCTTTGCAGTGGTTGCCATTTTCTCAGTGACGTTGCAAATGACACGATTTATAACCTCATGTTTACAAACTTTTTAGTATTTGTTTTAGTATTTCTTTAGAAAAACAAACTATTTTCGATATAGCAAAAGTGACTTTGATTTCTGGACACTCCTAAGAAGGTAAGTGTTGTATTCCTGGTTTATTTTATTTTAAAAAGTAGGTTTTGTTACAAGGTAAAGTCCCTTCAAAGGCCATCCGACGGGTACCCGGCATTTATTAAGACTATAGAATATTATAGTTACTTTGGCACCTATAAGAGAAAATGAATCATTTTGGTTATTTTTGAGCTAAAGTTACTAGTATCAGATCACTGGAACTTATTTTAAAATACCTCCTTTATTTTAATTTAGGTTCGAAAATAAAAGTTTTCACACCTTTAGTTTATTGCAGAACTTGTACAGCTGACCGACTCGCAGCTATGCGACAATGCGTTGGTGTTTTTTATGGTAGCACGAAGAATGTTTTTGCGCTAAGAACGACGAAGAGGAATTCTTATGTCCAGAATGTAACTAAAGCCCCATTAATCTTTGGGTTTTTGTATGTTCTTATTTCACTGTTTATTGTTCTTTATTGATATTATTTTGACATTTTTGTTTTATAGGTATATTAAGTTTCGCTTTGCCGAAGATAGCCCATCGTTCAATATATGAATAAAAAAACTGTTGTAACAGACTAAGATCTAAGAATCTCAAAAGTTAGGTTATGTTTGGCTAGGTCGCTAGACGAGTCTATCCTCGAAGCTCAAGAGCACACACCACAATGTTAGCCACTGTTACAGCATTATCTATTAATCGCCTCTCGGCCGAATCAACTCGAAACCCATCCTCTAATGTGCAGCCGATGTTCCCGGTCTTCTAGCGGACCTGGTTAACCCACTGCGACGAGCACGGTTTTGAGGGCGCAAGTGTGGACTAAGGTAGGATTTGCCTGGGATTCTAGACTGATCATTTCCGCCAGGAACGGGACCTCCAATCCGATACCTCAAACGGTCGTCCTCTACCTTCCCACTTTACAAGGGTGAATGCATCGTACGACCGACCATCCACAGAGGGGTACAATATAGCTTTAGTCATTGCCCGTGCGAGGCCAACCCAATATGGAGAGCCACCGGTAACCTCACCCAGTGGGACTTCTCTCCATCCGCCCTCACATTTTGGAATCTTACGAACACCCTAGTTCGTTTAAGAAGTCCATACGTTCGAGTTTAAAGAAGTCTACCTTTTACTTTTCTGGTCGAGACTGACATCCGCTTCGAAGGTGTAGGTGCCTCTACTTGCGGGACGCTTTGGCCCAGTTTTAGAAATAACAGGCAAGAGGTTGGCAAAGGGTTCTCGTCTCGAAAACTAGGTCGCGCTCTGTACAGGCCGATGACCCGACATCTCAAGCGACGGTTCCACTATTACCCGCTAAGTCGTCTCATCGCCACAATCCCGAAAGAAGCAGTTCTGATGACTACTTGTATTAGGCTACGGTCAGAGTAGCACCGGTATCGGCCGAATTTTTAACTCTGCCGTACACTGCCGAAGTCGGTCAAAAATCAAAACAGTGTTACTGGATAGAGGTGGTCACAGTAGCACCGGTATACACTGCCGTATCTGCCGACGATCGGACGAAAACAAATAAATTTGTTTTTTTCGGCCGAGTTTCGGATAGTTGGAATTTCTTTCAATTTCTTTAGGTGAAATGCACTTTCTATAGTCCTTATCATTTAATACAGAGCTTTCATTTCATAAGTAGCCATCGAAAATAACTTAAAAAAGACAAAAATAGCTGCTAATTTATATTTACGAGGGAAATTTTGCACGTATCGGTCACAATGCGGTTTCAACTCGTAAGCGGGGGTGAATGTCACTTCTACACGTTTAAATACAAAGGAGTATCATGTGATACCTCTTTTTAAAGATTTCTTTCTTGCCAGTTGTTTGATACATCATTTTTTAAATCAGATTATTTTTTACAGACCAATTACATAGAAATCGTGAAAAATTAAATTTATGAAAATAATTGCAAATTAATCAAAATCCATTTTGTCTAACGACATGGTTTATCCGATTTTACTAGAAAACGGAATGAGTTTGACCACAACACTCGAACGAGAGTATTCGGCCGTATACGCCAGAGTAAAAATTCTGCCAATGCCGGAGCCACTCTGACTGCAGCCTTAAGGCTTCACGAGTGGGCCTTGTTCCCTATCGCTCAATTTCAAAGGAAAGTGTGTCCAGCGAACTACTTTTGTAAAGTGTTGACGAAAGTTTTATGGGTAGCCACCGAGAATTGGATTTGAATACCCCCGTAATATTTTTTGCCAATTTATCGAATAAATATTAATATAATGTTTGTTAATTTTATATATACATAAAAGAATACTATATTCATAATTTTTATCCTTTTTCCTGTCTAAATAAATATTAATAATTTGGTGAAATGATAGGTGAACTTCCATACCAAGGTTTCCGTGCCATTTCTATTAAGAATTTGGACGTTTTTTTTAACTTTTTTTCGGTTTAGAGAATCGAATAACATGTTTTCGTCAACTTTGGACCCCTACCATGTATGAACGCACAAATTTTTGTCTTTTAAAGTTTGTGGGGTCAATAGTTCATCTCTACCTACAACAGAACATTTAATTATATCTGGTAACAAATTAATGTCATTAATATAATGTACAGACTGGGCTAAAAATGTGGAACATAACATCTCATATTTACAGCTAAATAATTAATGTCTTCTTAATGGGTGCTTGATTCTATAATATTTTAATTCACTATATATTTTGTAAATAATTACATCTAATTCACAAATAATGTGAAGTTAATGTCAAATTATGTAGAATACTCGAACGGTTTAATGTGGGTACCATAGTTCGTAAAATGTTAATAAATTATTCTCAGCCACTTTAACTTTGAATGAGGAGGAAGAACTAATTTCGCTTTCTAATAATCCAGAAATTTTTAACCGTTCGGAAGAATGAATTCATTCATTTCTCATTAACATTAGATGCGATTATTGGGGTAAAATCGCCTCATTTTGAAATCGTTAAAAGTGTGCCGCGACAAACAAAAGGTTGAGGAACACTGGTGTAGACATTCCGGTAGACCGGTATTCAAATTCGTGTAAATCTGGGACCACAATCGTGATTATTATTAAACAAATTTTTGTCTTTCTTACACCACACCACATTAATTCTCCATAAGCAACTAATCCCAAATACCTACGTCTGAAAATTTTATTGTGGACTTGTGAGTTACAAAACAAGTAAATTCGACTTATATAAAACATATAAAAATACAGTCCTTAATTTGTCGTGGACTCAAGTGACCTTGAGTTTAGCAGTTAAAGCCCAATACTGCTTTTTACTAACTATAAAATTTAACAATGTAATAAGCTTTCGTAAGTTAAATTACAATTGGCTTTCAACAAGCTCAGCTCTTCTACCACCTACTTTAGGACCTTTTTATATTAAAAGGTCTTTAAGCTTTAAGATAAAAATATATTTTAATTTAAAAGCTACCGCTTATTTTCATACTCTTTTCCATACCACGCGTAAACCAGGGATGCCAGATTGCTTGGATAAATTGACAGAAATTGTTAGAGGTTTTAATCGGAGCAATTTAGTTATAAGAAGTGTCTGATACTTTTTGATTTAAATAATTTTACTATTCAAATCTTTCACCCAATCTTTAGTTAGTATTATATTGTTGGCATATTTATAAAAGTTCTTGTTCGGTTCTATTGTTTCCGTTTTCAAGGGGATCCGAAGAACAGTCTTTATAACCGAAAAATATATTTTTTTCTTATTTAAACTAGAACGTGGACAACAAAGTGAATTAAAAGCAAAATTAACAAATTTTGTTCGTTCCTACATTGTCATCATTAATGAGATCGAACCCACAGAAATTTACGTACTTTTATAAATCTCCGGGTAGTTTGTCAACTAAAATAAAATCAGTTTGTCACAATTGGCAAGTAATTTAATGTACTTTACAACAAGACACAAACCCACGAAGCTCTTGAAAATTCTGCAATAACAAATAGTTGTGTTAAGAAGCGGGGTTCTTTACTAAACGCATTTCAGAGTAACAAATCAAACAAATAAAATTATAAAACCTATTAATAACTTAGTAATAGAAGCGGTTATCCTAATATTAAACTTTGAAACATAAAACAAATTCTCTACAAGCTGCAAGAAACTAAAATTGCTCACAAGGCAAGTGCCTAAAAGATACAGAGGGCATTCTAACAAAAAAAAAAACAATACCCGTAACGTTACTATTAGAAGAAGAAGATAAACCACGTAACAAATTTCATATAATTCTGTAAATCTTTTGGGAAACTATATTTGAAACAAAACAGTGTACTCAAATTCACTTACATATTACAATTTATAATATATTTTTAAAAATGAAATAACTTCAAATCAATCAAAACGAAAACTATTACAAACTCCCTGTGTGATCAACATTTTTTATATGACATTTAATTTTGGAGAGTTGCCTAGAAAAGTTATTTGACCTTACTTTGATGTTGACCGTTTTCTGCACATAGTTTTCGGATATTCTGGAACTACTACTGTTTCATTTGAAGATGCTCTCTGATCAAGAGTTACGCGATTTGGAAAACGTTCTTGATATATCTGCCTGGCTTGCAAAATACAATCTAATAACAAACAACTTTATTGTCTACGTTAAAAGAAACGTCTAAAGTAGGACACAAAAGGTTGAAAAGCACCTGGCGAACTAAGTTATTGATTTCATTTACTTTAGAATAGGGCTGAAGGTTGCATACGAATCGGTGGAGAACACTTCCAACAATTTCGGTAAATAATCTTCGTTGTTGAAGTTCCTCTCAGTTTTTGGAATAAATTGCAAATCTCAGTTCTTTGTTGTTCCAATTAAACTTTCGAAACATACTTTTCAAAGCCGCTATGAATTGGTTTAGTGTCTGACTCCTTCTGTTTTGATTTTGACTTCCGCATATATATGAGCCAACCTTTCTATATATGGCTGTTCTATACCTTGCTCGCTCAGGGCATTGATTACTGCGTTCGATAATATATTGTCGAACGCTTTCTCGAAGTCTATTAATTACGGGTGGTATTTAACATTCTTTAGTTCAGCTGATAAATTCCCTCTTCCTCTTATATATGATCTTAATGAATAGTTTGTGCACTATCGGCAGGATACTTATCGATCTGTAATTTTCGATGTCTCCTTTATTACTCTGCTTGTAAGTTGATACTTTAAGGGTGCCGAGTCTAACTGAGAAATTTTGTTTTCCTGGCTATTGAGCCGTGGTCTGTTGAAATATCTGCTATCTAACGTATCGTCTACAACTACGGTGGACACTTTCACAGGCGACACGTATGGCAGGAGTCAAAGTGATCGCTATGCAAGCTAGTTACCGTATATATATATATATATATATATATATATATATATATATATATTTGTTTTTAAGTTTTCGCGGGCACTAAATGTTTTAAGTGGTTTCCGGGAATTCATCCGCGTAGTTGATAACTGATCCCTGCCGGGATCGATGGTAAAATGACGACGTTTCGGCAGAGTCACATCTGCCCTCTTCAGGTCGGTTCGCATAATTCTCGTAGCCTTCTGCTTTCGCTTCTAGTTACTCGAATACTATTCGATCAGTTATTAAATAAATCAAGATAGTATTTTATATCTCAGGGTCTTTTTCGCTTGGGTTTAAATCTTCAAATGTTAAATAAATAAATAAATTTTATACTTATCTTGTTTATCTTACAAGTCTCTATTTCTCTTCAGGTTCACTTACACTTTTTAAAATTTTTAAATTCTATTTTACACTTTATTTTTTCTATTTTAAAATTTTGAATTACTAATAATCAAATTTCCAAATTTTCAATTAGGTTACAATTTATTTAAAATTTTCCACAATACAATATTGATACAAGCTTTCTTTCAAAACAAAATAAATTTCCTGTCACTTAAATATTCTTAAATTTCTATTAAATTATGTTACAAAAATATTTTGATCATTTAATCACAGATATTTATTATTCTAGAATTATAAAACCTTTATTATTATCATTGATTGACTACCTTTTTTATAATTTGCTTATTAAACAATGTTCCAAAAACTCACTGTTGTTGTTTTCCTATTCTTTTCTTCTAATTGTTGACCTTTATTAAAATTCCAAAATTTTGAATACTTTACTGGTACAATTTACCAGTCAATTGAATTTCTCGTGATGGTTTGCAATTGGTTTTCTCCAAATACTTTTGATTTTTAATTTTTTTTATACCATTAATACCATCATCTTCTTATTCTCGACCATTTATAAAAATTATTTTTTTAATTCGCCTTTCCAAATAAATTTAAATTAAAATTTTCAGGTTAATCTTCTATTTCTGACATGGAACATTAAATTTGTTTTATATCATAAGACATTAACTTCGTTGTCATGGAAACTGAATTTATGAGAACGAGAATTTTTCGAACGTATCTGCTCGACGCTTGACGACCAAAAGGGATTTGTCAATGTCAGATTTCCTATTTATGTGATTTATTTTGCCACCTGCTATTTCCATTTCCGCTTCTATTTATTTTATTAATTTCCAACTGTTTTCCTTTTAAATCATATCCAAAAATCTAAACAAACTTCAACTTAAATTTCAATACCTTTTACTCTCATAAATTTTATCCAAATCATTTAATTCATATTTTCAAAAACATTAAGTTGACATTTGCCACCTGTTGCCACCACTCATTTAACATGTATTTAAAAAAAAATTGGATTTTATTAAAATTTAGACTTTCTATGTTTTGAACTATTTACTTTTTATAAACTATGCTCTACGCTCCATTTATTATGATAAATTTCTTTACTGTTCCATCATTCTTATAACGGTTTTTATAATTTTGACATTTCAATTCTCTATTTACTTAACAAATTTATGTATTTAAAACATAATTTTGATCTAAAATATGTTATATTCAGTGTTCTCATGGCCTAATATGTGATCTATACATGTTCTACAAACATCACTGTGATTTTACAAGTGAATTTAACCTTTTTGATGTCTGACCTAATTATGAGTCCCTGCATATATTTCTTTATGTAAGTATTAAACTTTTATTAAAATCTGCATGATATAATATCTAACTTTATATGCCACCTTTTATCCTTTCAAGAATTTGCTTTTGAAACATTTTTTTTACATTGTTTGTATTTTTAGGTTAACTCTATCTTGTAATATGATTCCTGCAATTTCGTTTTTTTTTGTTATATATGTATGCATTCTATTTACATTATCCCAATTATTTAACTATTCAATTTGCAAAAGTTTTTATATTATTTCATGTCTGTTTAAATCCATTACAATATATATATATATATATATATATATATATATATATATATATATATACCTATATATACAGGGTGTTCCTAATTTGGAGGTACAAACGAAAAGGGGAGATTCCTTGAATAGTTTTAGGAAGAAAAAGTCCCATAAACATGGGTCCGCAAACGTTTCGTTTTCAAGATACAGAGTGTTAAAGTTTCAATTTTTTTCAAGTTTTTTTCTCATAGTATCTGCACTTCACAAGATATTCAAATGAAATTTGGCATAGATATTACAATTAAGAGTTTACACCTTGTGACATGCTAATTTCGATTGCAAATCTACAGGGTGATATTATTTCGGGAACACTGTCCACTGTTGTCCTTCAGAACTTTTTTTTTGGTTAGCCACTGGTACTTTCAAAATTGTAAAGAAAAGCTTTGTTGTTATACCAAACTTTATGTTCTTTTGTAGTTTTGTAGTATCTACTACCGGTTTCGAGAAAAAATTTTTGAATGATTCTCTTGAAATCCTCAGAAAATTCCGAATTGTCATAGTAATCTAGTTACCTACCTAGTAGGCTGTGGTGAATGAATAAATTTATTGTTAGTTTTGACACATCAAATTAAACTCATGTCTTTTGAAAATTAAAGATGGTTGCATTTTAATATCAAAACATGCCGAATTTTACGAATTCCGAAATGGCTGACATGCATTTCATGTATGGTCTTGCAAATGGTAATTCAAGAGAAGCTAAGCGTCTTTACATGGAACGCTATCCCAATAGAGTGATGCCTGGTCATCGGATGTTCTCTAATATTCACAGGCGTCTTTCAGAAACTGGATCCTTTTCTGCGAAAAATATTAATGCAGGTAGACCACGAAGTGTGAGAACGCCACGACTCGAAGAGGCAGTGCCGAACGAAATAGAAGAACATCCAGGAACCAGTACAAGAAAAATTAGTGTTACCTTAAATACAAGTTGTTTGGCGGATCTTGCGGGATTCTTTGCTCTATCCTTATCACATTCAGAGGGTGCAGGCGCTCTTGCCTCGAGATTGTCATCCAAGAATTATTTTTTGTCAGTGGTACCTCAACAGACTATTGAACAATCCTCATTTTGATTGCCAAATCCTATTCACTGATGAAGCCTGTTTCTCAAGGACTTCAATCATAAATTTTGATAATGAACACATATGGGCTGAGGAGAATCCACATGAAATTGCAGAAGCTTATTTTCAAGAGGAATTTTCATTAAATGTGTGGGGTGGTAATATTGGCGATTATTTGATTGGTCCTTTCTTCAAGCCAGGGCGACTTACTGGTCAATTATACAGACATTTTTTAGAGAACGATTTGCCCTTGTTATTGGATGATATACCTCTTATGATGCGATGTGAAATGTGGTTCATGCACGACGGTGCTCCTGCTTATTTTTCACTTTTGGCTAAGGAGTATTTGAACGAAAATTATGTAAACAGGTGGATTGGACGAGGCCCGCCAGATCCCCAGATTTAAATAGTTTAGATTTATTTCTATGGGGCCATCTGAATTCTCTAGTGTACATAACGCCAGTGAATACCGTAGACGAACTGAGAAATCGTATAATAGGCGCGTTTGATACAATTAGGAATACTCCCGGAGTGTTTGAAAGAGTTCGATCGTCTATGAGAAGCTTGTATAAGGGTTGGGGGAGGACATTTTCAGCAATTGCTGTAGTTTAGTTCCTTTGTTGTTATTAAGTTTTTTTATTATGATTAATTTTTGAGTTGTACGTTTCTTGCAGTAATACATTTTTTTGATGATTATACCAGTTTATCGAATCTTTAAGAATCATTGCTAGTTTAATAATTCAAATTTTTTTTCTCGAAATCGGTAGTAGATACGACAAAACTACAAGAGAACATAAAGTGTGCTATAACAACAAAGCTTTTCTTTACAATTTTTGAAAGTACCAGTGGCTCACCAAAAAAAAGTTCTGAAGGACAACAGTGGACAGTGTTCCCGAAAAAATATCACCCTGTAGATTTGCAATCGAAATTTGCATGTCACAAGGTGTAAACTCTTAATTGTAATATCTATGCCACATTTCATTTGAATATCTTGTGAAGTGCAGATACTATGAGAAAAAAACTTGAAAAAAAAAATTGAAACTTTAACACTCTGTATATTGAAAACGAAGCGTTTGCGGACCCATGTTTATGGGACCTTTTCTTCCTAAAACCGTACAAGGAATCTCCCCTTTTCGTTTGTACCACCAATTTAGGAACACCCTGTATATACATACGTATATATGTTTTTAAGTTTTCGCGGGCACTAAATGTTTTAGGTGGTTTCCGGGAATTCATCCGTGTAGTTGATAACTGATCCCTGCAGGGATCGAGGGTAAAATGATGACGTTTCTCCAGAGTCACATCTGCCCTTTTCAGGTCGGTTCGCATAATTCACGTAGCCTCCTGCTTTCGCTTCTAGTTACTCGAATACTAACATTTTCAAGAGCGCGCGCGCTGTTATATAGTCGCGGCTAGGCGCCTATCGGTTGGCACCGTGAACGGCTGCGTGTGATTGTCCCTTGGCGCTCAGTGGGCACGCCTCCCGTCTGCTGATTTGTTATATCCGGTTGAGTTGTTATAGGAAAGGTCCGGGCCGGTACGGTGTTTAATAGAATTTTCCAACAATTCGATAAGTTCTGAATTTCATTGCGTGCCTTTAGACTGTGAGGCCTCTTCGCTATCTCAATTGCCTCTCTTACGAGTCTTGATTTCGGGTGTTCTATATTTGCCAGTACTCTGGTGTTTTCAAAGTCTATTCGGTGTGACATCGTGGTGGCGTGTTCCGCAATGGATGTTGTTTTTCCAGCTTTCTTATAGCGTTCTGGTGTTCAACATGTCTAGCTTGAATTCTTCGTTTAGTTTGCCCCACATAGGATTTATGACAGTCTGCACATGGAATCTCGTACACTCCCTGTTGTTATAAAGGGATCCTCGTCTTCGGAGTCCTCAACACCTTGGTCTTGGTTATTGGTGTCTCATGCTCCTCGTCTGTTTGTCTTAATTTTGACTTTAGGGCTCTTTGTATATTTCGGTCTGTAAATCCGTTTTATCTCAGAGCTGTTTTTAAACTGTCCATTTCCTGTTTGATTTAATTAGACAAGATGTGTCACATGCTCTAAGAAAGTCTAAAGCACCCAAAGGAACCTATCTATAGAAGAAAATGAGGCCCTGAAACAACTTCGCCTCAACAAGGACATTGTCATTCTACCTGCTGATAAAGGAAATGCGACTGTAATTTTAGATAAGCGGATTATTCAAACAAAATTCAAACATTGCTACAAGATCCAGCATATAAACAAATTACTACTGAACCAACAACTTATCTGGAGAAAACAGCCAAGACCAAAATCCAAGCAAGTAGGATCGACAAAAATTTCCAAGAAGGTGCACCTTTGAGGCCAATAGTAAGCTCAATTGGATCCCCTACACAACACCTAGATACCTATCCCTTAACTTCAACCGTTTGCAGAAGGGGCAGACTCATATGTGAAAAATTCGACACATTTCACCGAAATACTTAGAAAAACGGTCTTACGACCAGAGTGTCTTCTTGTAAGTTTTGACGTAGTGTCCCTTTTCACCAACATCCATATCGACGAAGCCTTGGATATCATAAAAGAAAAATACAAACCATGAACACCTATTTTGTTTACGAGAACCAACGATACAAACAAGTGGAAGGAGCTCCAATTGGATCGCCATTCTCACTAGTTATAGCGAACCTTCTTATGGAGAGCTTTGAGGAGTTGGCACTAAGAACAGCAACTCTTAAACCCAGTTTATGGTTGCGATATGTGGATGATACATTTGTGATTTGGCCTCATGGGAGGGAACAACTCAACACATTTTTAGACCACCTTAATGGCATCCATCACAAAATAAAATTTACCATGGAGGTTGAAGCCAACAATCAACTGCCATTCCTTGATGTTCTCATAAATAGGAAGGAAGGTGGAACCCTTGGCCATACAGTATATAGGAAAGCAACTCACGCCAACAGATACCTTCATGCTAATTCTCGTCACCACCCAGCCCAACTAGAAGCCGTCGCCAAGACTTTAGTAACCAGATCACAAAGACTAGCTGATCAGGATAACATCAAACAGGAAATGAACAGTTTAAAATCAGCTCTGAGACAAAACGGATTTACAGACCGAAATATACAAAGAGCCCTAAAGTCAAAACCGAGACAAACAGACGAGGAGCATGAGACACCAATAACTAAGGCTTATTTACCGTATGTCAAGGGGACCACGGACAGTATTGCAAGAATTCTACGGAGACACAATATCGATACTATTTTCAATACAGACAGAAAAATAAACACGGTGTTGAGGACTCCGAAGACGAGGATCCCTTTAGAACAACAGGGAGTGTACGAGATGACATGTGCAGACTGTCATAAAACCTATGTGGGGCAAACTAAACGAAGAATTCAAGCTAGACGTGATAAACACCAGAACGCTATAAGAAAGCAGGAAAAAACAACATCCATTGCGGAACACGCCACCACGATGTCACACCGAATAGACTTTGAGAACACCAGAGTACTGGTAAATATAGAACACCCGAAATCAAGACTCGTAAGAGAGGCAATTTAAATAGCGAAGAGGCCTCACAGTCTAAACGCACGCAATGGAATTCAGAACTTATCGAATTGTTGGAAAATTCTATTAAAAACCGTACCTGCCAGGACCCGTCCTATAACAACTCAACCGGAAATAGCAAATCAGCAGGTGAGAGGCGTGCCCACTGACCGCCAAGGGCCAATCACACGCAGCCGTTCACGGTGCCAACTGATAGACGGCGAGCCGCGACTATATAACAGCGCGCCCGTCCTGAAAATGTTAACATTCGAGTAACTAGAAGCGAAAGCAGAAGGCTACGAGAATTATGCGAATCGACCTGAAGAGGGCAGATGTGACTCTGCCGAAACGTCGTCATTTTACCATCGATCCCGGCAGGAATCACTTATCAACTACGCGGCTGAATTCCTTGAAACCACCTAAAACATATATATATATATATATATATATATATATATATATATATATATATATGTTATATGCAAAATATATCAGCACTTAGTTCACACAGTCGAGAAGTCAACGAAATTTAAAGCGTACGTGACTTCTCAGGGATATCAAATTTCATCTCGAATTATATGCAAACAACTTCCCGGAAGCCTACACGAGTCCGTTTACCCAGTAAAATCGCTGACTTGCATCAGCACTTTTGCCAATGTTATAAAAGCAACTGGAAACGTTCTCGTGTTGTTATTCAAATATTATCATTTATAGTATTAAGTTATTCAAGTAGTTTAATTGTTCAATTTTAATTTTGTATGTTTTTAAATAAATAATCTTTTTAAAAAGTGATTTGAATCAAAGTGAATATAAAATTGGCGCAGTCAGTAGGATATTCCAGACACAGCTAGAACACGAAGATTTCTAACTAGTTGTGGTGGTTTCCAAGCCTTTGCAGAATAGAACCTACTTGAAAAGGACAACAACTACCAAGTACTAGCAAGGGAACACGCAACCAAGCTAACCAGTGCTAAGTGACGCGGAGAACAGTCCGATGCGAGGAATAATAACGTAAGAATCACATAAAGTAACTATTTTATTTTGATTTTATTTTGAATGAGGACCAGTTCTTTCATTTATATATTTTATTCCTCATTACTTTACCTTCCCTAAATAATTTTGAAACTAAATATTTTATACTATTGCATCATTTTATTACTATTTGAAACATTATTTTAAACATATTTTACCATTTATACATTCCATTTTGTTTTGCAACTCCTATATTAAACATTACTCAATACTGAATTAATAAACCATATATTTTCTACCATTTCAATTTAAAACTTTTATTCAACATTTAATTTTGATTTATTGTGCGAATCTATACAATTTTAAAAATGGCAACGACTAGACAGGCAGCTACACCAACTGTAGAGCCCTATAAGCTATCGGAAATATTTGCCATAATTCCTGAGTATGATGGTAATTCGATATTTTTAAACACTTTCATATGCTCCTGTAATACTGCTTACAGCATGGCAACTGATAATCAGCAAGTACTACTCCATATCAAAAATAAGTTACGCGGTAGAGCGGCTGAGTTGATTAATTCGCGAAACCCTAGTCAACTAGTCGAAATTCAAACCCTCCTAGAAAATCATTTTGGAGATCCTCGGGGTCCCTCGGCTCTCATACAGGACTTGCAACGAATGCGGCAAACTCCTAATGAATCCCCCCTCGCTTTCTCTGCTAGACTCCAAACGCATCAAGCGAAAATGCTAGCAGCTATAAACAAGCAAAATCTAACTATTAAAGAAAAACAAGCACAGATTGACTTAATAGAGTCAATTTCTCTCAATAGCCTCCTCACTGGTTTAGAGCCCAAAATTGGTCAACTCGTTCGCGCTAGCGACCCCTGCAGTATTCTCACTGCCATTTTCAGGATTAAACGAGAACTACAACTATCACATTTAGAAACCCAGAAATTTTCAGGTAATAGAAGTTTCCAACAACCCTCTCGTAAACCAAATAACGCTCCACCTCCAAAACAATGCTCTTTTTGTAAACGCATGGGCCATTTAAGCAACGAATGCTTATTGAGAATGAGACAATTTCAACACAACCCGAATTCTAATCAGAACTATTCGAATTACCGCCCTCATTTTTCCAATCAACCTGCTAATCAATCCACAAATGTTAATCCCAGTCAACAATTTTCACAGCAACAATTTCGTCCGTCTATCAGTAGACAACCCCAAATGTCTGGCAATTACAGACCGAACCCGAGTTTCTTTAAACATCAGCAACCAAAGACTCATCACTTGAACAATTTACAATTCGGCCCTCATCACAATGACTACAACTACTCCCACAACGAAAATCATTACACTTCTTTACCGATGAGTACGGAAACGTACAAGATTATCACCCTAATGATTTCGAACAAAACGGTGAACCAGAATATGTCAGTACTGAACAGTTATACGAATTTTATTCTGACGAACCTGATTCTTGTCAAGTAAATTTTCATTTGACCCCCGCTCAGTCAGAACCTCCAGACCAAGAAATTGCAGAAATTCAAACCCAAATTCAGACAATGAATCTGGACGACTTCAGCCCGAATGTCAACTTCCCAGAACAGAACTTTCTGTAAGACCCCTTCTCTCCGTCAAGTCAAAGAATCTTTATTATATTACTGATTCTTCAAACACCTATAAACTTCTTATCGATACGGGTGCAGGACTATCAATTTTTAAACCTGAAACCTGCCAACGCTTCAAACAACGGTTTCCTGAAAATGTTATCATTCAAGGCATTACAGATGAGAAAATTCTAATTAATGAATCCACCCTTGTTCCTTTCAACATCTCCGACCCACATAAGGTGTACATCTGTAATATTGACATCGAATTTGATGAGTTATTAGGTTCAGACTTCCTGGAACACTATAACTGCATCATAGATTTCAATAAGAAACAACTCGTTACAAATTTTAAAACTCTTCCACTATTCAAAGTTACGGATGATACGATCATGCGTAATAGTAACTCTACACCTTCAACTAAATATATTCCAGTCAACACAATTACAATGTAACCTCAAGAATACAGATGCTATTCTCTCTTCAATCGAAATTGAGAAAGTTCGTCTCCCGAATGCCATAGTCAAAATCAATGAAAATGGTGAATTCCTAACTTCCGTTTTGAACGCTAATGCCATTCCCAAAACCATAAATTTTGACAAACTCGATTTAGAACCAATACAGAATTTCAAAATAAACACCTTCTCTGAAAACGAAACACGTAACCCAACCGAGAATGACAGACAAATGACGATAATGAACCAGCTTCGTTTAGAACATCTCAACGAGGAAGAATCTGAATTCATTTCAGAACTTTGTCTTGAATACTCCGATATCTTCTATTTAGAAGGCGACCAACTGACCTTTACGAATGAAATTAAACACTCTATAGATACCAACAATGCGAAACCATCTTTCACAAAATCATATCGATACCCCCAAATCCACAAGCAAGAGGTAAAAAGCCAAATATCCAAATTGCTAGATCAAGGGATCATACGCCCTTCTAACTCCCCATGGTCATCTCCAGTATGGGTAGTTCCAAAAAAATTGAACGCTTCCGTTACACAAAAATGGCGTGTCGTCGTTGATTACCGGAAACTAAACGAACTGACTACAGACGACAAGTACCCTCTTCCAAATATATCTGACTTACTCGACCAACTCGGCAAATGCCAGTATTTCACCACTCTCGACTTAGCTTCTGGATTTCATCAAATTGAAATCGACACCAAAGACATTCCCAAAACTGCTTTCACAGTCGACAATGGTCACTATGAATTTGTTAGGATGCCTTTTGGTCTGAAGAATGCTCCATCAACGTTTCAATGGGTTATGGATAACATTCTTCTCGGAATCCAAAACGAAAGATGTTTAGTCTACATAGACGACATCATCGTATATTCCCCGACAATTCATGAGAATATAGCCCGTCTCACCGATGTTTTCAAAAGACTACGAAAAGCCAATCTGAAAATACAACCCGACAAGTGCGAGTTCCTTCGCAAAGAAGTCTCGTATCTAGGCCATCTTATAACTCCTGAAGGCGTAAAGCCAAATCCCTCAAAAGTCGATTGCAGTCTCAACTTTCCCCAGCCAAAAAACCAAAAAGACATTAAATCATTTCTAGGTTTAGCTAGCTATTATAGGCGGTTCATTCCAAACTTCGCTAAAATTTCCAAGCCACTAACAAAATTACTTCAAAAAGATGTCCCCTTTCAATTTGACTCAGAATGCGTTAAATCAATTGAACAATTAAAAATCGCTCTTACATATACCCTAACTTCGAGGAAGCATTTATTCTCACAACTGACGCCAGTTCTTTTGCTATCGGCGCAGTTCTTTCTCAAGGTCCTATAGGTAATGAGTTGCCCATAGCCTATGCCTCGAGAACCCTTTGCAAGGCTGAGACTAAGTACTCTACCATCGAAAGAGAACTTCTTGCAATAGTGTCGGCTGTTAAGCACTATAGACCGCTAATTTTTGGACGTAAGTTTCTACTTCTGACCGACCACCGCCCGTTAACGTGGTTATTTTCAATCAAAGACCCTGGAAGTAGACTTGCCAGATGGCGCCTCAAACTCGAGGAGTATGATTACCAAATAATCTACAAGCCCGGCAAGGTAAATAAAAATGCCGACGCTCTCTCTCGCATTAAAGTTATCAACTTTAATGAATACGTATCCTTTCAGACAAACAATCATCTAACACCGTTTGCAGTACTCCCAACAAACGAGACTGGCGATGACTCACGAGAACCAGACACAAAAAGTCCCATTAACTTCCATCAAATATCTGAGGAGTTCAGAACTTTTGTAGAGCGATACCAGACCGTCTCACTAATAGACTACGACAAAATTCAATTTTCTAACTGACAACTATTAGGCAGAGAAAACAAAAACATTCTTGTATTCACCCAAGGTTCTCTCATGAAAGATTTTCACCACGACATCATCGAGGACATTTTTAAGGAAAATGGCGATTTTCACACCCCACGAATAAACGTTTTTGCAAGCAAAAGTGTCAGAAAGAGACGCTATCTCATCGTCCTTCTCCATTCTGACCCCGAAGTAGTTAACGAGATTCTTTTCGCATCTTTATACAATAGTAGAGATGTGTTTACGGAAAACGAAATATACTGTGTTGAGAATAACATAGATTTGCCCATTCTGGAAATGCTTTCGTTCATCTTTTCCTAAATCGATTTAAAATGGAAAGTCGTCCAAAAGGTTGAGAAAGATCAAATACCTATAATTCTCGACCAATTCCATAATGGCAAAAATAATATACATTGAGGTATTAATGAAACTATCCGCAGAATAAAGGAAAAATACAATTGGCAAGGACTAACTAAAGACGTTGACAATTTTATCAAAAACTGTCAGACTTGCCAGAAGGCAAAAGTTTACCGAAAAAATCTCGACAGCATTCTCGTCATCACCGAAACTCCACGGACACCCTTTGAACGTGTCAACATCGACATTCTCGAAGTCCCGACAAGAAACTATGCTTTAACTATCCGGGACCAACTAACAAAATTCTCTCAGGCCTACCCCATAACCGACAAATCCGCAAAAACCGTTGTTAGTACCTTACTACTCTATTTCCAACACTTCGGTACTCCATTACGGATACATTGTGATTATGGCAGGGAATTCGACAACACACTAATGAGAGACTTGTGTAAGCTATTTGACATCAAACTATCTTATTCTAGTGTGGGACATCCCCAGTCAAATGGTTCATTAGAACGATTCCACTCGACCTTATTAGAGATGATTAGAATCCATAAACTAGAAAATCTTGACGAACACCCTTTTAACATCCTCCCTTATGCAATCATTGCATATAACAATTCAGTAAACAAAACTCATGGATTCACCCCTTACGAACTTGTTTATGGACATACTTCGAGTAGGACTCCAGAAACTCTCTACAACCAACAAGCCCTGATAACTAAGTACATCAGAGATCTCAATAATCGTATCTCTCACTATTATAAAATTGCTCGCGAAAGAACGGAAATCCAAAAACATAAAGCGAAAGTCAGATTTGATGAACACGTTTCTGAAAATCTCCCTAACTATCAAATAGGCGATAAAGTCTATATTAAAGAATCCCAGATCAAGGACAAACTCCAAAATAAATTCAATGGTCCTTTCGAAATCCTGGAGATTCACAGAAACTCCGCAACAGTACTAAACCCTAAAACTAACCAAAAATCAAAAGTAAATTTCGACCGAATGAAACCGTTCTCAGAAAGTTAATTTCTGTTTCAGGTTTTGCCTGCTGTTCGGGTCAGCAGTACCCCAATTTCAAATACAACCAATAAACAATACTTTAGGTATCTACTTCCATAACGAAGCAGAAATAACTGTATCCAATGATAAATGGACACTTTTAGTACACAGAAACATTTCTACACTAGAACAAGTATTTACAACAAATAACAGAATATTACAAACTCTTGTAAAAACTGTTAACTTCAATTCTTTTGCTATGAACTACTTTCGCGCAGACGTACAAACTCACATTAATCTTCTCAATCAAATTTCTAACTCAATCAAACCGAAATTTACTGACATTCATATGGACACTAAAAGACACAAACGAGGTATACTTGATGGGGCAGGTACCCTTTTTAAGGCAATCACCGGCAATTTAGACGCCGCCGACGGAAAATACTTTACCGAAAGCATAAACCGCTTAAATCAAGGCCAACTTCAAATTGAGAACTTACAAAAAAACCAAATAAGTGTCACCACATCCGTAATTAAAAACTTCAACGAAACTATCCAAAATCTTAGAATTGACGAGAAACTTTTTAACGATAACATGATAAAGCTGGAAAACACTATAGGAAAAATTAATGATAAGGTCGCCTACGTCGAATCAAAACTCGCACTACTTGAAATGTGTGAAAAACTTATGGAGAATTATCTCTACTTAGAAGATAATTTAAATGATGTTTTAAATTCTATCACATTCGCGCGTCTGAAAATAATTCACTCTTCAATTTTAACACCAGAACATCTTATTACCTCATTACAGGAAATATCGCAAAATTTAGTCAAAAGTAACCTTCCATTGGCTGTAAAGTACTCGAGCATAGCACAATATCTGGAAATTATTGAACTAGAGGCATTTCAAACATATACCGATCTTATATTTGTGTTAAGAATCCCTTTAGTCGAACAACATCCTTACACAGTCTTTCATTTATATCCTATCCCTATATACGATGAAAGAACAGGTTTACATCATATGCTATCCTTCACTCAAAAATATCTTGCAAAGAATGATGATTCTTTAATGTTTATTCCGATCAAAGACTTAAGTGCGTGTAAACTGTTATCCACTCGTAAGAAACTGTGTTCTGAACTTTACGCGTATCCTATTGACACAAACGCGTTATGTGAAGCTCAACTTCTAAAGAATGTCCAGAAGGTACCCGACAACTGTAAAAGCTCACTAATATTCACTCAAGGATACAACGTTCAAAAACTAGAACCCAATACATGGCTCATAATTACTTCTGAACCCATAAGTGTTACAGTGAATTGCGCTCAAACAAACCCAAAAACTCTTACAATTTCCCTCAACTCCATATTGACTCTTCAATCAGAGTGTAGTGCGTTTATAGGAATTACAAAAGTTCAAGACGAATCTGGTAAACAAACCAATGTTCTAGAAACATTTCAACCAGTAACAGTGCCATTTAACTGTTGCGATGCAGTGCCAGAAAAAATTACAATTCCTGAACTTCAGCCCCTAAAGCTGAACACACTTAATGTAGAAGAATTAGACGTAGCAAATCACAAATTGGAACAATATTCCAGAGACCTCGATGGTCTCATAAAATAGCCGTTTGTAACCAAAAACATCTCTTGGTTTACCTATACAACCATAGCTGCTCTAATTATCATAGCGGCACTTATCACTTTCCAAGCTGTCAAAAAGAGGATAGTAAAACCTCCAAAGGACTGCAATCCTGACCAGACTTCAGTGCCTCAGCCAAGACTCAAATTCTTCCCCAAGCTTAGGCTTGTTTTGAAAACAGAACAAAGCTTAGAGACGCAAGTTTAGGTATAACCTTTATGTTCTGTAAAAACAGATATTTTTAATATTGATTTATATTATTAACCTTTTTATTTTTTTACACAGTATTTTTATTCACATTTCCTTTTACTTTATATTTTATTTTGGTATGTTTAGGTTAAGCATTTAATTATTACTCGTATTATTTTATTGCTCATTTATTTTTACATGTTTTGATTGTATTTTACAAATTGATTTTTGATTTTTACCTATTACTTTATTTTAATCATATTTCGTTTTATACACTTATTACTTTTTATGTATACCATTCAAACATCATTTTATATTATTTTATGTTTCTGTTCCTAAAAGTTGATGTTATAGCATCAACTTTTGATATATAAGGGGAGTTGTTATATGCAAAATATATCAGCACTTAGTTCACACAGTCGAAAAGTCAACGGAATTTAAAGCGTACGTGACTTCTCAGGGATATCAAATTTCATCTCGAATTATATGCAAACAACTTCCCGGAAACCTACACGGGTCCGTTTACCCAGTAAAATCGCTGACTTGCATCAGCACTTTTGCCAGTGTTATAAAAGCAACTGGAAACGTTCTCGTGTTGTCATTCAAATATTATCATTTATAGTATTAAGTTATTCAAGTAGTTTAATTGTTCAATTTTAATTTTGTATGTTTTTAAATAAATCATCTTTTTAAAAAGTGATATGAATCAAAGTGAATATAATATATATATATATATATATATATATATATATATATATATATATATATATGTTAGATTGTAGTTCTTCACGGATGGAACAGTGTGATTTTCTTTGTTGTATCCGGTGTACATCCGTTTCTTGGTTTGTGCTCCGAGAAGAACATTTTACCTGAAGTTTCGCCAAAATGTCATTTGGTATTTTCAAAGCTGAAAATCTCAAAACACAATAAAGAAATTTAGAGAGTAGCTTTCTATTTATACCTTCGTTCGAGATACAGGTTACGATCGTAGGCTTTCACGGATGGGACAATGTGAAGAAATATTTCTCCGGGACGACATCTGTTCATTAGTATGAATCGAGTTTGAAACTCGCAGACGTTTCGCCAAGGTGAACTGACCGTTACAACGCATTGAGAAAGTAAGAACAGGGTTATTTGCTGTTGATAGAAATGTTTTAGATCACAGTTCCATTGGTATTTATAGTATCAAACAAGTTTATATTTTAATTCTCCCTACTTCGTCATCGACTTTGTCAACAGACAACAATTATGACAAAACTCCAGAAAATCGCAATGTTTCTGATGCAAAGTGTTTCTATTATTCTATAGATAACAGAGTCGAACTATGGATTCAGTGACAATGTTGTAAATCATGGACTCACGAGAAATTCCCAGGAGTGTAGAAATGGCCTTTTTTCTGCTCATTTTGCTCTACTAAGTAACTCAAAAGATTTTTTTTAATATTTGATATTATTTCTTAGGGTGGGCAATATGGCTCATTTTATTTGGCACAATTAGACTTTTTTTCAGGGTAGGTGAAATTCGCTAACCGAACGAACAGCAGCACGAGTTTCCTGTTGCGTACTGTATAGTGGGGTTCGACCCACTAAAACACGTCTATCGCCCTCTGGGTACCTGGAACCAATCGTAGATATATCTTCAGGTACCCCGGCGTAGTGACTATTACTGTTATGATGTTCATATAGTCACTAAATTTCTTCCACCTTATGCGGTGGGCGGTTATAATCTCCACTGTATTTTGCGGCATGATTACTTCCCACCCTAGCTCTGCTGGCATCACCCCTCTCTCCGCGCCCCACCTTTCACACTTCATCACCGCATGCTGCGGGGTCTCGACCCTTCCGCAATATATATACAAACATCATCCTCCGTCCTTCTAATTTTTAAAAATAGGATATAAACGCCCCATGTCCAGTAAAAAACTGTGTGAGCCCAGAATTCAATTCCCTAAACGTAAAACTCATCCATTCCTTAATTCTGTGTAATACTGTTGGGTTAAATAAATAAATTCTTCCTATCAGTAGTTTGGTCCACTGAGCTTTTTCCACATTTGCATCCCATCTACTCTGACCTGGTTCTTTCTCTCTTACACACACACACACCCTTCCCTGTCCAAACAAAAGCTCAATGGGTACCTCCCCAGTAACCACATACAACCCTTCCATCGCCACCGTCCTGTATGCACATGTTACTTTTAGCAGAATCGGTCTAACCTTTTTTTCCATAAGTATACGATATGTCTTCAACCTCATCACTCTGTGCCATATAGGGATCCCATACAACAAAATAGACGTCATCACCCCATACAACAATATCCTTTTCGTCGTTTAAGGCCCGTTCACATTCGGAAGTAGCCTATCCAGAGTTGCACACATTTATGCGGCCTTCGCTGTGACAAATCTGACATGATGGTTAAATCTCAGTTTGTCATCTATGCTGACTCCCAGATACTTGACTGTTTTGCCAGGCACAATCACCCTTTGTCCACACTTATACTGTATCTCCCTCCTTTTATAATTTCCGCCACCGTCTTTTCCTCTTAGTGCCTTGTATGAATATAATCATTTACAAAATGGTTGCAACATTTTATTTAACACGTCACCTATAGGAAAAATAAAAATATTTGTTTATAAATGAAATACGACCATGAGCTAGGAACAATTCACGCCCACTAATCCCCTACTTCCAGGCGATTGCTCCCCATCGAACCGAGTATCGCCATTCAAAATCAACTCCTCCTTGCTCCGTGCTGTTACTACCACTGACAAGCCATCTGCGTAGGCCAGAGTCTGAGATCCCTCCGAGAACGTTATGCGTAATACCGGATCATACATTACAGAGTAGGCCAGAGATCCCTGTGGTACACCCTGTGTCAACTACCTCTCCGGCTCACTTACCTTGATTTTTCTCTCAATAAAATTATTCCGTTAAGATATTTCGGAGATATTGGCTAACCCATATGTCATGTAGTGTCCTAAGTATGATGTTCCACCCTGCCGTGTAAAAGGCGTTCTTAATGTCCAGGTTTATTGGAACCACCCATTTCTAATCCCTTTCACCCATTTCTAATCCCTTTCACCCACCAGTCGCATTATCTCCTGCAGGACATCTAACGTTGATCTCCGTGGGCAATACTGCTGCTGCAATACTCCTCCCTTTTCGTCAATCACCTTAAATAACCTCCGTCTTACCAGATGTTCGTATACCTTACCAGCAAGTACGTAGCAAGGTGAGAGGCCTGTATTTTATCACTCCCTGTTCATTTGCCCCTCCCTTTAGAATAAGGATCGTTCTTTCGATCTTACACTCCGCCGAAGACCTGCTTCCTCAGAAGCTCATTATACACCCTGACCCATCGTTCATATTCAGCCACGATCTTCACCACTTCCGTTCTCACTCCATCCATACCCGGGGCCTTCCAATTCCTCAGTCGGTCACCGCATTCATCACCTCATCAGCATTGAAATCCCTAACATCCGCAGTTTCTCCTACCTTGAGCTCATCTCTCTCCCTTCTCACATGCGGAAATAACTCATCCACCAATCTGTACTTCACGTCCACATGCATATCGTATGGATCTTTTTATCCCACAAGTGGCTATCCTATACTCCTGCCCCCAAACATGCTTATCAACCTCTTCGACCACCTTTTTCCAGCTTTTCTCTTTTGCTTGTTTAATTCCCATGCTTTTTTGCCTTCTCATATTCCTCTCTCGCTGTACACCTGGTTCCTGCATCTCACACATTAATTCCTCGCATTCCCCAACTCATCATTCCAGCAGTATGCATTCATCCTTCTATTTCCTCTCCTCTCAGGCTTGCCGGCGCTTTGGACACATTTCAAGATCCTGTCCAATTCCTTATAGCTGCTTCCTCTGAGCATCTGATAGCTATCCCGCACAGCGGCAGCGTTCAGCTCCTCAAAACATTTAGAAATATATAAATATTTATGGAGGCTTAAGGACTCCTCCTTAATTACCTCCCAATCTTTCATCTTTCCATTCATACCCCTAGAGTAAATTGTTACATCTATGAAGGACCTGGATATCCCCCTTTCAATGGTAGGTTTATTCCCTACATTCACGGCCTGTTCTTACCTGCCATCCACTCTTCCCAGTGGATGCCCCTTGCATCCGTAACTAGTGACCCCCACAATACCGATTTGACAGTATTACCCTTTCAGCTCCCTTCCTAGGGCAATATGATCCTAGGCCATGTTGTCCTACAGTTTAAATAGTAACGATTATTCAGGATTAAACAAAAAGTTTATTCAAGTTATATTTCCAAGTTAATAACCCTAAATTTATAATTATTGATTACTATTAAGTTCAAAGAACTGCTTTAACCTATAAAGACAACACTCAACAATCTTATTACCCGAAGTTACATTAATTGAAAACAATTTTTTTTATTAAAGGTAGTTCTATACTTTAAAATTGGTAGGCAGGTTATTTTATTTGCATTAGATTTATTTTCTAAAAACATGGTCTTTATTATTTATTGTTAATATACTTGAACACGAATAAAGCTTGTCCAGATCTTAAAGCATTTTGCTTTTTGTCGTCAAAGAAATAAGAGTTCGGCAAATCATATATATTACGTCAATGATGAATAACAGTAATCTACAATTAGGAGAAAATATCTACACAATAGTTTATTTACAAACAGTTTGAATAAAAGACGGGAAGTGGTTAATTTATTATTGCCAAGTACTTTTAAGGAAGGTTTAATATTGCTAACGATGAAATTAGTTTAACTAAATAAGGTCGTCGATTCGTTTTAATTCTACCCAAGCACGTAACAATACAATCATTTCAAATAAACAAAATAGTGATGCATGTACGCACTAAAGAGAATTACAAGAATAATAAAACATTAAACTTTATAACTGTGAGTATGCAATCTACTATACAACAGTGCTTTAATGTTGGCTGCCGGCAACAAAGGAACTGGAGAGAATACCTCAATGAAGAGAAAGGTAACTATTAGGTATCATTTCTTAGGCAATACTGCTACTACAAATATATGAATTTTATTAAAGTTTTTAGTGTTACGATTTTCATCTTTTTTTTTTTGATCACAAGTGCTGACGAAACTTCACTTTTACTTAGACTAAAGTTTAGGTACTGCAATCACTTACCTATTTTGTAGTACATAATTGTTGTTTTTTGTATTTTGTTGTTTATACATTTTATCTAGGCATGAAAGAATGTATTTTACTTCTCGAATACAATATGTTTACGTATCATTCAGTTGCCATTTAATCTATCTATACTATTATAAAATTGTAAGTTTGTCTGTTTGTTTTTGTTTATTTGTTTGTTTGTTCGGGCATCACGTAAGAACTACCTAACTGATTTTGCTGAATCTTTTTTTGTTGCGAAGCCTATACTTAGTTTGACTTAAAATCTGGTAGACATTTTGTCTCTAAATTGACAGAAACGGTAGATGTAGCGAAAAAACTTCTACCATGTTGGGTAATTCAACTACTCAATGGATTCCACAGCACGCACAAAGTATTAGATACTGGCATCAGCTTAGCTTTTATTCAAAATTCGAATTGTGCAAAAGTAACATGTTTCGATTTAACAAAAATCAACATATATCAAGCGTAATTTTACAGGGTGTTCTGTATATAGGAAACTTGAGCGGAGTAGAATTCCAAGGATTTAAAAAATCTAAAAAGTTATATTTGGTGTCCTGTAAGCAGTTGGATATATACGATGTGGAGTGGAATTAGTTATACGGGGTGGTCCAAAAAAGATATACTGAGTGAGCCATAAACAGTTCCATATACCAAGTGGTTGAAAAAGGGTAGAATATTTATACAGTGAATAAAAAAACTTAAAAAAATGTGTTAGGTAAGCAGTTAGAATCTTTGAATTATGTTCATAAGATACTATAGTTATGAAATGGGTTGAAGAAATGTTAGAAGGAGTTGTTTATACAGGTGTTTGAAATAATACTATTATAAAATTGTAAGTTAATCTGTTTGTTTGTTTGTTTATTTGTTCGGGTATCACGTAAGAAGTACTAACTGATTTTACTGAATCTTTTTAGGGTTCCGTATATACAATATACGGATACCCTTACCTCAGGATTTCTACCTCTGTCACATCACAGCAATTTTCTCCTAAACTACTGGATGGAAGAAGTTGAAATTTGGTATCAATGTATAGTTTGGTGACCCGATCAGGAACACATATCATAAAAGAAAAAAAATTGATTTTAGGGGTACTACTGGGGGGAAAAACTAAAAAAATCGACCGTTCCCTCCCCTTGATCTCCGAAACTACTGAGCCTAAAATTAAAAAAAAAATAGGAAATATAGAACATTGCCCGAACTTTAGAGGACAAATAAGGTGAAACGATTAATATTAATTTTGGAGGGCAAATTATAGAATTAAATAAAAATTTAAAAATTAAATAAATTCAAACGCATCATGTAATATATCAAATGAAAGGTCTCATTCTGAGAAACACAAATATATTTTTTCATATTTAAATAAAAATTATTTAAAAAGATATTAACGAAAATATACCAAAATTTATCCATCCCCCCCTTAACTCCGAAACTATAAAACGTAAAGGTTTGAAAAAAATTAGAGGTATAGCCCCTCACCTGAACTTAACTGGAAAAATAAGGAAAAACCCCTAATATTCATTTTGGGGGGCAAATTATAGAATTAAATGGAAAATAAAAAATTATAATTGTTTCTAACGGGTCATGTAATATATCAAATCACAGGGTTCATTATGACGACTACAAGTTTATTTTTAAAATTTTTTTTAAATGAATATTTTAAAATATATTAAAAAAATATTTAAAAAAAATTACCCAGTCCCCCCGTTATTCCCCAAACTATAACACCTACATTTTTTTGTTTATTTGAAAAATATGAAAAAATCCCCAATTCTATTATTTGGCCCCCAAATAATAGAATTAAACAGAAAATAAATTATTAGAAAACCCCCATAGTAATTTTAGGGACAAATTATACAATTAAATGGAAAATAAAGATTCAATTTTCAAAAGCATCATGTAATATATCAGATAAAAGGCTCATTATGTGAATTACAAATATATCATATTTTTAAATCATTTGTTGAAAAGATATTAACAAAAATATTAAACATCGACTTAATTCCCACTTTAGAAACTACACTATTTAACTTTTGAAAAATATATTTTATTTGTATTTTTTAATAATTTGAATAACAGATTTAATAATTTATAATTTAAAACTTGACCTATTTTGCCCTTTATCTTCCAATCCACAGAGCCTCAAAACTTAGACAGTAGATTATAAAAGATTTCTCTGAAAGTTTATTAGTAAAATAAAACTCTAATATTAATTTTTGGGGGCCAAATTAGAAAATTAAATACATATGTATTCTGATAAAAATCAAGCGAATCCTGCAGCAGATAAAATAAAAAGTCTATGTGGGGAAAATGAAAGTGTATATTTTTTATAAATTTAAAATGCTTCCTTTAAAAGATATAAGGGTAAATATAAGAAAATGCACTCATTCCCTGCTTGTCTGAAACTGGAGTATTAGAATCTTGAAGGTGGTACGGAACCCTAAGTATGCGAGTCCAACTCGCACTTGACCAAATTATTTTTTGTTGCCTATAGTTTAACTTAAAATCTGGTAGACCTTTTATCTCTCTAAATTGACAGAAACGATAGATATAGCGAAAAAACTTCTACCATGTTGGTTAATTCAATTGCTCAATTGGTTCCACCACACGCACAAATTATTAGATACTGGCATCAGCTTAGCTTTTATTCAAAATTCGGAATGAGCAAATGTAACATGTTTCGATTTAACAAAAATCAACATATATCAAGCATAATTTTACAGGTTGTTCTGTATATAGGAAACTTAGAGCGGATTAGATTTACATGGCTTTAAATAATCAAAAAAAAGTGTCCTATAAGCAGCTGGATATATACGATGTGGTGGAAATAAGGGGGAATGTAATTAGTTATACGGGGTGATCCAAAAAAGTTATACTGAGTAGGCCATAAACAGTTCCATACACCCGGTGGTTGAAAAAAGGTAGAATATTTATACAGTGAATAAAAAAATTTCAAAAAATGTGTTAGGCAAGCAGTTAGGATCTCTGAATTATGTTCGTAAGATACTATAGCTATGTAATGGGTTAAAGAAATGTAAGAAGCAGTTGTTTATACTGCGTGTTTAAAATATAAGATGAAGTGGAATTATAGTTTGTGTTGTGGTTAAAAACTTGTTTTATATCCACAAGTAATTACATATATAGGATGATTGAAATATGTAGCCGAGTATAATTACAGCTATACAGGTGGGTTTAAAAATATTGTAAAGTAATGTCTACAAGCTGTTCCATTTACCAGATGGTTTTGGTGAAATATATTTGGCATTTATGGATTTATAGTTATACAGGGTGGTAGAAAAAATGTTATACTGGGTGGCTGATAAGTAGTTGCAAATACAAGTTGGTTGAAATAGCGGGTGAAATAGTTTTATAGTCAGGTTGAATAATATTTTTTGTAGGATAGAACATGAGCTGTCGCATGTATGCAATATCTGAAACATGGATCGAAGTAAAATTGTAGTTCATACAGTGTGATTAGAACGTTTAAAAATTTTACGTTTATTTGCCCCTAAGCAAATGCACATACAGGATGGTTGAAATATTTTGTATAGTAAAATTATGGTAATACAGGATGGTTTTAATGCAGATGGAAGTAGAGTTAGTCATACAAAGCGGTTGAAAATATTTTTGAATAAAATTGTTATATAGGGTGGCCAAAAAGCAGTTGCAGTTTGGGTGAGGGTTTAAATAAAAGTTTGGTGTTAGGGTGCAAAACTGTGTTTTTATAATGATTCACGAATGGTTCCACCTCATTTCCGTTAGCATGGATTAAAAGAGTTTTTAAAAAAATTGTTATATAGGGTAGACCATAAACAGTTGCATATACAAAGCATAAGCATAAGAGTTGTAATGGGTGGGCCATAAATAGTTGCATATACCAGGTAGTTGAATAAAGGACCGAGAAAAATTATATTTATACGGTGGATAAAAAAATGTTATATTCTTTGGCTCATAAATAGTTGCATATAAAATCTGATTGAAATAGGGTAAAACGAATTATATTTATAAAAATCTTAGAAAAATGTCTTATGTAAGTAATTAGGATATTATATTATAGTTATGAAATGGGTTGAAAAAATGTTACAAGCAGTTGTTTATAAAGTGTTGTTGAAATTTAAGTTGGAGTGGAATTATAGTTTATAGGGTGCTTGACAAAATTATTTAATATCGACAAGTAGTTGCTTACATAGGATGGTTAAAATATATGTGGCGGAGTATAATTACAGTTATACAGGTGGGTTAAAAAATATTTCAAAGAAATGTTATGATCTATAAGCTGTTTCATATACAGGATAGTTGTATAGTGTGGAGTAAAGTTCTAAGTATACTGGGTGGTAGAGTTATAATTGTACAAGGCCCTTCAAGTTGACTAACACTGTTATATAGGGTGGCCAATAAGTAGTTGCAATTTAGGAGAAATTTGTTGGGGATTGGTGGATTTATAGTTATACAGAGTGGTACAAAAATGTTATATTGGGTAGTTGTATATACAAGGTGATTGAGATCGAGAGCAGAATGAAATAGTTTTACAGCGTGGATCTAAAAATGTTTAAAAAAATTCATACTATGTGGAATACCTAAAATATGGGCGAAGCAAAATTATAATTACACAGTGAATTTAACACGATGTTAGAAAAAGTTGCATATAAAGGGTGGTTAAAATACACGGTGGAGAGAAATTATACTTTACAATAAGGTGGCTCAAATTTTTTCAGAAATAATTGTTATATAGCGTATACCATAAGCAGTTATAACACAATTACTCTATTGGTTTCACAGCAAGCACCAAATATTAGATACTTGAATCAGCTTAACTTTTATTCAAAATTCAGAATATGCCAATATAACACGTTTCGATATAGAAAAAATCAACTGATATATCAACCATAGTTTTACAGGGTGTTCTATATATAGGAAACTTAGTGCGGAGTAGAATGACATGGATTTAAAAAATCTAAAAAATGTTAGATTAGGTGAACTATAAGCAGCTGCATATATACAATGTGGTTGAAATAAGGGGGCGTGGAATTAGTTATACGGGATGGTTCAAAAACGTTATATTGACTGGGCCATAAATAGTTGCATACACCAGGTGATAAACGGGCGGAGTAGAACTATATTTATATAGGTTGGATAACCAAATGATATATTGTTTGGCTCATAAGTAGTTGCATATACAATATGGTTGAAATAAGGGTAGAATATTTATACAGGGTGGATACAATTTATCAGAAAAAAATGTGTTATGTAAGCAGTTAGGATCTTTGACGTATGTTCTGAACTTATTATTATTATGAAATGGTTTGAAAAAATGTTAAAAGAAGTTGTTTCTACAGGGTGGTTGAAATATGAGATCGAGTGGAATTATAGTTCAAAGAATGGTTAAAAAAATATTTTATATACACAAGTAGTTCCATATATGGGATGGTTTAAAAAAATTTATAAACGATGTTATGATCTACAAGCTGTTCTATTTACCGGATGGTTGAAATACAGGGCGGAGTAGAATTTTAAGAATACAGGGTGGTACAAAAATGTTATATTGGGTGGCAAATAACTAGTTGCATATACAAGGTTGTTGAAATGTAGGATGGAGTAGAATTATAATTGTACAGGATCGGTAATAAATGGTAGAAAATTTTTGTTATATAGCAGTTGCATATATGGAGTACCTGAAATAGAGGACGCAGTAAAGTTATAGTTACACAGTCTGATTCAAATAAGGTTAAAAGACTTGCAAATGAAGAGTGCTTTAAATGAAGTGTGGAGAGAATTTATACTTTATAATGTGGTTAAAAAAATATGAGGAAAAATTATGAAATAGCGTGGCTCATAATCAGTTGCACATATAGGATAGTTGAAATATAGGCTGGAAAAGTGGTATAGTTAAGTATTTAAATTTTTTTACATTGGTTGAACAAAAAGCAGCAGCGTAACAATACATACAAGGTGATTAAAAAAAAAGTTGAACAAAATTGTTATATAGGGTGCCCCATAAGCAGATGAACATACAGGGTGGTAGAGTAAAATTATGGTTATTCAGGATGGTTCAAACATAAGTTATAATGTTTGACTGATTGGCAGCAGTGCATACAGGATGGTTTTAATGTAGATGGAAGTAAAGTTATAGTTATATAAGAAGAATTGCTTACAATTTTTATATAGGGTGACCAAAAAGCAGTTGCAGTTTGGGTGAGTGTTTAAATAAAGGTTTGTTGTTAGGGTGCCAAACTGTGTTTTTATATTTATGACATACCAAGGGTTCCACAGGCATTTTCATTAGGGTGGATCGAAAAGTTTAAAAAAATTGTTATATAGGGCATGAACAGTTGCATCCTACTGTATGGAATGGGGCAAAGCAAGATTATAGTGTGATTAGCACAATTTTAGAAAAAGTTGCATATAAAGGGTGATTAAAATATAGCGTCGAGAGAAATTATACTTTACGAATTGGCTAAAAAAATATCAGAAATAATTGTTATATAGCGTATACCATAAGCAGTTGCATAGCTGAAATATAGGGTGGTGTAGAGTTATAAGCAGGTGTTAAAGAAAGTTATATTGATTGACAAATAAACAGTAGCATATACAGGATGGTTGCACTATAGAGTTACAGTTATACTATGTGATTTAAAAAATTGGCGCATAAATAATAATTGTTATAGGGTGGCCCATAAGCACTTGCAGTTTGGCTGAAATATATTCGGGATTGGTGGATTTATAGTTAAGTAGGGGGTTTCAAAAATTTGGAAAAATTGTTATATAGGATAACCCCTATGTTTCATAACTTATTTCTTTTTGCAAAGACTTGTACATTCCATTCCGTACGCGGTAAAACCTTGGGTAACGGCTAGTTATAGATAAAGTTATTAGCAAATGAAAGGCATTTTCTATGCATTCCTTATTGGACCTAAAGCTATCCATTAAACACTGATTTATAACAAAACCACAATATACATAACAATGAAGTTTCGAAAAAAAATGTTGCTTATGAATGGAAATTATTTCTAACTCTATGCATTTGTTAGTCATTAGTATAAGACTTACCTAACTGAAAAGTAACCGAACGCATGTTTTTATTGTAATATTATTGTATTATAAAATCACTGTGATCATAGATGGGAGCAAATTAATCAATATGGCCACCATGCATAAGAATATTGTATATGTGGCGGCCATTGTACCCTTGTATGCAGTGGCGCCCCCCATGCGGTTAACGTTCCGTGAATCTTCCTCATAGTAACTCAGATAGACCTTAAGCCGACCAACATGGAATGTTACGTAATTAATTTTCATGGAATTTTTAACGTCACTTCTGATAAGATTAGTGACATCAAACAGGGGATCACCTGAAAAGTCGGGATAAAAATGAAATTTTGCACTTTTTACTCCACACACTATTCCTGTGACCTTAAATAAAGGCAGGAAGGAAGGGGCTCTCTAATGATAAAAGTGCTTACAACTCAGGAGTAGCTTAACCGATTTTGGTAAACTCGGCATCATTTAAGAAAGGATGCCTTACTGATTCAAATGGAAAAAAAACATCCTATTTTCATTAACCCAGCCCTCGCGAGGGGGCCCTATTTGAAAATGTAGTAGTATTTTATTTGGCTCCTGAATCTTAAATGCATAATTATTCTATCATAATCCGAAAGTAGATTAAATTTGCGAATAAAAAACCTCAAAAACCATTTTACATATCTTCGTTCTGTTTGGGGTTATTGCCCAAGTTATCTATATTTAAATAGGCAAAGACAAAACGGTTAGGTACCATTGTCTTCTCTGTCTCTCAATCGGTTTTCTTTATTTTTGTTTTGTTTAGTAGCAGTTGACGACCTTCAGTGCAGAATACTAAATTTTATTTAAAATATTGGCTATTCATTAATGAAATATAATAAAAAAAAACATTTTTACGTCCTTACTGTCAATGCCAAACAGATAACAGTAACAGTGTTGCCAGATTGCTTGGAGGGAAAATCGTATGATGGATTGACTGGAATGTGAAAGACGAATTAAATTATAGTAACAAATTTTGACACGTTCCTAAAGTTATTTTACATCGTCATGCTAATGAAATAGAACCCAGGAAAATTTATATTACACAATAATGGCCATTCATTGGGCTCTCGCAAGTTTTCAACTTTCATTGCTTTGGTAAATATGGTTTGAAAACTAAAATATGAATTATGTTAAAATTGATGAATTTATTTCTTAAATATTTTATTAATTTTAATGTTATACTTTCAATTTAAAGAATATTTTAATTTTTACCGTATACATTTCATAAAATTTGACTAAGATTACAATAAATGTGAATTAATGCACTGATTGTAATATTCAAGACAAATAGTTAGATCTGGCAGCTCTGAACTCATGGCCATCTTTGGTGTAGCGCCTTGATTTGTATTTTGACATTTCAGAATATTGTTTGGTGTAAGATTATTATAGCATGATGGTGTAAAGTTCAAGATTTCAGCTTCATTCACTGCGAAAAGTGAGTATTAGTTATCTATCATTGATCTAGAGCAGGTGCTTATATTTCTTTATAATTTCCATACATAACAAAATAGTCATTGCTTAATATGTGTTTCATTTAAGTTAATGAAATTATATTGAATTTTGAGATTTTGGTTGAAGGTTTATTAATATGTACTTATCTTTTGTAGTTATTTGGAAGGTAATAGTAGGTATAACACCTTCATACTAACTTTTGAGATGGTTCATTTCATTTTTTGCTTACGAGCTGAAATCGTTAACTGTGAAATGCTAGAAAAAAGTATTTTTGAAAAATGTCATATTAACTAATGTTTTAAATATTACATTTAATATTAATTTATTATTTAATATTATGTTAATATTCTTAAAGGGATTTATTTTTTATGATAAAAATTATAGTTGTATATTTGAATATATTTTAAATTCGAATCTTTCAATTATTTTTAGCTAGTGAATCAGTTAGTTACTGTTTTTGTGTTCATGCAATTTATCTAATAAACAATTTAGTTATTACTACATGGTTTCATTTCTGCAAAATCCTGGTTTTATTACAAGGTAAATGACTTTTACCTAAAATAAACATGTCATTGACATTTTAACGATGTGCATTTAAAATATAAAGAAATTCAATGCATTTACTGATTTGTTATTGTAAGTTAGGTACATACGTCTATTCTACAAGAAATCTATTTTTATTGAACATATTTTTCCTTCGAAAACGGTCAAACTATTGAGTAAATATAGATGAAAGAAATCTTTGATAGTTCAGCATCGAGCGTTCTTTGTATTGTTGAGTAGTAAAATAGTCAATGTAGTAGATCAGTATTGATTTTTTGTTGTTGTGAATTTAATTATTTTATTACTACAATATTTTCACAATCTTCCGAAAGTGTGGCGTAACAAATTGACAATCATTGGACAACAGAAAATATATTAAAGATTGTAATTTTTGTATGGTTGTTGGACATGTATTATTTATTTTAAGAACTCGATTGAAACTGCAAATGACGAAAACTTGTATGTTATAAAGTGTAATCCCACCAAAAACTGAGGGCTCACGCGTTTTTCAAAATTATTTGGAATACCTGTATTTGATTTAAAGCTCATATATTTTTTTATTTGAATAGATTTGTCGATATAACATGAGCGATTTGGGAGAGGGGGTTTCATGATGCTTTCTTCTCCGGTTTCTCCTCCACTTTATTTCTGATAGACATATACTTTTGACAATTGAACGTCAACAATGTTCACAATTTGCTGAAATAGGGTCGAATTTCGACCACTGGGCGACCACTAGTTATCTTTAACACTTTAAATTAAGAAATAACTGCTTTCATTGTTCACGATGCGCCATGTCATTAGAAACAAAATTAAACTTGATGGTTTTGTAGCTTTTTAACTAATTAATCCCTTTGAAACTTACCTAGCTTTGGGAACAGTCGAAATCATGTGAATGCACTTCTGAATGCTAACTAGAGTATTAAAATTGTTTCTCAAACCATTCAACACTTAAAACCATACCAACTTTATAAACAACAGTGGAATGGAGTTTACTACTTACATGTTGAATTCCTGTAGTTGGTCATGCATTATAAACAATGTATTATTTATTCGTCGCCACTAGTAAAAATCAAATACATTTAAATCCAGAGATCTTGGTGGAACAAACTATCTCTTCCAATACAGCGGTTTTGGTAGTGCATATATAAAATGTCTCGGACTCTTTGGGAAAATATATTCTAGTGTTAATAGGAATGTCTTCTAGAAGGATGGCACTTTATATTGTGAAAGTTTTGGGTACGTTTCGCTATTTAGACTGCCATTAATAATAAAAGGACCGATAATTCTATCACCTAAAATGTAGCGCCAACAATCTCCTTATTGTGATTATTTACTTCGAGCGTCAATTCTGGATTAATGTGTATCAATAATACATATTATGTAGATTCATTAGTCCATCAAATTCGGCTTTCTGAAAAAGAACTCGTAATTATCATCGAACGTAACTCACACACGTCAATAAGAATAATCCTGTCGAAATCATTTTGCAAAAGGCCGTGGTGTAAAACTATATGATATGGATGCAGTTAGTAGTCTAATAAAATCTGAGACGCTGAACGGAAACTTATTGCTAGATCTACAGAAATTTCTCTAGACTTCATATAGGAACTGTATTGGGTCAAAGAACTTCCCGTTTGCCTCAAACGTATTGCCAATCGCTGAAACATTTTTCTGCTAAGGTGTCTTCTAGCATCATATTCCCGATTCGCAAGAAGTATATTTTGATAACATTCAAAAATACGGCAAGCAAATCAAAAGCCTCGAAATTCGAATAAAGCTTTATTAAAAGTACCAATTTTGATTATCAGTAGACAAGGAAATAAAATAAAACAACTACAAAATTTTAGCAAACAAAACAATAACAAAAATTGAACTAGTTGAATACTAAGTACAGTACAAAATTATTATCAAATTACACAGTATATTGATATATCTGTTCTACGTATATATATATATATATATATGTATAAATAAATTGTATTAAACCGAAGAAACTACCTAGAGCCGTTAAAAGGATTTAAAAGAGAATGTCTAATTCATTATACATTATTATCTATATACTTGTATCTGATAATCTTTAGGGACTCTAATAAATTGATATTACTGTGATTATTGTTTAGATGTAAAATTTCTAGATTTCCATTAAAGTTATGGTTATCATCAACTAATTGGGTTGCATAATTACATTAACTATGTTTTATGGCCTATTTATTTTGTGTTCTAAATGTCCCACCTGTATATAATTTATCACATTTGCGGCAACCCCCGGATTAACATTTATTGCCTCCTCATGATTTAATGTTGTTTATGCATTTCCATAAACTATTTGTCGTTTAATTTTTATGTTTTGTTTTGTTATCGCAAAACAGACAAACAGAATCTTCAACTTCACTATTTGCTACACCCAAGATTGATTCATAAACTATTTTACTACTTAGTACAATACAATGAGTATTGTTAGTTGTTGAATAAATTGAAATTAATTATATATATATATATATATATATATATATATATATATGTGTGTGTGTGTGTGTTTTTTTTTTTTTATCCGAAGAGGGGGGAAATACATTGCGTACTTAGCTAGCACGTGCTGGCCGTCGTGCGGGACTCCCGGTGCAATGACTTCAAAGCAAGAGTAAATCGTTGCATTGAAACCAGTATACCGTATACCCGCTAAAACCCTAACCTCTTTCTCCTACAACCATGGTCCCCTGCGGCACTCTTAGTCAATACTACTTCGCAAGGGTGGTTCATTGCAGATGTTTACTGCTCTTACATTGAAAGCCTCTAAAGCCTACTCCTCGAACGTTTTGCGGAGTTCTTTGAGGATAGTCTCCGCGTAATCTGATACCAAGTTCCAGGCTTGGGGGCCCTTCAGCATGGCTTCTACTATTTGTTCTGGAACGATATTAGTCTCCAGAATCCTTTCCACTTCAGCACGTTGATCCTGAAACCGGGGGCAGGAGAAGAACACGTGTTCCGCGTCCTCTATCACGTCCGTACAGTGTGGGCAGTTTGGGGAGTTTGCCCTCCTGAACCTGTGCAAGTATGCTCGAAAGCATCCATGTCCATTCAGGAGTTGAGTGATGTAGAACCCAACCTCCCCATGCTGGCGGTTGACCCAACGACTGATGTTAGGTATCAATCGATATGTCCACCGGCCTTTAGTAGAGCTGTCCCACCTCTCCTGCCATTGCCCTAGACTCATGGCTCTTTCATCGCTGTTTCCTTTCGGTTGGTCTTTCTCTAACTTTCTGCGATAAAGCCGTCCCCTTTCTGCAGCCAGGATGTCGATTGGTAGGGTAGAGGCAATCCCACTCACCGCCTCGTAAGACACAGTGCGGTAGGATGATGCCACTCGAATCGCTGAGAGCCGCTGGACTGATTTCATTTTCCGGCGGTACGATGGTAGCTCGAGCGATTTCTCCCATACCGGTGCCCCGTACAACAAAACAGAAGTAGTTACTGTTGCCAGTAGCTGTCTTCTTATCTGTCTAGGGCCTCCGACATTCGGCATTATTCTAGATAATGCCCCCTGTACCCCAGCTGCTTTCTTGCTGGCCGCGATTATGTGCTCTTTGAAGTTGAGCCGTGTGTCCAGGAGCACCCCCAAATAGCTGATGAAGGGCTGCGACTGTATGTAGGTGTCGCCTATTTTGAGGGTGATGGTTTCCCTTGCCTTTCGACTGCTAACAAGAAGTGTTTCGGTCTTTTGCTCTGCTAAACTCAAATCCGCTGAGAGCATCCAATGCTGAATTGTGGCTATAGCGAATGAGAAGGTTGTTTGTATCTCCTCTATGTGCTTGCGCACTATGATCAGTGCCACATCATCGGCGAATGCCACTAGCCTGACGCCCTCAGGCAGACCGAGCAGGAGCAGGTCGTTGTACATTACGTTCCATAAGAGGGGGCCAAGAACAGAGCCCTGAGGTACACCTCCTGTGATCTTATAGTCTACTTGCCCATTTTCAGTTTGGTACAATAAGATGCGGTCCTTGAAATACGCTGAAACCATTCTGCGCAAGTACTGAGGAACTTCCATCCTGGCAAGAGCCTCCAAAATGCGGTCCCAGCGGGCCGAGTTAAAGGCGTTCTTGATATCCAGGGTGGCTATTAGACAGTACTTTTTTCCACCTCTTCTCCATCTCTTTCCCGAGATAGCCTCTCTGGCGATGTTGGTAACGAGTGTCACGGCATCGATGGTTGATCTCCCCATTCTGAACCCGAATTGGTTGGTGGAAAGTTTTGGCTCAACGTAGGGCTCCAGCCTATCTGCTATTATTCTTTCAAGGAGTTTTCCCGCAGAGTCCAACATACAGAGGGGACGATATGATGACGGTTCGTCTGGAGGTTTCTTTCCCCCTTTAGGTAGGAGCACAAGCCTCTGCTTTTTCCACTTAGTCGGGAAAACCCCCTGCTTTAGGCAGGTCTCATACATGTGTAGAAACATGTCAGGCCTATTGGCTATGGCGCATTTTAGCGCGATGTTAGGTATGCCATCTGGACCGGGAGCCTTACCGTTTTGGAGCCGGTTGCACGCGCCCATCAGCTCATTCATAGTCACTGATGGTATATCTTCGTCCCTCACCTGCCACGAAGGATAAGCGGGTAGCTCAGGCTTCGCAGGAAACAAGTGAGTGACAATGCGGTGCAATGATTCGGGGCAGTTCGTTGATGTCATGGGGGGGCCTTGATTTTATGCATCACGATTTTATACGGTTTTCCCCATGGATCTTGGTCAACTTCGTCACACAACTCCTTCCAGTAGGATCTCTTGCTTGAGAGAATGGCTCTTCGTAGTTGTTGTCTTTTGATCTCATAGTCGAGCCTTAGTTCTTCTGTTGTGACCCTGTCGCGTCTCCGTGCTCGTTGATGCAGCCTTCGTGCTTTGAGACACTCTCGTCGGTGTTGTGAGATCGTGTCGTTCCACCAGTAAACTGGTGGGCGGCTGTTGTTCTGCCGTCTCCTTGGCATGGATGCATCGCAGGACTTGACAACGCTTGTCATTACCTCTTTGGCAGTGGCTTCTGCGCTTGTTGCTATTGACCATGGTTCCTGCTCCATAACCAAGGCGAATGAATCAGCATCGAAAGCATTTTTGTTCCAACCGACTGGCTGTGACCTCGCACGACTGACACACAATCTTCGTTTGGGAGTGGTGTTGATTTCCCAAATAATAGCTTGGTGGTCGCTATTAGTAAACTCTTCATCGACCCGCCACTCACAGCCCCCTTTAATTAGGTTGCTGCTAACGAATGTCACGTCGATAATGGAGCTGGCAGTGCCTTTGCGATATGTGCTTACGGCTCCTGTGTTGAGGAGTACCAGGTTGAGCGAAGACATGGTCTCAAGGAGAGCTCGTCCTCTCGCGCTCGTTTCCCGGCATCCCCAGTCAATTGCCCAGGCGTTGAAATCACTTGCGATGGCGACCGATTCACGCTTCCGTACATCCTCCGCCAAGGTGTCCAAGAATAACTCGAACTCCTCGAGCTGTGCACTAGGAGGTGCATAGCAGCTATAGAAGTGAACCCCTCCCACTTTGGCTCTCACAAGACATGGTTCGGGGGTATTTGGGAGTTGTTGGAACGGAAGTTTACCGCAAGCCCATATCGCTGCTCTCTCCGTTGTGTCATTTACCCAGGACAGGGTGTCGAAGTTTTTGTACTGCTCGCAGATTATGGCTACGTCGCAATCCAATTCCCGCAACCGCTGTACCAGTAGGTCTTGGGCTGCTTCGCAATGATTGAGGTTGAGTTGCAGTACTTTCATTTACGGGCTTGTGCTGCTCTCATCGCCTGTTGGTAGATCGGACATTTCCAACTACCCGCAACATGCCGGCAGTCTGACCTACTATCTTTCTCCTTGCAGAGTAAGCACTTGGCAGGTTGTTGACAAGCCGAGGCATTGTGACCGGCGCCTTCGCATCTGTGACAACAACTGCTTCGATCAGTCTTGCCTCTGCACGCCTGGGCGTTGTGCCCAAAGTGCCAGCATTTGAAGCACCGTCGAAGGCTGATCCTCTCGCGAACACGTACTGTGCCCCACGTAAGTTTCAGCTTTCCAAGTGCAATGGCTTTCTTGGCCTGGACTTCTGGGAGACAAACAACTGCCGTTTGTGTTGATCTATATGCCCGTCGAAGTGATTTCACTGCCTCCTCAGTGATCTCTGCCAGGCAGTCGATATTATCTTTGAGCAGGTTTACTACGTCTTCCTTGGTACTGATCTCGTCCAAGTCTTTAATTTCAATCTCGATTTGCGGTATTCGAGATTGTACAGTGGCCCCGCTTGGGAGCTTATTCTTGATGGCGTTACAGTAGCGCTCCATCTCCTGAGCGTCTGCCTTCGCGAATAAAAACAGGAGATCTCCCTTAGCTGTTCGTCGGATCTTATTGACTTTTTTGCCTATATCCTGCAAGGTGGGATCATTTTTGATATCTCGCAAGATATCTGCATGGGAGCTCTTCTCGCCTTTCTTTATAAGCAGCGTACAATGTGGCGCTGGTTTTTGCTTATTGGTCCTCGGGGCCTTTTTCCTCTTTGCCACTTGCCAGTCAGTAGACTGGTTTGAAGGTTGGTTCTTGGTCTGCGGTTTAAACTTGGATTTTTAATCCATTGTTTCTCTCCGCTTCTGAATTGACCACCCTACTTGTTGTTGCCTGGGTGGTTTGCCCGATGTTCTGGCAACCTTCTTTACCGGGCTTTAGCTTGCTAGCTAGCACCGGTTTAAGAGTTTTTGGTAGTGGTGCCTTACTTGATGAGGCTACTGAAGGCGAGGCCTTCGGTGGCGAGGTCCTTGCTACAGAGTCTGCCGCTAGTGAGGCTACTTTTATTGAAGCCGCCTGCTTTGGGGCCGCCGGTGTTGATGCAGCCGGTTTTGAGTTAGCTGCTATGTGTGTGTGTAGTTTTTTTTTTTTTTTTTTTTTTTTTTTTTTTTTTTTATCCGAAGAGGGGGGAAATACATTCCGTACTTAGCTAGCACGTGCTGGCCGTCGTGCGGGACTCCCGATGCAATGACTTCAAAGCAAGAGTAAATCGTTGCATTGAAACCAGTATACCGTATACCCGCTAAAACCCTAACCTCTTTCTCCTACAACCATGGTCCCCTGCGGCACTCTTAGTCAATACTACTTCGCAAGGGTGGTTCATTGCAGATGTTTACTATTGAAAGCCTCTAAAGCCTACTCCTCGAACGTATTGCGGAGTTCTTTGAGGATAGTCTCCGCGTAATCTGATACCAAGTTCCAGGCTTGGGGGCCCTTCAGCATGGCTTCTATTAATTGTTCTGGAACGATATTAGTCTCCAGAATCCTCTCCACTTCAGCACGTTGATCCTGAAACCGGTGGCAGGAGAAGAACACGTGTTCCGCGTCCTCTATCAAGTCCGTACAGTGTGGGCAGTTTGGGGAGTTTGCCCTCCTGAACCTGTGCAGGTATGCTCGAAAGCATCCATGTCCAGTCAGGAGTTGAGTGATGTAGAACCCAACCTCCCCATGCTGGCGGTTGACCCAACGACTGATGTTAGGTATCAATCGATATGTCCACCTTCCTTTAGTAGAGCTGTCCCACCTCTCCTGCCATTGCCCTAGACTCATGGCTCTTTCATCGCTGTTTCCTGTCGGTTGGTCTTTCTCTAACTTTCTGCGATAAAGCCGTCCCCTTTCTGCAGCCAGGATGTCGATTGGTAGGGTAGAGGCAATCACACTCACCGCCTCGTAAGACACAGTGCGGTAGGATGATGCCACTCGAATCGCTGAGAGCCGCTGGACTGATTTCATTTTCCGGCGGTACGATGGTAGCTCGAGCGATTTCTCCCATACCGGTGCCCCGTACAACAAAACAGAAGTAGTTACTGTTGCCAGTAGCTGTCTTCTTATCTGTCTAGGGCCCCCGACATTCGGCATTATTCTAGATAATGCCCCCTGTACCCCAGCTGCTTTCTTGCTGGCCGCGGTTATGTGCTCTTTGAAGTTGAGCCGTGTGTCCAGGAGCACCCCCAAATAGCTGATGAAGGGCTGCGACTGTATGTAGGTGTCGCCTATTTTGAGGGTGATGGTTTCCCTTGCCTTCCGACTGCTAACAAGAAGTGTTTCGGTCTTTTGCTCTGCTAAACTCAAGTCCGCTGCGACCATCCAATGCTGAATTGTGGCTATAGCGAATGAGAAGGTTGTTTGTATCTCCTCTATGTGCTTGCGCACTATGATCAATGCCACATCATCGGCGAATGCCACTAGCCTGACGCCCTCAGGCAGACCGAGCAGGAGCAGGTCGTTGTACATTACGTTCCATAAGAGGGGGCCAAGAACAGAGCCCTGAGGTACACCTCCTGTGATCTTATAGTCTACTTGCCCATTTTCAGTTTGGTACAACAAGATGCGGTCCTTGAAATACGCTGAAACCATTCTGCGCAAGTACTGCGGAACTTCCATCCTGGCAAGAGCCTCCAACATGCGGTCCCAGCGGGCCGAGTTAAAGGCGTTCTTGATATCCAGGGTGGCTATTAGACAGTACTTTTTTCCACCTCTTCTCCATCTCTTTCCCGAGATAGCCTCTCTGGCGATGTTGGTAACGAGTGTCACGGCATCGATGGTTGATCTCCCCTTTCTGAACCCGAATTGGTTGGTGGAAAGTTTTGGCTCAACGTAGGGCTCCAGCCTATCTGCTATTATTCTTTCAAGGAGTTTTCCCGCAGAGTCCAACATACAGAGGGGACGATATGATGACGGTTCGTCTGGAGGTTTCTTTCCCCCTTTAGGTAGGAGCACAAGCCTCTGCTTTTTCCACTTAGTCGGAAAAACCCCCTGCTTTAGGCAGGTCTCATACATGTGTAGAAACATGTCAGGCCTATTGGCTATGGCGCATTTTAGCGCGATGTTAGGTATGCCATCTGGACCGGGAGCCTTACCGTTTTGGAGCCGGTTGCACGCGCCCATCAGCTCATTCATAGTCACTGATGGTATATCTTCGTCCCTCACCTGCCACGAAGGATAAGCGGGTAGCTCAGGCTTCGCAGGAAACAAGTGAGTGACAATGCGGTGCAATGATTCGGGGCAGTTCGTTGATGTCATGGGGGTGGCCTTGATTTTATGCATCACGATTTTATACGGTTTTCCCCATGGATCTTGGTCAACTTCGTCACACAACTCCTTCCAGTAGGATCTCTTGCTTGAGAGAATGGCTCTTCGTAGTTGTTGTCTTTTGATCTCATAGTCGAGCCTTAGTTCTTCTGTTGTGACCCTGTCGCGTCTCCGTGCTCGTTGATGCAGCCTTCGTGCTTTGAGACACTCTCGTCGGTGTTGTGAGATCGTGTCGTTCCACCAGTAAACTGGTGGGCGGCTGTTGTTCTGCCGTCTCCTTGGCATGGATGCATCGCAGGACTTGACAACGCTTGTCATTACCTCTTTGGCAGTGGCTTCTGCGCTTGTTGCTATTGACAATGGTTCCTGCTCCATAACCAAGGCGAATGAATCAGCATAGAAAGCATTTTTGTTCCAACCGACTGGCTGTGACCTCGCACGACTGACACACAATCTTCGTTTGGGAGTGGTGTTGATTTCCCATATAATAGCTTGGTGGTCGCTATTAGTAAACTCCTCATCGACCCGCCACTCACAGCCCCCTTTAATTAGGTTGCTGCTAACGAATGTCACATCGATAATGGAGCTGGCTGTGCCTTTGCGATATGTGCTTACGTCTCCTGTGTTGAGGAGTACCAGGTTGAGCGAAGACATGGTCTCAAGGAGAGCTCGTCCTCTCGCGCTCGTTTCCCGGCATCCCCAGTCAATTGCCCAGGCGTTGAAATCTCCTGCGATGGCGACCGATTCACGCTTCCGTACATCCTCCGCCAAGGTGTCCAAGAATAACTCGAACTCCTCGAGCTGTGCACTAGGAGGTGCATAGCAGCTATAGAAGTGAACCCCTCCCACTTTGGCTCTCACAAGCCATGGTTCGGGGGTATTTGGGAGTTGTTGGAACGGAAGTTTACCGCAAGCCCATATCGCTGCTCTGTCCGTTGTGTCATTTACCCAGGACAGGGTGTCGAAGTTTTTGTACTGCTCGCAGATTATGGCTACGTCGCAATCCAATTCCCGCACCCGCTGTACCAGTAGGTCTTGGGCTGCTTCGCAATGGTTGAGGTTGAGTTGCAGTACTTTCATTTACGGGCTTGTGCTGCTCTCATCGCCTGTTGGTAGATCGGACATTTCCAACTACCCGCAACGTGCCGGCAGTCTGACCTACTATCTTTCTCTTTGCAGAGTAAGCACTTGGCCGGTTGTTGACAAGCCGAGGCATTGTGACCAGCGCCTCCGCATCTGTGACAACAACTGCTTCGGTCAGTCTTGCCTCTGCATGCCTGGGCGTTGTGCCCAAAGTGCCAGCATTTGAAGCACCGTCGAAGGCTGATCCTCTCGCGAACACGTACTGTGCCCCACGCAAGTTTCAGCTTTCCAAGTGCGATGGCTTTCTTGGCCTGGACCTCTGGGAGACAAACAACTGCCGTTTGTGTTGATCTATATGCCCGTCGAAGTGATTTCACTGCCTCCTCAGTGATCTCTGCCAGGCCGTCGATATTATCTTTGAGCAGGTTTACTACGTCTTCCTTGGTACTGATCTCGTCCAAGTCTTTAATTTCAATCTCGATTTGCGGTATTCGAGATTGTACAGTGGCCCCGCTTGGGAGCTTATTCTTGATGGCGTTACAATAGCGCTCCATCTCCTGAGCGTCTGCCTTGGCGAATAACAAAAGTAGATCTCCCTTAGCTGTTCGTCGGATCTTATTGACTTTTTTGCCTATATCCTGCAAGGTGGGATCATTCTTGATACCTCGCAAGATATCTGCATGGGAGCTCTTCTCGCCTTTCTTTATAAGCAGCGTACAATGTGGCGCTGGTTTTTGCTTATTGGTCCTCGGAGCCTTTTTCCTCTTTACCACTTGCCAGTCGGTCGACTGGTTTGCAGGTTGGTTTTTGGTCTGCGGTTTAAACTTGGATTTTAATCCATTGTTTCTCTCCGCTTCTGAATTGACCACCCTACTTGTTGTTCCCTGGGTAGTTTGCCCGATGTTCTGGCGACCTGCCTTACCGGGCTTTAGCTTGGTAGCTAGCACCGGTTTAAGCGTTTTAAGTGGTGGTGCCTTACTTGATGAGGCTACTGAAGGCGAGACCTTCGGTGGCGAGGTCCTTGCTACAGAGGCTACTTTTATTGAAGCCGCCTGCTTTGGGGCCGCCGGTGTTGATGCAGCCGGTTTTGAGTTAGCTGCTTTTGAGGCAGCTGTTTTTGGGGGACCTCCTTTTGCTGTCCACCTTGTGTCTGAGTGTTTGACACCTTTACTGGCGATGTCTGTGTTGTAGCAGGTTTCGCTACAGGAGGTGGCCGCGTCGTTGACGTCTGATATTTTGTCATATTCTGACTTAATGGCGTGTGCCAGTTTCTTGATCTCATGATGTACATTGTGCCTAGGCCCAATGAACTTCAAGAGTTCATCGATCTTTGCTCCTAATTTGTTTGGAGCGCCACTCTCATCTGTTGCCCTTTGGGGGACGTCAACTCCACTATTCGCCTTTTGGAGGACTTGGCTGAATAGTGTCTTGCTGCCAGCTCTAGTTTTAATGGTCGATGTTGTACCATTAACGGTGTTCTTCTTCTTCTTGTCACTATGTGACGGAACCAGTGATAATTCGCTCCCCCCAGAATCCGTGGAGCGTGCACCGGCCACCGAGGCTTTCACTCGATCGGAACCGGTGGTGGGATTATCCTCTGCAGAGGTACCCACCTGGGGTATTAAGTTCACCTTATCACCCATATCCATAAATGGTTTATTTTCGGGGTTCCTTCCCCTATCTGGTTTTGGTCCGCCCTGAGGAAATCCTCAGTACTCCCCATTGCTGGAGAGCGTCCCCTATCCGCCACCTGGGGAGGCGCCCGGTAGTGGACCAACAACCACCCCGGTGTGTGTGTGTGTGTGTGTGTGTGTGTGTGTGTGTTCTGAGAGGCTTCCGCGGTCAATATTATGAACTAGGCTAGGTTCCGGGTTGGTGGGCGTGTGCGCTTTGTTTAATCTGGCAATTCCGGAGATCCTTGCTGTAGGAAGGCGAGAGGTGTCATCGCGTCGTTTTAGACAGACTTTTCTCTATCTCTATGGCTTCGCGAATAGTGGATGCCCTAAGGGAATTAAGAGATATGATAGACCTACTGTTTTCGAAGTTGACAAAGTGTCCTGTTTGGATATGATGATGCGCGAGAACTGAAGTCGGATCTTTTTTGCGAACTGACAAAGAATGTTCATATACTCGATGGTTGACGCGCCTGTTGGTACGACCGATGTAGCTTTTTGCAATCGCGACATGGTATTTCGTAAACTCCTCGATCCTCGTTAGGTACTTTATCTTTAGGGTTCCCGGTTAAGTTGGCTATAGTTTGATTGGTGTTGAAGACTGTCTTTATTTGATTTCGGTGTAGTATCCGTGCTATTTTGTCAGTGACTCCTCGAATGTACGGAAGGAAGGCTTTGTCGGCAATTGCAACATGGAATTTCATAAACTCCTCGAACCTGGTTTGGTACTTTATCTTTAGTGTTCCCAGTTAAGTTGGCTACGGTACTTAGCCAAAACCCTTCAACCTCTAGCCGAACAAACCTCCTCGTACGTAAAGACCTCTTCTTCCTTATATATATATTATATATATATATAATTATATCCTAGTTAGCTTCGATGTAGTGTCTCTTTTCACCAATGTCCCCATTTCAGAAACGTTAGATATTCTAAAAACAAAACTCAATATCTCTTCAGACATGATCAAAATTGTACAGCACTGTTCTTCTAACACATATTTGTCATTTCAATACATTCTGTTCAAACAAATACGTGGGGCCAGGATGGGTTCACCTCTTTCTCCATTGCTTGCTAATATTTTCATGGAACAAATCGAAACCCAGGCCCTAAACTTGTCTAATTTAAAACCTTCCTGTTGGCTTAGATATGTTGATAATACTTTTGTTATTTGGCCTCATGGCAGGGATTCGTTAGACTTCTTTCTACAACACCTCAATGATATACATTTTAATATTCAATTTGCAATGGAAATCGAGTCCTATTCTTGATGTTCTCATAACAAAAACCAGCAATGGTAGATTCTCACATACCGTCTATAGGAAATCAACCCATACCAATCGATACTTAAATGCCCAATCACACCATCACCCTGCCCAATTGAGTGCTGTAATCAAATCTTTGGCTCTTAGATCTATTCGCTTAACAGATATTGCAATTTAGGGTAGTTTCGAGCGTCACCGAATAAATATTATAGTTTAGATCCGCGAAATTAAAAAAGACATATTTAATATTATATGCGAAATATTCTAAATAAACTGGTCTGAAATCATTAATATTGCAATTTCAATTATCATTATTCTTTGCAGTGGAGTACCAGTTTATTTATGAATATTTCACATGTAATATTAAATATGACATCTTTAATTTTCTAGATATAAACTATAATATTTATTGCGTGACCCTTGAAACTACCCTATATGTGCAAAGCCGTCAATTTATGAAAAAATTGTCTATCATAATGGACCAACGATTTTGAATTACTCTAATCTTACTTTGTATTAGTGATAAGCGACCCCAAAAAATCCCGTGTACCTATTTTGAGGCAAATCGGATAATTTTCGAAAAAAAACTAAGATGGCGTACCCGCCAAATTGTATTCGCCATTTTGAATTTTTCAAATATAATCTTATATTTGTGGTCAGTGACCCCAAAAAACCCCGTATATAAGATTTGGTACAAAATGGTTGGATTTGAAAAATTTCGCCGTGAAGTGAGATTTTGCACATTGCATTCGTAATCAGCGACACTAAAAATCTCCCAGTACTGATTCGGTTGAGATCGGCTGATGTTTAAAAGTTTTATCCGCCATCCTAGATCCGCTATTTTGAAATTCCAAGATGGCTGACGAAAGTTTCAAACTTAACCGATCGCCATCAAAATTGGTAGACACTGATTACAAATCTTACGTCAAATTGAAAAAATTCAAAATTCCTGATCTAGGGTGGCGGATAAAACTTTTAAATATCAGCCGATCTCAACCGAAATCAGCACTAGGGGATTTTTGGTGTCGCTGATTACGAATCCAATGTTAGATAAGTAATCAGTGATCACAAAAACTACAATTCCAGTGGAGATTGACTGATAATTGAAAGTTTTGTCCGTCATCTTCGATGGGCCATTTTGATTTTTTCCAATCTTGGATCCGGCATCTTAAATTTTCCAAATATGATCTAGAATTCGTCATTAGCAACCTTAAAAACTACCGTGTACCAAATTTGGTATAAATCGGTTTATTTAAAAAAAATCATCAGCCGTTTTGTATCCGCCATCTTGAACTTTTGAAATTACACGTCAGATTCGCAATAAGCGAAATGTCTATAAAAATCCTGTAATTGTATAATTATGAAACTAAAGAATTTGAATAGCCTGCAGTACACAAATGTCGTGGTAAAACCAAAGAGGGCAAGAGGCTATTTCACTCGGTTGGGAGCTGCTTCCAATGACCTACGACCAGCATGTCTTAGCTTAGAGCATTTACTTCCTACCCTGCAATGAACAAATGCCGTGCCAAGGATAGAAAGAGAGGGCAATAGCCTGTTACCCAGGGTATTTCACTCGATTGCTAGGTGCAGCCAATGAGCTGAAGTAATCTCTTACCCTCTCTATTGCCCCCTCTTTCTAAGCTTGGCACGAATTTATGCACTACAGGCTATCTCTAGGAAGTAAATGCTCTAAGGGTCTTAGACAAAAGTGCATTGCAAGCTATCTCCAATCTTAGAGCTGGTGCCTTCTGGAGATAGCCTGCAATGCACAGATGTCGTGGTAAGACTAAAGAGAGAGAAGGCAATAGAGAGGGCAAAAGGCTATTTCACTCGGTTGGGAGCTGCTTTCCAATGAAATACGTTCAGCATGTTGTTCATTGACTGCTTTCATCCATTAAGTGAAATAGCGTCTTTATCTCTCTATTGCCCCCTCTTTCTAGCGTTGCCACGAGTTTAGGGGCCATCCATAAATTACGTAAGATATTTTGGGGTGGGTGGGTGTCTGCGAAAATCTTACGAAATCTTATATGGGGGTAGGTGGGTCTTTGAAATGAATTTTACGTCAGACTTTTCAAATATTTTGTCATAGCTTGTGAATTTTATTTGCCTGTTGTTACTAATTTCAATATCGAAAATTCTACTTGAATAAGCATTTTCATATATATATAGTTATAACAATAACTATTGATTAAGAATTTAATACTCAACTCCTTATTTACTACTACTAGGCATTAACTTACAATAATATAAGAATTAATATTTAAAAAATTTTTGATGTAATTATATAAAAATGTTTAGTTGTAAAGAACCAAACGTCTAATTTTACGAAAACTTTCGAAGTCAGTCAATTTCCATATATGTATATACTTAAATGCTTTTATAATTTTAACATACTGTAATAATAAAAATATATTATTGTAATGTTTTTATTTTCACACTCGCGTTCAGTTCAGTTCTTGGATTTATTTAAAAACACAGTCCAACTCGCTCTAATTTATTTCCACTATTTTAACACAAATTTATATTCACAGAAACTACTATTTACATTTTATCTTAACTGTACAATACGACCGACGAAAACTGAATGCCCCTTATCGCCAGCTGTTTTATATTTATATACTTCTCTGCGAATTGTCTGGTATGTCCACGAACCATCGGGAAACTCTTTCATGTTCTGGAAGCTTTAAGGGAATTCCCGGTAACGGCAGCGGTCGGCCTGTTGAGAGATGAAGCATTTCGGATTCCCAGAAGTACCGGAATAATGACCCTTCCACGAATTGGTTGATGGCCGATTGCACCAGCTGTCGGATGAATTCTCGTAACATTGCCCCCTCCTAAAGACCCTCCTCCCGGAATGTCCGAGAATCCTTCCTGGTATGACGATATTTGCAGGACTCTCCATTTCGACAACGGGAAGTTTGGTGGAAGTAACAGTCAACGGTCTTCGAATCTGGGCTGCGAGTACTGAGACAGCATACCAGGATGTCGACGCCACTGAATCGAAAGATTGTTTCCATCATACTTCTCACCACCCTCCAATTCAGTCCATCCAACCCGCAGGCTATCTTTGGGACCGCCAATTTCATCAGATTCTTCTCCATTATTACATTTCGCAATTCTAACAGAGTCTTCCAAAGATCACTGTATGTTGGCTTGTCCTGCGAGAATGTTTTCATTACCAAATAAAAGATGTCTCTGGTACCCACTGGTGGTTTATCTTCGAGATGAAGGACCTTCCCTACCGCTGGATCTTGCTCCCGCAGCTTCTGGAACTGGCCGTAATTTTTGGCAAACACCTTGACTATTCCTCTGGACATCCGGAGATCTCGAGCCACACAATGAGCCAGGGCATATTGTATGGGCACCACAAACAGGTCTCGGGGTTCCTCTCTCGTTACGTCGTGCTGCATTTTCTGCCCATTAAAGTACAGTGCCATAAACTGTTCGAAGGTCATCTCGTCATCGGGTGGTTGGATGCTGCTGACTTGGGCTTGGTCATCTTCGCTGTCATAACTTCCGGCATAAGGGGCTAACCTGTTGAAATGTACGACATTTGGTTTTCCCCGAGGCAGCTTCTTTATTCTGTAGACAACATCGTTGATATTCTTCACAATTTGGTACGGCCCCTCCCAAGATCTCTGTAGCTTGGGCGAATATGCACAACGACGTTGCGGGTTATACAACCAAACAAGATCATCAACTTGGAATTCTCCGTCTTCGGCTTTGATGTCGTAGGCTTCCTTCATTCGGGCACTGGCATTCTCGATGTTTAACCGGACTCCTTCATGGATGTCGTTCATCTTTTGACGTAGCTGGCTGACATAGTCACCTGCGGTCTCTTCTCCTGGGGGACATCCAAACTTCAAATCGCATGGTAGTCTTAATTCTCCCATAATAATACTGGCCAGGGTCTGACCCGTGGGCTCGTGCACAGACGAACGATATGCCATTAGAAACAAGTGCAGATACTCCTCGATAGGGCATCAGCATTAGTATGGCTTGTTCCTGCGCGATGTTCAGTCTCAAAGTCGAATTCCTGCAACCGCTCAATCCACCTGGCCACTTGTCCTTCGGCGTTTTTGAACTGCAAGAGCCACTTCAGTGCTGCATGATCAGTCTGAGGAATCTTTTACCATAGAGGTACTTATAGAAATATTCTACCCCCTTCACCACAGCCAAGAGTTCCCTGCGTGTAACGCAGTAATTCCGTTCAGGCTTGCTCAAGGTCTTGCTAAAATAGCCGATGATTTTCTCCTGACCGTCTTGGATCTGCGAAAGCACCGCACCAATTCCGACATTGCTTGCATCGGTATCCAAACCGAAGTTTCCCTCTAGCAAAGGATAACTTAAGACGGGGACACTCGTCAATGCTCTTTTCAGTGCCTGGAATGATCGCTGGCACTCCTCGTCCCACTGGTATTGTACCTTCCCCTCTGTGAATCTAGTAAGTGACTTGGCGATGTTGGCAAATCCGGCTACGTACCGACAATAGTACGTGCATAACCCTAGGAAACTTTTTAACTGATGGATATCTTTAGGTATCGGCCATTCCTGGACGGCTTTGATTTTCTGTTTATCCACAGCTACTCCCTGTGCGGAAACTACATGTCCAAGATATTGCACCTCATCTCGGAACAGCTGACACTTCTTCGGGCTTAACTTTAGTCCGGAACTTCGAAGTCGCCGAAATACCTCCTCCAGGTTCCTCACGTGGTCTTCAAAAGATTTTCCAACCACGATAATGTTGTCAAGATACACCAGGCACGTTTTCCATGAAAGGCCTTATAACACTGTTTCCATCAATCTTTCAAACGTTGCTGGAGCATTACACAGTCCAAACGGCATCACCGTGAATTGATAAAGTCCTGAGCCGATGGTAAAAGCAGTCTTTTCTCGGTCTTCTTTAGCAAGTTCCACCTGCCAAAAACCGCTCTTCAAGTCCAGGGTGGAAAACATCTTCGATCCAGCCAATGTATCTAGGGTATCGTCTATTCTTGGAAGGGGATAGCTGTCTTTCTTTGTAGCGTGGTTTAATTGCCGATAGTCCACGTAAAATCGGGTCGAACCATCTTTCTTTTTAACCAAGACAACTGGAGAAACCCAAGGGCTATAGGATGGTTCAATAACACCTTCTTCCTCCATCTCTCGGACTATCCTGTCGGCTTCTTCTCTTTTAGCTAGAGGTAGTCTTCTCGCCGACTGTCGAATAGGTTGAGCGTCCCCAGTATTAATTTTATGTTTCACCAGATCAGTTCGTCCTCTTTTGCCATTCCCTACATCGATGATATCCTGGTAGTTTCTAACGATGTCCCTCAATTTTGCTCTCTTGTTTGGTTTCAAATTCTTAGATGAATCGGTGATGAGTCTTTCCAGTTCCTCAGATAGTTTACCTGGTGGTATTTCTGCATGCTGTGTGCTTCTGACTACAGAGGAAACTGTTGAACAATGGCCCAAAGTTGTTCCTTTCTTTAGCACAACCGAGTAATGATTCAGGTTCATTACTCTTACTGGAACAATCTCCCTGGCACCAAACAGAGTCTTCCCCAGTGCGACTCCTCTGCCTACATTTCCGTCATTAAGTTCGGGATTAAACATCATTACTGTTCCAGCTTGAGCTTTCCCATCTAAGCAAGCATCTATAATGATTTCAGCTCTTTCCGGAACATTGACATCCTCTGCTAAGATGGCTTGAAGCATTATGTCATCTTTTCCATGAAGCACCACTTCTTCGTCATTCACTCACAGAATTCTATCTTTGAAGTTTAACTGGAATCGCTTGGAGCTCATGACATCCATTCCAATGATTACTTCGTCTTCGATGTCTGCCACTAATGTCCGGTGTAGAATGGTTGTGTTTCCCAAGGTCATTTCAACCTCTATTTCACCATGGACTTTCGCTGCTTCTCCTGTCGCTGTTCGCAGTTGCCATTTTGTTGGTTTTATCATTGTCTCTAAAACAATGTTGGGCCTTATTACTGTTTTCGTCGCACCAGTATCCAGCAGCATTGCAAATTGCCTCCTATTAATAAGGCCGTCTACGAAGACGCTGTTAACGTGGTTGCCTAGCGAAGCGACATATGCGTTGGTAGTTGACACTTGTTTGCTGCAGGTCGACGATGGTACCTTTAAATAGGCCTTCTTTAGTTTTCCCGGCGAGGAAGTCTGGACTCCGTTGCTCTCCTTGCAACGACTCTGGACATGTCCTACCTTACGGTACTTCCGACATTTCGCTAGTCTTTTTTCGGTAAGGACTTCTTCTATTATCTTTCTTACAGAGGCTTCATCGTTTCCGCCATCTTCGGATTCTCCGTCAACGATTCGGACTCTGGCTTGACCTTTGCCTCGAATTCTAGAGCTCGAGCCAGTGCATCCACTAATTGAGTCGGTCGAGCTAGGGTGAATGCTTGTCTGGTTTTGTGGTTCCGAAGTCCATCCAAAAATGCTTGCACTGCTAACCTTTCTATTACATTTTCCGGTGTGGCTAGATAGGCAAGGCGAACCAGACGGGCAATATCGGCTTCAAACTCTTGTAGCGATTCATTAGATTTCTGATGGCGAGTTTTTAGTTGGGAGTGGTACACGTGCTCCAAATGGGTCAGTCCATACCTCAGCTCTAAGTGCTTAACCAGTTTTTCGTAGTTTTCTTGCTCCGAGGTATTCAATGTTTGCAAAATAACTGTAGCATCCCCTCTTATGGCGAGGGTTAATGCTATTGCTTTTTCCTCTGCTGACCATCCGTTTAGCTTTGCTGCAGCCTCGAATTGGCGCCGATAGTTAGTCCATTACGATTTTCCATCAAATTGTGGAGGTTTCATTTTGTGTCTTGTTCCCTCGAGTCCAATTTTCGAATCCACTACTTCCGAACTGGTTCTGCTTTCGACCTTTGGTGGACTTTCTTTCCTTTGTATCGAGACTACTTGTTCTTTTATTTTGCTGATCTCACCCTCCATTATCTGTTTTAGCTCCTCTATACGCGTTTCGTTTTCGAGAGTCGTCTGGTTGAGCTCTTCGACCATTGTTTGCTTTAGCTCTTCCATCCGAGCTTCATTCTGGACTATTTTATTTTCTAGCACTTCTGAATTTTCTTGAACCATGCTTTTCAAACTTTCTTCTAAGGATTGAGCATTTTCGTGTAATTTCTGCAGCTTATCTTCCAAAGACTTCGAATTTTCTAGTAATTTGACTACTAAATTATCTTCTAGGGTTTTAGAATTTTCTAGCAGTTGGTCTTCTAGGGCTTTAGAATATTCTTGTAATTTGTCTACTAATTTATCTTATAGGGTTTTAGAATTTTCTGCTAGTTTGCCTTCTAACGTCTCTTTCATGATTATCTTGTAATGTTTGTAACTTATCCTCTAACGTCTTAGAATTTTCTAGCAATTTATCTTCTAGAGCCTCTTTCATGATTTTAGAATGATCTTGTAATGTTTGCAGCTTATCCTCTAAAGTCTTAGAATTGTCTTGTAAGGTTTCTTTTAAATTTTCCATTTGCTTTAATAGCATACTCATGTCACCATTGCCAGAAACTTCAAACAAATAAGTATCGGGGTCGTTACCTTCATTTATTAGAGCATCTCGTAGCCGTTGTATTAATTCACTTTTCTTCCCACTAATTTCTAAATCCCTTTCCTCAAGTTCTTTTTTTAAGTCCGTCACTTTCAATTGGTCCAAATTCACTGATTTAAACATTGTCCGGCTATTTATTTTTCACTTCTAAAGTTCCACAAATACACCGCACACCTGTCACCACTGTAATGTTTTTATTTTCACACTCGGGTTCAGTTCAGTTCTTGGATTTATTTAAAAACACAGTCCAACTCACTCTAATTTATTTCCACTATTTTAACACAAATTTATATTCACAGAAACTACTATTTACATTTTATCTTAACTGTACAATACGACCGACGAAAACTGAATGCCCCCTATCGCCAGCTGTTTTATATTTATATACTTCTCTGCGAATTGTCTGGTATGTCCACGAACCATCGGGAAACTCTTTCATGTTCTGGAAGCTTTAAGGGAATTCCCGGTAACGAAGCATTTCGGATTCCCAGAAGTACCGGAATAATGTCCCTTCCACGAATTGGTTGATGGCCGATTGCACCAGCTGTCGGATGAATTCTCGTAACATAATATTAAGAAATGATTATGAAGGTGTGTTATGCGTTATGCTACAGACTTTATTATTGTTACGAGAATTCATCCGACAGCTGGTGCAATCGGCCATCAACCAATTCATGGAAGGGACATTATTCCGATAAATTTTGGGAACCCGAAATGTTTGTTTCTCAACAGGCGGACCGCTGCTGTTACTGGGAATTCCTTTAAAGCTTCCAGAACGTGAAAGAGTTTCCCGATGGTTCGTGGACGTACCAGACAATTCCAAGATAAATATATAAAATGAACAGCTGGCGATAGGAGGCATTCAGTTTTCGTCGGTCGTATTGTACAGTTAAGATAAAATGTAAATAGTAGTTTCTGTGAATATAAATTTGTGTAAAAGTAGTGGAAATAAATTAGAGTGAGTTGGACTGTGTTTTCGTCGGTCGTATTGTACAGTTAAGATAAAATGTAAATAGTAGTTTCTGTGACTATAAATTTTTGTAAAAGTAGTGGAAATAAATTAGAGTGAGTTGGACTGTGTTTTTAAATAAATCCAAGGACTGAACTGAACCCGAGTGTGAAAATAAAAACATTACATTATTATAATAGATATATTGCATTATACAATATATGTACATCATTTCATCCTTAAATACAAGAATTTAGAAAAAACAAATATTTTACGTAAGGCATTGGGGGTTTGTTTGGTGATGAAGTGATTCTTATTGTCTATGGAAGTTATATCTTACAGTTTCTTACAATGGGTGTGGGTGGGGGTTAGAAAACCGTCAAAATTCATCTTACGTAATTTATGGATGGTGTCTTATGCATGGCAGGCTATGGCTGTTTTCCAGTTAGCAGAGCACAAGTGATTTTGTGCCACACAGTGCGGCAATTTTTTGGACGTTAATTGGAACATGGTTGTTTTAAAACCAACCGGTAGAGTACACTGATCACCATAAGGTTAAAAGTGTATTACTCATAAGTTATCAATTGACGTTTATGTGTACGTAAATTATTTACAGAATAATTCAATAATGGTTGTTTTCCAATTACTAGAGCACAAAGTGTTTTTCTGTCGCCCTATACCGTAATTTTTGGGCGTTAATTGGAACATACTTCATGTTTTATGATGAAGTTTTATGTTTACTTGGTAAACCTACATAAAACATCCCAAAGGCACACTTATTTCTTGTGCTCATTTGTGCGAGCTAGTGCTGTAATTGGAACACTTAGTGCCGCACTGTGCTCAATTGTGCGCTAATTGGAAAACAGGGTATATCTATATGGTACGTGATCTAAGTCTCCAAAAGGTACATGCTCGACGATTATATAGTCTATGGTTTTGAGAAACACGGAACACCATGAAATTAATAACAAATCCGTAACCTATATTTTTCAAATTTAGTCCGGGATTTTCTTTAGACTTCTAAGATACTATTGTATTACTCGTGTTTGCAAATTTTGTTTTAAAATTGTTTGACTATGAGTAGGAGGAAGAAGCCTAAGGTAACTGATTCTATAATAATTACTATTACTTTGATTAATTGCTGGTATTTTAGTTAGAATTAAAAGACTCCGATGAGAAGCTAGGCGTCATTGATGAAGATAATGCTTCTGAAGTAAATGAGAAACCAAAAATTCAAGCAAATGACAAAAAGTTGAGCCCTGGTAGTGCCTCAGTTAAAGGAACAAAACGGGAATCAAAAAAAGATGACATCAAAAAAGAAGAAGACAAGAAAAAAGATGATCCTGAGTCTGAATTAGATGATCCTGTCATTAAAGACCTTTTCTCTGGATTAGAAGGTGCTGCTTTTCAAAGTCGCATGCCATTTGATAAATTAACATCAACTGAAGCAGCTTGTTTTCCTGACATAGCAAATGCAGCTTTGCAAACTGTGAAGGTAACATATTTTATGTAGTTGTTTAGTATTTTATTAGGTATATTTTATCCAAAAATTTGGCATAATAATATATTTATTTATTATAGGTTTATCTTAATGTACGGAACAGAATTCTTCAAATGTGGTTAGATAATCCAAAGCAGCAACTAATTTTAGAGCATGCTATTGCTGGAATGGAAGCCCCATACAATAGTGACTTACAGTTATTGAAACGTGTACATGCATTTTTGGAAAGAAATGGTTTCATCAATTATGGAATATTTAAAAGGCTTAAACCAATCCCAGCTAAAAAATATGGCAAAGTTATTGTTATTGGGGCTGGAATAGCAGGTTTAGCTGCTGCTCAACAGCTACAGCAGTTTGGTTTGGAAGTTATAGTGTTGGAAGCAAGGGATAGAGTAGGTGGCAGAATAGCTACTTTTAGAAAAGGTTAGGTGAAATAAAATCCTTGTTTTACTTTTTGAATCAAATACCCATATATGAAAATATATTAGCTCAAGAAATGACACTTAAATTTTTATATGTATAAATAATTTATTTGTCATCAAATGATACAAAAATAATTTAATGACAATACAAAATAAGTGCAGTTACAATTGTTAAGTGGTGCTTCAATTGAGATAACATTAAAAATTAATTAGGTTGTTATATTGATCATGAAATTAATAGTTAATTGCTTGCTTTATTTTCAAAAATACAAATACTAAATCTAATTTTGGAAATATAACCTTGTTTGGAAATAATATCCATTTTAGGAATAACAAATATTCTTAACTAACAACTTCTCTATATCATATATCATTTATAGAATGATTATTATAAGTTGGTTGTTTAAAAAGAAAACCTGTAATAACTCAGTCTACGGCTACTAATTTTTAAATTTTGCATGTGCCTTTTATAAGTATAGTATTTGAGGACATTTTACCTAGGTCACAAATTAAAATAATAACAGGCTTGTTCTAACTGGATAAGTAACTGATTACTAATTGCTACACAGTTTGTAAATGGAAACTTGCCTGCATGCAAGTCAGCAACATGTTGAGTATCTATTATTTGTCATGCTGAAATGAGCCTAACAACTTTAATGAAGAAAAGTTTTCTGCTCACTTTAATATCTCTAAATTAGTGCTTATCTTTTATTAAATAACAATAAGTTTCCTGAATTGGGATTTGGCAAAGATGTGTTTATTTTCAAAGATTATATAAATTTGACAGCAGCAGCATATTGTGTGATTGACAAAAGTTGGCAGTTGCTATTTCAGAAGTTTAAAAATTATTTGTAATATCATTTTTAATTTTTTTCTGGAAATCCAGGGGAAAGCAACTCAAACAATGTGAAAGCAAAGATCTTGCTTTCTTCTGAATATATTTATTTTTTTCACTTCTATTTTGTAATTATTGCTATGTCAGTGAAACTACTGAAATTATCTTGCTGGACAATAGTACTGTGGCATATAAGCAGGAGTGCACCAATTAGAAATGGGACTAGGCTGAGCATCATAGTTGTGCTTCTTCATAAATTATCTAAATATGAATTTAGCAAATATACTAAATCATAAGTCTCACAAGATATTTTTATTATCTTATTTAGAGCAAAATTTGGAATTAATTTCTAATAATCTAGTCTCAAATTCAAAACAGCACCTTACTTGCCTTGTGGTGCAAATTGATTTTTATAACATATTCACAATTTGTTTCTTCAGTTTCTTCTCACTCTACACGTTTTTCGACCCATTGCAACCCTCAAATACTTATATGTGAATATGGATTGTATTCTTGGGTTTATTTTGACTTTTAAGTTTTAACATTTTGCTCTTTTTTCTCCCTGCCTTAGTTTGGCACTCAGGGCACATGCCCTGCTTGCCCTAGCCTAGGTGCACCACTGCATACAGGACCCATATATTTTAAATTAATTAATAACCACCATGCCTTTAATATTTAAAAAATGATTTAAAATGACAATGAATATGAATCTAGGTACCAAAAGTGTAAGTGCAGTTAAAACTCTGGATCAATTATTATTTTATTTAATTTATGTAGAATGTAGAAAAGAAACATTTAGAAATACGGCAAATACCAAATAGGTACAAAATGCAATGCAAGGTCATTCCAAATTTATACAATAGGAATATTTATTAACCATTTTTCATTTAGCAGCAGTAACATTATAACATTGTAGTCATTTTCATTTCTTGCATTTTGACTAAAAATACTGCATTGTGTTGAAAATTATTGTTGTGTGCTACCATGTCTACATATTTTTAAAGTTAAAAGGATTTACAGAGACAAATGTTGCTACAGTAAGTACAGTGGATAAAATAAATGCCTATACACAAGTTTATAGAGCAAAATTGAACTCATTTTCAGACATAAAATTCAACTGCAATTCACTTATAGCATCATGTCAGTAACAGTTTATAGATAATTATTGCTAAGATTTTAATAGCAAACTTATAGAAGTAAACTAGTTAAATAATAAAAATCCACAAAAATATCAGTTTTTACTTATATAAGGTAAAGTAATGGGGGAATCGTAGTGCCATCTACAGAAAATTCTAGAGAATTAGAAATCCTTCTAAATGAGCATTTATACATCCTGATTGGATCATTTTTTAGCAAGTATACTCAGGAAAACTGGTCAAAAGTGAATATTTTTCATACATTTATAACTTTCTGGATACTAATGCTGTAATGTTAATTGCATGGGCTCACAATGGCTACTATTGAATAAGTAATTTTTGAATAATTGGAATTTAAATAGTTAAGAGGGATATTTTGCACATCTCAAATATGTTTTGAAAGTTCATAAATTCTACTTAAATTTGTCTATTTTGAATTTTCGCTATATGGCGAGAAACTGGTTTATAAAATAGAAAATATTGCATTAAAAATGCGAATATGCGACAATTAGCCAGCGGTGCACTGACAGTAGCTGTCAAGGCACATGAACGGATTATGAATTTTCTTGAGGTGGGGGCCCAGATAAAAATAGTGGTAAATTGTATTATGCTTTTTTTCTCAGTCGTTTATTACGTTTTTATTTACATAACTATTACCTGCTCAATTGGTCTATTTTTCCATTGGTTTATTAAGTTAATGTCGTTAAGGTTACCTGTATACCGTTTACTGATATTAATTACTTTTTCCACTGATTGGATCCGCCACTGGCAAGACATCGGAGGAGAACTAGGGGTCCGTCGTTTAACTCAAATTTCAAAATCAGTACGGCACTATAACAAAAAATATACGAAGTGAAGTGCATTTAATGAGCTTTCAAAATATATTTTGCATATCGCTATCGAGCTATCGTAGTCAATACGATACGTTCTGCAAAATATTGCTACAAATTATTTAAATTGCAATTCTGCAAGATCTACGTAACGTACAATATCATTTTCAGCGTTATCACTCTCAACATTATAAGCCATGATTAGGACGCAGATTAAGGTTCCAGCCATTACTACAACCAGCTTATCAATTTTTTAAAGTCACTCACTTTATATCGGTTTTCCCAGCTATTCTTTATGAAAAATGCTGCGATCAAAATTTATAAACACTCATTTTGAAGATTTACAATTTTTCTATTGACAGCATTATGAACAGATCATTACTTTTTTTACACTATAAGCACAAAACGCAAATACCCCATATTTTGTGGGGTTTTTTAGGCTGAAATAATTTACTTCTACGCGTTTGCTGTTATATTATGTCAGTTATGTCTTATAAACTATTATTTATGTGATTGCTTATGCGGTTTGCTGTTGAATTTTATGTCACTTAAAAATCTCTACTGCTTTTAACACATAATTGCTTTTTTCTATCTTGAGGGTTTTGATTCAAAAACTCTCCTTATGGACTGAATATAAATAACTTATTTTCTATTAGAAAATTATAAATTATTATTTTGATTCTACTTGCTATTTTGCTTATCCACACAGTAATGTAATGAAATAATAACCATAAAAAGTCTTAAAGATAAATAAATTCATAATTATTTTATGCATTATTTACATTGTATAATAACTATATAAGTAAAAAAGTAAAGTAAATAGGCTGAACATACATGATTCAGCTAAATTCGGTTAATTCATAAGATCTGTTAGAAACAAATCACTGTCACTTCTAAATTGATATAGTTTGATCTAAAAACCTTATTTCCTTACCGACCAACAAACTAACTGATGATAAAATTATTTAGAATTGAATAATGAGGAAAATTGTTTACCATTTGAGCTCCAGTTTCTCCATTAGTTGCAGTAATATTCCTAGCAGGTTTGAAGAGAATGTGCCTAATTTGAATAACTATAATTAAATTAGTTATGCACAGGTCTAGTTTAATATTTGTTGATAATGTCTTCTGTGTTTGGGGTGACAAAATGAGACTTGAAACAGTTCTTTACTTACAGTAACACAATGGATAATAATTATGGAGGATGGAAGTTGTGGATAGTGTCATGACATTATATTTTACACTCTTAAAATAGGAAACCATCGAGAAATTAATAATCTTATCTAAATTCTAAACTTGTGAATAAATAAACTGTAACAACCACCCAAATAAACAATGCCGACTAAAATAAATTATTGCCGAAAATACGATGATGGTAAAAGCGATTTCAAATCCATTCTAGAAAGCAGACAGAGAAACTTCTAGATCCACTATGAGGATATATAAAGGCAGTTGACATACGGTAAATAAGTCTTGGTTACCAAGGGTACCAGTATTGCAAGAATTCTACGGAGACACAATATCGACACTATTTTCAATACAGACAGAAAAATAAGCACGGTGTTGAGGACTCCGAAGACGAGGATCCTTTTAGAACAACAGGAAGTGTACGAGATTCCATGTGCAGACTGTCATAAAACCTATGTGGGGCAAACTAACAGAAGAATTCAAGCTAGACGTGATGAACACCAGAACGCTATAAGAAAGCAGGAAAAAACAACATCCATTGCGGAAGACGCCACCACGACGTCACACCGAATAGACTTTGAGAACACCAGAGTACTGGCAAATATAGAACACCCGAAATCAGGACTCGTAAGAGAAGCAATTGAAATAGCGAAGAGGCCTCACAGTCTAAACGCACGCAATGAAATCCAGAACTTATCGAATTGTTGTAAAATTTTATTAAACACCGTACCGGCCCGGACCCGTCCTATAATAACTCAACCGGATATAACCAATCAGCAAGCGGGAGGCGTGGCCACTGAGCGCCAAGGGCCAATCACACGCAGCCGTTCACGGTGCCAACCGATAGGCGCCGTGCCGCGACTATATAACAGCGCGAGCGCTCCTGAAAAAAAAATATATATATAATGTAAGAAAGGTTTCGGTAAGCAGCCTTTTATGAGCGATTTTATAAAGAAGTGAAACACACTTTAACTTTGCGAAACCTTTCGAAATACATTAATTTCTTCGTCAGTCTTTTGACTACAAACAACATTTATAATCATAATATGTGAGATAAATTTTTAAATACTTACAGTATATTGTGATTGTGATTTGAATAATTCAGCCGTTACTCAAACAAATTGTATCTCTATATATATATATATATATATATATATATATATATATATATATATATATATATATACTGAGCGGATCTGCATAGGGGCGAGCAACGGAGGCGAGTGAAAAGTTAATTTCAAGAGTTTGGAAAAATCTAAATCCTTTGAGTTAACTGCAGATCATGTATTTGCAATAGCCTATGAAATGCATTATGTAACTGAGTATGTAATCACTCCCTCTGAAACACATGATATCGCCCCCCCCCCACTCCCGAGCTCTTCTCTGGAATTAATATTTTATAACGTGTAAAATAATAATTATTTAAATAGGATTATACATCTGTTATAATGTCTGTTGGTTAGATCTCTATCTAGCATTTTCCTGTAATGCTTATTATTTTTTCAGGAAATTATATTGCTGATTTAGGAGCAATGGTTGTGACAGGTCTCGGCGGTAATCCTGTAACAACTTTGAGTAAACAAATTGACATGGAACTACATCGAATTCGTCAAAAGTGTCCCTTGTATCAATCCACTGGAGTCACAGTTGACAAAGATAAAGATGAGATGGTTGAAAGAGAATTCAATAGACTTCTGGAGGCGACATCATACTTGTCTCATCAGCTTGATTTCAATTATGCTGGAAATAAACCTGTTAGCCTTGGACAAGCATTAGAATGGGTCATAAAATTGCAGGTAAATTTTCTTTTATTTTTCAATTAGAAATTATTTATATCTCTGTTAACTTCACTGTATTTTATAAATATTTGATATTGCTTAATATTTAAATTATCCTTAGTTTTTCTAAACTGCGCAAGGGATTTTGATATAGTTTTCACTGTCATTTAGAGAATCTATTCTGGTATTGATATTATATATATATATATATATATATATATATATATATATATATATATCAATACTTATAATTGATATATATATATATATATATATATATATATATATATATATATATATATATCAATACCAGGATAGATTCTCTAAATGACAGTGAAAACTATAGTGAAAACTATATCAAAATCCCTTGCGCAGTTTAGAAAAACTAAGGATAATTTAAATATTAAGCAATATCAAATATTTATAAAATACAGTGAAGTTAACAGAGATATAAATAATTTATAATTGAAAAATAAAAGAAAATTTACCTGCAATTTTATGACCCATTCTAATGCTTGTCCAAGGCTAACAGGTTTATTTCCAGCATAATTGAAATCAAGCTGATGAGACAAGTATGATGTCGCCTCCAGAAGTCTATTGAATTCTCTTTCAACCATCTCATCTTTATCTTTGTCAACTGTGACTCCAGTTGATTGATACAAGGGACACTTTTGACGAATTCGATGTAGTTCCATGTCAATTTGTTTACTCAAAGTTGTTACAGGATTACCGCCGAGACCTGTCACAACCATTGCTCCTAAATCAGCAATATAATTTCCTGAAAAAATAATAAGCATTACAGGAAAATGCTAGATAGAGATCTAACCAACAGACATTATAACAGATGTATAATCCTATTTAAATAATTATTATTTTACACGTTATAAAATATTAATTCCAGAGAAGAGCTCGGGAGTGGGGGGGGGGGCGGTATCATGTGTTTCAGAGGGAGTGATTACATACTCAGTTACATAATGCATTTCATAGGCTATTGCAAATACATGATCTGCAGTTAACTCAAAGAATTTAGATTTTTCCAAACTCTTGAAATTAACTTTTCACTCGCCTCCGTTGCTCGCCCCTATGCAGATCCGCTCAGTATATATATATATATATATATATATATATATATATATATATATACAATTTGTTTGAGTAACGGCTGAATTATTCAAATCACAATCACAATATACTGTAAGTATTTAAAAATTTATCTCACATATTATGATTATAAATGTTGTTTGTAGTCAAAAGACTGACGAAGAAATTAATGTATTTCGAAAGGTTTCGCAAAGTTAAAGTGTATTTCACTTCTTTATAAAATCGCTCATAAAAGGCTGCTTACCGAAACCTTTCTTACATTATATATATATATATATATTTTTCAGGAGCGCTCGCGCTGTTATATAGTCGCGGCACGGCGCCTATCGGTTGGCACCGTGAACGGCTGCGTGTGATTGGCCCTTGGCGCTCAGTGGCCACGCCTCCCGCTTGCTGATTGGTTATATCCGGTTGAGTTATTATAGGACGGGTCCGGGCCGGTACGGTGTTTAATAAAATTTTACAACAATTCGATAAGTTCTGGATTTCATTGCGTGCGTTTAGACTGTGAGGCCTCTTCGCTATTTCAATTGCTTCTCTTACGAGTCCTGATTTCGGGTGTTCTATATTTGCCAGTACTCTGGTGTTCTCAAAGTCTATTCGGTGTGACGTCGTGGTGGCGTCTTCCGCAATGGATGTTGTTTTTTCCTGCTTTCTTATAGCGTTCTGGTGTTCATCACGTCTAGCTTGAATTCTTCTGTTAGTTTGCCCCACATAGGTTTTATGACAGTCTGCACATGGAATCTCGTACACTTCCTGTTGTTCTAAAAGGATCCTCGTCTTCGGAGTCCTCAACACCGTGCTTATTTTTCTGTCTGTATTGAAAATAGTGTCGATACTGTGTCTCCGTAGAATTCTTGCAATACTGGTACCCTTGGTAACCAAGACTTATTTACCGTATGTCAACTGCCTTTATATATCCTCATAGTGGATCTAGAAGTTTCTCTGTCTGCTTTCTAGAATGGATTTGAAATCGCTTTTACCATCATCGTATTTTCGGCAATAATTTATTTTAGTCGGCATTGTTTATTTGGGTGGTTGTTACAGTTTATTTATTCACAAGTTTAGAATTTAGATAAGATTATTAATTTCTCGATGGTTTCCTATTTTAAGAGTGTAAAATATAATGTCATGACACTATCCACAACTTCCATCCTCCATAATTATTATCCATTGTGTTACTGTAAGTAAAGAACTGTTTCAAGTCTCATTTTGTCACCCCAAACACAGAAGACATTATCAACAAATATTAAACTAGACCTGTGCATAACTAATTTAATTATAGTTATTCAAATTAGGCACATTCTCTTCAAACCTGCTAGGAATATTACTGCAACTAATGGAGAAACTGGAGCTCAAATGGTAAACAATTTTCCTCATTATTCAATTCTAAATAATTTTACTGAATAGAAGCAGCTACAGATAATTTTATCATCAGTTAGTTTGTTGGTCGGTAAGGAAATAAGGTTTTTAGATCAAACTATATCAATTTAGAAGTGACAGTGATTTGTTTCTAACAGATCTTATGAATTAACCGAATTTAGCTGAATCATGTATGTTCAGCCTATTTACTTTACTTTTTTACTTATATAGTTATTATACAATGTAAATAATGCATAAAATAATTATGAATTTATTTATCTTTAAGACTTTTTATGGTTATTATTTCATTACATTACTGTGTGGATAAGCAAAATAGCAAGTAGAATCAAAATAATAATTTATAATTTTCTAATAGAAAATAAGTTATTTATATTCAGTCCATAAGGAGAGTTTTTGAATCAAAACCCTCAAGATAGAAAAAAGCAATTATGTGTTAAAAGCAGTAGAGATTTTTAAGTGACATAAAATTCAACAGCAAACCGCATAAGCAATCACATAAATAATAGTTTATAAGACATAACTGACATAATATTAACAGCAAACGCGTAGAAGTAAATTATTTCAGCCTAAAAAACCCCACAAAATATGGGGTATTTGCGTTTTGTGCTTATAGTGTAAAAAAAGTAATGATCTGTTCATAATGCTGTCAATAGAAAAATTGTAAATCTTCAAAATGAGTGTTTATAAATTTTGATCGCAGCATTTTTCATAAAGAATAGCTGGGAAAAACCGATATAAAGTGAGTGACTTTAAAAAATTGATAAGCTGGTTGTAGTAATGGCTGGAACCTTAATCTGCGTCCTAATCATGGCTTATAATGTTGAGAGTGATAACGCTGAAAATGATATTGTACGTTACGTAGATCTTGCAGAATTGCAATTTAAATAATTTGTAGCAATATTTTGCAGAACGTATCGTATTGACTACGATAGCTCGATAGCGATATGCAAAATATATTTTGAAAGCTCATTAAATGCACTTCACTTCGTATATTTTTTGTTATAGTGCCGTACTGATTTTGAAATTTGAGTTAAACGACGGACCCCTAGTTCTCCTCCGATGTCTTGCCAGTGGCGGATCCAATCAGTGGAAAAAGTAATTAATATCAGTAAACGGTATACAGGTAACCTTAACGACATTAACTTAATAAACCAATGGAAAAATAGACCAATTGAGCAGGTAATAGTTATGTAAATAAAAACGTAATAAACGACTGAGAAAAAAAGCATAATACAATTTACCACTATTTTTATCTGGGCCCCCACCTCAAGAAAATTCATGATCCGTTCATGTGCCTTGACAGCTACTGTCAGTGCACCGCTGGCTAATTGTCGCATATTCGCATTTTTAATGCAATATTTTCTATTTTATAAACCAGTTTCTCGCCATATAGCGAAAATTCAAAATAGACAAATTTAAGTAGAATTTATGAACTTTCAAAACATATTTGAGATGTGCAAAATATCCCTCTTAACTATTTAAATTCCAATTATTCAAAAATTACTTATTCAATAGTAGCCATTGTGAGCCCATGCAATTAACATTACAGCATTAGTATCCAGAAAGTTATAAATGTATGAAAAATATTCACTTTTGACCAGTTTTCCTGAGTATACTTGCTAAAAAATGATCCAATCAGGATGTATAAATGCTCATTTAGAAGGATTTCTAATTCTCTAGAATTTTCTGTAGATGGCACTACGATTCCCCCATTACTTTACCTTATATAAGTAAAAACTGATATTTTTGTGGATTTTTATTATTTAACTAGTTTACTTCTATAAGTTTGCTATTAAAATCTTAGCAATAATTATCTATAAACTGTTACTGACATGATGCTATAAGTGAATTGCAGTTGAATTTTATGTCTGAAAATGAGTTCAATTTTGCTCTATAAACTTGTGTATAGGCATTTATTTTATCCACTGTACTTACTGTAGCAACATTTGTCTCTGTAAATCCTGTTAACTTTAAAAATATGTAGACATGGTAGCACACAACAATAATTTTCAACACAATGCAGTATTTTTAGTCAAAATGCAAGAAAATTAAATGAAAATGACTACAATGTTATAATGTTACTGCTGCTAAATGAAAAATGGTTAATAAATATTCCTATTGTATAAATTTGGAATGACCTTGCATTGCATTTTGTACCTATTTGGTATTTGCCGTATTTCTAAATGTTTCTTTTCTACATTCTACATAAATTAAATAAAATAATAATTGATCCAGAGTTTTAACTGCACTTACACTTTTGGTACCTTGATTCATATTCATTGTCATTTTAAATCATTTTTTAAATATTAAAGGCATGGTGGTTATTAATTAATTTAAAATATATGGGTCCTGTATGCAGTGGTGCACCTAGGCTAGGGCAAGCAGGGCATGTGCCCTGAGTGCCAAACTAAGGCAGGGAGAAAAAAGAGCAAAATGTTAAAACTTAAAAGTCAAAATAAACCCAAGAATACAATCCATATTCACATATAAGTATTTGAGGGTTGCAATGGGTCGAAAAACGTGTAGAGTGAGAAGAAACTGAAGAAACAAATTGTGAATATGTTATAAAAATCAATTTGCACCACAAGGCAAGTAAGGTGCTGTTTTGAATTTGAGACTAGATTATTAGAAATTAATTCCAAATTTTGCTCTAAATAAGATAATAAAAATATCTTGTGAGACTTATGATTTAGTATATTTGCTAAATTCATATTTAGATAATTTATGAAGAAGCACAACTATGATGCTCAGCCTAGTCCCATTTCTAATTGGTGCACTCCTGCTTATATGCCACAGTACTATTGTCCAGCAAGATAATTTCAGTAGTTTCACTGACATAGCAATAATTACAAAATAGAAGTGAAAAAAATAAATATATTCAGAAGAAAGCAAGATCTTTGCTTTCACATTGTTTGAGTTGCTTTCCCCTGGATTTCCAGAAAAAAATTAAAAATGATATTACAAATAATTTTTAAACTTCTGAAATAGCAACTGCCAACTTTTGTCAATCACACAATATGCTGCTGCTGTCAAATTTATATAATCTTTGAAAATAAACACATCTTTGCCAAATCCCAATTCAGGAAACTTATTGTTATTTAATAAAAGATAAGCACTAATTTAGAGATATTAAAGTGAGCAGAAAACTTTTCTTCATTAAAGTTGTTAGGCTCATTTCAGCATGACAAATAATAGATACTCAACATGTTGCTGACTTGCATGCAGGCAAGTTTCCATTTACAAACTGTGTAGCAATTAGTAATCAGTTACTTATCCAGTTAGAACAAGCCTGTTATTATTTTAATTTGTGACCTAGGTAAAATGTCCTCAAATACTATACTTATAAAAGGCACATGCAAAATTTAAAAATTAGTAGCCGTAGACTGAGTTATTACAGGTTATCTTTTTAAACAACCAACTTATAATAATCATTCTATACTGAGCGGATCTGCATAGGGGCGAGCAACGGAGGCGAGTGAAAAGTTAATTTCAAGAGTTTGGAAAAATCTAAATCCTTTGAGTTAACTGCAGATCATGTATTTGCAATAGCCTATGAAATGCATTATGTAACTGAGTATGTAATCACTCCCTCTGAAACACATGATATCGCCCCCCCCCCACTCCCGAGCTCTTCTCTGGAATTAATATTTTATAACGTGTAAAATAATAATTATTTAAATAGGATTATACATCTGTTATAATGTCTGTTGGTTAGATCTCTATCTAGCATTTTCCTGTAATGCTTATTATTTTTTCAGGAAATTATATTGCTGATTTAGGAGCAATGGTTGTGACAGGTCTCGGCGGTAATCCTGTAACAACTTTGAGTAAACAAATTGACATGGAACTACATCGAATTCGTCAAAAGTGTCCCTTGTATCAATCCACTGGAGTCACAGTTGACAAAGATAAAGATGAGATGGTTGAAAGAGAATTCAATAGACTTCTGGAGGCGACATCATACTTGTCTCATCAGCTTGATTTCAATTATGCTGGAAATAAACCTGTTAGCCTTGGACAAGCATTAGAATGGGTCATAAAATTGCAGGTAAATTTTCTTTTATTTTTCAATTATAAATTATTTATATCTCTGTTAACTTCACTGTATTTTATAAATATTTGATATTGCTTAATATTTAAATTATCCTTAGTTTTTCTAAACTGCGCAAGGGATTTTGATATAGTTTTCACTGTCATTTAGAGAATCTATCCTGGTATTGATATATATATATATATATATATATATATATATATATATAAAACTCTGTACCCGTTTGAAACTAGAGCAGGTCGCCAGTTGTGTATAGGTTCTAAGTTTTAAAGGAAATGAATATAAATGACTTTTTTACAGTATTCTTATAATTAGTATTGATCCTGCTGTTACTTGAGGGCAGTTGCTGAAGCCTGTATATAAATAATAAAACAAATACCATAAAAACATGAAACTGTTACTTGAAATAAACTTGATGCAAATGTGATTACACATCCCGACTTGACCATACAATGTATGGTAGCACACACCCTATGTGTGCCTTTAGAGGAAAATTCACTAAACCCCGGGTATCTTAGATATCAAAAGGGTTTAGCTCTGTGTGGGAGCCCTTGCCAGGTTTTCAGGCCCATGGTTGGAGTCGTGGCAGCAGTTTCTCATGAATTTTCTGACTGCCCGGGCTGTACCTAACAGGACGGCTTTTTGCATTTGTTGATAAAGATGATCGTCCAGACCGAGGTATTTTAAATTGTTTAATAGATGTTTTGGGAGTACGCCAGTCATTGACATAAAATTAGTACAGTTCGTGTGTTGTTCATGTCCCACTGAGTCTTTATTTGAGATTCCAAATCCCGATATTTGGTTATTTTCTCAGCCTGCTTGATAATTTTATTATTGTTAGGAATTGCTGTCATTTAAAGATGTTTTCCGAGAGACTTTATCTACCAAAACTATATCAGTCAGTATCGTGCGGTTCCAGTACAGCTTGTAGTTGTTATTTTCTAAAAGATATTCTGGTTTGTATTTATAGTATGGAAATCTCACCGACTGTGATAGTTCTAGTTTCAGTGCTAGTTCCTGATGCAATATTTTAGCCATAGCATCGTCGTTCTTTGTATTCAGTTGCAGCGAACGCTTGACAACCTCCTGTGATATGCTGGATAGATTCAGATGTTTGGCAACCGTACCTGCATCTGTCGTTGTTAATAGAAGGGTCTTTAACGATGTACTTCAGATAGTTCTTAGTTGGAATTACTTGATCTTGGATCGCCAAAATAAAACCTTCCGTTTCAGGAAACATTTGACCAGAGATCAACCAGTTTTCGACGCTGCACTGTGGACATAATCTTGGTTACGTCATTTATATGTCTTCCATGAAGGGGCTTCTCTTTCCATTTCAACAGTTTCTAATCAGTGGTCTGGTGGTGTAATTGGACGTATTGTTGTGTCAGTCGCATTGGTGTTGAGTCATCAACCTGGCGCATGCCTTTTTGTAGATCAGAAAATTCTGCGAGTTTCTGGAAATGACTACGCAAAATAGAAATTTGATGATCTAATAGTTTGCTTAGATCTGCCAATCCTCTTCCTCCTTCATACTGTGGCAAAGTTGTACATTCGACAGAGCTCTTTTGATGGTGATTTTGTGCATTTGTTAGTAAAACTGGAACTTTTCTTTGTAATTGTTCAATGTGAGTCTTGCACCAATTAACTATACCGAAAGAGGAACTGAGCACTGAACACGAATATGTGTTAATATCCTGAAACAGATTTTCACTGTTTAGTTTGGTTTTCAACAGTCGTCTTACCCTTCTATAAAACTCTGATGTTAGATCCTTTTGCATGGTCAAGTGTTCAATATGTTGAGCCTGCTTTATTCCAAGGTATTTATTAGTATAACCTTCCCCCATAGATCCAATTGAGGTACCTTTAACTATATTAATAATTCGGCATTTGTCTAGGCCAAATTTCATATGGATGTCACTAGAGAACCCTTCTACTATTTCAAATATATCATGCAGCTGTTGTTTCGTAGCTGCCATCAACTTTAAGTCGTCCATGTATAGATAGATAGATAGATAGATATTCCTTTATTTATACTACAAAGCCAAGTTTGGCATAGTACAATGTCACAGAGTACAAAACACAATTACACAGTTACATATTTCAAATAAATACAGATTTTTTTTACCTCAGTCTTACTCTGTCTGGATCACTAAAGAATTCATTTGTTGAATAAAAGGCCTTATTGACTAAATAATTTGTTAAAATTTTTTTAATTTTGGCTTGAGGCAGGTTTCGAATACATTCAGGCACACTATTAAATATTTTTGTAGCCATATATGTCACAAATATAACAAATGGTTTATCTTTAACGCTTGTAGGTTGTTGTGTTTGAGACTGAACAAAAATTAGTCGAGTTCAGTTTGTTTGAGAGAGGGTTGATGGCAAGGCAGAACCACAGCGGGCTAGGAGAGTCTCCCTGGAATATACCCGTTCTGATTGGAATGGGGTCAGTTTGTATCGAACAGTTGGCTTCATTCAGTGAGATTTTGGTTTGCCAGGTGGACATGCCTTATTCTAAAAAGTTAATAATACAATTATTCACTGTATAGAGTTTCAATGCCTTAAGGAGCCAATCATGTAAAACTGAATCAAATGCCTTTTTGTAGTCCACATATGCCATGTAGAGCTTTCGTCGTTTGGCGTGGGCTTGATTGCAAACGAATTATTTGCGCATCCCTTTTGTTGTTGTAATTATGTTGTTCAGCTCACAATGTTTGATAATGCGATGATTAATGCACGGTGTTATGAGTTTGTATGAGGTTGGGAGGCAAGTGATTGGTCGGTAGTTTGCTGGGCCCTGTGTACATAGGTTGTCCTTTGGTAAGAGCCATGCGTAAGGAAAGTAGGCATCTTGTATGTGTGGGTAATTTATAAGGGCTGTTAATGTTTCGTGGGTTGCGTAAAGTTTCTTTATCCAGTAATTTTACACACCATCTGGTCTTGGTGCTTTCCAGTTATGGAGGTGCTTCATTATGTTAGATGTGTCTTCCGTTGTAAATGGTTGGTGTTACATTGTATCACAGTTCTGAAATGCAGCTTCTCCTCATTAATCCAGCTGGGTCTGGAGTTATAGGAAATTGTTGTGGTAAGCTGTGTTTTCCAGAATTCATCGATGTCTGTTTTACTGGGGTAACTAGGGGCTTCAGTATTATTGATGTTGTTAAGTTTTCTATAAAACCCTTTTTCTGATTGTCGGAAAAGTGTGTTGTCTAGTTTCCGTTGGTTACTGGATTTGTACCTTCTCAATCGACGTGTAGACGGAGAGCTTTTGTCATAGACTGTCCACACACTGCTGAGATGTGATGTTTTCTCCATCCCACTGGGATGAATTGGTTGTTGTCCATGATAGTCTTGATTACACATTATTTTTATACTCACTCGACTGTACAGTATTGGATGAAGTATTAAAATAGTTAATAATTTACCCATATTAGCTAAGCGCACATTAACAACCACTAAACACAGGAATTAAAATTAAGATAGTGTCATATAGTAAAAATTCCAAGTAATCAAACGTATGATCTCACAGGTCAATAAAACATATTTGAAAGGTATCATTACACAAAGCGCGACTGCCAGTTTGTGGACTCTAAAGGTTCCTTTCTCTTAGACTTCTAAATATTGCTATATGCATGTTTAAACATCTTTATTGTTCCAAAGGACAAGAACAGGTGGACAACACTGATTCTATACCTGCAACCTATTTTCTCAAACTACGGGTAGAATGCTGAAAATCAGCTTTAGGAACCAAGTAATGTTCATATTTCTGTAAGCTCGTCCAACAGTGTTGGGATGAACCAAATATTTAATGTAGACGTCCTTTGAGAGGAGTTCTCTTGAATAAATAATATAGGTAATTTCTTGGTGCTGTTGAAAAAACACATTGATTATGCCATAAGCAGGAACTCTATATTGTGAATTACAATATTCCAATATTTTCACTACTGGTTTAAAATGTTCGATTAGATCGATGATCCAAGTTTCTTGGCCATTGTGTATCTCTGGTCTATATTTTATAAATGACTGTAGAATTCCAACTTGGTTTCCACATTTAATTCAATTTTGCTTGGCATATACTACAAAGATGAACATAACCAGGAACGATGAACATCTGCAGTTTGCAAACATGCTCATGACGGGCATACATCGTATTAACTTGTTGACTAAAAACTTTGTTTGTTATGTAATTCACACATTACTTTATAATAAATCCACCCTGATTTGCCTTTCCAATTTCTCAAATATTTTATACACTTAGTTTTTTCCAATGTATGCATAGAAATTCATTTGAAGTATATGATTTCATAGTTCTGATTCATGTGGAATATTTGAAAAGTATAAGTATGTACATTCAACTAGTACACTGTGGTTCCAAAAAGTCATAAACCAAACCGGAGGTACTGAACTGTAAAGGTATACTACTCTGCATCACAACTGACAACTGTGGGTTATCCGTTGGAAATTTTTTCTATCTTCTTCTTTTTGTAATATCTGAATATAAAGATACAGCAAAGAAATCTACAGTATGACGCTCCACATTATTGAGTTAAACCTATTTTTGGATTAGTTTTTGACTATTAATAATACAGCTGTTGATTTTTGTAGTGTCATTCAATTGAGAATACACTATTCATGGACAATTGTTTTGTTATTACATTTCCTTATTTTCTGGTCACAAAAATGCATATATTGGATATATAATCACCATTTACTTGGGTGTTAGCCAGGAAACTTACTCCAATTTTTTTAAATTTAACAGATAGTTCAGAGTATCATGTTTTTTCAAGAGTGTAAACGTCTAAGGTTATATACTACTTGCATAAAAAATTATGGGTTAAATTTACAATCGAATCTACATAATATGAAATTGAGAAAGTATTATACACAAGCAAAAGAATATTTATATAGAATAGTGTCAATATAGCAATTGACCATTAAATACTTTATAGCTTCTAAATGAAACAAATTTCTCAGTTGTTTCAAAGTTTTCTTCAACTAATATTTGTAAAAACAAAGTATCTTAGTCAAAACAGTTTGGTTTGGTTGTTGAAAACTGAATCTAGCAAAGTAAATGTTTGAAAATATTGATGACATGTCCTCTCTGCAGTCCACTTGTATGATCATTTACTACAATTATGGTATTTTTAGTTTTCTAGCAGGAACTATTCATTCTACTAGATATAAAACCTCTTAAAATTGAGCTTGGATCCTTGTATTTTTTAGTATTACCAGACTTTTATAAATATATGTGACAAATTTAATTGTGTCTATAGAATGTAGTTAAAGGGTACAAAACTCCTAGCTTTTGAAATGTTTAAAGAATAGTTTCTTGAAAACTGCATGTAACAAAAATAATATTAGAAAATTACCAGAAAACATTAGTAATGTATTTTTTTGCAGTCCAGTTCAGTGTCATTTACCTTAACATAATTGTGTCCTTAGTTTTCTAAACGTAAATTTTGTCCCAGTAAATTTAAACCTGTTATAAAATCCGGACTTGGATACTTATATTTTTTATTGTTTCCAGATTTTTGTAAATATATGTGTGAAATTTCAATATGTGTCTATATATATTTTATATTCACTTTGATTCAATTCACTTTTTAAAAAAATTATTTATTTAGAAACATACAAAATTAAAATTGAACAATTAAAGTACTTGAATAACTTAATACTATAAATGATATTATTTGAATGACTTAAAACTAAAAGTAATAATATTTGAATGACAACACGAGAACGTTTCCAGTTGCTTTTATAACATTGCCAAAAGTGCTGATGCAAGTCAGCGTTTTTACTGGTTAAACGGACTCGTGTAGGTTTCCGGGAAGTTGTTTGCATATAATTCAAGATGTAATATGATATCCCTGAGAAGTCACGTACGCTTTAAATTCCGTTGACTTCTCGACTGTGTGAACTAAGTGCTGATATATTTTGCATATAACAACTCCCCTTACATATCAAAAGTTGATGCTATAACATCAACTTTTAGGAACAGAACATAAAATAATATAAAATGATGTTTGAATGGTATGAATAATAAGTAATAAGTGTATAAAATATGAATAAAATAAAGTAATAGGTAAAAATCAAATTGATATTTGTAAAATAAAATCAAAATATGTTAAAATAAATGAGCAATAAAATAATACGAGTAATAATTAAATGCTTAACCTAAACATATCAAAATAAAATATAAAGTAAAAGGAAATGTAAATAAAAATAATGTGTAAAAAAATAAAAAGGTTAATGATATAAATCAATATTAAAAATGGTGTTTTTAGAGAACATAAAGTGTATACCTAAACTTGCGTCTCTAAGCTTTGTTCTGTTTTCAAAACAGGCCTAAGCTTGGGGAAGAATTTGAGTCTTGGCTGAGGCACTGAAGTCTGGTCAGGATTGCAGTCCTTCGGAGGTTTTACCATCCTCTTTTTGACAGCTTGGAAGGTGATGAGTGCTGCTATGATCATGAGAGCAGCTATGGTTGTATAGGTAAACCAAGAGATATTTTTGGTTACAAACGGCTGGTTTATGAGACCATCGAGGTCTCTGGAATATTGTTCCAATTTGTGATTTGCTACGTCTAATTCTTCTACGTTAAGCGTGTTCAGCTTCAGGGGCTGAAGTTCAGGAATTATAATTTTTTCTGGCACTGCGTCGCAACAGTTGAACGGCACTGTTACTGGTTGGAAGGTTTCTAGAACATCGGTTTGTTTACCAGATTCGGCTTGAACTTTTGTAATTCCTATAAACGCACTACACTCTGATTGAAGAGTCAATATGGAGTTGAGGGAGATTGTAAGAGTTTTTGGGTTTGTTTGAGCGCAATTCACTGTAACACTTATGGGTTCAGAAGTAATTATGAGCCATGTATTGGGTTCTAGTTTTTGAACGTTGTATCCTTGAGTGAATATTAGTGAGCTTTTACAGTTGTCGGGTACCTTCTGGACATTCTTTAGAAGTTGAGCTTCACATAACGCGTTTGTGTCAATAGGGTATGCGTAAAGTTCAGAACACAGTTTCTTACGAGTGGATAACGGTTTACACGCACTTAAGTCTTTGATCGGAATAAACATTAAAGAATCATCATTCTTTGCAAGATATTTTTGAGTGAAGGATAGCATATGATGTAAACCTGTTCTTTCATCGTATATAGGGATAGGATATAAATGAAAGACTGTGTAAGGATGTTGTTCGACTAAAGGGATTCTTAACACAAATATAAGATCGGTATATGTTTGAAATGCCTCTAGTTCAATAATTTCCAGATATTGTGCGATGCTCGAGTACTTTACAGCCAATGGAAGGTTACTTTTGACTAAATTTTGCGATACTTCCTGTAATGAGGTAATAAGATGTTCTGGTGTTAAAATTGAAGAGTGAATTATTTTCAGACGCGCGAATGTGATAGAATTTAAAACATCATTCAAATTATCTTCTAAGTAGAGATAATTCTCCATAAGTTTTTCACACATTTCAAGTAGTGCGAGTTTTGATTCGACGTAGGCGACCTTATCATTAATTTTTCCGATAGTGTTTTCCAGCTTTATCATGTTATCGTTAAATAGTTTCTCGTCAATTCTAAGATTTTGGATAGTTTCGTTGAAGTTTTTAATTACGGATGTGGTGACACTTATTTGGTTTTTTTGTAAGTTCTCGATTTGAAGTTGGCCTTGATTTAAGCGGTTTATGCTTTCGGTAAAGTATTTTCCGTCGGCGGCGTCTAAATTGCCGGTGATTGCCTTAAAAAGGGTACCTGCCCCATCAAGTATACCTCGTTTGTGTCTTTTAGTGTCCATGTGAATGTCAGTAAATTTCTGTTTGATTGAGTTAGAAATTTGATTGAGAAGATTAATGTGGGTTTGTACGTCTGCGCGAAAGTAGTTCATAGCAAAAGAATTGAAGTTAACAGTTTTTACAAGAGTTTGTAATATTCTGTTATTTGTTGTAAATACTTGTTCTAGTGTAGAAATGTTTCTGTGTACTAAAAGTGTCCATTTATCATTGGATACAGTTATTTCTGCTTCGTTATGGAAGTAGATACCTAAAGTATTGTTTATTGGTTGTATTTGAAATTGGGGTACTGCTGACCCGAACAGCAGGCAAAACCTGAAACAGAAATTAACTTTCTGAGAACGGTTTCATTCGGTCGAAATTAACTTTTGATTTTTGGTTAGTTTTAGGGTTTAGTACTGTTGCGGAGTTTCTGTGAATCTCCAGGATTTCGAAAGGACCATTGAATTTATTTTGGAGTTTGTCCTTGATCTGGGATTCTTTAATATAGACTTTATCGCCTATTTGATAGTTAGGGAGATTTTCAGAAACGTGTTCATCAAATCTGACTTTCGCTTTATGTTTTTGGATTTCCGTTCTTTCGCGAGCAATTTTATAATAGTGAGAGATACGATTATTGAGATCTCTGATGTACTTAGTTATCAGGGCTTGTTGGTTGTAGAGAGTTTCTGGAGTCCTACTCGAAGTATGTCCAATAAACAAGTTCGTAAGGGGTGAATCCATGAGTTTTGTTTACAGAATTGTTATATGCAATGATTGCATAAGGGAGGATGTTAAAAGGGTGTTCGTCAGGATTTTCTAGTTTATGGATTCTAATCATCTCTAATAGGGTCGAGTGGAATCGTTCTAATGAACCATTTGACTGGGGATGTCCCACACTAGAATAAGATAGTTTGATGTCAAATAGTTTACACAAATCTCTCATTAGTGTGTTGTCGAATTCCCTGCCATAATCACAATGTATCCGTAATGGAGTACCGAAGTGTTGGAAATAGAGTAGTAAGGTACTAACAACGGTTTTTGCGGATTTGTCGGTTATGGGGTAGGCCTGAGAGAATTTTGTTAGTTCGTCCCGGATAGTTAATGCGTAGTTTTTTGTCGGGACTTCTAGAATATCGATGTTGATGCGTTCAAAGGGTGTCCGTGGGGTTTCAGTAATGACAAGTGGGCTGTCGAGATTTTTCCGGTAAACTTTTGCTCTCTGGCAAGATTGACAGTTTTTGATAAAATTGTCAACGTCCTTAGTCAGTCCTTGCCAATTGTATTTTTCTTTTATTCTGCGGATAGTTTCATTGATACCTCGGTGTATATTATTTTTGCCGTTATGGAATTGGTCAAGAATGATGGGTATTTGGTCTTTCTCAACCGTTTGGACGATATTTTGGCAAACTTTCCATTTGATGTCGATTTCGGAAAAGATAAACGAAAGCATTTCCAAAATGGGCAGTTCAATGTTATTCTCAACACAGAATACTTCATTTTCAGTAAACACATCTCTACTATTATACAGAGATGCGAAAAGAATCTCGTTGACTATTTCTGGGTCAGAAGGGAGAGGGACGATGTAATAGCGTCTTTTTCTGACACTTTTGCTTGCAAAGACATTTACTCCAGGGGTACGGAAATCAGCATTTTCCTCAAAAATGTCTTCGATGATGTCATGGTGAAAATTTTTCATGAGAGAGCCTTGGGGAAATACTAGGATGTTTTTGTTTCCTCGGTCTAGGAGTTGGCAATTAGAAAATTGAATTTTATCGTAATCTATGAGAGAGACGGTTTGATATCGCTCGACAAAAGTTTTAAATTCTTCGGAGATTTGTTGAAGATTAATGGGACTTCTCGTTTGGGGTTCTTGTGAGTCATCGTCAGTTTCGTTTGTTGGGAGTACTGGAAATGGTGTTAGATGATTGTTTGCTTGAAATGATATGTATTCATTAAAGTTGTTAACTTTAATGCGAGAGAGCGCGTCGGCGTTTTTATTTACTTTGCCGGGTTTGTAAATTATTTGATAGTCGTACTCCTCGAGCTTAAGGCGCCATCTTGCAAGTCTACTTCCAGGATCCTTTATAGAAAACAGCCAAGTTAACGGGCGGTGATCGGTCAGCAGTAAAAACTTACGGCCAAAAATTATCGGACGAAAGTGTTTAACCGCCCACACTATTGCAAGGAGTTCTCGTTCTATGGTTGAATACTTAGTTTCAGCACTGCAGAGAGTTCTGGAGGCATAGGCTACGGGTAAATCTTTACCTACGGGGCCTTGAGAGAGCACTGCGCCGATAGCAAATGAACTGGCGTCGGTTGTAAGAATAAATGGCTCTTCAAAATTAGGGTATATGAGTATGGGAGTAGAAGTAAGGGCTCTTTTTAATTCGTCAAAAGATTTGACACATTCTGAATCAAACTGGAAAGGTGTGTCTTTTTGAAGTAATCTTGTCAAAGGTTTTGAAATCTTGGCGAAATTGGGGATGAATCGCCTGTAATAACCAGCTAACCCTAAGAAGGACTTGATATCTTTTGGGTTTTTTGGTTGGGGGAAATTTAAGATACAATCTACCTTTGAGGGGTTAGGCTTCACGCCTTCGGGACTTATAAGGTGGCCAAGATACGCGACCTCTTTGCGAAGAAACTCGCATTTGTCGGGTTGGATTTTTAGATTGGCTTTTCGCAATCGTTTGAAAACTTCAGAAAGTCGGGTTATGTGCTCATGTATAGTCGGAGAATAAACGATAATGTCGTCCATATAGACTAAACATCTCTCGTTTTGAACACCTAAAAGAATATTATCCATTACCCTTTGGAAGGTGGATGGAGCGTTTTTAAGACCGAAGGGCATTCTAACAAATTCGAAATGGCCATTATCAACTGTGAATGCTGTTTTTTGGATGTCTTTAGTATCGATTTCGATTTGGTGAAACCCGGAAGCTAAGTCGAGGGTGGTGAAGTATTGGCATTTGCCAAGTTGGTCAAGTAAATCCGAAATGTTCGGTAGGGGATATTTGTCGTCAACAGTAAGTTCATTTAATTTACGATAATCGACGACGACACGCCATTTTTGGGTACCAGATGCGTCTAGTTTTTTGGGAACTACCCAAACCGGGGATGACCATGGCGAATTAGACGGACGTATAATGCCTTGGTCAAGCATCTTTGATATCTGACTTTTTACCTCTTGTTTGTGTATTTGGGGGTACCGATATGACTTTGTGAAAGAGGGTTTTGCGTTATTAGTGTCTATCGAATGTTTGATCTCGTTTGTAAAGGTCAGTTGGTCACCTTCTAAATAGAATATGTCAGAATATTCGAGGCAAAGTTGAGAAATAAGTTCGGCTTCCTCCTCGTTCAGATGTTCTAACCGAAGTTGTTCCATAATTGTAGTTTGTCTATCAGGCTGGGTCAAGTTTTGAGAGTAATTTTCAGAAAGAATGTTTACGGAAAAATTGTTTATCGGTTCGAGTTCCAAATTGTCGAAATTAACAGTCTTGGGGATAGCATTTGCATTTAAAACTGAAGTAAGGAATTCGCCTTTTTCATTAATTTTAACAAGGGCACGGGGAAGATAAACTTTTTCTATTTCGGCAGATGATAGGAAAGCATCAGTATTTTTGAGGTTACATTTTAATTTGCATATTTGTTCTGTTCGGGGTTCTAAACAGATTGTATTAACCGGGATGCAGTTATTGAAAGTTGAAGGGTTCTGAGTACGCATGACAGTATCATCCGTAACTTTGTAGAGAGGTAAAGTTTTAAAATTAGTGACAAGTTGTTTGCTGTTAAAGTCTATAACGCAGTTATAGTGTTCAAGGAAATCTGAACCCAGTAATCCGTCGAATTCAATGTCGATGTTGCAAATATATACCTTGTGTGGGTCGGCGACATTGAAAGGTACAAGGGTGGATTCGTTGATTAAGATTTTCTGATCGGTGATTCCTTGGATGACTACGTTTTCGGGAAATCGTTGTTTGAAGCGTTGGCAGGTTTCAGGTTTAAAAATTGAAAGTCCTGCACCCGTATCGATAAGGAGTTTATAGGTGTTTGAAGAGTCAGTAATATAATAAAGATTCTTTGAGTTGACGGAAAGAAGGGGTCTTACAGAAAGTTCTGTTCTGGGAAGTTGACATTGGGGCTGAAGTCGTCCAGATTCATTGTCTGAATTTGGGTTTGAATTTCTGAAATTTCTTGGTCTGGGGGTTCTGACTGAGTGGGGGTCAAATGAAAATTTGCTTGAGAAGAATCAGGTTCGTCAGAATAAAATTCGTATAACTGTTCATTATTGAAATATTCTGGTTCATTGTTTTGTTCGAAATCATTAGGGTGATAATCTTGTACGTTTCCGTACTCATCGGGTAAAGAGGTGTAATGATTTTCGTTTTGAGAGTGGTTATAGTCATTGTGATATGGTCCGAATGGCAGATTGTTCAAGTGATGAGTCTTTGGTTGTTGGCGTTGTTGATGTTTAAAGAAACTCGGGTTCGGTCTGTAATTGCCAGACATTTGGGGTTGTCTACTGGTAGATGGACGAAATTGTTGCTGTGAAAATTGTTGACTGGGATTAACATTTGTAGATTGATTAGCAGGTTGATTGGAAAAATGAGGGCGGTAATTCGAATAGTTCTGATTAGAATTCGGGTTGTGTTGAAATTGTCTCATTCTCAATAAGCATTCGTTGCTTAAATGGCCCATGCGTTTACAAAAAGAGCATTGTTTTGGAGGTGGACCGTTATTTGGTTTACGAGGGGGTTGTTGGAAACTTCTATTACCTGAAAATTTCTGGGTTTCTAAATGTGAGAGTTGTAGTTCTCGTTTAATTCTGAAAATGGCAGTGAGAATACTGCACGGGTCGCTAGCGAGAACGAGTTGACCAATTTTGGGCTCTAAACCCGTGAGGAGGCTATTAAGAGCCATTGACTCTATTAAGTCAATCTGCGCTTGCTTTTCTTTGATGGTTAAATTTTGTTTGTTTATAGCTGCTAGCATTTTCGCTTGGTGCGTCTGGAGTCTAGCAGAGAAAGTGAGGGGGGATTCATTAGGAGTTTGCCGCATTCGTTGCAAGTCCTGTATGAGAGCCGAGAGATCTCTAGGATCTCCAAAATGATTTTCTAGGAGGGTTTGAATTTCAGCTAATTGACTAGGGTTTCGCGAATTAATTAATTCAGCCGCTCTACCGCGTAACTTATTTTTGATGTGGAGAATTAGCAATACTTGCTGATTATCCGTTGCCATGCTGTAAGCAGTATTACAGGAGCATATGAAAGTATTCAAAAATATCGGATTACCATCATACTCAGGAATTATGGCAAATATTTCCGAAAGCTTATAGGGTTCTACGGTTGGTGTAGCTGCTTGTCTAGTAGTGGCCATTTTTATAATTGTATAGATTCGCACAATAAATAAAAATTAAATGTTGAGGTTTTAAATGTAAATGGTAAATATCTAGTTTATCAAAATCCAATATCGAGCAATGTTTAATAGGGTAATAACAAATTTGAAATAGGAATGTATAAATGGTAGATTAATAATAAACTTGAAATAATGTTTCGAATACTTCGAAATATGTAAATCAAAGTAATGGAAATAAAATAATATGATTATGTAAAATATATAGTTTCAAAATTATTTAGGAATGTAAGGTTATGAGGAATAAAATATTATATAAATGAAAGAACTGGTGGTCATTCAAAAAAATAAAAAATAGTTACTTTATGTGATTCTTACGTTATTATTCCTCGCATCGGACTGTTCTCCGCGTCACTTAGCACTGGTTAGCCTGGTTGCGTGTTCCCTTGCTAGTACTTGGTAGTTGTTGTCCTTTTCAAGTAGGTTTTGTCCACAATGATTTAGAAATCTCCACAGTTAGTTAGTATTCACGTGTTCTGACTGTGTTGGACAATCCTACTGACTGCGCCAATTTTATATTCACTTTGATTCAATTCACTTTTTAAAAAAATTATTTATTTAGAAACATACAAAATTAAAATTGAACAATTAAAGTACTTGAATAACCTAATACTATAAATGATATTATTTGAATGACTTAAAACTAAAAGTAATAATATTTGAATGACAACACGAGAACGTTTCCATTTGCTTTTATAACATTGCCAAAAGTGCTGATGCAAGTCAGCGTTTTTACTGGTTAAACGGACTCGTGTAGGTTTCCGGGAAGTTGTTTGCATATAATTCAAGATGTAATATGATATCCCTGAGAAGTCACGTACGCTTTAAATTCCGTTGACTTCTCGACTGTGTGAACTAAGTGCTGATATATTTTGCATATAACATATATATATATTTTTAGGAAAAACATGTCAAAGAGAAACAAATTCTCCACCTCAAATCTGTAATAACTTTACAAGAAAAGCTGATGGTCAATCAAAAGAATTTAATAAATGTGAAAGAGAAAATGAAAGAAATAAACGCCAGGGTTAAAGAAATGTTACCTATCGAAAAACGAAACGTGGAGGAAGAATTTGTGTATCGTAGCGGTATTAAAGATTTGAGAACCTTGACCACTGAATGGGATCAACTTCAAGAACAAGCGAAAGAAATTGAGGGGAAGCTGGAAGAGTTGGAAAATTCAAGACCAAGGTATGCACAGTAAACATTATCTTTTTTACTCTGTTGTTCTTTTACAAGATATTGAATTACAATAACACACTTATGAAATATATATTTGAGAGACCAAAATAATTACACCTCTCTAAATAGTACAAAACAGTCTCAAACCAAATTAGTTTGTGTATAATGTCTAAAGTTAAAAGTTCAGTTCATCCATGAACAACAACAACAACAATGAAACGTTCATCAATAGATTCTTAAAAAATATTCCAAGCTCGCAGCCCGTAGTTTAATATTGAAGAAGTTTCATATCATAATTGCTTCACTGGGCATCATCTTATCATCCTTATTCTATCCATTTCTGGATAAAGGCCTCCCCCAATCTTTGCCATTATGCTGGTCATTATCTCTTGGCCCGTTGCCAGCTTAGCTGCTTAGTTCTCTTTTCATTCGCTCATTGCTTCTGCGTTTTATTAGTACGTTTCTTATCGGTTTGTTCTGAAATCTTTAAGGGCGAAAATTGTAGCATTCCTCGTTTGCCATTCTAAATTTGTTTATCAATTGTTCTGTAAGGGTTCATATTTGAGCTTCGTTTGTCAGAACTATATCAATATATTTTTTGCCAAATTTCTCAAAGGCAGCCCAAGTCAGTCTGCTTCTCCTGTAAATTTGTTATTTGTACTTTCAATCTTTTTGTAGGTTTACCCCTACTTCTTTTTATGTCTGGAATCCACTGGAACCTGTTCTTGGGTAGCTTTTGTTTCTATATTTTTTGTCGTCACTTCTCTACCCGATATTCCTCTTCACTTCTTTGTTTCTGACTTTGTTTATTCTTCGTTTAAAATCCTTATTTAAGGTCCATACCTCCACTCTATATGTCAAGCAACTTACTACTATGGATCAGAACATTCCAGATTTGTTTTTATGTGAAATTTGATCTCATAATAAAAAGTAGTTGTTTTGTTATTGCTTTTGTTCTTTTTATTTTTGTTTGATTATGAAATTGCTATCTCGACCACTAGCAGTTATATTCACATCAAGGTATCTCTACTCCTTTGTTTTTATTTTTGCTATTAGTATTTCCATGTTTGATAAGTTTAGGCATCATGTAACCAGCACTTTAAGTATATTTGACCGAGATTATCTGGTCGTCAGCAAAAGTAGGTATATCTCTATCCCAGATTTGGATAACCCACGTTTGTTTATCCACTTTTTTTAGAGCGGCACTTCGGTATAATTTTAAGACAGTGAGAGACAATGTAGCATATTTCGATTTTAAAAAAATTCCAAGTGATATATCAAGTGGAATTTTACAGGGTGTCCCATATATAGGATAGGTAAAATTAAATGGATTTAAAAAATCTTGAAAAAAGGTATATTAGGTGGCCTGTAAATAGTTGTATATATACAATGTGGTTGAAAGAAGGGGGAAGTTATACAGCGTGGTTCAAAAAGATTAACTGAGTGGACCATAAACAGTTGTATATACCAGGTGGTTGAAAAACGGGTGGAGTTGAGAATTATATTTATAAGGGTGGATAACAAAATGTCATATTGTTAGGGTCATAAGTAGTTGCATATACAATTTGGGTGAAACAAGGTTAAAATAGAATTAGATTTATACAGGGTGGATGAAAAAATATGTTATGTAAGCAGTTAGGGTATTTGAATTTTCTTGAGCTATTATTATAGTTATGAAATGGGTTGAAAAAATGTTAGAAGCAGTTGTTTATACAGGGTGGTTGAAATATAAGATGGAGTGGAATTATAGTTTATAGGGTAGTTAAAAATTTGTTTTATAACCACAAGTAGTTCACAAGTAGCATATTATGGGATGGTAGAAATATGTAGCAGAGTATAATTACTGCTGTATCTACAGGTGGGTTTAACAAATATTAAAAATTGTATGATTAACAACCTGTTTCATATACCGGATAGTTGAAATATAGGGTGGACTAGAATTCTAAGTATACAGGGTGGTGAAAAAATGTTATACAGGGTGGCCCATAAGTAGTTGCATATACAAGGTTTTTGAAATATAGCGTGGAGTAGAACAATAATTATACAGTGTGGGTAAAAAAATGATAAAAATTTTGGAGCACCTGAATTATGGGTCAAAGTGAAGTTATTGTTTCACAGTGTGATTCAAACAAGGTTAGAAAAAGTTTCAAATGAAGGATGGTTTAAATAAAGTGTGGAGAAAAATTATATTTCTTACTTTGCTTCAAAAATTATGAGGTAATAGCGTAGCTCATAATTAGTTTCACAGATAGGATGTTTGAAAAATTGTTACATAGGGTGCCCCATAAGTATTTGCAGTTTTGGTGAAATTTATTGGGAATTGATGGATTTATATTTATACAGGGTGGTACATTGACAGGAAAGGTAGATATAGCGAAAAAAATTACTACCATGTCCGATAACACACAATTTGTCAATTGGTTCCACTGCATGCACCAAATATTAGATACTTACGTCAGCTTAGCTTTTATTCAAAATTTGGAATATGCCAATGTAACATGTTTCAATGTAAAAAAAATCAACTGATAGATCAAGTGTAATTTTACAGGGTGTTTCATATATAGAATATGTGAAACTTAGAGCGGAGTAGAATTACATGGATTTAAAAAATCTTGAAAAAAGGTCCGTAAGCAGCTGCATATATACAATTTGTGTGAAATATTGAGCAAGTGCAAGTTATATGGTTCAAAAAAGATATATTGTGTAGATCCTAAATAGTTGCATATACCAGGGGGCGATGAATTATATTGATACAGGGGGATAAAAACATGTGTTATGTAAGCAGTTAGATATTTGAATTTTCTTGAGCTATTATAATTATAAAATGGGTTGAAAAAAATGTTAAAAGTAGTTGTTTATACTGGGTGGTTGAAATATAAGATGGAGTGGAATTATAGTTTATAGGGTGGTTAAAAAAATGTTTTATATCCACAAGTGGTTCACAAGTACCACATATAGGATGGTTGAAATATGTAGCAGAGTATAATTACAGCTAAACAGGTGGATTTAAAAAATATTATAATGGAATGTTCTGATCTGCAAGCTGTTCTATCTACCGGATAGATTAAATATAGGGTGGACTAGAATTCTAAGTATGCAGGGTGGTGCAAAAATGTTATATGACCCATAAATACTTGCATATACAAGGTTGTTGAAGTATAGGGTGGAGTAGAATAATAATTATACAGTGTTATAGAGGTTAGAGAAATGGAATACCTGAAATATGGGGCGAAGGCAAGTTATAGTTACACAGTGTGATTCATATAAGGTTAGAAAAAGTTGCAAATGAAGGATGATTTAAATAAAGTGTCGAGAGAATAGAACATGAGCTGTGTTGCATATATGCAATATCTGAAACATAGAGTAAAATTATAGTTATACAGTGTGATTGAAACAATGTTAGAAGAAGTTGCATGTAATGGGTGGTTGACATATAAGATAGAGACAAATTATATTTTCTAGGGTTCTTAAAAATGTCAGAAAAATGGTTATTTATCGTAGTCCATAAGCAGTAGCATAGATAAGATAGTTGAAATATAGAGGCGATCATAGTTGTAGTTAAGTGTTTAAAAAATATTATAGGTATATGGTGACCCCTAAGCAAGATGTATATATAGCGTGGTTGAAATATTTTGTAGAATAAAATTATGGTTATACATGATGGTTTAAAAAATGATAGACAAATAAGTTATAATGATTGACTAATTGGCAGCAGTATATACAAGATGATTTAAATAAAGATGGAAGTAGAGATATAGCTATAAAAGGCAGTTAAAAAAAATATTGAATAAAATTGTTACATAGGGTGATCATATAAAGTTGCGGTTTGAGTAAAATATGTTGGGGATTGGTGGATTTATAGTGATACAAAAAAAGTAATATTGGGTGGCCTATAAGTATAAAGTGGACCATGAACAGTTGCATCCTGATACTGACATATAGGGTGAATCAAATTTATAGTTATATATTGTGTTTAACACAATGTCAGAAAAAGGAGCATATAAAGGATGGATAAAACATAGGGCGGAGGGAAATAATTGTTATAGAGCGTATAGGTTGGAGTAGAATTATAGTTAGGTAGTTTAAAAATGTTATATTGGTTGACAAATGAACAGCAGCTTATACAGGATGGTTGCACTCTAGGGTGAAGCAGAGTTACAGTTATACAAGGTGGTTCCAAAAAATGTTAAATAGAATTATTATATAGGATGGCCCATAAGTGCTTGCAGTTTCGGTGAAATATATTCGGGATTGGTAGATTTATAGTTATGTAAGGTGGTTCAACAAAGTTAGAAAAAATTGTTATATTGGATAGCCCATATGTTTCATAAGTGTTTTTTCAAAGAAACCGCGGGTAACGGGTAGTTATTACATAAAAATCTGTTGACTAATTTTATTGAAGACCTTCCTGTGCCGGTTGCTTTTAAGAATGTTGTTTGTATCCTCCAATATCAGCATAGTGTTAACTATTTTTAAGGTAACACCTAACTTATACTAAGGTCAGGTTAATATTGAGTCATCTACCTACCTTTTAATAAAATGATGGGAAATCCAACCAAAGTCCAGGTTTTTTGTTCTCCCTCATCGAGTACATAGTGCCACAGATACCAAAGATTGGTTTTTTTTTATTATATATACATAATTATAATCTAATACTGAGTTTTTATTCTTTAGGGTATCTGTTCGCTTGTTATATTTGTGACTATCTGAAGTTACAAACTCTATTCTCGCTCTAGTGTCTCTCTCATGACGATCGTGATTTTTCCCGATATGTTCGACTAATTGTTTCCATTTTGTTCTGTCCACTGCTTTCCGAAAAGCTAGGGCAGAATGGTTGGCCCGTGTTTTGTTGTATTTCGTCATTCAACCTAGTTGGTGATCTTTTTGTTGGAACATTCCCAGAGATGATCAGTCTCTATGTTATCTTCGCTAAGAGCAACATAACCAATCTAGTTTTTATCGTGTATTCACTTAAAATAGAAATGTTTATGCGATGAAGGTATTCGCAGAATTTGCACCAAATCTTATTTTAATTATATGGGAAATCGATCGATCTTTGCATATTTGGAACAGACGTGTCATAGATATTACTGGACACAGATAAAAGATGGCGGGTGTTGATATACCTCTGTTAACGTCGGAGTTAAATAAGTTGAAAAAGAACGAGTTAATAGACATAATTTTGTGTTTTAAGGTGCCAGTGACGACAACTAATGTTATATTGACAAACTATATTAATAAAATTAGTGCAATAGTTAAACGTAGCAGTGAAACATTTCAAAATGCTGACGAAGACATAACCTGTAGACGATGTGTCAAATTATCTACTACAAGTGAAAACGATCGAAAGGAAACAGAGATCGTGAGTGAGCTAAACTATCATTTAGAAAAGAGGTGTGAAGAGCAAGAATCTTTAATTTCATTATTAAAAAAAAGTAAATATTAATTTACATGCTACATCAGTAGCACCATCTACTAGAAAGAACTCAAATCCAACATACACCGCATAATCAGATTCCTTAAACTCCACTAAAAAAATTGAAAACATAAATCGGAGTAACCCAGAAGAAACAAAAAATATTTGTGGCAAAGAAATTGGTCCACAAATTCATTAGCACCTGCCGATAAAAACGTATGGGAATTCTTTGCGGAATTCCCCAAATAAAAACAACATAAATTTAATGCAATATTTGGAAACAATGACGACAAAAATTTTATTAAAACAGTACCAAGAGTGGGACATGCATGTTTCACTTATTTCACCGGAAATGAAGGTAAATGATTTAAGAATGTTCTTATCAAATTTATCACCGAATGTAACTTTTAAATGTGAGGAGTGGAATAGAACAGAATATTCCTCAACGTACAAAATTTCATTTCCATTGGAAAATTGGGATGAGGTTTATAATCCATTAATTTGGCCTAAAGGTTCTGTGATTAGGCGTTTCCTTTTTAAAAATACTTTGAAAAAAAAGGAGAATTTTATGGTGAACAATACAACACAAGAAAATGCATAACAGTAATAGAAACGGACAACAATAAGTTAGATGATTATTTGTTAAAATTAATGAACTGTAAAAATTCGGTGAGTGTATTGCATATTAACACCCAGTGTATGTCTAACAAAATTGAATTATTTGATATATTTTTGTCTGAATATAGTGTTACGAGAATTCATTTGACAGCTGGTGCAATCGGCCATCAACCAGTTTGTGGAAGGGACGTTATTCCGACACTTCTGGGAATGCTAAATGTTTTGTCTCTCAACAGGCCGACCGCTGCCGTTACTGGGAATTCCCTTAAAGCTTCCAAAACATGAAAGAGTTTCCCGATGGTTCGTTGACCTACCAGACAATTCGAAGAGAAATATATAAATATCAACAGCTGGCGATAGGAGGCATTCAGTTTTCGACGGTCGTATTGTGTAGTTAAGATAAATTTTAAATAGTAGTTTCTGTGAATATAAATTGTGTCAAAGTAGTCGAAATAAATTAGACTGTGTTTTTAAATAAATCCAAGAACTGAACTGAACCCGAGGGTGAAAATAAAAACATTACAATACTTTTGATGTTTCTGAGCACTGGCTGAGAGAAGCAAATCAATAAAAATGCCGTACTTGATAGTTCGCTTTCACCAGAACAATTTTCTGTTTTTTTTTGTTAGTATTGCTGAAAATATAATAAAGTCTTTACCAGCCATATCAGATCAAAATTTATTGCAATTCAGAAATTTTCCTTGTCCTAGTCACTCTTTTTTACTTAACACCAGTCACGAAAAAAGTCTGGTTGTCTGGTTTCGAATGAAATCAGTAGTATCATTATTAAGGAGACGTTTCATATCATATTAAAACCATTGACCAACTTGATAAACTCTATCTTTAACGCTGGGATTTTTCCCGACTCGTTTAAATTTTCAAAAGTGATTCCTTTACATAAGAAAGGTGACACTGCTTTGGTAGATAACTACCGGCCAATATCAGTTACATCTACGTTCAGCAAAATAATAGAAACATTAATCAAGCATCGTTTAGTTTCTTATTTTGAGGAAAATAAATTTCTAGATAATTCCCAGTATGGATTGAGGAAAAATCGTTCAACAATACAAGCAGTTTTGAGTGTTGTGAGTGGAGTGGTTGAGGGCCTTGAGAATGGTACCCATACAGCGATTAAGTTGTGTGATCTTTCCAAAGGCTTTGACTGTGTCTCGCATGACATTTTACTAACTAAACTTAATTACTACGGAGTTAGAGGATCTTCATTATCCATATTTAAAACTTGACAAACCACTTTCAAGGGGTCACTTATAATGATTCTACGTCTGAATTTAACTATAGAACACGGTGTTCCTCAAGGTTCCGTCCTTGGACTCATATTTTTCATTATTTACATCAATGATTTGCCTAATTTTATTCGTCCCAATAAATTATATTTGCAGAAGATACGAGTTTTGTGTATTCTGACACCAATTTAGCTAACCTCACTAAACTATCAAGCAAAATCTGAAAAATGGTTCAGTACTAATAAACTCAAGCTTAACAAGCAAAAAACACAAAGTCTTATGTTTTCAACCACTTCTAATACTGATACAGCTAGCGTAAAATTACTAGGTATTTATTTAGATAACAACTTATCGTGGAATGTTCAACATAGACCACTTAAGAAGTAGATTATCGAGTTCACTCTTTCTACTTCGTCACCTACAAAATATTAGAGACTATAATACCTTAAGAACTGCATATTTCTCACTATTTCACTCACATATCAATTATGAAATTATGATCTGGGGAAATTCGTCAAATCTGTTCTGATATTCTGGTTACAAAAAAGAGCAGTGAGAATACTGGCTAAAGCTGGAGTTCGTGAGTTGTGTCAACCTTTATTTCAGACATTCCGCATCTTGCCATTGCCTTCCCTTTATTTGTTTCACGTGCTCCTAGAGATACACAAGAACATTAATCTTTTGACTAAACAGTCTGATGTGCATCAATATCGTACAAGAAATGCAGGAAATATTCGAACAACCCGTTTTCGATTAAATAAGACAATGAAAAACTCGCAAAAATACAATGCTTACAATATCTTGCGAGAAGAATTAAAAATTTTGAGCTTAAATAAATTTAGAATGAGTTTGAACAACTACCTACTAAAGTTTTGTTTTTATTCAGTTGGTGATTACATGAACCACAAAATGTGCTCCCCGAATTTTAGTGTCTAATTTTTAATTGCTTATATCTGTTCTTTTTTTTAACATGTATTTCATATTTTTATTATTATTTTTTCTCACTAAGACTGTATTTTGGACTTGCTACATACATTGTTTAATATGTACCGTTGTCAAATAAACAAATCTAAATCTAGCGCTTTTTGCTTTACTACTACTTCGAACTTCAGTCTGAGACTTTCCATTGTTGGTTATGGTAAAGCTTAGGTAGTTAAAACTGTCTACTGTTTTGTATTCATTTTGACAGTCAATTGTAAGATGTTAAATATATCTAGTATCATTGTTTTTGTCTTACTTTTATTAACTTTTAAGATGATTTTCTTGCTTTCGTGTTCAATTCATCAAAGGAGTTCTGTTATTTATTTTTTCTTGCTGCTATGGTAGTGGTGTTCTCAGTATTTCTTAATTTAGAGATTTTTTCCTGGCGATTGTTACATCTCCAGGCCATCCTTCCAAGGAGTTTTTCATGACAGTACTTGTTGTAGATGTTAAAAATGTCAGGTGATACCAGATAGCTTGGTTTGACTTCTCATTCCATTCGAACAGTTTTGAGAATTTTTGTTCCAAATGGGCTATTGCTGTGTTTGATTCATAGAGTTTCTTTATTAGGGTTACAAGATGCGTAGGAGAGGCCAAGTCTATCAATTGGTCTAAAGTTTCAGCCAGCTGATATAGTTGAACGCCATTTGGTAATAACCGAGTTCTCTAGACTTTTCAATAAGCTGTCGCTAATTAAATATTTGCTTTGGAGTTCCTTTTCCTTCCATAAAACCTGCTTGTTCTTGGGGTATTTGGCAATCTAGTTAGGCTTATATTCTTGTTTTTAGGATTTTTAAGAGAATTTTGCTGTCATGATCGCTAGTCCCGTATCTTATATATAGCAGTTTTTAGATTTCCTTCTTTGTCTAAAATAGACCAGGATTGCGGTTTGAACTCTCATGTTAGACGTTTTATTTTTAAATAGGTCTTTTGGTTAATTTCTGTTTCCGTGTTATCCTATTGCTGTCCAATCTGGGAGATATAGTCGTCCTTTTCTTTGCGGCATTGTCGTTTGATTTCCTTTGACAAATTTCTATAGTTATTGTCCGTGTCAATCTTACGTTCTTGATCTTTTCTGCGTTGAATCCTATCCAACGTGTGATGAATAATCCATCGTTTATGCTGAGGTTATTGATGACGCATTGTATTTTGCAGTTTTAATCATCTTGTTATTTAAGTAATCAGAACTGCTTTCAGGATGGTTTCCTATTTGATCTGAACACAGTTTCTTTTCATGATCCGATTGAAAAGCTTGCATTTTTTACGGATGTGGTATCATGTTCTTTTTAACCTGTGTGCAACTTTAAAGCGAGTCTAAAATGTAGGCTCAAGAGTTAATGATAGCTTCTACAGTCTGTCCCGGGATTAGTTTATGGTCGAACGTCTTCATCGTGATTTGACCAGGATGTAGTCTATTTGGTTTTTTGTTAATGGTAATCTGGACTTCCGCACTTCTACAGACTTCGGTGAGGGTGTTGTTAGATTATGTTAGTAGCTACAAGATTCTGCTGCATACTAAATTCTACCAGACGATCACCTCTCTCGTTCCTTTGGCCTAGTCCGAACAGTCCTAGAATATGCTCGATGTTCTCTAAAGCTTTAGCAACTTTGGCAGTGAACTCTCCCAAAATGATTAATAAGTCACGGTTTGGTATAATTGCAGGAACCTGTTATAGATGGCTATAGAATCCATCTATCGGTTTAGCCACTTAAGAGTTGAAAAATATGAGCGTTGGTGGTAGATGATTTTCTGTCATCGACTTTATTGTATCCGACAACGAAGTAATTTAGTTTCGTTGATATAATTATTGCAACACTATTCAAACTTGTGTTTTCCGGATATGAAAAGTAGACCACGTTGCCTTCAGTGGTTCTAAAGTGTCCTGTGCCTTGAGTTTTAGATAGATCCAGAAAATCGGGATCGTAGTTTTTTTTTGTTTGTCTATGTTGGATCTGAGTTCAATTTTCTTTCTTTATTTTTGTTTTATTTTCGATATCAATCTAACCTAACCTACCCTACTTCGTTGTCTATAGCTTTATCAGTCTTACTTTTACCATTTCAATTTTAGGGAAACTTAAAGACTAATACAAATACAGGAGATAGAGTCAAACTGTAGTATCATCCTACAAGTAAATATTTTTGGAATAGCGGTTATTCTTAATGTAAATTGAAAAATTTGTTTATATATTTAACTGATTTTTTTAGCTGTTGGACGATGCTTTAGTTAGGTGAAGTGATTAATAATATCTAGGGTATACCTTATTGTTTTTTACTACTACTTTACTAAAAAAGTCAATAAAAGAGTATTGACTGGATCTTAAAATTGTTTTAGTGACGTCTATTTATCATCAAAGGATCGCCAAATTCTTGACTGGCATTTTGCTAATTTGGAGTTTGCAAATGCAACACCACTTTCAAATTTATCTTTGAAGCATTGGGACCAGGATGATGATTTTGAATTTACCGGGAATCATTTAACAGGTAAGTGTTTTATCAGGTTTCAGGTCATAATTAAGTACTTTTTGGATTTTTCAATTTTGATTTTGAACAATATCACTGAGATATTTATAATATTTGGGACATTCATTATTTGTTCATTTTGTAAGTTACAGGAAATTGTCCTTTTTGAAATTTATTGTGATGTGTGTTACACTTTGCGATTTTATATTTATTTTCGTCAAATTATATCTGAATGTACTTGAATTTTTGTGGACATAAAAGTATGTAAGGGGTCTTATTGGAATAGAACTGATAATTAATAAGAAGGTAACAGTAATTTCACCAGAATGTGGCTTAGTTTGAATGAGATATAAATGCTGACATGTATCATTTTAGTGTATTTTATATCCATCAATTTACTTAGAACTTGATTTATGAATGAAGATTCTGAGTACACTAACAATTTACTAAATTTTAAAAATATTAAGGAGTTTTAAAAAGAGCACTTGACATGCGATTGTATCGTATCGAATTATTTTGTATTATCTTCCCGTAATTTATAGTGGGAACTTCACTTTCGGCCTGTTGCGGTAATATAATTCTTCTTGTTCTATTTTTCTGCATGTTTGAGCATGAGTTATGCCTTTACCACCGTTTGTGTGGTCGGCTTATGTTTCTCCTAACTACTCTGCTCAATGTTATTCTGTTTATATGGATGTTCCATTCTCTTTTTCTGTTAAGTGTCCACTCGTTTATTTCCACCAAACTGCATGTTGGTCAACGTATTTACGGTTATTCTTTTTAGTATTCTGAGCCTCATCTTCGTGATTTCTACCATTCTTTGTTCCTGAGATGTGTCAGTACTTATTTCGGCTGTGTAAATCATTAGGTCGTATATTTAATTTATATATTATTGACTTTGTTTCCTCTTAATGTTTTTGTTACTCTATATTGTATTGTTTAAACATCCGGTCATTTTAATTGTTTTTGAAACTGCTATTCTAGTGACGTCGATTTCTATGTTACTATTGGATGCAGAGCTAGTGGAACAGATCACATACATAACATAACATTGAGTTTAATAGATAACTGAATACACTGTACATTCTATTGTGCACAACGTAGTGGTGCGCCATCTATCGTGTCGAATAACTCCGAAACTTACATCTGATATGATCTTTGGTAATTACTAATTACCATTGATTTGTTTTCTCTTTGTTGAGATAGTTATGTTAAACTTGTTTTCTGTCATGTTCAATCTGTGTACCGGTATTTGTAGGTTATCTTCGGTTTGAGCTATCAGTACTGCGACATGTGCGTATAGTGTAGCATAGTCTTTCGATTTCATTGTTCCCCATTCTATATACTTTGAGTTAAGCAATATGAGTTCATCTGAGTTTTTTTGCAATTGTCAATTGGCCAATTGACTGCTTCAAAAAACTCGGACAAAACACTGTTCGACAACGATTCCTGGCCTGGAGTCGAAACCTCACACCTCACAATCTCTCAAACACTGCGAGTAGAGAGTACCTGAGAATTATAAGGAATGCTGTTATCAATTTGGATTATTTAAACTATATTTTATTAGGTTAGATTTTTCGAAAAAACTCCCATATATTTTTCGATGACGTGAAACAGCGATTTTTAAAAACCTGAATAACCAATAAATCACAATAAACTCAACGAAATGTCACGTAAGCTTTCTTCATAAATATCCAATCATAGATGCCAGTGCATGTCATAGAATAATTATGGACGTGTGCTATTTCTAAATGACATACATAGGGTTTTTGTAAGAGGAAACTACAAAATAACTAAAAGTATATGTTTTTTATTATTAAAACATTCCATTTGTTCTAAAGTAATTATTTGATTTCGATGTATTTGAGGTGCTGAGAGCATAGCTGGTAAAATATTGTTAAAATCACTAGATGACATGTGCTTGATATTAAAACTACCATATTAAAAGCACATTTATATAAACTAGAATCGCCTGTGGTCGAAATTCGACCAATTATGTCAATGAGTAATGAAATTCAACTTCTTGTTCATATATAATTAATAGGAGTTTATATGTGTTGAAATTCGTAATTCTGAATTTACTATGACAAAGAGACATTAAGAGAAATTTAAAGACAAAAATTTGGTTACCACGAAATTTCTTAGAATTAAATAATTTAGCTTTTAACCAGTAGAATAATATAGAAAATAGAATAAAAGTAATTGACAATTTCATTTGAAAGTATTGAATAGTTATAAAGTAGAAATCGTATATCTAGAAATTGCAAAATAATCTGTTTTAATTTATTACTAATACTTCTTCAATTTCCATTTGTACATTTAATAGATTTAGTACAAGGGTGACTGAGCTTTACTTGTAAATTCAAAGATTCATAAAAAATGTTGGTACATATATCCATATAATCGGACATTTTCTGTATAAACTATTTTTTCTCAAGATGAAATGTTTCAGTTTAATTTCAATTCTCTAACATTTATTAAACTACGCATTATAATAATTCCACTTCACCACCACCTTTTATATATAACTGCTAATGGACTACCCAATATAAAAATGTTTGCTAACATTTTTTTAACCACCCTATGTAACTATAATAATTCTACTCTGGACTATATTTTAATTACCCTTTTTATCTAATTGCTCATTGACCACCCTTCATATTTTTTTTAAAACATTTTTGAGCCACCCAGTAAAACTATAATTCGAGTCCAACCATTCTGTATATGCGACTGCCTATGAGCCACCATATTTACTCTTTTTGTTTCTACATTTTTTCAGTCATCATATATATGCAATTCATGGAGGGCTACCATTTCCTTTTCTAGCATTTTTTGTAATCAACCTGTATAACTATAATTCCTTTTACACTATATTGCATGTGTCCTATATATGCAACTGATTCTGGGCTACGAAATGTTGCATTTTTATTTTAGGATTTTTAAACCACACTATATAACTATAAACCTACTCCAACATATATTTACACCACCGTGTATATGTATCCCTGTATAATATTTTTTGCACACCCTGTATAATTGTAATTCTACTGCGTCCTTTATTCCAGGGACCCTGTAAATTAAATCGCTAATCGGCTACATTAACTCTTTTAGTTTCTAAAGTTTTTTAACTACTTTCTGTAACTATAATTCTAGTGCGCCCTATATGTCAATCATTAAATATATGCATCTCATGGTGGCTATCCTATAAGTCATTTTTTATAATCACCCTGTATAACAATAATTCCTCTCACCCCATATTGCATCTATCCTATATATGCAACTGCTTATGGGCCACCAAATGTTGCATTTTTGTTCTAACATTTTTTAAACTACATTGTATTACTATAATTCTTCTCCAGCACATATTTCCACCATACCTGTATATCTATCCTTATACAGTAAGGACGCGTGGGTTGGAACAAATTCATTTTAAATTCAGGTGTTGGTGTTTTGGAAAAACGCTCGGACACGTATTTTTTTTGGAATGCGGTTTATACAGGGTGGGTCAGAAATAAATTGTGACCAACTTAATTTTTTCAAATGGAAACATTTGTTTTTTATTTTATTTTTGAATTCTGCATTGAATTCTAAGTATTTTTCGTCTACAATGTCCTATACCGATAATTAACAGTTATTAAAAAAGTACATTTCTTTCTAAAGTTAAGAAAACAATGGTAAAAACAAGGTGTTTGTTGGTTTGAACACATTTATTTACGTCTGGTTTTTATGATTGTTGGCGGTATTTTAGTCACATGAATGGAAACCTTTTTTTTTAATCCTGGAGTTTTTAACACTAGTTGTCAAGTGCAGTTTCAAAGTATGGCGCGTTTAACTGAAAAGTAACTAATAGAAAATTTCCGGCTTATTGAAGTAGACTTTCGATTTCAGGTAACTCCAAAGATAAAAATCTAACGGGCTTAGATCTGGAGACCTAGCTGGCCCATCCATCTATTTGGAAAAATATTGTCAAGATAATCTCGCACTGTTCGCGAATATTGCGGGGGCGCTCCATCCTGTTGAAACCATACCGAATCTGCCAGTATATTGGAGTTTTCACCATTCGGGTAAAGTTCTCGTTAAACAGGGTATTATGTCATTTTGTAGTAGGTCTTAATACTTTTCCGAGTTAAGTGTTCCCTCAATAAAAAAAGGACCCACAATTGAAGTACCCACAATTCTGGCCCATACGTTAACTTTCTTGGAAAACTGTATGACTTTCCATAATCCAATGTGGGTTTTCTGATGCCCAATATTGAAAATTTAGCTTGTTTACTGAACCATTTAAACAAAATGTTGCCTCATCGGAAAAAACTTATCTTACTTGATAACTGCGGGTTGGCATTGCATCTACACATCATTATTTCGCAAAATTCTACTCTCCGGTCCAAATCATCTTCAGTAAGTTCCTGAACTAAATTCTTGTAAATCGAGCAAAATATTTATTTGTGTTTCTTCTGGAATATGTGTGGTTTTTCTTAGGTCGCCAAATTCTAGAAACTTTTTTTCTATTTTACTAACTTACTGATGGTGTAATAGGCCGCTCGGGGTACTTTATATTAAACAATTCGCAAACGTCAGCTTGTGTTCGAGTTCTGTCGCCATATCCTACCGTCGTCAAAATTTCTATTGTTTACTTTTCAGTAAACCATACTTTGAAACTTTGCAACTGCACTTGACAACTACTTATTTGAAGTAAAATTATAGTACAGTTTCTATGGAAATAAACTAGTGTTAAAACTAAAACTAAAATACCGCAACAATCATAAAAACCAGACGTAAATAAATAGGTTCAAACCAACAAACACCTTATTTTTACCATTGTTTTCTTAACTTTAGAAGGAAATGTACTTTTTTTAATAACTGTTAATTTGCGGTATAGGATATTCTACATGAAAAATACTTAGAATTCAATCCATAATTCAAAAATAAAATAAAAAACAAATGTTTGCATTTGAAAAAATGAAGATGGTCGCAATTTATTTCTGACCCACCCTGTATAAATCAGTTTATCATCGCAAAAACTTCAGTCCAAAAAAAAACGACGTGTGGGAGCGTTTTCCCCAAAAAAAACAACACCTACATTTTAAATTGCTGCAAAAAGGATTCGTTTTATTTTATTACCAATAATACTTATTCAAGTTTCATTTGACCCAGTAATGGATACACATGGTTTACCAAAATTATATATATATATATATATATATATATAACGCACTACCCCTTTTTCGGCCTCGGTGAGGAGCGGAAATAAAATGTATCAATTAGCTTTAGAATCTTTACATAGTTATTGTAGTTATGTAAAACTTTTCAGGTGGATTCTTGTGTAATTGCCAAACTTCTTAAAAACACATTCAATGTGGTCACTTTAATAGGTGCTGTTGTCATCGTTTTTGTAAAAAATTCCGCCATAAATGAATAGAAAATAAGGTTTTAGAGCATACATCTTAGTAAGTAAATCTCGATTATTTAAATAATATTTAACAGGACTGGGTTAATGGGTTGTTACTTTCGACTGCTGTCAAAGACCTCAATGTAAAATTCTAAACTCCGAATATTAGATTAAGGATTAAGGTACTTGTTCATAAATGGCGCCTTCTCAAATAATTTATCTTTAATTTACTTATTTTACAAGAAATAAATAATATAATCTTTATATATTCTGCAGATCTACGACACATAACCTTTGCAAATGGTATATAATACATACCTTAATGCACCATTTATGGTCATTTGAACATACGTTATATGTAAATACATATTTATTTATTAAAATTAGTAATATCAAGTAAATTAAAATCATTTTCCATATACCAAACTTATATATAATATATATTTCAATTCAATTCTTTGGAATATTTCCTATAAATCTCATTATGTTTAGTTATGCGAATTATGGGCTTTGCCTCAGCTAATTGTCGAAAAATATTTTTTGAGATCGCCGGATAAACTGTTTATAATCTGTGTTGTGGAAGCGTCTCTGTAATCATAAATCATTGGCCTATAAAAAGGCCGCGAAATAAGAAGAACGGTCGGTTGGTGGAGCGATGAGCATCCAAGTATTTTGGTTCACGGCTCTTCGCGTGACATGTGCAGAGGAATTTCGCCGGTTCAAATAAAATATACGCGAAGGTTATCTAGAACCAGATCACTTACGAACTGATAATGATTGGGTAGAGAAAGATAAACACATTTTTGAACAAAGCGTGGAAGTGTCTGTGTGAATTATTAAACAATGAACCACAAAAATCATTGTTTGAATTTCTAGTACTTTCAAAAATTAATGCATGAAGTCATTACTGAGTGTTGGTGTGTCATAATGTTCAAATAAAACATTGATTACTTTGTTGTCTGTGATTAAATTAATTTTTTTTGCATACTATTATTTTTTACAATTTTTGTACATTTGCTAAATTTGTTTTTAAAATTTTTAGATGTCGGTAAACAGTTGGCAGTTATTTTTTTTTCAACTTGGGTTTACACTTAACAGTGAACCGCAAAATTTCTTGCTTGAATTTCTTAACTTAAAAGATGAAATTTATACTTATTGTTGGTCAGTCATAATGTTGATATAAATTGTTAATTGCTTTTTTGTCCGCAATTAAATTCATTTTATTCAATATTTTTTTATGATACATTACATTACTAAGCAGTTATTATTTATGGTACAGTCCTGAAAGGACAGTAATCCTAGAGATAACAAAAAAAACAAGGATTTCGTTTATCTTCTAGTCTTGAGTGTTTAAATTTGTTTTATAGATTTTTTGAGATAACTTTTGTTGTTGACATAAATGTATAGTTCGTCCCTTTATTTCAGTTTAATTGTTGTAGGGTTTGCTATGTCAATTCAAATTATTTATCTGGATACGCTATCTACTAATACTATTTGTTGAGTGTATATTTTCTTGATTTTACTTCATTCAAAATGATAAGATTGTGTTAATTTCATATATTTTACTGATGACGTTTCGGCCATGTTTATGGTCTTTTTCAAATCTATTCTAAAACTGTTTAAACTATTGCTACATTTAAGAAATTATGAAATGATAATTTTGACTTAGCTACGGCGTTAGTACTTGTGAAGTCACAATTTTTTCTGCTAATAATTTTACATTTTATTACTTGACACAAAACTAAAAACTAACATTTTGTGTCCTTTCAGAGACAACGATAGATACTAATCCGGACTGACCGGTTTGTTGTTTTAATAGATTTGAGAGATGATTTCCAGAGTTTACTAAATGTTTACTTACTCATTGATGATGACAACTTAGAGTTGTTGAAATGGCGTTGAGTGTTTGAAATAAAGGTTTGGTTTTAAGGTGCAAAACCGTGTGTTTTCATTTGCCTCTTTATTTATAGATTCTTAGTTGTTTCATTTCCTTACATAATTTCTTGTAAACACTGTTGGAATTATATATATTATAATCCTAAGAATCATGTAATTTTAAATTGTGATCATCTCTTTTGAAATAATGTCATACTTTCAACATTTTACTGGTGTAAGATTTTTTGTTTCTGTTTCTTTGTTACTTTCCATGTTTTTGTATTTTGTCTCTTCTATCAGTCTACTACTCCCACGATTTTAATTTTTTGTGAAACGTTTATTTCTTTTAACTTGTATTGCTTGGATTCATTACAATGAACTTAATAAGCGTAAATTCTGAAGTCTCTGTTGTTGGTTATTTATGAAAAACAAAAGCAAATGATTTTAAGAAACTTATGAGTCAGTATTCTTTAAATAGTTATTTGAGTACTGATTACGCGTTCACCATGTGCTTTCAGAGCAATCTGTATTCCTCCTTATTTGCGTTTATTTGATCTGGATCAGCTGAATTATTCTAGTAGGCCGTATTTTTAAGGTGGCTCTTTTTTGGGATGGACAGGTTAACAGTTCCTATTTTTGCACAATTATTCCACCATTTTGCTGAACCTAAGTTTCAAAGTTAAAACCTTGAAACTCTTGTAGAAATGGCACAAAAAATCTCGCAATAATACCCAAATAATACACAATATGTATTTTTACCAAAATTAGGGTTAGATCAATTGTACTTGTATAATATATAATTTGTATTACTTCTGTGACTTTTGAGAAGAAAACAAGTTTTATCGCTTAATAAAATGTTCTCGAAATGGTCATATTGTTCTATCATCTCCTTGTCAAAACCTAACCATGTAATGTGTCTCTCAATTGTAATTGTTATTTATAGGCCAACATATTATTCAAGTTTAGGTTTACTCCATAAAGATGACAGCTTGGCTGTTGAACCGGAATTCAGTGTTAAAAAAAAAGGTTTAGTGTAGGGTACGTACAGGGCACACATCTTTATTAGTTCTTAAATATTTTATTGTTTTTGTTGTGGAGTTTATTTTCTGTATAGCCTATTGCGTCCGAAGAATATTTTTTTATATCGATTTTTGCATTTTACTAACTTTTTTTCCAATATTTTACCCATTAATTGCTTTATTTTATTTGCTTATATATCTTTCTATTGTACTGAGAATTTCATTCAGACCTTTTTTCCATCTTTCCTCACGTTTCTGAATTATTTAATTAGGTCAGCCATATAGTGATTAAATGAATTTTGTGATTTATTATTAACAGTTATGAAATTCACGTTTTTGTAGTTTTTGAAATTTTTTAAATTTGTAACATTTTTGATCTTGATATTTCTGAAATTATTGACATTTTTATCATTTTGACGTTTTTAAAAGCTTTGGCATTTGCTTACCTCATTATGTATTAAATATTCGTAAGTTGCCATTATAAATGAAGATAAAGAAGATGATTACATAAATAATGAACCAAAACTAAATCTGCCTACGAAACAATACCTTATACCTACATAAAGTCTACTCATAATAACTTTTTCACATTTTCATCTCTCTAGTCGTATTAACAAAAAATGTTTTAACTCCAGGCAAATTTTATCAAGATCTTATTAACGATATGATAAACTTTGATATCCCTTTTGACCCCCTTGATACCTTGATTTTGATTAAAATAGCATATGGAAGTTTCTGAAAATCATGCTCTCTCCATAACACTTTCTCTCTAGTGTATTGATATGAATATTGTACAGTTTTTTACGTATTGTCTAACAGTTTCCGTTTTATATAAAAATATCCAATGTACTGTAGACATTGACCGGAGTACTAAGGTACCGCCACACTACAATCTAAATCCATCCAGTAGTTTTTGCGTGATGCGTGTTCAGACAGACAAAAATTCCAAAAATTGGTTATTTCTATTCTAAATCGATGACTGTCTAAACCAATTCCAACATTTTAAAAAAATACAGACAAGGTCTGGTTACGGTTTTTATTTATTTTTGAAATGCTCATCGGCTCTTTATATCGTTACATGCAGTCCAGGGTATTTTAGGAACTAATTTATAACAGTATAACGTAATTATTGCTTGCGTTGTCTCTCAAGGCTAGGAAGAGAAATAAGATGCATTTGCAGTTGCGAGTTTCGAATTTGGCAAGTGGTAAGCCGGTCACGGTAACATCTTCTGCGTGTGGTTTGAGAATTTCCATAGGCGGATGTCATCGCGGGAGATTTATAATATAGAGATGCAAACCCAGCAGAAAATTATATAAATTAAAGTGAATTTATGTTAGACCATAAATATAAGTAAACGTTGTCAAAGTTTAAAAAAACGACATGGGGCTGGTTAGCGTTCCTTTTTTGATTTGGCATTTGTTATTGATATTCATGAAAAATCTGTTTATTCTCTTACGATCAACTACGAATACCTGTGGTGAATTACATTTAAAAGCGACATTGGTATCAAAAAAGGATTCATTGAAATATCAGTGGAAAAATTATGATCAAGGTTCTTTACAAATTGCGCTGATGGATGGCACCTAAACGTGTCATTTTTATGAAGTATATATAATATTTGCAAAGATGGTAAACAAAATTCGTAATATTTTTGTCACGAAACGTACAATATTACACAAATCTGTATTTTTATTATTGTTAAGCATTTATTAAATGGTTAAGTTTAAGAGATATTATGAGTCTGAAGGTGGTGCACAATTTAAAGTGTTGCTGAGAGTTTCCTTGAACTTCCATCGTCTTCAATCTGGTTGATTTCACGTTTCAGCTTTGGATTCCATATCGTCATCTGTAAATGATGTCGAATTCAGGAAATTTTTTAATTTAAATTTGAAACCAGTTATACCTTATTGGGCACTGGACCACGAAATCCCTATCGGGACCAATCAGTGTGACTTCTATGTCGATTAATTGGCTTTCCTCCATGGATTTCTGCGGACGCCTGGCGATCAGGTTTCAAGAAGGGGTTTCCAGATGTTTCTTATTTGAACACTAGTTCCATTGATATTGTTCTCGTTGGAATTGTGAAAAACGTTATTTCTGTACCAGTGTTCCTTCTTGTGGATTACCTTGTCCTAGTCTTACATAATGTTGGGTACGATCTATACGTTCTTTGCTTACTCGGACATTATTACTACCCTAACACAAAAGTCTTTTTGCCTCCCCAAGATATACTGTAGATGCAATTATGTGGTACTCATTTGAGGCGTTACAATTTCACAACTTTTAATTTTTGTCGATTGTATTTAGTTAGCTACTGACAGACACAGTGATGTAAAACCTTAATAGATCAGTGACGAATGTGCTGTAAATAAACCAGACTAGAGACATACTAGTTAATATTTGTAGCTGAACCGTCAGTTGCATATTATGCCTCGATTTAAGCACAAAGTATAACATGTCACGTTAGAATATATTATCCATTTAATATGTTTCTAGGAAGACAATGGGTGTATATATACAGTGAACTACTAAAGTAACATAAATTCATATAAATGCTTCACTCTGTATATGTGCCGAATTTACAATAATTTACTTAAAATATATTTTGAATTTTCTTGGTTCTTAAGGTCTAGAGACCATAGAAGAGTTTTTGTCTGATTTGGTGTATAGAATCTTCATCTAAAATATATATGTATCTATATACACTGTGTTGAAAAAGTCCGAGTACGGCTGATTTACTACTGAAAGCATTTTAGAGGAAAAAGTTAAATGGATAAGTTTTAATATTTTCCCCGGCTACCCAATGGCCATGTCCGCTTTGACGTTGACTATGACCTTGAAGGTCATATCAAAGTCTAGTCGATTTTTTCAAATGGAAACCCCATTTTTTATGTCAGAAATTAAAAGAGTGACATTCTTTTTTTACATGACAGAGGTTATCGAACAAAGCCCATAAACACAGAGGAACTCAAGCAACGAATAAGGGAAGAGATAGCAAAGATTGAATCACAAATGATTCGAAATTCAATAGATGCTTTTTAGAACCGATTGGCACATTGTCGAAATGTTAATGGTGAATATTTTGAACATTTGCCATAAAATAATAAAATATTTGGTACGAATTGAAATCTTGCATTTTTGAGAGTAAAATTTTCCCATCATATTTGATAAAATCAACTTGACCTTGATATGACCTTCAAGGTCATAGTCAACGTCAAAGCGGACATGGCCATTGGGTAGCCGGGGAAAATATTAAAAGTTATCCATTTAACTTTTTCCTCTAAAATGCTTTCCCACTGAGTAAATCAGCCGTACTCGGATTTTTTGAACACTCTGTATATAAGTCTACAAAAAATGACTATAATGTAAGAATGATCTAGTGTTTACTGTTTATAAACATATGTCAAGTGCATGAAGTGACATCATGCCCACATGCAACCTTAAAATGAAATAACCTTTTTTTTCATACCATACTTTAATTTAAGAAATAAGATTTTGGAGATCTGGGTACTTGAGATTTTATTAAAACTGCTTTTCAAAATTATTCATGATATCCATTCTTATATTATTACTGTATAGCAAGATATTTTGGTGCCGCGCCTCTGGGTTGTATGAGACTTGAAAAAATGAGTAGAATAACTCGTCGTGTTCTCGATAATGACTGCGATCAGGTTGTAACGAGGCTTTCACAACTGCCCAACATCATATATGAGAGCCTTACAATTTGTACGAATGGTATTTTTAATTTGGTCACTAATTAATGCGCAAAAAAGTCGTCTTCGGGTTCATTATATGTGAGATGTTGTTGTGTGCTTGCTCTGCGTGGTGGTGTTTTTATTTCTGATGACTTATTAATTTATGTGTCGATGCGATTTCGCGGGTTGATAGGGATTTATGGATGATTGCAGCGAGGACTAATGAAGAGATATATTTCGAGTTAGTTATATTGAAATGAGCAGGCGACGTAAGGGGCGCGTTTAGAGTTGAATTTAGTTTCGGGGTTGTTAAAGACTTCATTAAAAATGTTGAAATTGTATTCAATTTGTAATATAGGAATTGTTAATTTAAGAGATTTATTATATAGAGGAGTTCTATAGTAACGGCTAAATGAAAAATCAGGTTTTTTTTTTTTTGAATAAACGTATTCAAATGCCCCTTCAACCCCGTTGGGGTAATAACTACCCTTAAAAAAATTAAATGAAAAGAGGTAGTGTGGTTATAAAATTAAAAGAAAAACAAAACTTTTTAAAAGCAAACTTTTTTAAAAGCAATCTTTTAGTACTTGTTAAAAAAGTACTAAAAAGTTCAAAATAATTTAAACTTGATAAGAAAAACATCATTATATACATTGCAACCGTTAACCATAATTAATTAACCTTCTTCGTCTACGTCAGAATAATCCCATATCGGACATACCTATTTATATATTTTTATTAAACTCTAAAACTTTACTCTTTGTATTTAATCTTTGCGTATTTATCAAAGATCCACTTCTTTATAAATAAAAGCGTGTTACATTTTGATGGAACATTTCTTTTGCAACCAGACCCTGGTTAACATCTAGCACCAAAGTACTCCTCAAGACGGGTCAAATGAGTCCAAACATGAGTTCCTATGATCACGTCATAACAATTTTGCATTCTCATCCGATTTACACACGCATGCAAAATTTGAACTCAATCGGTAACCGGAAGTGGATCAAATGTAACTTGCAAGATTTGATTTTGTGTCGTTTGACTACCGAGTTCCTATAGTTACCTTCCGATTCCATCATCACATCAGCTCCATGTTATAATAATTTCGTATTGTCATCCGATTTATACAGGTATGCAAAATTTCAGCTCAATCGGTAACCTGGAAGTGGATCAAATTTAACTTGCGAACAAATAGTAAAATCGGGTATTTTGTGACATTCAAAACGTATTTAAAATTATCTTTTTCTGACATTTAAGACTTATTTAGAAGTTTTTAATTGTATTAAACTCGTTTTCTGGTATACGATAAGCATTCTATACATACCCTATATCTTTTTCTAATTTAAATTTATTGAAACGATGAAATTGAATTCTGTCTCTGACGGCTGCAAAGCTTGCTCGTTCCAACATGCTATGGATTCTTCCACCCATGTAAGGTTGATGAAATCTTAATCTTTTTGGAATAATCTTCATTTCCCGACATCGGCACAAGAATGTCAAGCTGTTTTTGGTTCAGGCAAGTTTCTTATATAAGTCTTCTGGGTCCCTAAAAGCTTTGATTACAGCAGTCCTATGTCATGTTAACTAAATAAATTATGTGATGCAGCCAAGCAGTAAAGTACGATAGGCATAAGTGTCTTATGTGGTCAAAGAGTGGAAGTGATCCAAGGAAACGTAACAATATACCACGATTTTCTCGCTTCTGCAAAGGGGAAGAATGAAATTTGATATCGGTTACTAGCTGACGGTGGAAAGATATTATCTCTCTATGTTTGATGTCTTTCTAATGGTCTTATGTCGACTGGATTGTGTTTTCAGATTAACTTGCTGTTTGGGTGAGTTCTATGTGTCCAAGCCATCGTAATCCTCATCGAAGAGTATCGAATTATTATAAAAGGACCAATTATTCCGTTTCCTGAAATCCCACAATAAGCATTTGACCTTCTTGGCATATTGTTATTTACAATTTATAAATTAGTCCACTATATACAGTTTTAAGACTCTAAAACATTTTTAGAGGTGAATATAGCCTAATCGGTAACCATAATCTTCATAAACATTCTTTCAATGTATGCAAGAATTTCGGTTTATTTGGCTTGAGCTCGTGGCAAACGAAACATCTTCTAATTTTGTCCTTGCCAATGTTCAGATGAGACGAAAAATCTTGAAGACTCGATATATCGTTAAATTATGGTTTGTTCAAAGAGGTAGGCTATTCTGATGTATACTAAAAAGCCTGCCAGTTTCATTGGAAAGAGCCTTTACAGCGGCTGCTTTTTCATAAGTAATGGGATCACGTTAGGGATGTGTCATGTTAAACACTACATCAATTTTTGTGCTGATAATAATAATTCTGTGGTAGCTACCTCAATAAGTAAAACTTAATATAAGTAACTTAATTTACTGTTTGTAATTTATTTTACTAAAATATTTGAAGACAAGACTATTAAATTAAAAGTATCAGAGCAATATTGTCAATGTGTCAATTTTATAATTTTCATGGCATACTAGTTATAACATTAAAATACAGACTTGCAATGATTTTGTTTGTAAATAAAAATAATAAAAAATGAAAATAATTTAAAAAATGAAAATGCAAATTTTGTCATGAAAATTGGAATGTAAGGTTAAAATAACATTCTAAACAACTTGTGCGAACCAAAATATCCAGAATCGGGTCTTTTTAGCAAGTTGTAGTAGACTGAGTTAAAGTTAATTTGTAAGATTTCAGCTGACGTTAATGTCAAGAAATTTAAATTTTAACATTCGCGGTATTTAGTATAGTGGAACAATTAATTATTTAGTCATAAGCCTTTAAGTCCCAAGTTCACAATGAAGTGGATGGACTGCTGTGATTTATTGTTCGTCCTGTATGCAGGGTGTCAGTGGACAAGTGTTATTTGACGAAAATTTTAATTTCATAAGCGCGTATAAGTGGCAGATAGTTGCTATATTCTAAAGGGTGTTCATTATTAAGATGTATGGATATTAGGCCATTTAATACCACATTTGAAGGTTATTAGTACTATACTGAAAATTAAACATTAAGTGCCTGTTGTTTATTTCTTTACTTCGGACTGTATTCGACATGATTAAGTAGTGCTTTTGCAGATTTGCTAATATAGACAAAAAAAAAAGATTTTATCAGTTCTGTATACTGCGTAAGCCCTCCCATATCGGTCGCAGTAATGAGAACGTTGAAGTCATTAAAAGTGAGCTGAAAGCTATACCATAGGACATTTTTCCACTTTTTCGTCGCAATTATTTTTGGGACAATATATTTATTACACATCTTCACTTCTTATTTAACACTCAGCTCTGCATGTAGTGTTTCTGAAACATTGCAGTTAAATCCGATGAAATATACCTACATCCGCCTCTAGCGACGCAAATTAATGAGTCAATATATTTACGTTCGTTAATTAAGTAGATATTTGGGGACACTACAGAATTTGCAGTTTTGGAATGACCAATTAAACATTTTATGTTACCTGAAATTCTTTTATTGAATCTTAACTATTAATGTAAAAATATGTATGATACGAGGGCTGCCTTTTATATTTCGGGATTAGAGAACAAAAACAAATATTAATCATCGAAAATCGCTTTATTGTTTCTCAAAATATTCCCCACGAAGATCTATACACTTTTGCATGTGTTTGAATCAATTGTCGAAGCACTTTTTCCACTTTGATTGAGGTATCTCCAAAACATGCATTCTGAACTGAACGCAGGAACCGCTTTTTCACCTGTCACTATGTCATAAACGTGTTTTGAAGCACCGCGATCGTATTTTTTTGAGCTTTTCTTTCGACCAATCGACACGAGCCTTTTTTGAACGATTGACAAATTGTTTTTGACATTCAAATGTTTATGCAATATTGAATGTATGCTGGTCCCACTAATGTGTAAGGTTGACTCAATCTCACGATAGTTCACATGACGATCTTGCAATATCAGTTCGCGGACAGCATCAATGTTTTCCGGAACAACAAATGTTTTTGGACGACCTTCACGAAATTCGTCTTGGAGTGAACTACGACCTCGATTGAATTAAGTTCATCCATGCACTCTTGCTGACTTAATCTACGTCGAAAGTTGTAAAAAATAATCGCACGAAAATGTTCACGATTTAGTTCCATTCTTTGGCCGAGATGAATTCTTTAAGTTACTGTAAACAACACATAGCGCTCGTATGTCAAAACGTTTTGAGTACGTATAACCTCAAAAATGTCAAACTTTACGATAGAGCTGTCAGTTGTCAGGTTGCAACACTAGGGTTGTCCAATCCCGAAATATAAAAGGCAGCCCTCGTACATTGTTGTTAATGTTTCATGTACACTTTTATATGCTTCTCGTTATGATTTAATATTTTTTCTTATAGACTTTCATATAAAATTCAATGAGACAACTTGTTACTGGTACTAGTTATGCATTATTCCTCTAGAAAACTATGTTGTATTGACATTTCATCAGCAAGTTGCTTTTATTAAATATTAATGATACTGAAAAGGATACATGACGCATATTTTTACCGTGTAATTGAATACGGGAACTGTAAGCTTCATCAAACTATAATTGAGAGAAATCTTTGTTGTTACTTCATAATATACACCAGATATGAATCTCGGATGGTATAATATATTGCAGTAATTGACAGCATTTCCTAACTACTTCTTTAAATTTGTATAACAATACACTTCGTCGCGTATGGCATACCAGAACGTCACTTAATTCGAAAACAGAATAAAACCTAATAACATACTATTCTTGTTTTCTGTTGCTGGAGAATGTCGTACAGAGAATTTACGTTATTCATATACTAAGCGAAAAAAGTAATGTGGTTCAAATTTTGCATCTAGGTAACGCTATGTAATTTGATATATGAAAATAATGAAAGCAACAATATTATATTTATGTCAGTTGTACACTGGATATATAGTGCCTGATCCAGATCCTGCAAATTGTTTTTGCGAAATGTGGACTAGACCTTATCTTTGCTCAAATCGGTCCCAGATATGCTAATAAATGTAGCTTTTATTATTAACGAAAATGTTGTTTTTAATAACTTTTTTAAATCTACTTATAGTATTTGCAGGGCTATAACCGTAATGTTTTTTGATGGGTGATGGACTGGATTAGGACCGCAAAATTAATTTTTTTGTTCAGTTTATTTTTATGAAAATTTGGTTAAAATTCAATCTATAAAATCAAAATTCCACTTTTTTTTTTGTGTGGTGAATCCGCATTTATACTCGTTAATTTTACATTACAAATAAACCTGTTTTTTTATTCGTAAAACAGATTCTATACCTATTTTACATGTTCATTGGTTTATATTTGGTATCTTGCTTGTCTAAAAAACCTCGAATGCAACTTTTTCTCCAGTGACTTTCCGGTGAAGTTACTAACTTATATTTCCAGCTACCATGATAGCATCTATCCTTTTTCCTTACTGACATTCAAATTGTACAATAATTCTAGGTGGCATTTCCAAAAATGACTCATCTAACATCTCATCTGTTGGAAACTGTCCAACATGTTTCTGTCTATCATTCATATTCGGGGCAAACTGAACTTCAAACATGAATTTTCTGATTAATCTCCTCTTTCAATTTTGCTCTTCCATCTAAAATTTTATGCGTAATGAACGTAGCGGAACATTTTCTGGTATCCGATTCACTTATGAACCATCGGAATTGCATAAAGTCAGTCTTCAGTTTATCAGTCAGTCTTCCAATTATGATTTGAACAATTTATTGAAGCGAAAGCTTCTTAACGGTGGCTCACATTTAGACAGATGAAAATAGATGAATATGGGAATGAAATGCATAATTTGAAATTGCATTTATTTCGATATGTTCCTACCGACACCACACTAGCTTGAAATATCCATACAACTCAGTTCTCTGTGCAAGAAACAAGAACCAGGTAATATACTAAGTCTCTTCTTTTATAAAATAATCAATAAATTATAGCAAATAAATAGATATAACATCCAATTAATATACAATACCTGCACAAAATTTGCTTTTCGTTCTAATAAACATTCCGATTCTCTATTTGCGATATATTCTACTCTACTTGACATATGTCAGATGTCAGATAGAACACCACAAAAAAAAGAGCAACCTTACTTCCCATCGGACTTGTGTGCTAACTAGACTAATATTATAAAGTAAACAATTTACATTAAGACTGAATAATAATTGAAATTAATATAGAAAGTTATTTACCACGGTGTTGTGAACGTAATCCCATCGCAATGCTAAAGCTATTTATACTCTTGGCACAGAATATATAATAAAAGTGTAAATATCTTTTACTCAAACATGTACAGATGTTTTGGACGCATCTGTTGCTAAGTACATAGTGAGAAACGCGTCTAAGTTTAGAAGGTATCCTCCCTGGTTCACACTCAATTTCGTACAAATGATCAGAAGGGAAAATCACCTACATGCTCTTAAAACGAGAGGTAAGACAAGCTCATCAAGTGTTAATCAGTACAGGTTATTGAGATGTAATATTAAAAAACAGACAGAGATTTTGCAAATTATAAAAAATAATTGACAATAATATCAATAGGGTCATTTATTCGAGGAAAATCACATGATGGTGATGTGCCACGCAGGATGATTTCAAAAACCTTGACTTTTGAACAAAGCATTGCAGATGCCTTTGCACAATATTTTCATTGTGTGTTTGAACCAAGTACGCTAGACTAGCGTGCTTGTTATTGTAGGGGGTTTTCGTTTTCCTGAAATAACTGATAATGACATTCTTTCCAGCATAAAAAGTTTGAAGCACAAAAAAAAACAACTGGCTCTGATGAGATACCACCATATATCTATAAGTGGTGTGCCGGTCAGTTGATTATTCCTCTAAAATATATCTTTAATATAGCTCTAAAGCAGCTATTGTAAACCCAATCTTCAAAAAGGAGCTATTGTAACCCCAATCTTCAAAAAGGAGCGGATGGAAAATATTCATGACTATCGATCTAGCAGCTTATTAAATAGCCTGGCTAAAATATTTGAGAAAATTATATATAACTTCATACTTGCAAACATAGCTGACAAAATTTTAAAGTATCAACATGATTTTCTTCCAAATAAGTCTGAATATGTGCAGGAGGCAATTCTAAACAAACAGCTTGATGTCATATACACTGACTGTGCAAATGCATACGATAAGGCGGATTTCAGTGTGTTGATAAGAAAACTGTGGGATCTTGGTTTCTCAAGTGAAAAATTTATATTCATAACTTATAAAATGAAAATAAATAAAAGTACACCTAGTGTTACAAAACAACTGTAGAGGGCTCCAAGTGTCTCATCCCTGCACGTTTACCGCTTTTACAATGCTATTCACCTTATTCTTCACGAAATATTACGACTAACCGAATCAATTTTGAAAAAAAAAATTATCCAATGAATAAAATACAACATTGCTTTTTATATTTGGGACGCCCTGTAGATAGTGAAAATAATATCAACATATAATAGATGTCTATCGTTAATTCGTTTAACTATGCTATTCCATTTCGACTAACATGAATTACCCTATATATTAATGAATGCGTTGTGGGTTGCAGTAGTGTAATATGTAACTAATTTTTGGAGTCAGTGTATTGAACCTAATAGATGTCGGTGACATCTACCGTCTAGTGAATAATTTAAGTATATGAAGGTATACTATGCTATAACACATACCACATATACTACACTCTTGACAGATGGTTCGTTTTATATAAAAACACATAAGTAAATATATATTTACTTATGTGTTTTTTTTATAAAACACTCTATCCATCATGTGTTGTACCATAGTATGCCTTCATATACTCACTAGACGGTAGATGTCATCGACATCTATTAGGTTCAATACACTGACTGTTGTCTTACTGTTGTGTATTCATCCAAATATTTCACTTTAGAACTTGTCATTCAAGGAAGCGTATCTGACGAGAATCCTGGTGCGAAACGGCCGTCATACTTTGAATGATATAGTTCTAAATATGTGGATATATATATATATATATATATATAGAGCTCTCTTGATGGTCCGGGTGTTCGTCCGTTGAAAGTTTTATCCCTGTAAGGGAATGGTCGCCTGACGTTTCGCCAAAATGTCACTTGGCATTTTCATGAGGCTTTTCCTCTTCTTCCAACACGAAGGGTGGATGCAGGTTCGGACCTTTCCGGACTAATTCGTATCCGAGATCGTCGGCTAGGTCGTTCTCCGCTTGGTCTGCTCTCCGTGGCGTCTGAAGTGGAAGTGAGCTCCGATATGTGCGCGCCGCTATTTATGCTATCTCCCGAGTCACCTCCTATTTCTTTTAAATATGCTTGCTCGCATCCACCGCAAGGTATCTTGTAGACTCCGTGACTCTCTAGTGGACGTTGGTCTTTGGGATACAACTCGCGGAACATTGCCTCAAAAACACATATTATTTCTCCTTTGACAGGCAACTTTACAGACAGGTCGACGGTGCACCTATGGGCTCGGTACTCTCACCAGCGGTGGCAAACCTCTTCATGTCTTATTTCGAAATGGCCCTTTTAAACACAGCCCCCTGAAACCAAAAGTCTGGCTACGATACGTAGACGATATCTTGATAGTGTGGCCTCATGGGGATACGGAACTCAGCAATTTCCTACACCTGGCAAACTCTCTACAAAGGATCCAATTCACCATGGAGATGGAAGAAGATGGATGCCTTCATTTTCTGGACATCTACTTAAAAAGGACAACAACAGGGAAGCTAGAACACACAGTCTATCGAAAACAGACACACACCGACAGATACCTTAATGCTAAATCCCACCATCATCCCTTCCAAATACAAGCAGTAGCAAATACACTTATATGCAGGTCACGGCGCATTGCAGACGCCAAACACAAACAAGAGGAACTAAACACCATCTCATATTCCTTGAGGAGGAATGGGTACAGCAACAACACCATACGACGAGCCCTGAATCAACAAGAACTACCAAGGCACGAAGAAACCCAACAAGACCCCCCAAAGGCAGCGACCACCCTTCCGTACATACAAGGAGTGACAGATCGGATCGGAAGAATCCTTAGGAAAAACAACATCAAAACACGGAGTCTGCAAGATACCTTGCGGCGGATGCGAACAAGCATATGTAGGTCAAACAAACCGTAGGATCGAAGCCCGAATCGAAGAGCACAAACTCAGCATACGAAACAAGACCACAACCTCGGTCCTGTTCCAGCATCAACAGCAAACAGAACATAGAATCAACTTTGAGGGCTCTAAGCATCTGACAACAGAAAACTCTACACCTGCATCAAGCCTGGAAGAACATCTTACGGGAAAAGAAAAACAAATTAATAGAGAGCCCAACAATACCACAACGTTGCATTCCGTCACTCGTAGCTAACTATCAGGACGCCCACCCTTCTAACGAACATCTGCGGCCGCCATCGGTACAAACAGAACCACGTCATCGGTACAATTTGCGACAACGCAATGGTGTCACCCAATCAAAACAAACGGCACCGCCCCCTCAACACAATCGGAGGCGGGGCAAAGGAGATAAAAAAAATAGGAGGGGACTCGGGAGATAGCATAAATAGCGGCGCGCACATATCGGAGCTCACTTCCACTTCAGACGCCACGGAGAGCAGAGAACGACATAGCCGACGATCGCGGATACGAAGTAGTCCGGAAAGGTCCGAACCTGCATCCACCCTTCGTGTTGGAAGAAGAGGAAAAGCCTCATGAAAATGCCAAGTGACATTTTGGCGAAACGTCAGGCGACCGTTCCTTTACAGGGACAAAACATTGAACGGACGAATACCCGGACCATCAAGAAAGCTACACATAGTTCCGTCCGTGCCAACTTGTTTTCAAATATATATATAATTTTTTTGGAGCCCGCTATTTTAAAACTCAAGGAGCAGCATATATGTTGGTAAAGAACATTATTCCAGATGATACCTAGACAATGGTCCACAATTTTAAATTAGATAGAGAAAATAATTCTCAAAACTTATATATTAAATGAAAAAGAAGCATTTATAGTGTTTTTATTCATTTAACATTTAGTGGACTATACACTGAGTGATATATAATTATAACTGTTTTAAAAGAAATTCTGTCAGCTGTAGGTATGTAGAAAATTCTGTATTTAAAAATTTTAACTTACACGTCATATGTCATATTTGCGGATATATTTAAATTAAGTATTAAATTTAAAAATAGGATTAATTCTTGAATCGTAATAAAATAGTGATCTTCACCGGAAATTTGTATTCATCACTCAGAATAATACCTACAATGAAAGCGAAACAGAGACAATGACATAACGACAGACGGGAAGTATATTTCATCAGCTTCGCTCCCATCGTTGAGTCTCAAATTGAAGAACCCCAATATACAATGTAGGGAACATGAACATAATAAAGAATTTGTATTTGAAAAGAAGTCTACCAAAGTAGGTTAGTTCACAAATATGAAAAACACGCTTTTTACACAAAATTTGTAATGTTTTTAAATTTTTAATAAATTTGAGATAAAGAGTTACGGGAAAAGGAAACATTATCTATTTTTCTATTAGCCATTGATGCACGAATGGTTACTAAAGTCATTCGAAGGAAATCTGAAGATTCAGTTACAAGTACAAAATCTAATCACATCAGTAGAGGGAAATGACGTGACGAACAGCAATCTGAATAAAAACAATCATCACTTAAATATGAACACATTATTTAATTAGAATAGATAAGAAAAACGTCAAAACTTTTGGAGTTTTGGTTTTAAAGATTCTACTATAACACATTAGCGATTTTTTCATAAAGATTAGTGTTATTATTTATATAATATATAAACTTTTTTATATAAAAATTTTTAATATATCAATGTTGCAGTCCAAATCAAACGTCAAATGGCTACGGCCTTGGCTGTTGGTGAAGCCAACATAAAATTTAAATTTAGGAGTAATTGAATAATGAGTTCAATGAAGAAAATAGAATTGTTCTTTTTTGAGGTTTATCAGAATTTAATTAAATTGGTTTTCATGAATGTAACACTAAACTAGTTCATGCATTTGTTTTTGTGTTTTAAAAATAACTACTTATCTTCCAATTTCAAATGTTTTACATTCGGTTTGACTAGAAATGTTGTTTAGCAAATTATCTATAGTGAAATTCGAATCTATTAATAATTTCAACCGTAATACATTCTGAAATATCAACATATTTTTTTCAATGATAAGAAAGCAATATAGGAATATAGAAAACTACTCAACCGACCTATAATTTAAATATTGTTGAAAACATAGGTATTATTGTTTATGTGAGGATGTTTGTGAAATATTCTAATTTAAATTTTTCATTTCAGTGTTTCATAGGCTGCAAGGTTTAATGTAGAACTTGAAACTTCGTTATTTAAACTAATGGGATTTCCTATTCAAATGTGTGGTACAGTAACCTGTTACATTATAGTTACCAGTTGCTGGTGTCACTAACTTTGGCTATAGTAATTAATTAAATATTTTCAAAATGGAAGCAAAAGTTACGAAGTCGAATTGATCGGTAAGAGTCTGCCACAAATTCAAAACTCTGCAAAGTTGCTGTAACCATAATTCAGGATGGCAAATTAGTGAAAAATGTTTCTTTCGAATTCTTTGCATAATGTGACTAATCAAAAGTTTGGATTGTCGGTACCGACAAACTGAAGTTGATTTGAGTCTTTGTGTATTGGTATACCACCAACAGTATTTAGTGTCCTAATAATCAAAATAAAAATATTTGGTTTGAACAGATTTTACGCAGCATAACGTTTGTGATTGTTACGGCATATTTCTTGAATAACATCTTGTTTGTGGAACAAATCCTTTTAAACCAAGTTTTATAAGATTCTATTTTAATTTTTTTGATATTCAGTTGAGAAGTGTCATAGACACGATACTATAAGCTTGCCGAAACATTGACCTTTCCTTAACTTCAGTCGGGCAGTTTACATATTTAACAATAAGATCGCAAGATACGGCACGGGTTTACCGAAAAAAGCCCATATATCGCAGTTAAGGAAACAACAACACTATACACAAGAAAAAATAAAGAATTTCAAAATCGTGAGAGGTTCGTCTTATCAAGCGAGCTATCTTCACTGATCTGGAGCCTGTTGGTTTGTTGTATGTCGAGAACTAAGGCCAAATGAAACGCTTAAAAGAGACATCGACTGTACCGCCAGCGTAAGGTTAGGAAGGTTTGATGAAGGTTGAAGCAATCGAAATCCGATAACTTATTTTTTACATCATGATATGTAGGCTTGTGCATTTAATTTTATATACATTTAATTGAATGCACTACATGATTTAAATGGTTATGAATGTGATAGTTCATTCAGGAATGTCTAACAAACAGTTTTGTAAAAATAAACAGTCTTAATTAGAATTTTACGACTAAGTGGAGCTATGTAACTTGATGTCTTCTGTTATTACTGTAAGCTCTCGAGTACAAGAACTAATATTATAAAAAATATATTATAAATATTTTGACGTGTTATCACATAAAAGTGATGTAATTACGATTAGTTTTTTAATTTTGAATAAACAATTTCGTTATGGAAATGTGATGAATATTCCTTTGCGTGTAAGAAATTAAAATTTTATGGAATAAAAAGGCCCCCATAACTTCCAAATTATTTTTTCAGCAAAAACTGATTATTATATTAGTTGTAGAAAAACTGTAGCATCTGCAAATTCCAACTTGTGCGCAACTTGTCTGCCTTCTAGTGACTTACTGTTGTTGTTAGAAAATATTTTTTTCATTTCCTTCGTAGTCTCGGAGATTGTCGTCTGCTGTACGCTTTTATTTTTGTTTCCTCGATTTTTACGTTGTTTATCGTGGTCATATTTGGGAATTACTTTTTTATTGGATGTGTGTATCTCAGAAGTGGTCCCAAACTGGTGAAGTTCTGATGATGGAGGCTAGCAGAAAAAATTATCTATCTCCTATTCGAAACGATATATAAAAGAGTGTTACTATGTTCTCGATATTGTTCGCCACCCCTATTTTATTGCCGCACTTTCTTGTTTCTAATGTAAGCTCTTCAAGCATCAACTTTTCCATTTTTCTTGAAAAATTTTTAGTTTTTTTTGCGGATGTTGATGTTAATGTTTCCGCTACATACGTACAGTCAAGTAGAATACACTGGTCGGACATTTTTCCTTTTAAGCAGATCAGGTTATTACTTGCAAACATATATTTGAGTTTTCATAAGCAGCCCCTCTGAGGTTGATCCTCCTGTGCACTCCTAGGTCTGATTATCTCTTGAATTTCGTGGCCCTTATTGACCTCTTCGATCTATGTGTCTTCTGTTCTGTTCTCAGTGAAGGTATCAGACCTTCACTGAGAACAGTTTTCTCAAGAGGTTGGGTTTAGAGAGATTAATTTTTAAACCACACTCGGTGCTTGTACCCTTAAAATCGTGGAGAATTTGCTTTATAGTTCCCAGATTGTCATCTACGAATCTGAATTTTGGCCATCTGTGAAGAGAATTTTTGAATCCTACTCGAGTAGAGTTGGAAACATAAGGTCTTCCTGTCTGGAGCGCTCTATTTACTTGCGGTCTCTGCTTCCGTGCAGTTTAACTGCCACAGCTGCATTTTTTAATATTCTGTAGAATAGTTGAGAGTACTTGTATTGCAGCCGATATTCACCTAATGCCCTTTTCATGACGTTCGAGTCGATCTTATCGAAGGCTTTATGGAAGTCTAACGGGAGCACCAGTGGTATGTTATACTCGACTGGATTTCTATGAGAGTTGTGATACACTGCAGGTGATCATTTGTACCGTGGAGCATTTAAAAATTAAAACCACATCGTATAAATAACATTTAGCTATACCTACACACTTTGAATATTTAAAAAAGGTTGCAATTTAGAAATGCTATATCATATAATTATTTTAGTTAACGAACGTAATAAATAACTTCTTTGTGAAATCTTTCAAGGACGCTACTGGTGAATATTTATCGGTCAGTACTATTTTCGTTGTTACTTTGAATGTAACCTTTATTTTAAACACTCAACGCCATTTCAACAACTCTAAGTTGTCGTCATCAATGAGTAAACCAAACTAAATCTAAATTAAAATTTTCTCTAATTTATACCTACCAGTATACTATTAGCAACTTACAGTAATTACTACAAAGGGTAAATCCCAAGTACCTGAATTCTAAATAACAGATTTCACAGGTAATGCAGATTCTTTATATATATATATATATATATATATATATATATATATATATATATATATATCATCATCATCATATGCAGCTATATTCAACCAATTTTTCATGGTGTAGCCTCCCTGAAGAATTGAAAGATTTTGCAGAGGAACTTGAAGAGCTGTGGAAATGGAGAACTTAAGGTCTTGAGAAGAGACGAAGAAGAAGAAGAGCTTAAGATCTGTGAGAAGGACTGAAAGACTGTATTGAAGAGAATTGAAGATAGGTGGGCAAATGGTCGGTTTTGCTAAGTGAAATGAAGAAGAAGAAGAAGTGTAGGACTGAAGAATTGAAGAACTGGCTCGAAGGATTGAGAAGACGAACATAATTTTGGCAGTTTTTATCGGAAACTCAAGGCTAGAGGTTGAGGAATTGGCCTTTTGTATAACTAGACTCGTAACGGAATGTATTAATGAAGCGAAAGCTGAAGAGCTAATCGGAGACACTTAAGGTCTTGAGGAAACTGATAAAGAGCTTAAGGTCTTTTTTGTAGGAAGAATTGTCTCGAAGGATTGAGAAGACGAAGAATATTCTTAGAATTTTTACAGGGGATATGAGGCATACCTTACCACGCTGCCTCAGTGCGGGTTGGTAAGGGGCAAATGTCTATTTCCCTGATTTTTGCCATTTACGTCAGAGACGACTGTCCCCCCCGGAATTGTGTCACAATTTTTTTATTAATAAAAAAAACCTTGACTTGGCTGGGATTTGAACCCGGGTCCGGTCCGCTATATCAAGCTCCAATTTAGTACAATTGTATGAGCTGACGGACTTTCCCACTAGGCCACCGGGATATATATATATATATATATATATATATATATATATATATAAATTGTGTAAATTAGGATAATCCTTAATTACCTACCTACTTTTACCCTATATTATAAAGTAATGACATTTTTAATACCTATTTTGTGGATTCTTACAAAGTAAACTATATAATGTGCTGTATGGGATAGGACCCTTGTTTGAGTGCATTAGTTTATTATTTTTATAAATCATGCTTTCCAGTCCAGTTCCCTAAAATTATTTACTTGTTTAACTAACTTTAAAAAAGTTGAATCCACGGAGTGGTAATGTTTTAAAACATAATATGCAACACTAGATTTATCCGCCCTTCGGTATATCAAATGGGCAATATGCTCTTTGAAACGGGTATGACAGATCTCCGTGTCTGTCCATAATACTTTAAATCACAATCGTTATATTTGATTTCATAAATACCCGATTTCTCAGTCAGCAAGTTTATCTTTAGAATTGCCCAACAATTTCTGTAGTATTTTGTCTGTTCATTGGGGTTTTCCCTCCTCAGATTTTTTTCCTGCAACAGATAAGTATTTAAAATCGTATTTGGAGGACAAACTAGTAAGGCAATTTCGAAAAATTGCCCGGATTACTGGCTGTCCGTACAGAAATTCTTCCTCACAGTTATTTTGAGAGAAAGAGATGTCTTAAAATGATCAACCAGTATTCCTGTATATAAATAGTGTATGGTATATTCTGTTATACTTATCTGTTTGGAGACGTTTCAACGCCGACTCTGGAGTCGTTGTCAATCGTTTTGTTGAGTATTTCGAGTTTTTTTTTCAAAAAAATTTCGCTCAGATGTGGATTTTGCAGCCTTTAAGGACGTTGTTTACTTCTGATGTCATTTTTGATAAAGGATTTCTAACTAATTTTGAATATGGACCATTCGTAATCAGGTTATTACTTATCAAAATAATCACATAAATGGCGAGGATTAATTTCCTTGTACATCGGTTGTTGACATTCCCTCTTAACAAAGAGAAAATGAAAAGAAAACTATTAAATAAAGAGCTGCATGCAATGATTATCCAACACATATTATAGATAAATTAATTAGGAAGATACTGTTACGGTTACGAATGAAGTGTCAACTTTTCGACGTGAGTCACAAGAACAAAAGTTTGTCTCTGTTCCGTACAGTCGTTACACTAGGGGCTTTAAGAAATTTTTTAAAGAACTTGGTATGAAGGCAGTGTATAGAACAACTACAACACTACAGAACAATCCTAAAGATAAACTTGCTGATTTCGAGAAGTCGGGTATTTATGAAATCAAATGTAACGATTGTGATTTGTCAGTACCCGTTTCTAAGAGCATATTGTCCATTTGAAATATGGTAGAGTGGATAAATCTAGTGTTGCACATCATGTTTTAGAATATAACCACTCCGTGGATTCAACTTCTTTAAAATTAGTTAAACAAGTAAATAATTTTAGGGAACTGGACTCTTACGAAAGCATTATGATTTATAAAAATAATAAACTAATGAATTCAGACAAGGGTCCTATCCCATACAGCTCATTGTATAGTTTACTTTGTAAGAATCCATAAAATATGTATTAAAAATGTCATTACTTTATAATGTAGGGTAAAAGTAGGTAGGTAATTAAGGATTATCCTAATTTACATAATTTCATTATTCACAACCTGTATTATCTCTGAAATCTGTTATTTATAATTCAGGTACTTGGGATTTACGCTTTGGACTAATTACTGTAGTTTACTGTTAGGTATAAATTAGAGAAAATTGTAATTAAAATTTAGTTTGGTTTATTACTTGATGATGACAACTTAGAGTTGTTGAGAAGGCGTTGAGTGTTTAAAATAAAGGTTTGGTGTTAGGGTGCAAAACTGTGTTTTGACATTTGTGACACACCAAAGGTTCCACAGCATTTCCAATACCGTTATTTTGAATGTCAAAATATGAGGTGTAGTAAGAGTTAATTGACAGTTCTATCACCTTTTGCTTTGATTGAAACTTCTGTTCATCGGTGTTGACATTTTCTCTCATTTGCATTTAAGTAGAGAGCTTAACTTCTAGAGGTAACCTGCAATGCACATATATCGTGACAAGACTAGAAAGAGGGGGCAATAGAGAGAGCAAAAGGCTATTTCACTCGAGTTGGAGCTGCTTGCAATGAACTATGTCCAGTATAGTCTTCCAACCGCCAATTAAGATAACATGATGCATCTTTTATTGCCCCCTCTTTCTAGTCTGGTCTCTATATGTGTGTATTAACTTAGAGAATACACCTTCTGGATGTAACCTGCAATGTTCAAATGTCGTGCCAAGGATAGAAAGGGAAGTCAGTAGAGAGGAGAGCAAGAGACTATTTCACTCGATTGGTAGGTGCAGCCAATGAGCTCATTATATGCAGTCCCCAATTGAGTGAAATAGCCTCTTACCCTCTCTTTCTAGCCGTGGAGATGCACTGCAGGCTATCTCTAGGAAGTAGATAAGTGTTTTAACTATCGATTTTTTTAATATTTGTTAGGCGTTCTTTTTCGAATTTGGGCGTCTATTTTCAATTTGGCGCCTTGGATACCAGACATATTTATTTGGCTGACGTTTTATAGGGATTTAATAGTAGCCGTGAGCTTGAGATTGATGATTCTTTGAAGAAAAAGGTGACTTCGGCCATTTAGAATGTACAGTTGTTATTAGGTAAAATCTTTTAGAGTCTTTCGTAGAGTATCTCTTACGTAATGGTTTAATTGGACGTATGGTTATAGACTATTTTTGTTTTTTTCTAAAGGTGTCTATTTCCGGTATTGCTGCTATATTATGTACAAGGTTAGTGACTTTGGTCGAGAACTTTTACCACCTAATAATAAAGACTTATCACATATTTTTTTCTATTGTATGTTTTTCTCTATAATAAAGAGTGTGACTTTTTAACCTGGCTTTACCCCTTAAAGATGTAATAATCATTTTTTCTAAACTGGATCTGTCTGTAATTTTTTTAAATTCATCTACTTTACATGCTGTTTTACTTTTTTAACTCCACTGATTACCAAACATTTTTAGTATAAGGAAAACATTTTTTATAACGGTTGTTTTCAAGGGTTGTAACTTTGTGACGTAATAATAAACATGTGCTTTTACCAAAAAGATGTAACAATAATTCTTATAAACCTTTTGTAAAGATTAAAAATGATTACATGTACAGTTTTCGTAATTTTTGTCTTAAGAGGTGGATTTCACCCCAAAAAAATCAAAACCGTTTAACTGTAATTTATAGTTGTTGTGTTAGAAGGAAAGGTAAGCTTATCTGTAAATTTTATTGACAATCGGTTCAGTCATAATGTAATATATCACTTTTTTTGTGGATGATCGGAGTATTTCATTAATGGGACAATCATTTAAGAATTATATACGATATTTTGAAAGACAATTAATTCCTCTCATATTTCTGGTTCTATTTTCTAGACGTCTTTACCTGATTTGCAAATATCACCAAAAATTACACAGTAAATAAATCAAAAACAAAATCACAAACCGAGATGAAAAATAGAGCGAAAAGTCGAATTATTGAAAGTAAATAATATACTATATAAAATCAAAGTTGAAAACGGTTTATAATTTCTTTTTCGGTTTTTTAAAATAACACCACATTTCAGAACAAAAAGCAAATTGAGAGTGAGAATATGTTGTCAAGTGTGCTGATTTCAAAATCAGTATATAATTGTTGCAGAAAATTATTAAGCCTTGATTTTTAGATAAGGTACTTTTGAAAAATTCTAAAGCGTTTTCAACTTCTTTTACTAGATATTTATTTTTTAACTTTTTATCCAGTTAAACTAGGACAAGTAACAATAATCGAGTTACCCAGGTGCTCGCATTTAGAAACAAGAATTTCATGGTTACCATGCATACGCGATGACGCGAACAGTAAGTCCATCATCTAGTAAGTAGAATGTCTCACATACAGTACATACATCCAACCATACCGTTTTGATTAAGTACAATGACGATATAATTATAGCAATATTAAACCCAGCCCCGGTACTACCTTCAACATCCTGACCCGACCTCAACCTTCATTTTACTCGACAATTATCTCTTTATTATTATCGCCTACGTAAGGAGTAAGGATTACAATATTGGATTCGCAAAAGACGGCCGCCGCCACGCCGACACTCGCGGTTCTCCTCTTACCCGACTGAGAGCCGTCTTTGATGCATTTCTTTTCGCTTTCGGTATTCACCGATACGTCAATGTGATGGGCAAATTGTCAAATTCCGGTGTTCGGTATCTCAAAATGTTATACAAGAGGGGTGTATCCTCTCGAAAGGGGTGAGGTACACGTACACAGCCTTCTCATGATGGAAAGCAAAATCGTCGGCATCTATTGTAATGTGATGTAACGAGAACATCGCAGCGTTGAAAAAGATTACGAGTTTCTTTTTGGATCCGTTATTTCGCCGACAGACATCGAGGGGAAAATACCATTCGATGTGTCCGTGACGCTGGTAATCATTGCATTACCATCCAATACAAACACTCTGAAATATTTACGGCATCTACATACGGAAGTCACAGGACATGTTTTTCTGAGATTAAAATCAAAAACATTCATTCTTCAGGTTTTGGGACCTTTTGGCCCATTGTTGAAGCGAAAGCTTCTTAACGGAGGCCGGCACTTACACATACGAAAATAGATGAGAATAGTAAGTAATGAAATGCAAAAGTTGAAATTTTATTTGTTTCGACACTTCGTTCCGACCGACACCACACTTGCTTGAAATGCTCATGCAACTTAGTTTTCTGTGTTTTCAGTTTATAAATAAACAAATTTAACTGCAAATTAATATACAATACTAATCCAAAATTTGCTTTTCGTTCTAATAAACATTTCAATTTACTGTTTGGGATATTTTATTTAGATATTAGATATACGTAAGAACAGCACAAAAAACGGTAAGTTTGTAGATTTATAGATAGCTGAAACCATTCAATAACAAGTTCAAGAAGTGACCCGAATATCGCTGGTGAAGAAAGAGGGTATGATGCGAATTGCTAAATATAAAATGTTAATGTTAAGCTACCGGTTTAGTGTTCTTTTTTCAATCAAGGTGTGAGAAAATTAAATATATTTTTCCTATCTATCTGTGAGATATTTTAAACATTTTTAACGTGCTTTTAATCCACCATCTGTGCTACATCAGCGCCAACCTATTTTAATGCCTTTTGACCCACACTTTTTTAAATATGTATTGAATTAAACTATATCACAACAGCTATTTTGAAGAGATGGATATGCTGTAATATTTAAAAAATAATTACTTAAATAATGTTCCCATTATTTAATCTCTAATAATTAAAGTAAACTCGTTATATATTGCAGGAATATTATATAGGTTAAGTATGTTTTTTAAACATTATAATTCTATAAATTTTATGTTTTAGTTAAAAATTAATTTATATTTAACTTATAAATTAAATACATTAGAATTAATATTTGAGTTGTAACAAAATAGTGTTAATTATTTTAATGCTCCTGAAATTTAAATTTATTACTACGAATGACGCAAAGAAAGAAAAACAGAAACCGAGAATTAACGAGAGACGGGTGGTGAATTTTTTAATATACTACAAATTTCTGGTTGTACGTTTATAAAATTTAAATACTTGTTTTTGAATAAAACCAAAAGAAATTGACTCAATGGATAATTAAGACTATAAAATGAAAATACTGCAATAAATTTCGTGTGTTCAAATTAAATTTTAAGACTGATACTCACTTCCACTTTCGAGAAATTTATTTACACACAAATACAACAACAGCTGATCGATGCAAGTCACACGGAATATAAACCAACTAATAATACTACCCAAAATGCACAATGCCCTTTTATATCAGCATGGAACTATCGTCTTTCTAGATGGTCAATTCATTGTAGGCGCATTGTTTTACTGGAATTTTCGAGATCATTGCTTCAGCCGACGATATTCTTTTTTTTTTTTTCGGAATGATTAATCTAGAAGCAGTGTTAATTTTCCATATGTAATAAATTTTAAAACACTGCGCGCCCTTTAATTCCGATCGTCCCGATCGGGATCATCCTCTCCATGGTAGGGAGCTAGTCGATCCAAATGAACCTTCATCTTTGCTCTTGGGTTCCGACGGATACGATGGACAACGTCATTTATCCTCCTCAGCACCTCTTATGGACCATCCCAGGCGGGTGTAAACTTTGGAGATTTACCCTTGCCCCTTTGGGGTTGTACAGCCAGACCTTGTCCCTTTCTTGGAACTCGACTTCTTCATCCGATCGCTGGTGGCCAACATCTGTGTTCAGGCTAGTTCGTGTATTGCCAGCAAGTTCTGTCTGAGTTGGTCGGCATAATCGTTGACTTCTTGGGGCGGTTCTTCTGGTGAACCAAAAACCAGATCACAAGGTAATCTCAGCTCCTTCCCGAATAGTATCCTTGTTGGACTCAGTCCGGTGCTGTTATGGACGGCTGAGCGATAGGTCAACAGGACAAGGGGAATATGCTCATCCCAATCACGCTGGTTATTGCTGACGACCTTGGACAGATGTTGTTCTAAGGTCCTGTTGAATCTTTCCATAATTCCTTCTGACTGGGGATGCAAAGGTGTGGTCCTCTTTTTCATGATACCCAATATCGTACAGATCTGGAATACATTGACCTCAAACTGACGCCCTTGGTATGAATGTGTCATATTTCCGGCACCAGGCTCTGACGTCTTCGAAATAATTTACCCAGTAGTATCGTTGGCGTATTTTATCCAAGGTTTTATTCATACCCAGATGACCTCCGGTAATCCCATTATGTACTTCGGTCAGGATGGCTGGTACCTTCTTCTTTGGAACTACCAGTTGGGACTTCGGCCATCAGTGCTTTTCCAAACTCGCTTGAGCATTCCATTCTCTACTCTTAGAGAGTTCCATTGGGCCCATAACGATTTCAGAACGCCCGAGTATCTAGCTACCTCGTCCTATCGGGGCCTGGGTGCCCCTCTCTTTTTATGTTAAGGAATGGTTTTTAATGTCTGGATCAGCCATTTGATCCTGGATGCACTGTTCCGTTGTCCAACTTTCATTGGCCTGCACTCGGATCTGTCGGATGGAGATACACTCCCGCTGTTCTTCTTGACAGAGTATTGGTATTATTATGCAAACGGCTGGCGCGGTGTTCGACCCTGAAATCGTATTGCTGTAATTTCTCCATCCACCTGGCCAGTTGTCCTTCCGGTGTCCTCAGGTCCAACAGCCATTTGAGGGCGGTATCATCTGTACTGATGAAGAATTGATGACCATCGAGTTATTTGTGGAATTGGTCTACAGCCCTGATTATCCCAATAAGTTCTTTTCTGGTGACACAATAATTCCTTTCCGGTTTGCTTTCGCTAGGATTGGGCTGGAACAGAGTGCCGCCTTAAGTCGTATGAATGTAGATTTACAGTCTTGATTTCAAAGAAAGGCCTCCTTTTCAGAGGTTTGCCGATGTAGAGGTGCGCAATGGTGGCAAATCGCTTGTAGTATGAACAGAGACCCAAGAAGCTTGCTTGTCTCTTGAGACTGTCTTGTCTCTATCTTATCTTAGTTTGTGCGGATTCCTGACTCAGAAACGATGTGGCCCAGAAACTCTACTTCTTTTTGGCACATGGAACATTTTTTTGGGTTGAGTCTCAGGTTAGCATTCCTAATTCTGGACATACTTCGCCAAGGTTCTTCAGATGGTCGTCGAATGTATGACCAATGACCTGAATGTCTCCATGTCAACCCGCTTAATACATTCTCCATTAGCCTCTCAAATGTAGCGGAAGCATTACACAACCCAAAGGGCATTACTGCAAACTGCAACGGCCCTTTACGCTGCCTTTTTTCTGTCGTTTTCATGTAGTCTAACCTGCCAATATCCACTCTTTAGGTCTAGTGTGGAGAATCAACGGGACCCTGCTGGTGTGGTCAGAGTGTCATCGATTCGGGAGAGTGAATAGCTGTCTTTCTTCGTAACATTATTAAATTTTCTGTAATGCACACAAAATCGGGTGGTTCCAATTCTTTTTCGAAACTTACACAACGGGACCGACCATGGGCGGATGCATGGCTCAAAAACTCCATTTTGTAACATTTCTCGACTGCCTGTTGTCCGAATGGTAGTCGCCTAGATGGTATTCTGATTGGTTGAGCCTTCCCAGTATCTATTCGGTGTTGTATGATGTTTGTACGACGGGTAGTCTCATCTGGACTATTAAAAATTTTCCACTGATTTGCGATAAATTGCTTCGCTTTCTTCTGTTCCTCTGTTGTAAGGTGTGTCAAATGGTCGGCAAACTGTTGTAAAAACTTTGTCTGTTATACTTCTTCGCAATTGATGTATGTACGGGCTCCACCATTCCAACGCAACTCCTAGGAATGTTTTCTAGATGCCCATGAATAATCTGTTCCGTCCGACCGGCAATCTTGGCTGAGGATTTTGCTACAACTTTTATGCAGGTCACTGAGCTGTTGAACATGAACCCATGCTGGCTGATTAGGTCCTTCCCCAGCATAAAATCGTCCTCAATCTTCGCTACTATCTGTAGCACGAGATCTGCCTTACACTGTACTGACCTGGAGTCGTCGGTGACTGTTCTTAACTGGATATTGTTATTAATTGGCCAGATTTCCGATGACCTCAAAACTCCGTTGTCAAAAGTGATGGTGAGTGCTCTGCCACTGATGGTGCCGCTGATCTCTAGACTGCTGCTATCTCGGCAAAATATCCGCATGGATAATGTTTTGGGGGCTGTGGAAGGGTTAGTCAGCATTCGCCCCCTTATGCTGACTGGCTCTCGGTCCCTGGACATGTGGTTGTTTTGTTGGTTACCGCTGGCCGGTGATCGTTAGGACAGTCTCACTCTGCATCGGTAATATGCTCCTCTGTTGTTAGTTCTTTATGATCGTTCTAGTAGTTTATGTATTCCGGACAACACTGGGATGGTACTGGATCTTCCTGGTTGAAGGAAACTGGTCGCACCCTCGTTTGGACATGTTTATGCCTGTCTCTACTTCCAAAGCCCGAAGCAAAGCTCCATTACTTTTTTGGCGCTACTAAGTCTTAGATTTCTTTGTACTTCCATATCTCTGATACCGTTTATGAAATTGTGTGGCCAATTGTTCTTTAGTTTCCTCTGGTAGGTCTGGGTAGGAAAAGTGTACTAAACGTCTAATCTCTGCTTCGAATTCTTGAAGGCTCGGCGTATCTTTTGTCTAGGATGGCGATAATCTTGTCGAAATTACCTTGTTCATCCACTGGAATGCTTTGGAGAAGCTCTAATGCCGGAACTCTTAAAGAAATTACAAGAGAGGTAGATTTTTTTTGGTTGTCCCACCCATTAGCTGAACTACCATCAAATGTGGGTGCTTTGCTGTAAATCCTGTTGCATTCTTTTTATTTCCATATCACTTTGGACTGAGTTTTGAATTGAACTCATTTCAACTTTTATCTGACTTTGGATGGAATGAATGTCATCTGCTTTGGTTTTAAGAGCATCCACGGTAGTTTTTAGGACCTTTGTGTCATCGTTTATCTGTTTTATTTCTGATTCCATAATCACTAGTTTCTGGTTAACTACTTCGTTACCTTGAATTACTAATTGCATTAGTTGTTTTAATTATCCTTTTTGCATCTTTGAATCGTCTTGCCTTTTTCGAGAATAACCCTTCCATTAAATTCTGTTGTTTTTTTTTCCATGGCAGTGACAAGATTTTGTTGTTTTTCATCTATATTAGTTACAAGGTTCTCTAATTATATTTTACGTGTTTCTTATAAAGATTTCACTAACCTTTGTTGGATTTGGCGCATTGTTTTACTGGAATTTTCGCGTCGACCTTCAGATGGTCCCCCTTTTTTGTTGCTTTAGCCGGCGATGTTCTTTTTTTTCTTCTAGGAGTGTTAATTTTCCATAGGCGGCGTAAATAATATTTTATAACATTACTATTGAACTTATAATTAGTAATGCGGTTCTCGAATACCAAGAATCGACCAGTATTCGATTCCTGAAAGTTCTTGAGACATCTGGAGAACTTGCAGGAAGTATTCGAAATTTGACGGTTCTCGCCATAGCATGTTGTTGTTCGCATTCGTATGAATCGTAATTCTGAAAGCTCAAACAAACAAACGATTTTTTCTTGAATAGAACAGACGAATTACGCGGCTCTCTGTTTTGCTGAGATATTAACACCAGTTCTCGGTAGTCGAGAAAATTCTCGATTCCTAGAAGTACTTGAGTACCGATTCTTAAAAGTATTCGATTCTGTCCGTCACTACTTATGATACTTTGTACTAATAATAACTGCAATATATAATTACTGATATCTGTTAGTTCATATAAGATTTAATCCTGTATGATTTGAGTTTAGTTTAGTTAAGGTTTATTTTTAAGTGTGCCAGGCACGTTAAGGGATTCCTACCCCTCTGGTTTTGTAATGGTAATATTTCATTGTAAACTTTATACTGGTTTCAATAAATAAGTAAGTTGAACAGATGACTACTAACGAGCTTTCATAAAACTTTACTGTAGTTGCAGTACAAGGATAAAGGAATAACTAAAATTAGCAACCTGAAAGGTGCTAAATAGCCTTAAAACACATTTTGCAGCGATATCCGAAACCAATAAGCAATCTATAGGATCGCAAAATGTAGATACATAAGTGATAGAATAGTTTCAGCCTTAAAAAACAGAAGCAACCGATAAAATTATATATCGATATCTTTTGGGAGGAAACATGACATGAAAGGAATTTAGAATTCACAGATCCACGTGCTTCACATGTGATTGGATTATTTGTTGGTAAGATAGGCACGTATCAAAAACGGAAAAGAATAACATCACACACCAAAGAACAAGAAAACAAGAATATTTGGTCAAGGCATATTTAATCTAATGTTGAGAAACACAGAAACAGAGATTGAGGCAGATTGGTTAAATATAAGAGAAATAATCAAAAAGTTAGCAAATGCAGCCGAAAGAAATCTAATTTTGAAACGTTTGAAATTCTCAGATAGTCAAAATTAGATATAGATACAAGGTAAATATAATGTCGTATTGGTCCAATAAATGTTTCTTTTTATTCTTTATTTGTAACCACTGAACAGCATATGGAATTACATAAAAATTAAGAACATTATACTGCATTTCTGTTTCCTCTGAATTGTATATGCTTTTTTCGAAAACTTCTTCTTGAAAAACCGAAGAATAACTACAGATATTGCACAATGGTGCCAAAAATGAGTGCATAAATTAAAATTTTGTTGCAATCCCTAGTGTTGAAGTAAAATGTCTCTGTCTCTGTAATGAAAAATATGGGGAACCAACCATACATTTTGGTGCCGAACAATTAAAGATATGCAGTATTACGTATAATGTAATGTAGTACGTTACTGGATAATGTTAATATGTATACCATGGACCATGTTATTGTAGTTTTACAGCTTTCATGTTTAAGCATTGTAATGTATCTGGCATTATTGCTTCAATAACAGATAATGCCAGCAGATCTAGTTTTACTTTATTTTTATTGATCTCTAATAAATAGTCATAGACCACTTTAGATGATGCCAAGTGTGATTTAAATACTTAAGAAACTAATGAATGTTGTAATGTAATTGTTGACAATAAAATGCCTATAAAGAAATCCGGTATTACTGCTTCAAAAAAAAAACAGTCATGGAAACAAATTAGTAGAACTAAGAATGCTAACAGATTTAATTGTTCTAATGTTGGAAATATCTTAGAGTTATGAGGAAATAATGGAAAAGAACTCACATTCGCAATTACTTCGGTGCCCACATCAGTGTGTTATGCTGCCGTTACTGTTTACAAAAAAATTTAACACAGTTAGTCAAATTAGATAAGAAACGAAAATGGCTGGCAATGTTGATCCGCATGTATTTTAAAATATCTGTGTTAGATGATTTTGTCATGCCCTTGTTGAAGAAGTACCTCCATGCATATCGAAAAACATCTTTTAGATGATATCTCAATTTAATATATGGGCGTTCTCATCAGAATGAATCAACCAGCCAAGTTTCATTCGCACCCAATGAAATCCAACTCCATAATTTCGTTCCTCAACTGGAAAATATACAGTTTAAAGAAGCAATGGTTTATCTTTATAATTAAACTTTTGGCCTAGTGACAATATGGCACCTCTTATTGGGCCAAAATTATTTATTCTCTGAAATTTATTTGTGGCATCTTTTAGTTTCTTTTTATTTGTGTAATAATAACACACTCAGGAAAATAGTGTGTATATACAAAATTCCAAACCTTACAAAATCTGATTAAAACTGTCTGTCGATTAATTAAACAACGAAATGAATACCTGGCAAATTAATTTTGAATTTATTGATAGTTACATTACATTACAATTACATATTAAAATTTTCTTTGTGAAATTCTCTTAAAAATATATTTTTTTAATAGGAAAATAGTACCTGACGCAACATATACGATAACAAAAATGTCTGGCAATATTAAAATTACGTTGCAGAAAGTTAATAAATAAGGATAATATGTCTTCCTGAATTAATTAAAATGAGTGTTTTTACCTATATATAAGTTATGCGCACAAGTAAACGAAACATCTACCTCAGCCAGATAGTTGGTAAGGGGGCCGTGAGATCGAAAGAGACGGGATATTAAAAATTGAGCCTGAAATCCTTATTACTGTACAATAATTGTAAAATTAATTTAGTTACTTTGAAATCAATTAATAGTCAATTTACTAGGCAGATAAGTCATTTCACATACAAAATCTATAAGGGAATCCCGTTTTGACAACTCAAAAAATTGATTGGTGGGATCAACTACCCAATTCTGCTCTAAAGGAACTAATACTAACTAAATATTTACTCTTAACTTATATTGATTTATAGCATTACAAATATTACCATTTGTTGTAGCAAATACACAATGCACAGACGTATAAGTAATTTATTGATTCATTTAAAACTAGTTTTCGGTGTTTTGTGTTTCTGGATTTTCATTTGACAAACTGCATTTATTTAGTCTGTGATACAAAATACCACAAATTTAACTTACGCTAATACAATTAATTATTATCATCTAAATAGTTTTGAAATAATGATGTCATAAAATATATTAGTGTGTATGAAACAAATTCATTGCGTGTATAACTTACCTGCATTTCCTGCCTGTTTTGTTTTCTCTGTTATATAAAAACATAAAATATAAATAAATTCCCCAGTTGTTAATAGATTGTAGGTCACATTTGATTTTTAAAGTGCTATATACTGGTTTAAATTATTTTCAAATTTCAAAAGAGATGTTACCAAATTCAGTGTCATTTTTATTAAGTTCCATATTTTATTGCATCGTGCCCGTTTATGTGCTATTGTTAGGGGTTTGTTGGGGCTTTAGGAACTATACTTGTACGAAACCGAACTACTGTGATGATATAGAAATAGATCCAAGGATTCTAGGTCCATCGCAGAACGTTGTATGTGTAATTGAAATCTTAGTTGCAACAATGCAAGTAATATATCTGTAATATTTTTATGATCAGTCATCTCAAGGCCAACTTTGTCCGAATGGATTTGTGGATTGCTACAACTTTAAATGTGGACTTCCTTTAGTGCCACCTAGCGCTCAGAATGGAGACGCGTCTAAGAGTGCTTTTCCGTGGCATGCTTTTTTGCAAGATAGTAAATCAGTGAAGAATGGCAGTACTGGTTATGCCGGCGGAGGTGTTTTAGTAGACCAATACTTTGTGTTAACAGCTGCACATAGAATTGTCAACTTGTGAGTTTTGACATTCATAAATGGACATATACTTTTTAACTGTAACAGTATTCTAGAACTAGCTTAAACGTTATAATGGGAATTTACAATATAAGCGATATGACCACTTCTCAGACATCCAGTGTTAGCTCAATCTACTATCATTCCAGTTTCAACAAAAGTGATTTGAAGAATGACGTTGCACTCCTGCTATTAAATAAGCCCATGAATTTGACCGACAGTGTTAACATTATCTGTCTGCCTTCAAAAGATAAGAAAACGTTAAAAAACTATGCTAATGTTCCAGGTAATTAAAGCATTGTAGAAAGTAAAACAAATGTAACACTTTAGTTAGTTGAAAAAAAATATTTCATGAGTATTGTATTCTTCTAGGATGTGTAGTCACTGGTTTTGGTCAAATATCTTTTACCGATTACAGTGCCCCAACACGTATATTGAAACAAGTTCATGTTCCTATTGTTGATATGAATACTAAATGTGTGCCCTCGTTTACCCAAATATTAAGTAACCCGTTGCGATATTTAGACGGAGAAAAAGAAATATGTGCTGGAGGAGAAAGTAATTTAGATGCATGTACCGTAAGTGTAAATGTATATATACTAAAAAGAAACATTAATTAGAAGAAATATTTGAAAATTGAAACTGAAATATATTTAGATGCATCATTTAACGATTTTTGTTTTCATTCATCTCAGTGTTTACTCATTGAAAGTGTCTCAGAAGGAAAAATGATGTAATGAATTAAGTGAATGTAGAACAGATAGGATGTTTTTAGGTAAATGCCTTTAAGTGAGTAGCGATCTCGTACGAAATTTACCTAAGTTGGGGAATACATTGCATTTCCTGGGTCGTTGTATTAATTATAGTGTATTTCGCTTTACACTTACAAAAATGACTTTATTTCAAACTTGTAGATCTAAGAATTCATCTTTCTATTATGTTAAACTCAATGATCTTGAAGCTCTTGGAAGGAGAGGTCGCTCCATCGCTCATCCGTGGATCCGCCCCTGTGCATGTGCCATATCGCGTTTTAATTTAATTACATAATATTCTCCATGACATATTTTATATTTGCGTTTATGTTGTCTTCCTAAACTCATTCCAGCTTCAGATTCACCTACTGAAACTCTGTTTTTAACCAATTATTTAATCTTTTTTGTTTCTGTTTTTAGGTACTTGTTATTTATTTTCAATGATCTTTAGTGTATTTATGTGATTTATTAATGTTGTACTCCTATGCTTATTAGCCCTATATACACGTTACAGTAGCATACTATATTAATCGCATGTTACTATTTGGTTATTAAGATTATTATATGAAAATTGCTTGAGTAAAAGCTCAACAGAGATGTGTTCAGCGTACCAAACTACATATAGAACAGGTTAGCCTGTCCTCTTTTTTTTTCATCTATGTTTTTTTAATACTTAAAAAAATAAAAAATTCTAAACTGCTCCTCAATTTGTTTTTGACAACGATCTTAAAACAATCTCATGGCTCTCTCCTTTTTCTTTTCACACTTTTTCTCCTTAAAATTCATGTTTTTAAATAACTTTGTCCTAAACACATTTCATTATTTTCATTAACTCTTCGTTTTAACAATCATTCCCATTAATTATGTCTTTTCCAGTTATAAAAATTTCACTTCTTCTAATGTATTTTTAATTTTGAATTTGATATTTGGTCTTTAGAACAACACTCAAACTTATACCACTTGTTTAACGTTGTTGAACTTTCTTCATAATTTAATCTTATTCCGTTCCTTCTAGAAAAATCTTTGTTTATTGCTTTCTATATCTATAATCATCAACAATTTGTTGTTTGTACTACTAATATAATGCATCAATCTAATCTCATCTGAACCAAGAAATCGTGAAGGGGCATTTTTGTATTAAATTAAAAGTTGAAAGTGTCGTTCCCTTGCTGTCACAATCTTCTGTATGATCCAATATATCTATTCTGTTGTACGCACTGAAAGATTCCAAGTGTGACTAATCGCCGCACAAAGCGAGAGCCTCAAAGTTAATAAATGTAATATTAAAAAGAGGTAATCTTAGCTTCAAGAGCCTAGAAGAAGGTCACTGCTATGGGTTTAAATCAAATAACGACTACTTTTAATTTAATAGTCCAAGAAATATAGGTTTGAAATTATATTTTGGTAAATCTTGTACACCATCGCCCCCCTGAAGCATGAAATCGCCCCTCCCCCCCGGAAGCACATGTCTGGTTCCGCCCCTAAGCACAGGCCTGAATAATGCGGCTTTGTACCGGTGTTGCGTATACCAATTCCTTTAGGTGTCCCATAATCTAGCGGATTCAGGTCCTGTATCAGAGAAGCTATGGTTGTAGAACACCTCGTCCTATTAATCGATTAGGATATCCTCTTTTTAACAAGTGACGTTAAAAGCAATATAATACTCACCCACATATTCACTCAAAAATTCATATTTGTGACAATTTGCAGTTATGCAATGCAGCCTAGTGTACTTAGAATTATTTTTGCAAAAAAGTGTTTCATTGGTTTTCTTGAACAATGTTTATAGCATAACACATAAAAACTGTTGTTAACAAATTTTTCTTACAAGTTAAGTTGCAAAAATCGCAACTTTTCAGCAACTGAATGAAAAGCTTGAGTTTCAAATGTAAGCTTGATTTATACATATTTTCAATCGCTACTAAATGATTTATAGCCGATTGGAGATGCCCATTTTTCAATCGCTCATAGTTATATTTTAAAACACGTTAGAACTCTGAAATTGGCAAAAATGTTCAATTTTGTGAGGTATTTAACTAATCAGCATCATACTTTCATGGCTTTAAAGGTTTTCTGGCAAATGTGCTTTTCTTTCGAGGGCGTATTATTTTACGTGACCATCTATAACGAACAAATTAATCGTTTTGCTAAAAACATTGCGAAAACGAAATAAAAACGGCTGTATATTAAAAAAACATCGACAACGGTAGCCCGGAAAATTTGTGGATTTAAAAAAGCTAAGGTTAACGTTATTCCAGAAATCGAAAACCATCTAGACTGGAAGACCAGAGATAGTGGGAAAAATATAAATCCTATATAAGACACGAATGCTCGGTGCGTGGCAGTTTGGTTTGGAAGCAGCAAGTAGCACTAGAAAGAAAAACAGTTTTGCGAGAAAACCTTGAAGTTGAGATTCTTACCTTGTAAAAATGAAACTTTCTGTTTTAACGATTTCCAAACAATAACTATGAAAAATTGAAAAATGGGCTTATTTACAGGTATGTCCAAATAACTCAATAATTACTTATCCAATCGGCTAGCTGAACCTATCGTTTAGTAGTTATTGAAAATATGTATAAAACTAACTTACTCTTGACAGCAAAACTTTTCATTCAGTTGCTGGAAAATTCGAAAAACTGCCAAAATCGCGATTTTTGGAACTTTACACAAGCCATATATTTAAAAATTTGTTAACAACACTTTATATGTTATGCTATATACCTTCTTTAAGAAAAAACCAATCAAACACCAGTAGATTTTTTTTGCAATTGAAACTACTAACTTCGCTAGAGTAATGGGGATTTCATCCTACCACATATGATTGTGGTGAAAATTTACAATTGATCCTCTGGAAAAATTCGTCTCATCAGTGAATAAAACGTTAGCAATAAAATTGGGACAGTACCATAAACTGGTAATAGCGCCTGGACACGTTGATTATGGTAAAGTTGCACTAAGTATCCTTTCAGTGACCTGAAAACAGTCGAGGAGGAACCATTAGTTACTTGGCCAGTAATCTTTTTCGTACTAGCTTTGGGCGATTGTTTAACCATAGCAAGAGCTTCTTTGCTGTGCTGTGCCAGCAGTTCTAGGTCAGATAAATGTTTCTTATTTTATTATGCTTAATCTTTGCGTGGGAAGAAAGAAAATAAAGAGACCAAATTTCTTCAGAAATGAATTAACATTAACAAAATTCGTTACGAGAAAAAGCAATAGTTTACCACATTTTTCTTTAGAAATATCTACTGCAAGTGGTTTCATATATCTAATATTTTTTTGAAAACTTTACCGCTTAGTATCTCAAAATTCTTGACATTTAGGACATAAGTTCACATGAAGTTTTCCCTTGAAATATTTTACTTTACTTCTGGAGCACCCTGAATAATATTCAATTTTTATTCAAGAACTTATATAAAGTTTGTGCCATTATATTGTATTTATTCTAGCAAGACGGGGGCTCTCCGTTGGTGTGTCCCGATTCAACTACCAAAATGTATTCCCTGGTTGGTCTAGTTTTATGGGGCAAAATGTGCGGAAGACCAAATGTTTATGGCGTCTATTTAAATGTGTCGCATTATGCTGATTGGATAGACTGCACTAAAAGTTGTATGTTGGGAAGAAGAAATTGTACTACATGTAGCGCGAATAAACACTTCTGATATATATATATATATATATATATATATATATATATATATATATATATATCAGAAGTTTAGTTTTGATTTTATAACTACCTATTTACAAAAAGAAGAGATTTATGGTCTTTTATCATCAGTTTTAGCCATACAAAAAATATTTCATTAATTTTCATTTCTTCTAATTATATTTAATTTTATATTTACAAATGCATTTTTATTTACTGAGTTGGAAAACATACGATGTCTCTAATTATAAGAGAACTTAATATTTCCTCTCCAGTGAATATCATGAACTGTAACTCGAAATGACATAATGTATGCCCTTTTTATCTCATATCTAAACTTTGTTCTATATAATGATGATATGATGATGGTAAATGAGACAATTTTACTAAGATTGAACTGATATGATACTAATGAGTGCGTTTTATTACCATATATTTTATGAAAGAATTATGATCTGAATTACTTAATCGCAAGATGAATTATTTGGTTCAGCGAACGTAATGATGACTTAATTTTCTTTCAATACATTTTATAATACTATATTTTCTTTTCTTTTTATCGAACGAAGACACAGTGTAGCGAAGAATATATATTTGAACGTAAACAACTACACAATGTTACATATGAACGAAAAGTTATATATCAGAACAAAATTGAATGAATATTGAACTAAAAGTCTATTTGACATTTGTTACAGCAAAAACTTTTTTTCTTGTTTTTTCGTCAACGGCAACCAGTGTCGTCTCATTAGGGAGCAAAACTGAACATGGCCCCCGCCTTGAAAGACTGGTCTTTCAATGAAACTGTTATGATGCTTCGTCGCTTGAAGGTAGCGGGCATATACTGGAGACTGCTCTTCGGATTAGACCCTTGGAGGTGTGTAGGGTGGCTACACGAGAGATCCCATCTGGCCCTGGGTGAAGTTTGACTACTCTGCCCAATTTCCATTGAAGCGGGCTTAAATTTGGATCCTTCACCAAAACCAACGCACCAATAGCCAGCTTTGACTCGTTGTTCTTCCACCTTTGCCGACTCTGAAGCTCAGAGATATATTCTATGGACCACCTTTTCCAAAAGCTTTGTCGCAGACGCTGCAGCCTCTCGAAACGACTGAGGCGACTCTCCTTAAGGTCAATGACAGATGCCTCTATGATAGACATCATTGGACGGCCGATTAGGAAATGGGAAGGTGTGATTGGATAAAGGTCTGAAGGATCTGATGACAATGGGCTCAGAGGCCTTGAATTTAAGATCGCCTCCACCTGTACAAGGGTAGTTTGAAAGTCCTCATAGGTCAAAAGTGCGCCTGACCAAATACGTCTAAGATGGCTCTTCATCGACTTAACTCCTGCCTCCCATATGCCGCCAAAATGGGGTGAGTAGGCAGGGATGAAATGCCATGAAATTTCTTGATTTGCAGCTGAATTTAGAATGTCATTCCTTCTATCTTTAAGAAACTTACCTAGCTCTATTAATTTATTATTGGAACCGACGAAATTAGTTCCATTATCAGAATAAATACAAAGTTTACCTCTCCTTGAGGTGAATCTCTTCAGCGCAGCAATAAAGGACTCTGTTGATAAATCGCTGACAAGTTCCAGATGAATGGCTTTCGTGGCTAGACATATAAAGATGCTCACGTAAGCCTTATATGTTTTAAATCCTCGACCATTACGGTCCCGGAGAGTAAATGGCCCTGCATAGTCAACTCCTGTTTTAAGAAATGGAAAAGAAGGAGTTCACGAAATGCAGGAAGGTCACCCATGAGAGGATTTTGTGATCTAGGGTGAGCCTTAAAACAGGAAATACACTGATGAACAACTTGTCTTGCTAGATTTCTTCCAAGTATAGGCCAATATGTTTCTCTGATTGAATAAAGCAATTTCTGAGGTCCAACGTGCAATAATCTGAGATGCTCGTGTCGAAATAAGAGCTTTGTAAAATGGTGATGACATGAAAGAAGAGCAGGATGCTTCTTGGTATATTCATATGGAGAATTTCGAAGCCTGCCCCCTACCCTAAGAACCCCTGTTTCGTCAATGAAAGGGTTGAGTGACAAGACCCGACTCTTGGACGAAACAGGCTTTCCTTTAGATAAATTTTCGATATCAGAGTGAAACAAGTCAGACTGGGAGTGTTTGATTAGATACATGAGGGCTGCCTCTAATTCCTGACAAGATAAAGGACCGGATGTTCGTTTATGCCCTCGAAACTTGGACAAAGAATTATGAATGAACCGCAAAAGGTATGCGTATACGCGTCTTAACCGTGTAAAATTTGAGAAACGTTCAAAAGGAAATTTAAAAACGTTTGTAACTGCTAGTGTCACTAGCGTAATTTTCCTTAATTCAGGTAGTTCCACATTGGAATGAAGATTCGGACTTGGCCAATTTTCACTGGGCTTACGCAGAAAATCAGGGCCATTCCACCACATTTCAGAAGAAAGCAACTCCAAAGGATTTATTCCCCTAGAAAGAAGATCAGCCGGGTTGGCCTTCGTACTGACATGATACCAACATGATACATTGGTGCTAGATTGAACCTCCGAAACCCTATTCGCAACAAAGGTCTTTAACAAGTGAGGCAGGGTCTTCAACCACCCTAAAACGATGGTGGAGTCTGACCAGTAGTAAATTTCATTGAAGTTGATGGGACTGGATTCAAGAACCTTTGTGGAAAGTCTGCTGAGAACTAGAGCACCACAGAGTTCCAGCTTCGGGATACTTATCTTCTTAAGCGGAGCCACCTTAGATTTAGCGCACAGAAGTTGAGCCTTTGTATTTCCCAACTCATCAGTGCTGCGAATATAGATACATGCGCCATAGGCAGCTTCAGAAGCATCACAAAATCCATGCAACTCAATAGAAGAGGCCTTGCTCAATTTTACCTTACGAGGAATTTCGAGAGTGCTAATTTGAGAGAGCTGATCTCGAAAGGTAAGCCATTCTTTATGAATATATAAAGGAACAGATTGATCCCACTCTAGTTTTTTCTAACCAAAGCTGTTGCATTAACATTTTGACTTTGATGACGGAAGCAGCCAGTAAACCCAAAGGGTCGAAGATATGGGCTATCCCAGAGAGGATGGACCTTTTAGTTACGGTTTTGGGAAGAGAAGCTGAATCAATAGAATATAAGAGTGAGTCCGATTTGGGATTCCATTGCAGACCCAAGGTCTTGGTATTTTCATTGGAACCTAGAGAAAACACTGCATCTGAAGAAGGTATGAAATATTGAATACCAGTTACGATTGATGGATCATTTGAAACCCATTTGCGAAGTGGAAAACAGCCTGCAGTTAGGATTTGAGAAATCTGTTGACAATATGCTAGAAGATCTGATGAAGAGTCTGACCCTGTCAACAAGTCATCAACATAAAAATCATTTTGAATCATTTTCGCGGCTTCAGGAAACGTTTTAGCATAATCATATGATAATTGAAATAAGCATCTTGTAGACAGAAAGCTGGCAGAAGCTGTGCCATAAGTAACTGTATTAAGAGAATAAGAGCTTAAAGGTTGAGAAGAATCACGCCTCCATAAAATTCGCTGAAGATTTCTCTGATTATTTTCGACTAGGACCTGACGATACATTTTTTCGATATCCGCGGACACAACATAAGAATGTTGCCTGAACCTTAACAAAATTGATAACAAGTCATTTTGTAATACTGGACCGACCATTTGAATGTCATTGAGAGACACACCAGAAGTACTGGAACAGGAGCCGTCGAACACCACACGAAGCTTTGTTGTGAGACTGTCCTCCCTCGTTACTCCATGGTGTGGAAGGTAGTAATTGATGGGGTCGGAAATATTGTCGATTTTAGACATGTGATCCATGGATTCATACTCATCCATGAATGAAAGGTATCTTTCTTTCAGTTTGGAGTTGCCTTGAAGTTTGCGTTCGAGACTATAAAACCTTTTTTCAGCAATGGATTTAGATTGACCTAATGATTCAGTAGATGTTTTGAGAGGAATTGATACGATGAATCTACCATCTAAATCTCTCCGGTATGTAGACTTGAAATGCTCTTCACAATCTAGCTCTTCCTTTGAATAAGGATGAGTAAAGGAGGATTCTTCGATTTCCCAAAAGCGCGATAGTTCATCACATTCTAAATTTCGAGAAAAGTGACTGAGTTTTCGAAGAAAATTCAGCCTCGGGCAATGGACCGGAAATTATCCAGCCGAGCCTTGTCTTTTGAAGAATTGGCATGTGAGGCTCTAATTTTATTTGCCCAACACCAAGAAGATCCCAAAAGAGGGAGGCGCCCAACAAAAGATCAATTTCGGAAGGAACGTGAAAGTTTTCATCTGATAAGCGTATATTAGAAGGTATGGTGATGTTAAATATTTAAACTGAAATAATTCTCAATACTGATCCTAATAACAGCCTAAGACTTTCTACGCGCACTCACAAAGTTAAAAAATGAGAAGGAATGATCACCTTAAATTAATATAAGTAGGTACAATAAAAAGGTATGTGAAAGCACAACAGTTTATTAATGTATCCTATATTAATTTATGAATATGTTTGATTTATCTCAAAGCAAGCAATAATTAAAGTGTTAAATGAATTGAAATGTGTGATATGCACAGCACTTCTCGCCAATAAGATTTATCTCGAAGAATGTTTGATATGCACAACAAATTTAAATTTGGATGAAATTTTGACAAAACAAAGAACTTTAGCTAATATGAATAGCAAATAATTAAATTGAATTTGTAAGTTAGTAAGAATGTTTGTCAGACGCACTTCTTGTTATATGGGAATCTTTGAATGTGTGTTTTATAACCACAGCACTTCAAAGAATTTGAAATAAATGCAAATAAACTGAATTTATAACAATTTGTACCTGACAGAGCACTTCTTACATTACCCAATGTGTACAGGTGAAGAAACCGTTTACTCGGGTAAGACAACAAATGAAAATGAATGAATGATACAGTGGAACAGGTACCTGGAAATCGCGCCGTATGCAGCGGCCATAAACCATAAACCATCAATCCAAAGAGCTTCTCTGTTTCGTCAAGTGTATCCGGCTCGAAGGACCATATGTAGAGTTGTAGATTATCGAAGTTTCGCTGGTTCTAATCTACTATATTTTCTTTTCTTTTTATCGAACGAACACACAGTGTAGCGAAGAATATATATATTTGAACGTAAACAACTACACAAGGTTACATATGAACGAAAAGTTATATATCAGAACAAAATTGAATGAATATTGAACTAAAAGTCTATTTGACATGTGTTACAGCAAAAACTTTTTTTCTTGTTTTTTCGTCAACGGCAACCAGTGTCGTCTCATTAGGGAGCAAAACTGAACAGTACCTTAATTTGTTTGGGTAGATTCTGGCTATTATCAATAAAATAATTTTATTTTATCCGACTGATTATTATATTTATATATATTTTAACCTCCGAGATATTATTTTCGATTAGTGTGATGTTTTTATGCATGTTTACCGATTTCTCGAAAACGGGTTAATCGGTTTGGGTAGTATGTATTGTATGATTAACGATTTAATTTATTATTTAATTTATTAACGATTATTCGGCTGTGGTCCATTATATTTTTCTGACGTTAGGGGCATTCATTAATTACTTTAGATGCATTTTGTAAATGTGGAGCCCCTCCCTTCTCCATAATGCGATTTCGTAAGATGTAGTGAGACCTCCGAAGCGTGAGACTCTTGCTTTATTTGTTAAATAAATAATAGTAATCTATTAAGCTTCATGCCACTAAAAATAATCTTCTTATACTACAATTTGTCGACGAGGAAAATGACACTACATTTAAGGTGCACTAAACGAATTCAATGAAAGATCTAGGCACTTTTCTTATGGAAAAATGGACTTCCGTCAATTTTTTTTATGTTGGTATGTTTTAGGAGTTGATGTCTGACAAAGAGAGGCCATGGGCTCAAACAGATTCTATAGCTAGTTGTCGAGATACAGGGTGATAAACATGGAAAATGCCTCATTATTAATATTCGATTTCTCATGACAAACGGTTTTATTTTCGTTTATTGTAGAAATAATGATTTGTACATTATTTGACATAAATATTTCACAAAACAATTCCCATAAATATTGTTTTTTTAGACTAAATCATTTTTTTATTACAACGTTGAAAAGATAAGAAGATATTAATATATACGTTTAAGAAATATACGATCGGTCTGTTTATACTGAACATGATATTAAACTGATTGCAAAAACGTACATGTTTACACCACCGTGTACATCTAAATTTTCTCCGTCACTTTGTATGTTATTACATTTTTTCTTTAACAAATGTTCTGTGTTTAACTGCGCAGAATATTAAAATTGTATGAATAATTTTCTAAAAATAGGGTGTTAAACATAGGAAATGTCCCCTTTTTTATCATATTTCTCATAATAGACGTGTTTCATTTCAGTTTATTGCAAAAAACTTGATTTGCACATTATGAGACATAAATATTGAGCAAAACAATTACAATTAAGTATTTTTGATTACAGAGTGTTTCCAAAATACATAACATGTTTTTTTTAAAACTTGTTAGGTGCTTATAAACAAATTAACAAATATAAATAATACATATTTGTTTATTATAATATACTACTAGTATATTACCTAGTACAGTTTTGAAATGATTGCCAACTTCAAATTTATTAATGATGATCTAAGATTATATAGAATGTATTGCACTTTTACTAAATAAAAATGATTAGGTACCTACATGAGTTTTTTTTTTGTTTTTTGTGGATAACTTTTATAAACACCCTGTATATATAATTAGAAGAATGTTATTCTCGGTAATTATTCACTGATTTGAACTGATGTTTAAATATGATTATTGGATAAGATACTCTGCATCTAGTTATTTCTATCATATTTAAATAATTTTTTAGCCTATTGTCTTTTCATTTGGTATAAAAAATAATTACAAATTTTAATTTCTAAAAACGAAAATGATTTCATAAATCTTTTATTTGTCCAAATAAATTAAATGTTCTGAACGCATAAGTTAAAAATTTGAATGAGCACAAAATCTAAAATTGTCTTAATTTCGGTCTACAGTTTATCGTTTACAGCATCATTGCAATATTCTTTCTAAGCAGTGCAAAGAGGCTGGGTGCTGTAGATCGAAAAATTTCATCCGTCGTCCTTATTCCAACGTTTGAGCGAACAATTATTAAATATGGATGCACTATATGTTTCTGAGCTGTTTTGCCGTGGTCTATTGGAATGTCTTCCGAACGTTTCCTCTGCAACTGCGGCAGACATCTTCAGTGGCGCGGACGTAGTTGATACCTCGTTGGGTGCTTCGAGTTTTAACATACCATCAAATAGAACGACAATTCATCAATCAGCAAGATATTTAGTAGGTTCTTGGTTGTTGAATATTATTATTTGTATATATTAATTATAGTATTAATATTGCGGATACACCCATTATAACAACTATACAAAGTATAAATCTCTTTCAAATTGCTCTTGATGATTAGTGTTTTGTATTTTTATATACTGTGGCACTTTGAAGAATACCCTTTTCTGAGTACTTATTAAACTCATTTCCATTGTTAGTGTTCAAAAAGGATTTATGGTGTCTCTAATACTGATATATTCTCTACCGTGAGAACACTCGACTTTGAGTAACAATAGGATATTTAAGGTGTAAATAGTTTGAAAGCATATATTTTAGGTGGAGATATGCAAATTAACAAAAAGCTATTACATCACTATGGTCGATGGTCCTTAATAAAAGAAAATCCAAAATATGTCGTAGGTAAATTATTGCCTATGCGGCAACATCGCACCCTGAAGTAGTGCATAAATATCTACAGAAATAACGGCGGCTACCAAACAATAAACACCTGTATTTTTTTCAGAAATTCAGTAATTAGAATTGTTTTCCCGAGAATTAGATTTGTTTCGGTATAAAACAAATATTTGTGACATATTTCTGAAATAGGCAGAATGATAAAAGCTATATACATATTGTACAGAAATAACTCACTACAATTTGATGTAAAAGGATCTATTTGAACCGATTAATTATTCAGAAACACATTAGTTAATTGCACACTTGTCGGTTAGACAAATGTTAATAAATTAATCCATTTTTCGATATACGTAAACGTTTCACGAAAGCTGTACACTTACAAACTAGCCTCAAGTATGTAAATAAAACAAGCACAATTCAAAAACTACAAACATTATATTCGTTAGAAGGAACATCTTAGTTATAGCGATGTTACAATATTTTTCCAGTCAGTTTGCGGTATAGTTTCGATTTATTTTTAATTACCAAAACACTGGTTGTCAATTTTAAAGTGATTAATAAAGCCATATGATCCGTTTAGTAGCTATATTTGAGGTTTGAGAAGCGTTTTCAATACAAAATTTTCTATTTTCTTTTCTTTTAAACTCTAACTCTGATTAAAAATTGTTAGAAGGATTTTTGATTTATTCACCTGAACTGTAAGTTGCACTCATACTGTTTACATATATTATTTTTCTAAACAGTATACGTTTGTAAAAATGTCATTCTTGAACTGGAATTAGTTTTTTATGTCTGATACATAAAGATTAATTTAAAACATAATAAATAAAAGCGTTAAAGTTAACTTTTTAAACGTTTTTATTAGTCAGTTTAAATTTTTCACATTTTAACGTATTGTCAATCAATGTTTTAGATATAATTACCAAACCTGATACTGATCAATTCAGGTAAACGACGTATTTTTAAGAAAATGTTAAACTACAGGTCTGTATATTTTACACCTGCTGCCATTTCCAGTTCAAATCATGTTTTACATGTAAGGATGCACGCACGTTTGTTGATGCTTCTTTCTGAGTCTTACTGCTATCTTAGGTCATGTAATACTGCTATTTAACCACAATTAAGTTTCAAAACTTAACACAAAACAAACTCTTAACGACGTTTTTTTTTAACAAATAGTTGTCTAAATCTTTGAAACAAGGGTTTTTTCTAGATACTAAATTTATCATCTAAAAAACTCATTTAATTATTACAACTATTTTAAGTTACAAAGTTTTATTGGTCTAAGGCCACATTTTTATTAACGTTATAAATAATGTGATACAAATAACTAATATTCCCATATCACTAAAGTCATCTATATGTTTGTTGAGTTTATTATATTGACTATCCAGTTATAATAATATGGCACATTAACGTATACTCCATATACACCCGCCTGTCCACAATTCTTACCCCAAATTACTAGTCCAGCAAGATTGTAGGTATTAGTTGAGCTACTACAGACTAAGGGTGATCCACCGTCTTGCTGAAATAAAAAACAGATATCAATAAATAGTGACGCCCACAGTAAATAGGATTATGAGCTCCATCGATTTTTCCAAAAACTTATTATTATTTTTCAAAAGTCTCAGTGAACAAAAGCCTCAAAAAACCCTTTATAAGTTCTTAAGAGGACTTCTAAAACCCAAAACCTGCTGTCTGTTATTTGAGGATTTTCCGAGTTATTAACAGAGAAAGACAAATAGATACACTTGTAATCATTAAAGGCAAAGTTAACCAGGGAATTCAAGGCTTTTGCTTGGTTGATTAAGGCAAGGTTGTAGCCTGTCAATTAAGGTCAGCCCTACCTCGGTCATTTAAACGAAGGCAATTACACACATCTGCAATAGTAGCCAAGAATTGGTTGCTTGTTATTTCTTTGGTAGACGAAGTAAATGCTAGTGTGGAAAACAAAGATCTTTATTATAGATGTTTATTCACTACGAGTATATTAATATTTCGTAATATTGGTCGCATTGTATCATATACGGGAAGATTCTAGCTCTTGGGTCGCAATATTTATAGAAGGGGTCCGAAAAGGCAAAATTTATTGTGACATATTTTATGAACGGCCCCTTACTGTCTCGAAACAATGAAGCTTGTATTTTTGTTCGAAATAAGTTTAGTTGGTATACATTAATAGTTAAGCTTTTTAGACAGTCAAGTGTTAGAAGTGGGAAATATTCCATATAATACTTCGTAGTATTCCTTCAACGTCCGATTTTTCACTAAATATGCTGTTTCTGCCGTTTATAACATTTTCTGAACTAGTTACTGGGTTACACATTCCATTAAAATGGGATATCGCCCCAGCTATTAATGTGGATGATTAATATGACGTTATTGTATAATGTCTGTAAAAAAAACTATGGTCTCTATATAATATTGCGTACTTTAACTATTCATCTACATTTTGCACAAGTTCAGTATCATTTGCGGTTTGAATCTTTGACCTTGTTCGAGTATAGCTGACATGAAATGGTTAATTCCCAAAAGATTCACATCGCTAAATCAGCTATCGACTTTTTTAACTAACCAGTTTATCCTCCACCATCATTATCAAATTCTTTTTGAAGCATAGCAGCATCATTATTCCTTGATTCAAAAAATATTGACCGTGAATATCCAATATATATCCATCAGGGCTACTATTTAAGGTGGTTTCAATAAAAGTCATCCTTTATGAGGGTAACACGATTGTCTAAAATCCTGAATATTGTAGTTATATGAATACTGTCGATAAACAAATAATTTGAAAACTCAGTAATATATTGTTGGGTTCAATCTTTACCGTCGATTGTATTCAAATCCATACTTATTGGATCTAAACGTAATATGACAGAATGTGGAACTGTAATGAACGCAGGAAATCCTCAAATCTTAACTAGCGGTTCTTGGGACGAACCTTACAAAGGGAGCCTTTACTGTGTGCTTGGTTGTTTATTAGTATTTTCTTATTACGTTACCGTGCATGCATCATTCATATATTGTCCTCCAGCGCAAATTTCGCCATTTGGATCAAGGTATTCATCAACGCGATTGCCCAAAAGTGTCGCGTTACTATATGAGGTTCTACACTGAGAGTAGCTGACAATTGGAACGAATACCTGTTTTTGCGGATTAGTTGGAGCATCATTTATTGTGAATCCAGTTTGACCCCATCCTGATACTACACAACTGAAACAGCTAGTTAATTAAAATGTTCTGGTTTAACAACAATTCAGCTTGTTTACGTTTGTCCTACGTACGAGGTTGAGGCTCCTGTAGAAGGTATGCAAATAGTATTTATTGTAGGGTAAATTCCCAATACGATTGGTTGGGATAAAACGAGAACGGCTATGTCATTTGTTAATCGCGAGGCGTTGAAATCTATGGAGCCGGTGGAATTCGGATATATTATGAGTGCTACCGTACTGCTTTGAGTATTTGTTAGATTATTTGGATTCCAGACGCCCATTATTACTGTTACTTGGCTCGGATTGTTCCTAAAAAATAAATACTAAGTTGTTTATAGTTGAGAAACTTACACTTGTCATACATATTTCGATAAACTTTGTGAGCAGCCGTAAGAACATGTCGAGGAGTAATTAAGACCCCGCTCCCCGCAAATGCATGAGTGGAGTTTCTCAGATAGGCTTGCCACGGATATGCGCCATAATTGCTTATTCCAGAAGCTGTATTTGTAACTGTAACGTATCTTGTTCCGCATGGTAAAGTGGTGCCATAACAAGCAAAATATCCCGACGGACATAAGGGTCCCTGTAAAAAACGTGAAACAATTTTTTAAAACAACACGGTTAGTTGTTGACTGGTTAGATTTGTGAAAGGGATTTTTAAAACAAAAATGTTTATAGTAGATTTAAGGTATCAAATATAAATAATTAAAGGGATTAATTTGTGCCAACTTCACCGATATTAAAAATAAAGTTTGCATCAAGTGTTGCTGGAACTTGTTTTGTTTAGGTGCTTTAAATTTGGTTTTGAATACTCTAATGCAACCGTTATTAAAGCGTCTAATGCTACCGAAAACAACTGCTTATCATAAGGTTGGCACTAAAGAAATTTAGTAATCTCCTTGAGGAACCATCAAATATTCATGCAAATCGTATCAGTGATGTGTAAAGCTGGATGACATGCCATTCAAAGTATTGACAGAAAAAACATGTACATGCTGGACATATATACGATACAGAGGAAGAAATAATAGCATTTCTACAGATGCCAATGGACTTGTTTGTGGTTTGGAATTTCCTTTAGTTGCATTTCCCACAAAAAAATGATTTCGCGAAAAAATATTTATTTATTTGTTACATATCGTTAATTATTTTGATGTTATGAAATTTCATCTGTTTTTCTTCGTAATAAATTTTTCCTCTTTTCCTTAATCACAATTTCTGGGACTGGGGTTAATATTTCACATGAGTATTTGACAAGTTTAGTTCTTAGAATGATAATAAACACATTGATTTCTACCCTATTGTCAATTTTAAATGAAGTTCTGTGTTTTACTGATGTCAAAAACAGAAAAATGTTGTTATCTAACATCAAAACTTTATTTTCACATCCAACACCGTTTCAACAACCATGTTGTCATTTTTATGGAATATGCCACAACTGAATCTAAGTACAATTCATTCATAAACTACTGTAGCAAGGTTTTTTGGTCCCTCCTCATCGTGTTCTACCGTGATGGTTCGTCATATTCCTTCTTCCTCAATAACGTCTGTGAAATGAAGTATTATAATTTTTAAATGTAATAACTTTATATAGTATCAGGCACGTCACCGATAGTGTTCTATCCGCACCCCATCGTATCGAAAGTAGTATTTAGTATGCCCCCTTCCAAATTGGTATCGTTGTTTGTGGATGTTTGTAATTTTTCGGTGGTATTATAAATTAACGGAAATTCCATATAGACCTAGTTTGGGTTTGCTCTATGAAGATGACAACTTAGTTGTTTTTATGTACGGGTAAAAAATGTTTTAATTTAAGGAAATGACACCACACTTCAGACAATTACACATGTATATTTTATATAATTCATATTATTATTCCATAGACAACGAACCAGAGAATGTTAATAAAAATTTGTCAAAATGTTTTCGCAGTTTGTTTAAATAAATTGTGCCCAAGTTGCACGTGGGCGCCTTGTCTATATGCAGAAGATGTAGCAAAAGACTGAAGATTGGCTACGCTATTTCATTTTATAGATAAAAAAATGGAAAATAGATACCTGTTAAGGTAATACTTACCTACTGAATATATCAATAAAATTTAAGCGCTTAATAGAATAGAAGGAATGTGTAGTGTTTCATAATCTATTGCATATGGACTTCGAGGATCGGATTAAAGTAGCATTGCCAACACCAAATTTCAAAAACAAGGATTTGATGTTAAGGAAACCAGGTCAATTTAGTTTAAAAACAGGACGCAGTAAGAGAGTAGCAATAATTAAATAATACTGTAGTGAAAAAATTCAAGCAAAGATCATAATTAAGTTTAATAAAAGTATCCTTACACAAGCAGTAATTTTAACTTAAAAACAACAAATTAACATCAAAGGAAGAATTGGATAAGACTGAGTACAACATAATCGTGAATTAAATTATTAAAAACTTAGACAGGGGTTGGAACGGGGACTCAATTTATTGCATAATTTACTACTTTGATGATGTGGTCTTAATTGCCATCATTGAAGTCAGAAAACCTGCTCTTTGTGTTTATGGAGTTATTGATCTACATCATATCCCGTAAAGTTGTTCCTAAGAACTCTATTAATATTAAAGTCAAGGTGCCACAACAATCTTTCAGGAAACTACCTAATTTGTGGTCGTAAAGAATAGTGAACATCTATGTTGAAACGAGAAGTTAATGAATTTTGAATACATGTGAGTAGGCGTTTGTAACAATAGCGGTTTGAAGAAAAGCACAAGGTTTATGTGTAGCAGGAACACTGAATATAACTTTATAGTATAGCAAAATTGTGAAAATCGAAAGACTTTAAGATATTTTCAAGAACTGATATACAAGTTAAAAAAGGAAAGGTTGAATTAAGAACAATGTAATTTTGACATGAAATGGATAAAAAATGACGAGATGATATGACCACTAATATCTATATATAAATAGGCAAAGACAAAACGATTAGGTACCATTGTCTCCTCTGTCTCTCAACCGATTTTCTTCATTTTTGTTTTGTTTAGTAGCTACTGACGACCTTCAGTGCAGAATGCTAATATTAATTTATAATATTGGTTCATTCATTAAATAAAATATAATAAAAATTCATTATTCAAGTCTATAATGTCAACGCCAAACAACTAAATGTGCCGCTGCCGCCAGACTCAAAACATTGAGTAATGATATATAGAGGGACCAATCCTGTTATATACTTAGAGCATGTACTTCTGGAAGTGGCATGCAAGCGTTGTTATTGTTTAGTGGTAAAGTAATCTTGTATATTATAATTATACAGGGCCATTCCAGATATGTTAGAAATTATTTTTTTCGTATGTAGCACATAAGTAGAATTATAGTTAAAAATTTCATAAACAAAAAGAGTAAATACGGTGGCTCATAGACAGTGGCATATACAGAATGGTTTACCGGGTGGTTCAAAAATGTTAAAAAATATGCGTGGTCCATGAGCAGTTGCATATACAGGGTGGTGGAAATATATAATGAGTTGGAATTATTATAATGAGGATTTTAATAAATGTTAGCCCTAAGAATTATATCTGAAAAAAACTTGAATTTCGTTACTTATTTGTAGAAGCGAGATGTAAGAACGACATCTAGGATTTTCGAGGAAACTATCACACAGAAGTTCCGAATCTGGATCCTTTTCAGGTTACTTAACCTGCCAGAGATATTGAGGCAATTGGTCGAATTTCGACCAGTGGGCGACAGCTAGTTATCATTATCATTAACGGATGGATATAAACTCCTAAGTTTTATATTAACAAGTATCATTAAACATTTTTTTATTTACCGGAGTGATGATACGTGGGTCTATAGTATTTCCACCATTTTGTCCACTGGTTGGACAAGTAGTCCCTGTTGGAAGACAAAGATAGTACTGACCACTACTGGTAACTCCGGATGTTTGACTGTTTACCTCTGAAATGAATATATGTTTATATAATAGTGGCTGAAACTGAAATAAATTTATTAAAAATCTCATATATATATATAACCCCCGATAGCGCAGAGGGAATGTGCTCGAACCTCCAAAATTTCACTAATTCGGAGGCTGAACCGAGTCTCGTACCCAGGTTCGAATCCCAGCCATGCCACGGCTTTTAATTAATAAAAAGACGTGACGTCATCTCGGGGGTACGGTCGTCTCTGGTAACTGGCAAAATCCATGAGAAAGAGAATCATTGCTCCTTACCAACCCGCATTGAGGCAGCGTGGTAAGGTATGCCTCAGAACCTCAAACATGTCGAATTACAAAATTCACGGAATTGTACCCCAGGTGGGTAAGCAATCCCACACCGGGAAACCGGTCTGCCTCAAGGATTCTGGGGGAGGCAAACATTCGACTACACTACATCTAGCAACATATAACTGCCGAACACTCTCGAACCAAGCTAGAATTGTAGAATTAGAACAAGAGGCAGTAAAAATCAAGTGGGATATCATTGGCATAAGTGAAGTTAGGAGGAAAAACGAAGAGCTAATAACACTTGAATCAGGCAACCTCCTATACCACCGAGGAACACCAACAGGAAGAACTAGTGGTGTTGGATTCCTCATCCATAAGAGAGGGACCGATAAAATTATAGGCGTGTCCGGAACATCAGACAGAGTCGCAAGTCTAACATTGTCGCTTTCGAAAAGATACTCTATTCAAATAATACAAGTTTACGCCCCAACAATTAGCCATTCTGACGAAGAAATCGAACAACTATACAGCGAAATCAAAGAGGCCTTAGATACCAACAACAGCCATTTCAAATACAGTATCGGCGACTTCAACGCGAAAATAGGGAAAAAACAAGACCGAGACGGATCAGTGGGGACCTTCGGGTTCGGTGAACGAAACGAAAGAGGTGAGAGATTAGTACCGTTCGCACACTATCAGAATATGTACATATCAAACTCCTTCTTCAAGAAAAATTCTAATAGGAAATGGACTTGGGAAGCTCCAAATGCGTCAGTCAAAAATGAAATTGACTTTGTCCTGACAAACAAGATTAATACCATCAAAGATGTAAGCACGCTAAATAAATTCAGGACAGGAAGCGATCACAGACTTCTCAGAGCAAGGATTGTCCTTAATACGAAACTGGAGAGATTTAAACTTACTAGGAAGACGCTCGCTACTAGCATAGACAATAACAACCTGAAAGAAAATTCTGAAAAATATCAGACGCTGATAGAAGAGAAGCTCCGGGAACAACAAGACAATACACAACTAATGAATACAATACTGACCTGTGCTAAAGAAATAGGCGGAAGCCAACAACGAAACGAACACAAGAAGCTTAGTTCGGAAACAAAGGCGTGGCTTCAGAAAAGAAGAGAACTGAAAAGGACAACAGACATCCAACGCATAGAATACAGTGAATTATGCAAGACAATAAGAAAGAAAATTGCAGAGGACATCAAAAAATACAACGAAAAATTGGTAGAAACTGCAATTGAAAATCGGAAAAGTTATAAAAACGCTAAGAATGCATTAATAATTGGGAAAAGACAAGTAATCGCATTGACAGAAGAAAATATCAGAATAACGGATAGACACAAAATAATGAGAAGAGATCGGAAGAGAATAGAGTGGATAAGGAACAAAACCCAGGTAATAGACGTTATCCACAGAGTGAAATCTCTGAAGTGGCAATGGGCAGGGCATTTGGCAAGAAGACAAGATAATAGGTGGTCAACAAAAATCACACAATGGTTTTCTAGGGGTGTTAAAAGACCAAGGAAACGTCCCAATGTAAAATGGGACTATGACATCAAGAAAAAGCAGGCATAACCTGGTCCCAAAAAGCGTACAACAGAACAACATGGAGAGATTTGCGAAACGAATATGTAAGAGAGGCTACACCATAAAATAATGGTCGAAATTAGCTGCATATGATGATGATGATGATGATGATGATGATATATATATATATATATATATATATATATATATATATATATATATAGTTTTCGCGGGTACTAAATGTGTTAGGTGGTTTCCGGGAATTCATCCGCGTAGTTGATAACTGATCCCTGCCGGGATCGATGGTAAAATGACGACGTTTCGGCAGAGTCACATCTGCCTTCTTCAGGTCGGTTCGCATAATTCTCGTAGCATTCTGCTTTCGCTTCTAGTCATTCCAGTGAAACTTAACTATGTGGCTTATACAAACCAAGTTGGGAACAAGGAAGCTCCTGCGAAAAAACGTTCAACCTAATTAGCGAGTCAGATATTGCATGCACTTGAATGACTCTCCATTAATGCATTTTTCGCTAGGCAAAGTATTCTAGTAGTTTCTCAGGTTTAAAAATCTCTTTAACATTTCATTTTGATACTTATTATATTTTCTGCAAAAGTATACTCGACATGATGAAAGTATGGAATAGATTTTTGTTTATTTCCTGAAAGTTTTGTTGATGTTTCAACCATTGTTGGTTTCGTGTTTTTCAAATTCGTTTAATATTGTTAAGCACCCAAAAAATATGCTTGTTATATAACTTATAAATATACCCAGTATTATGTTTATTAAACTCACCATAAATTTGGTAAATTAATCCAATTAACAGCAAAAAATACAAATCTGTTGCATAACTCATTTTGTAACCACCGATACTACGTAAGTAAGTACGACCACCACTAAACCTGATAAAAAAATAAAATATCTTTGCATATTTAATATAGTTTTGTTATTAGTTCAGGGCTATTAAAGTATAAAAGTTCTCTTGAATTACATTTATTTTAGACCTATTTGCATCGGCAAAACCCATTAAAACAGGAAGTTGGAAATCATACAATCAAATCTTATTCATTTTCCCATTTTATTGTGCAGGACGTAACAATTTTCGTAGTTAGCTAGTGAAATAATGAGTTTTGCCTTTAAATGACCTTTTCTATTTATTCAATTGGATCGGAGGACATGTGAGCCAGATTGCTTATTATTATATGTTTCAACTATTTGTAATAACTCACAAGTGCTGTAATTAATAATGTTAAGGAAAATGAACTATTTATAAAAACAAAAGGCCCGTACTGTTCATAAAAGCAAAGTTAATGTGAGGAAATTGCAATCACACTTTTTGAACAATTAATTTTAAATCATTTTCGATTGTTTTTTATTTCAGTCTTTCTCGTATGACTAAATCTTCGAATCATTATGTTCCATTTTACTTGTTACTTCACGTAATGTATTTCTCTGATATAATTAGCTCAGGACTTTTTAGTACTGTCTGAGTAAGCTTTAGAGTTTTTCAGTTCAATGTCGAATACGTATGCCGCATCTCGCTTCCTTCAAATATTCCTGTTTCGCCATTTCTCTTCTACCATGGCTCTGTCTCTCCTGTATCAATTAATAGTTTTCGCGTCTCCATACCGTTATATTTGTCTAGATTTTGTCTAATCTGCAGTATTATAAATTCGCCTCATTGTTTGTTTTATTGTCTGACTTCATTCTTAATGGCTGACAATCCCTTCTCTGAAAATACTTATCTCTTTTACTTCGACCAGTCTTTGTCTGTTGGTAGATATTGCCTGCATTTAGCGTAGTATATTTAAAATGCTTGAGCATAATAAATATTTCATCATATCAGTTACTGTTTTACCATGTTGGGCTGGATATCAGTATTTAGGAAGTATATCTGAGGAAGGACACTCAAAAAATATTTATAAAAATAATAAATATTTTTTGAGTCTCCTTCCTCGATATACTTCCTAAATACTGATATCACACACATTTTACATTGGCGTACTTATAGGTCTGGGTCTTGATTTGTGGATCTCCCACTTTCAGATATTTGTATTTTGTTGCTTACATTTTGTCCCTACTCTTTGTATCCTTCTTCTCACAAGTTGCAAAGATAACTTGTTCATCCGCAAAAGAGTTGATAAACATCCTTGCGATTGTAGATTGTCTACTAGTTTTCGTTGCTTACTGCAAGTCATCCATGATATCTTCTAGTTCATTCTGTTTCTTTTTTGGTAAATAACACCAGACTTAGAATTAAGAACTATATATTTAAACAAAAAACTTTTCGACCTCGTTAGCAATCGAATTATAAAATATAAATTTCGATTTTTAATAAAGTTATCTGACAACTTGAAAGACAATCAGCTGAATCAAGTTGTTGGAGGACGTGGTAGACAGGCTAGACCCAATTCTACGCGACCTGTCTTCAATCTCCTGTATTTCTCGTAAGCTGAATATTAACAGGTGTGCGACTTGTGGAGTCCCTAACAACAACCCAGAGAGGCACTATCTGTAGAAATTTTGTAATTATGCAGAGCAAAATACCAATATACCCCCATATACAACCAGAGTTAACATATATGGTTTCAAAACGAACGAAGTGGTTTGGAGTAGCTCAGTTGTTTTTCCTAATCTTAATCCATTTAAAAAATTCAAACCTGATACAATAAGAAGGGTACTGCAGATCAACTCATTTAAGCAGTCAATAATAGCATACATATTAAAAATTAAATTAAGTTCTATTCAAAAAAGGTATTTCCTAATTTTCGTCCGACAAGCCTTTCCCACTAAATCACCACTTGAACATTGATCTGTTTTAAATTTTGTAACTGATAAACCCATCTGCGCACGTTGTGTATCGGTTATTCGTCGGGTGGGAACAAATCTTGTTTGTTTTAATTTTTTTTCAATGACATGGAATGGTCCACTTTGCAAAAAATCGGAAAAATCTTATATCCGACTTCTTAATGTATCATAATATATGTCGGATGCGTGGAATTAGAACATTTTAATTATTCTAGGATGCAATTAATTGAAAATAGATTGGAATTTCATCAACATATTTGTTAATTAATCGCTTTCCAAATGTTTATTTTCAATTTGTCGCCATATATGTAGGGTACACTATTTTCTTATTAATAATATTTAGAAAGTAATAAGTTAGTCTCCACAAAAAAAATCGCATAATCTGAAATATAAAATGGAATCATCACATGTCAGTTTTATCAATAACTGTATACGAGGTTTGTCAAAAAAGATGCATTTTCCAATAGTGAAGAACTTACTATTTCTTTTCGCAATATCGAAACTGGTTAATGGATTAAAGTTAATTAAAGTTTTAAAAAAATCTGAAAAATATTTTTGTAACATGACGTATAAATAGCTTTATTAATTAATTAATTACAGAAATTAATTAATCAAAATATATGCATTTCTTGGGCTTAGTTAGCATCAACTTCAAACACATTTTTATAGAACATATAATATCTTACATTTTAAATATCCAACTCAATTAGTTTTTACATTTTCGTGCCATTATTGTTATTATACATTGAAGTCGGTATTTAAAAAAAGTATTTATTATCTTATAAACCAATAGATACTAATAAAAATAGAAAGTTCAATCAATCAATCAGTCAGAAACCATAAACCTTATACGCTTCGTGGTAATTGACCAGGAAAAGACAGTCGTCAGTAGTGAATAATTGGTCAATATTCTAAAATTTATTTAAGGACCTTTTAACTTCCGTTCCAGTACATCAACCCGACCCAAATACTGGGAAAATTCTAGTACAGTGCCCTAACAAGACATAGTAACAAGTTGTTTTCTGAATGATAATTGTGGCATCTCTGGTTTTTATTTTTTCTGAGTTCTTTGGGAATAACACCACATAAACCTGAAAGTCTGTATATTTCAAAAGTCCAAATGTTTCAAGGTCTAAATCAGACCCCGTTTTCAATGGTATTAACACAAAATGAACAAGAAATTAAAAAATTAAAAGGATTCCCAATGACAAATATCTTAATGACAATTTGACATTAATGTTTGACAATAAAACTGATGTAACTAAGGGAATTTATTGTATATATCAAATTTGCAGTTTTATTGTCAAACATTAATGTCAAATTGTGATTACGATATTTGTCATTGTGAAACCTTTTAATTTTTTATATTTTTATTCTGTTGTTGTTGTTGTTGTTGTTGTGTGTTAATACCATTAAAAACGGGGTCTGATTTAGACCTTGAAACGTTTGCACTTTTGAAATATACAGACTTTCAAGTTTATGTCCTGTTATTCCCAAAGAACTCAGAAAAAATAGTAACAAGGGAATTATTTCTTATAGTGGTATCCTCATCATCCTCACGAATTTTGGAAACTATCGCTTTCTTAATCTTTCAATTAAATCTTTAATATTTAATTGTACATATTCTCGTTATAGTATATCGGTGTATCAACATGAATAGTATAGAATTTTATTTTGTTCACAATGTAGATGTGGTAGAGTTGATAATCATGTGTTAAAAATAGTAAATATTTATTATTTCTTGTCTTTTAGGAAAAAAACAATAAGTCGTCGTACAAAGACAAGGTTTATTTCGTTCCTAGATACAATAAGTCGTAAAAAGATGATGAAGGATAGCAGTATTCTTTAATGTTTAATTAGTCCAAGAAGAATCTTTGGGAAAATTTTTTGCACAATCTTAATGAAAGCTTGCAGATTTGTTTAAACATAACCTTTTTATATAAGATTGTGCAAAAAATATGAATCTGAATATTTTTCCCAACCTATTCAGTTTGCAGCTCAATAAGGTATATAGAAATTTCAATAGTAACACTGAAGAGTACAAGTTTCTGGGAAAGACATTCTGAGCACAGGATAATTTCCCACAAAACCCGCTTGACTGTCAAACAGAAATATTTAAATTGATGTAAATACTGAAGTGTAAGTAAGATTTGCAAAGTCATCTGAAATAAATCATTCAAAATCGTTACAAATATGGTATAAGAAATTGACTCGGTCTAAGAAAGTTGTTCGACAGCATACAGATGAGCAGTGAGGATAACCTGTCATACGTTTCTCGATAAGCATGCCACTAGACAATTATTATGTTGCTACTCGTTACGACTTTTATTATAATTAACAGGGATAATGACAATTATAACCTGCTTAAAGTCAACATTAACAGAATTCTATGCTTACCAACTTACCCATATGAATATGGCATTAATTATATTTATGAAGGTATTTAAAAATGTTATTGTCATTCGATCGATTATAACGTGTATTCGCTAAATCGATTTACTTATTTGAACTCTGTTGCACACATCTATAGATTGGGTCATATAGGAAATAACTTTTACAATTTATGAAACTTTCATGTTTTGTCATGTTAAATTTAAGTAAGTGTAAGTAAGAGTTTTTCGGTAAATGTGTTCGGAGAAATGTATATGTATTCAGAAATTTTATCGTTTTAATCAAATTAATTTAACTAAATAGTTCGATATTTTAATAGTTCGTATGGGTTTTCTATTCTTAAAACGATTTCTGAAATACAGATAAGGTAAATAATTGAAGATCAAATGGTTTTAAGGTAAATTTGTGAAAAATAATGCGGTGCTAGTAATTTACAGTTTCAATTTAAAAATCTTTTAGAAAGAATTTGATTTGTTATTAGTCTTACTCACAATTTAAAAATAACATGAATTTTTGACCCTGTTAGTAATAATACGATTGAGGGCTCATTGTATTAGGAATGACATCTAGAAAAATGTGTAGTAATTAGACGTTCACATTAACAACTGCAAACGTTCTAGCCAATTAAGAGTAAAAACAAAGTATATTCTGTTTGTTTATTGGAATTTTTTCTCCTCACTCTTTTTCCGTAACAGATGAGTATTTAAAAAAAATGACTTGATTACTGGTTGTCCCTTTCAGTCTATCTCATAGATTTTTTGAGAGAACTAAATAGCTACAATATCATCAAATAAGTTTTTTGTATATTGTGTTATAGATTGTGGAAACTTTTCAATATGAATTCAGAAGCCGTTGTCAGTCACTGTGTATGTTAGCTGAGCTCTATTTCGAGAATTTTTGCTATTATATACAACATAATTGTGTGAGGATTGGGACAAGGAGTGTTTTTTTATTTAATTTGCTTAAGTTTGTGAGGCAAGCCAGTGGTGAACTGCCATTGCTGTCATTTATAAAACTGAGAAAAGAATAATTTTAATGAAAAAACACGTATAACTTTTGTATTAATATATTTTTCTTTCTTACAGGTGAGGTCTTGAAAATATCCATGATAAAGATAAAGTGTAAGTAAGTTTTTTTTTGCTAATTCAAAAAAAATCCTAAATATCAGTGAACAAAAAATTTAACGGACCCTGATGTTAATGATTAACATTAGTTATATATTTCTACGCCTCATAAATTATGGAACTTTCATATCACGTTGGAAGGGGAACTAAACATGAGAGTTATAATGAGCCTTTTTTTAATTTTCAGTAAACATTTATATATAATCGTTTAGAAAAAAAATAATGAGTAGTATTCAAGTCCAAAGTCCAATTTTTTTAAAAGTTTTACGTGAAACACCAGGTCAAAATAAGTTCTAAAAGTAATACCAATTATTACTAAGTGAGACAGCAGTACCGTAAAATAAATCGGGGTAAAACTAATAAATTATTTTGTTTATTATTAATAGAAAATATTATTAATTAGTAATAATTTAATAATGTTTTATATACAGAGTGGAGAGAAAATTGCTATCATGGTTAAAGGTCCTAAATTTACTAATGCTTATTTTTTTGTAACAGATAACAATTATGATAACTTTATGTATTTAATAATATTAAAGACCTATATATGAAATTTAGTTAAACTTGATGGAAAATTGCTGTAATCCATTTTTTCTTCATCTCTAATTCATATGGTAATCCTGGAAATCATTAAAATTTTAATTCTGAATTATAAAGATGTATTTGCTAAGTCACTATATTTTATCTATATTTGCTACATCAATTTACTTATTTGAAATATGTTAGGCACATCCGTTAATTGCGTCATATAGTAATTAAAAAATACTAAAAATTTAATTCTGAATTTTTTACTTGGTGTGTTTTAACAATTATCAATATATCACTCGATTTGATGGTTTTCTTTCCATTATATCAAATAACTCTTATTCTAGTACACGTAAAACAGATGAGACTACTATTTTTACTGAACCAGAATTTAAAAAATGAAAATCACCAATACCTACCTACTCACAAAATTATGATTGCTGCAATTTTAAACATTTCCAAAATCTAATAATAATAAAAAAGAATTGTTAACACTTTGTAGGTATATGTCATGTGATGTACATTGTTAAAAAAACAGTCAAACACTTGTGGAGTTTTTTGTAACAGAAAATAACAATTTCCCCAGAGTGTTTTCTATATTTCATTGTTTACAGTTATATTTTGTTGTCGTGTTTAGTACTTTTGCCTTATTTCATTCCAAACACACGTAATCTTAATCATACTGCTTTTGTTTTTATTATTATGTATATACTAAATACTTCCTATCCAATTTATAAAGTACTTGTTTTTGTTTAACCAGTATGATTGAACTTCTTACTAAAGTAAAACCTTCAGCTTCGGCCGAAGGTTAAGGCTACGAACAAATGACATGGGCTTCGACCAAAATCTCACTTTCGGTTGGACCCTAGATGTGGTTGATATCAGTATTACAAATAATTCTATCCTTTCTACTTAAATTACAGTGGCGTAAAAGTTCTGCACTAAACTAGAGTACAGTACTCTTGAATCTTAATCCATGAATCAATGTATTGACTAAAACCATATTCAAATCATGTAGACTAATTAAATGATTCCTAGCACAAAATTTCATCAAAGCATTCGGAGCATGTATGCATTTACAAAGTGTAGAAAAAATGTAATTTAATTTTTCAACTAAACAAACTTGATTATTTTAAAGTTTTCTAGAGAATAACACCACAATTGAATTAAAAAGTCATTGATAACGAAGGCAGAATCAACTTTGAAACGTTTGGTATTTTCTTTCAATATACAGCTTTTTAATTCAATTGTGGTGTTATTCCCAAGAAAACTTAAAAATAATCAAGAACATGTCATAAATAACATTTAGACAATTAAACAAACTTGGTATATGTGTAGGTAAATTGTGTTTGGCTGTGTTATTTTTTTTCTAAAAAGCTTTTGGAAGCGCCCTGAATAACATAATATTAGTTTTCCCTGTGTATAGGAGCAACCACAGCCAAGATTTTTTTCATTTTGAATATCTATTTTTCATTATTTTGTTTTAAGCGAATCAAAGATCTTCTCAATAATATTTCCGAAATTATTTACCTATTATTGATTCAATTGTATTTTTTTTTATTTTAAGAGATTTGTCAATGTGATTTGGGGGAGGGGTTATCTCATACAACCCCCAGGACCGCGACTACTTGCATCTGTAATGTTAAATATATATATTTACGAGACGAAATTAAACGTATAGTGCAACTATGGGACAAGTTGTTTGTATTTTACGAAATCACTAATTAACATGGATATAAATTCGAAATGACATTTGCAACGGTGAGATTATTCCAAGAGATTCTTGTCAGACACTAAATATTTAAAGAATGACATTTAAATAAATTATTTTAGTTTCTTCCAGCTATGTAGTAGATGGAGCCAAAGAATACCGGATAATTTCAATTACGTTCTCATTACTGATCATTGAAATCGTAGGGCTGTTCGATGAACTCAATTCAATTCAAGCAAGCGGTCGAAAATTTCTTAAATGCCCCAACACGCCCAAATCATGTAGTTCCGATTCAATTGTGAGCAGACAACAAAAAACCACTAAGTGCCGAATACTATTACCAAGATTGAATATTATTGGTATTGATCGATAATACTTTTTGCCGTTGCACGAAAATTGGTCGCTTGTTAATGTAAAATGATGTCACGGGTTACACAAATTCTATGTTCAGAAGATATAATTCTTTCTTGAGAGTCACTAAACGTTTCGAATATATAAATCAATAGGTTTATCTGCTTAATTATATGCCACCTTAATATTTGGTAAATAATCTTAAATCTGAAAAGGATAAGAATGTCTTCAAAATTGAAACAAGCAATAAGAAAAAGTCGTGACAGACCAGATTTTTGATCGTGATAAATGAAGGTGAAAAATCCCATGTAATAAAAGATATCGTGATTAAAATACTTGGGTACGGTAAACTGACTTGGGTTTGAATGTAGAAAAGTTGATGAATCAAATATGAATGAATTTAATGGGTGCATTCGAAAGGTCACTGAAAAGCTTTGTTGAATTGCAAGAAATTCGAGGATTCGTTTTGGTAGCAAAATTTTATTATGTATTTCCTATTTTCCATTCTACGTATTTTCTCTTTCTAATGTAATGTAATTAATATTTGGTTGTGTATGAACTACTAGGCCTTATTTTATTTATAGTCATTACCAAAGCAGAAATTAAACATTGAGTCTTAAAATATCGATGTTTAACCTCAATATTTTTTGTATTTTTTTTTTGTTCTATAACGAGAGGACGGGGACAGCATCTCACTTTATCAACTATTTTATCTATGTAATATGTGTATGTATTTCAGTATACGTCTCTTTTGAGTCGTTACCAAGAAACGTTGTCCAACAATATTTTTTAGAAGCAAATCGTAAGTAATGTTGAATTTGTTTGACTTTCCGTAATTGTCAATAATATTGATTTTTTATGTTCATTAGGGACCATCTATAAATTACGTAAGATAATTTAGGGTAGGTGGGTGTCTGCTAATATCTTATGAAATCTTACATGGGGGTAGGTGGGTGTTTGAAATAGATTTTACCTAAGATTATTTGAAATATCATTATCTCAGAGATTAGGACTTTTATTTGACGAATTTAACTATAGAAAATTTTAAATTTTACTTAAAGAGCATTTTCAAATATAAATATAGCTATAACATTAATAATATTTTATTAATTCAATAATAACTAAATCCTTAGGTATTTATTATATGCATTTACTTACTTCCATACCGTAGAAACATTTTAAGGAATAATATAAGAAATTTTAATATGTGTAAAAATATTTTAGTAGTAAACATATAACGGTCTAATTCGACGTAAACTCTCGAAGTCAGTTTTCTTGGGAAATTAAATATAACGATATGTATTATGTGTGTAATACTGGGACAAAATAATCAATGACAAAGAAAGTAGGCGTAAAAATGTGAGCCGTTAATTTTAATCTTAAGAGGTCTCTCATTGCGAATTTCGATTTTTTAGAAACAGATTGGTTCATCAGCTACAAAATTCCAAAGTTAAAAAATTAAATCTTCAATACAGATCAAACTTTGTAGGGAATTTAATTTCCTTCAGGAAATAATGTATTTTCATATTGTTTAGAAGATTTGAGTAAATCATACGTGTGAAGTAAAAAAAACGAAATTCGAAGTGATAGGCCTCTTAATATTAAAATTAAGGGCTCAAAATTGGACGTTAACTTTTTGTTGTTGTCCTAAATAATATTGTTGGTTAGTAATTTCGAAAAGATTGTTGAGGAGATCTTGAATTAGTTTGCCTGATCATTGGAGTTTTCTCTCCTCCTTCAACAGATAAGTATTTAAAATCGTATTGGGAGAACAAAGTGTAGTAAGCCAATTTTACGATGTTAAATACTTATTTGTTGCAGGAAAAAATTTTGAGGTGAGAAAACCCCAATGAACTGACAAAATAATATTGTTGGTTCCCAATCAAAAAATAATAGTCGATTTTTTTTGGCACAGTTTAATGTGGATATATATACTTACTGTTTTTATAATTTTAAAATGCTTACTGCATTAATATTATCACATAAAGACTTTATGTTATAGATTATAAGAGATATATTGCATTGTATTTGTACTCTTTTATATCCTTAAAATGAACAATTTTGAAAAACAAATATCTTACGTAAGATTTAGGGGTGGGTGATGTATCTTACAGTTTCTTACATGGGGGTGGGCTGGGGTCAGAAAAACGTCAAAATTCATCTTACGTAATTTATGGATGCTCCCTTAGTTAGGATCTATTGTCATGATATCTCTATCTTAATTCTGTCATTATTTAACAAAATACAATTACTTTCTTTGATTTTTCTTTTCTTAGTGTGTTCTTCGTTAAGTAATATATTGGTCTGGGTCCAGTTCATTTTGGACATCATTACGAGGTAGTATATGTTTGCCAATCCCGATCTGTTTATGTGTCGTCTCGAGATGTTATATTTGTGTTCTTTTTTCTTCGAGAGCCTTTCATGTTTCACCGGTATATGTGTTTGCGCAGGAACAGAAAACAGCCTTCGTGGGGTGGATTTTTGGAGAACAGAGACAAGGAGATCTAGACTCGAACATATGAGAACCAAAGAAATAAGCAGACATATGAAAGTAGAAAGATCGTTAGTAGAAGTCATAGAAAAAGAAAACGGTTTAGACAACCGACAACATGGATGCAAAGGATTACCAAAGCAATGTCCGAAAGAAATCTAGGCGACCATGATGTGCAGATTAGACAGGCATGACAATTAAAAACCCAAAGGCCTATAGCGTAATTTTGAATTAAAACCAATCTTTAAAAAGAGCACACTCAGGCACTCAGGAGATTGAGAGAGTAAACAATTTTTAATTGCATTTAAATTATTACCATGTATTTCAGAACTGTATTCAACAGAATTAGCAATTATAAAGGAAAAATACGGGGTACAGCTACTATTTAATAAAATTTTAATTTCGAAACTATCTTGTGGAGAGCAAAATAAGTGAATATGAGTATGAGCTCGTATTAATAGTCAAATTGTATCTATTATTATATTTCTCAAGGTAACTTTGTGGACAAACAGTGAATAGAGAACAAAAAGACCTTAATTATTTTTAACACTTGCAGAGTCACCTGTACTACGGAATTATCTTTTACAAACCTTTGAATTTTTCTGATGTTGTGAATACATCCAAACTGCAAAGTTGATCCTTACTAGTTAAGTTAAATAATGTTTTTTTTTTAAGTTTTAATGTTCGGCTGTGAATAACATGAATAATTACTTAAAAGCGAACTATTTCTTTTTGTCAATATCCCAAAAGCAATGTTTTATATTTTTTTGTATTCAAATATTTCCATTTTTAGCATTTGTTTATTTTTGCTACTTGAAACAATATAAAAAGATAAATGATACTAATTCTGAGGTTTTATATAGTTGTCACCAACTTCGCTAATTAAACGACTTCGAAAGAGGAGACATACTGGGGATGAAAGAGAAGAATAATGCCAGTCGATTAACGGCCATACGAGTTTGGAGAGGGTTGTCCATTGATGACTCGATGTGTAGGTTTTGGAAGTCTTGAACTATGCCAAGGTCGTGAACTGCTCTCAGAAATAAACGGGACATTGCAGGTCCATTAAGAGATGATTATTTACAGCTACATGACGAATATTCTCTAGGAAGGAATGGGGATGGCAGCTTACCATGTTGGGAATGTTATATGATTCTGTGACAAATCCAGGTTTAGTTTGGGATCCTATGTCAGACAGCAAAGTGTTATGGTATGGAGAGCCCATTTTGTGAGAAGCAGATCAACTCTAGTTCTTATTAACGGCAAGTTGACGGCCCGGCGGTATATTAATGAGGGCTGCAATCAGTTTTACATCCCGACCTACAAACCATACCAAAATCAATCGTTCAACAGGATAACGCCAAACCTCATACTGCTGGTGACATAATGGTTTACATACAAAATTCTTGACTAGAAACTCTCGAGTTAGGTCGGAACTTTAATACATTTGATTTCTCAGTATGATATTGTGACGCTGACATGGTATTTATAAAATCAGAAATCTTAAAATTCGACATATAACCTACCTTGGCCTGTTCACAATTGCTAGGGAGCTGCTTTTAATCGAGAACAATAAGGGGTGTGGGTAAGATATTAAAACACAAAATTTATTTTTATTAAGCGCGCCATTTGGTTAAAAACCTGTAAGTGAACATTCCTTGAAAACCAAAAAACAGTACGAGGTTATGATGATATTTCACACTGGCTATATTGATACTGTATTTGTTCCTGAATGAACTATTTTGTTTTCTCGAAAAGAATTATCTATGTTCAAAATTTTCACTTGTGCACACTTTCAAAAAAAATCTAACTAATCGATAGTCTCGGGTGTAATAAAAAGTATGCAAAATGTAAATAGAGGAGAGTTTAATAAAAAAATAACGAAAAATATGGCGTACAAAAAATGATCAAAAGAAATGCAACTGACTTTGGCGTTTAATTAAGAAATTAATTGAAGAAAATGAAGTTTTATTATTTGGTATGAACTCGGGGTAAATAAACAGATTAACTTTGATGCAAGATAGCCTCTAGGGATCCTAACAGTGAACTGAAAAAAAATCTATTGTTAAATGAAAAATTAGCAAAGAGATTTCCATCAAGTAATAATCAGCGTAATGGCCAAATTCATGCTAATATGCAAAAGCTACACTGTTAAAAAGGGGCCGCTAAATAAATGTTTAATTTGAAAATTTAAGAGTTTCTGCCAGTGTTTATAAATATAAACACTGGCTGTAAACGATGCAAAAATGATCATTTTAATACATATTAATGCAATAATTGTGGTTATTGTTATAATTCTAACAAGTGTAGAAACAGTCCTGCCTGTCTTTATTGTGCTGTAGTGCATTTTCTGAGAGTATCCTGATAAAAAAAACAACTTTTTTTGTAAACTGCTGCAAGTATAATAAACATAAACAGGAATAGACACTAGAACAGAAAGAGTGGTTTCTATTAATTTTGAATTAAGAATATTAAAAAATCAATATATATTGTAAATATATTTTATTACTATATTTTGTCAATATTTTGAAAAAAAGAGTAGGTATAGTAATAACATTTTTAGCTGAAATTATTGTAACCAGCCTAACATACAGGGTAAACCTTTGTAAGTTTAAATAGCATCTAATTTGATTCACTACTATTGCATAATTAAATTACAAAATAATAAATATTGTTATAAACTCCGTGGGTTCAATTTAATTATTTTGAAAAACTAATATATTAAAAGTTTCTAGAAACTTTTATTTACCCGTAAAACATCAAATATTTCCAACAGCTAATTCTAATATAATTTACATCGAAATCATAACAACAAAATCAGCTGAACGCACTAAGCTAACTAACTTTACTGAAATTAATATTGCTTTATATAGCGTACGAAGAATTTTCTGGTAGTTCTACCTTTGTTCGCACAGCGTCCAGATTCATAGTTTTTTTCCATCCGAACCTTCTACCTCTTCTTTTTTTCTATCTCAGAGATGATGTTTAATTCGGATGAATAATGCTTTACGTTGTTTTCGCCAGGGACGGAGTGGAACAAATTTTATAACACTGCCCTCTCTTTAATTCTGATCGTCCCTATCAGGAACATCCTCTCCATGGTAGGGAGCGAGTCGATCTAAATGGACCACCTTCATCTTAGCCCTGAGGTTTCGACGGATACGGTAGACGACGTTATTAATCCTTTTGACTGACCACTTCGTATGGACCATCCCTGGCGGGTGTAAGCTTTGGAGATTTGCCCTTGCTCTGTTGGGGGTTGTACAGCCAGACTTTGTTCCTCTCTTGGAACCCGACTAAATTGGCCTTGAGGTCGTATCGCGTCTTCATCCGGTCACTGGTGGCCAACATCTGCCTTCGGGCTAATTCGTGTATTGCCAGCATGCTATGTCGGAGCTGATCGGTATAATCGTCGATGTCTTGGGAAGGTTCTTCGGGGGAGCCAAAAGCCAAATCGCAGGGTAATCGCAGCTCTTTTCCGAATAGGACCCTGGCTGGAGTCAGGCCTGTACTATTATGTACGGCTGAGCGATATGCCAACAGGAATACGGGGATATGCTCATCCCAATCACGCTGGTTATTGCTGACGACCTTGGATAATTGTTGTTCTAAGTTCCTGTTGAATCTTTCCACCATTCCATCTGACTGTGGGTGGAATGGTGTTGTTCTCGTTTTCCTGATCCCCAACATCGTGCAGACCTTCTGGAATACATTCGATTCGAAGTTACGTTCCTGGTCTGAATGTAGTTTCATCGGGACGCCAAACCTGCTGAATAGCTGTTCTACTAGCACCGTCGCTACCGTGGTTACCTCTTGATTGGGTTTCGCAAATGCCTCAGGCCATTTGCTGAAGTAATCCATTGTGACCAGAATGTATTTGTTCCCCTTCTCAGACTCGGGAAACGGACCGGCGACATCGATGGCAATTCTCTCAAATGGGACGCCCACATTGTACTGCTCCATTCTGCCCTTGGTCCGGGTCTTCGGGTCCTTACTGGCTGAACAGGTGACACATTTCCGGCACCAAGTTCTGACGTCTTCGAAGTAATTTACCCAGTAGTACCGCTGCCGAACTTTGTCGAGGGTTTGATGGCCCCGGTAATCCCATCATGCACTTCGGTCAGGATGGCTGGTACCTTTTTCTTAGGACCTACCAGTTGGGACTTGGTTTCTCGACCATCAGTGCTTTCCTAAACTCGCTTGAGCAATCCATTCTCTACTCTTAGAGACTCCCATTGGGCCCATAACGATTTCAAAATGCCCGAGTATCTAGCTACCTCGTCCCATCGTGGCTTGGGTGAGTGACAGGATTGGTTCGATGTCTGGATCAGCCATTTGGCCTGAATGCACTGTTCCGTTGTCCAGTTTTCATTGCCATGCACTCGGATCTGTCTGATGGAGATACCCTCTCGCTGTTCCGTCTTCAGGCAATGTCCGCATTCTGCTGTACAAGGTCTTCTTGATAGGGCATCGGCATTATTATGCAAACGACCGGCACGATATTCAACCTTGAAATGGTATTGCTGTAATTTCTACATCCACCTGGCCACTTGTCCTTCCACTGTCTTGATGTCCAGCAGCCATTTGAGGGCGGCATGATCTGTTCGGATTAGGAAATGACGACCATAGAGGTATTTGTGGAAATAGTCTACCGCCCTTATTATTGCAAGCAGTTCTTTTCTGGTGACGCAATAATTTCTTTCCGGTTTCGATAATACACGGCTGCAGTACTCGATCACCCTCTCTTCACCATCTTGCACCTGGGAGAGGATGGCCCCCAAACCTGTGTGGCTGGCATTGGTTTCTAAGATGAACTTGCCGGACTGCGTACGAAATGCTCGGATTTGGCTGGAACAGAGTGCCGCCTTCAGTCTGAATGATGTTTCGCAATCCTGATTCTAACGGAAGGTCTCTTTCTCAGTGGTATGCCGCTGTACGGGCGCCGCAATGGTGGCAAATCCTTCCACAAATCGCCTGTAATATGAACAGAGACCCAAGAAGTTTCTGAGTTCATGCTTGTCTCTTGGTACTGGCCAAGCACAAATGGCTTCTATCTTGTCCTCATTGGTGCGGATTCCTGACTCGGAAACAACTTGGCCCAAAAACTCTACTTCTTTTTGGAACACTTCTTCGGGTTTAGTCTCAGGTTGGCGTTCTTAATTCTGGGGAATACTTCACCCAGGTTCTTCAGATGGTCTTCGAATGTCTGACCCATGACCAGAATGTCGTCGAGGTATACTAAGCACGTTCTCCATGTCAACCCGCTCAATACATACTCATTAGCCTCTCAAATGTAGCGGGAGCATTACATAACCCAAAGGGCATGACCGTGAAATGAAACAGCCCTTTACTAGTGGAGAAAGCTATTTTCTCTCTGTCGTTTTCGTTTAGACCAACCTGCCAATACCCACTCTTTAGGTCTAGTGTGGAGAACCAACGGGAGCCTGTTAGTGTGGTCAGAGTCTCATTGATTCTGGGTAGTGGATAGCTGTCTTTCTTCGTGACGTCATTCAGCTTTCTGTAATCCACGCAAAATCGGGTGGTTCCATCCTTTTTTTTAACTAACATGACGGGAGCAGGCCATGAGCTTTTACATGGCTCAATAACTCCATTTTGTAACATGGACTCGATGTTTTCCTCGACGGGTTGTTGTTGCTCCAATGGTAGTCGTCTAGGTGGTATTCTGATGGGTTGAGCCTTTCCAGTATCTCTTCGGTGCTGAATGATGTTGGTACGACCGATGGTTCCATCTTGACTCTTAAAAATTTGCCAGTGCTTTGTGATAAATTGCTTGGCTTTCTTCTGTTCCTCTGGTGTAAGGTGTGTCAAATGGTCAGCAAACTGTTGTAGGAACTATTTACTGGGCCCTGTCTCCTTCACTGACTTCTTTCACTCTTCTTCGAAATTGATGATGGTCTCTACTGGCTCGAAACAAGCTATCTCTTGACCATTGGCAATTCTGATGTCGTTGTTGGACAAATTCATGTCTCTAATTGGTATAGCTCGTCGGGTTTTAACTATAGCCCGTCCAACTAACTAGTCATGAGCTGAGTGTAAGGGCTCCACCATTCAAACGCAGCTCCCAGGATTGTTTTCTAGGATTTTGCCACAATTTTTATTGAGGTGGCTGAACTGTTGACGGGCCGTGTCAATACAAATTCCTAATTTAGGAACCGGAGAACATCATATCTCGGCTCGAACATAAATCCATGCTGGCTGATTAGGTTCATACCCAGTATGAAATCGTCTCCAATATTAGCACCAGGACCCTATACCGGATTTGGTTGTCCCCTATCTGCAGTACTATATCTGCTTCACCCTATATTGACATGAACTCGCCGGTGACTGTTCTGAGCTGGATATTGTTGGTAGCTGGCCGGATTTCTGATGATCTCAAAACCCTGGACTTGGCAATGGACCCAGCGGCGCCGGTGTCGATGGTGAGGGTAATTGCTCGGCCATTGATGGTGCCCCTGATGACTAGGCTGCTGCTATCTCGGCAAAATCCCCGGATTTATAATGTTTTGGGGGCTTGTGGAGGGTCAGTCAGGATTCGCCCCCTTATGCTGACTGGCTGACGGTCCCTGGATAGGTGGTTGGTTTGTTGGTTACCCCTGGTCAGTGACTGTTCAGGTGGCCTCACTCTGCAATCTCGTTGGAAGTGTCCAGTTCTTTGTGAACATTTTGTCTTGTTAATTCAAATATTTCCAACAGCGTACGAGGAATTTTCTGGTAGTTCTACCTTTGTTCGCACAGCGTCCAGATTCACAGTTTTTTTTCCCATCCTTACCTTCTAGCTCTTCTGGAATTACATGAACTTAAATAGACATTTTGCAGTCCTAATCAACCCACCACCAATCAATAAAATTATCCAACCCCCTCCGAAAACCCACCCCGAAAAAAATTCCTGGCTACGGCCTTGTCTATGACACTTTGTGTTAATACCCATACAGCCTCTTCATGTTTATATTTTTGTACAGTCGCAGTCTGTATATTCCAGTGTTCTGAAAATATTTCAATAGCAATTTCTACGTCAGGATATTCAGTAATAAATGGTTCAATAATTATGTAGGAATAAAAAAAAAACGAAGAAATCAAGCAATAGCTAATATAATAAACTGAAAAATATTTTAGTCTAGGGATATTTGCGTTGCCAACTCAATACACTTGATATTTCTCATCCGGTATTCACTCACTATATTGCCCACTATCTAGTTATCGAATTTGCCAGCTATTGTTTCTCCATTTAGCAACATGTTAACCACGATACGGAACTATCTGATGGCCAAAATTTGGATTTTCAAAATAATGAGACTGAGCAATAAAAATAATCAAAAACATGTTTGACATGTTCTTTTTAAGGGAAGATGGATTCGAGCTTAGAAGATTACCAAGGAGACATAACTTCAAGATACATATTTTGCCGAGTGACATACAGAAGCTTATAAATTATTTTTTGAGGTTTCTGCTTATCATTATTTATAATTTGCTAGATGCTAAGTACGTTGTGTTGACTAGCAGCAATTACGTAATGACCTAATACAACATCGTTTATTATTACTTCTGTTCAGATATTAGTGTCAAAACTCTCTTAATGGTTCTTCAATTAAATTGAAATAGAGCTTATTATTAGGTGGTCTTTATAAAAAAAACTGACACATGCATTATGAAATCACTTCAAAAGTACTTATCTTTGACATCATTTAACATTTTAAATATTGGAGAACGCTAGAAAGTGCAACAATTCGATCAGTTGGGTAACCTTAGCTATTTAATGATGTCAACAACCCACCTTTGTCTAATTCAAAAAACATCGGATCAATCTTTTGTAATGGAGAAAGTGGCAGTCTAATATTTCGAAGGCCTGCGTTCGGGTATAATAGATTTTGCAACTCATTATCAGTAAACAATCTAAATTAAATTGAAATCCCATAGGTCTTGTTAATATTAGTGTATCGGTATATCATTTCAATGGGTCGTATTATACACCTGTTATAACTACAGAAACGCGGCATGATGTAATCCAATTAATTTTAATTTGGGCGTCTCGCAATAACTGGAATGTTATAGATTCAACTGCCTGAAACGTAATTATTTTTGTTAATTTATTGTTGGTATAGTAATATATTTATTTTATGAAGTTTTTGTACGATACTTATCGGTTTTTGTTGGTAGTATAAAATTTTATTACCATCGAAACTTTTAGAATTAGTATTGTATTGTATTAGTACAATTATACAACAATACATAATAATAAATAAATTATTTATTAATTATTCATATCTAAATACTATTTTCCATAATTTCTTAATAACTAATTATGAGTTTTCGTTAAACTTAAACCAGTCAATATTATCATTACAAAGTTTAGAAAGTCTAGCAATAATAGTTATAATAATCTCTCCGTCTACATAAATCGATTGAGAAGGTACAAAACTAGTAACCAACGGAAACTACACAACATATTATTCCGGCAATCAGAAAAATGGTTTTATAGAAAACTTAACAACATCAATAATAATGAAGCCACTAGCTATCCCAGTAAAACGGACATCGAGGAATTCTGAAAAATCAGCTAGCTACAGCAATTTCCTATAACTCAGAACTGTGATAACATCCAACACCAACCATTTACAACGGAAGACACATTCAATATAATGAAGCACCGCCTTAACTGGAAAGCACCAGGAACAGGTGGTGTGCAAAATTACTGTATGAAGAAACTTTACGCGACCCACGAAACATTAACAGCCCTTATAAATAACATAATTACCCATCCACGCAAGATGCCTAGTTTCCTTACGCATGGTGCTACACACCTCTTACCTAATATGTTCACAGGACCCAGCAAAACACCGACCAATCACTGGTCTCCCAACCTCATAAAAACTCATAACATCCTGCATTAATCATCGCCTTTTCAGACATTGTGAGCGGAACAACATAATTTCTCAACAAGAAAAGGGATGCGTGGAAAATTCGATGGGGTGCAAAGAACAACTGATAATTGACTCCTTTGTCTGCAATCAAGCCCACGACGAAATCTCTACATGGCATATGTAGACTACAAAAATGTCTTTAATTCACTTCCACATGATTGGCTCATTCAGGTGGTGAAACTTTATAAAGTGAATAATTGTATTATTAACTTTATGCCATGCCAAACCAAAATCTTACTGAATGGAGCCGACTGTTCGATTCAAGTTGACCCCATTCCAATCAGAAGGGAGACTCTCTCGCAATTTTAAAGACCTTCATGGATTACTTTGAAATTTTGACAGAAACTCAAAAATGATGCAAATAACAAACCTGATTTGGTGCCAATGTATGCTTCTACCCCAGGGGTGAATGCCACCCTTACTCGGGGGTGGAAATTTTAAATTTCAAAATATCACCGGGAATTTTTTTAAAGAATCTTTGTATGAGGGGTTGTTTTTAAGGGTACGTGAGCTGTAAAATATCAAAATGTGAAAGTCATGATACAAAACAATCAACATTTATTATATTTGAACATAACTATAGCCCATTACCGCTTTAATTCATTAGTTTTCAATTTATTGGCGTAAGGGGTGATTTTCACCCATTAAAAATAAAAAGCATACTTTGCGACCAAGTCAGGTTTGAAGAGGAGTGTAAGATGAACTTAATTCCAAATTTTCAAGAAGATCGATGAAGGTCTTTAAAATTGCGAGGTTTCAGTCGATTTGAAGCTTCAATGGCTGTACTAGTATTGAACAATGAAAAAATACCTAACAACAAAGTTCTATAGAACGATACGACGACTGTTGAAAATCAAACTAAACAGGTAAAAATCTGTTTCAGGCTATTATCACCTAAGCGTGTTGAGTGCTCAGTTCCTCTTTCGGTATAGTTAATTGGTGCAAGACTGATATTGAACAATTATAACGGAAAGTTCGAGTTCTACTAACAAAAACTCAAAATCACCATCCAAAGAGCTCTGTCGAACGTACAACTTTGCCACGATATGAAGGAGAAAGAAGATTGACAGATATAAGCAGACTACTAGATCAGCAAAATTATATTTTGCCTAGTCATTTCCAGAAACTCTCAGAATTTGGTGATCTACACATAGTTATATGCCAGGTTGATAACTCAACACCTCTGCGACTAACAGAACAACAAGTGGAATCACACCACCAACCACCTGATCAGAAACTGCTCAAATGGAAAGAGAAGCCTCTTACATGGAAGACATATAGACGACGTCAACCAAGATTATGTCGATAGTTCAGCGTCGAACTACTTGTTGATCTCAGGTCGTGTGTCCTGAAACGGAAGGCTTTATATTGGCAATTCAAGATAAACTAATTCCAACTAAGGACTATCTAAAGTACATCGTTAAAGACCCTTTTATAAACAACGACAGATGCAGATATGGTTGCCAAACATCTGAATCTATCCAACATCTAACAGGAGGTAGTCAAGCGTTCCCTGCAACTGAATACAAAGAACGGCACAATGCTGTGGCAAAAATACTGCACCAGGAACTCGCACTGAAACTTGAAATATCACAGTCGGTAAGAATGCCATACTATGTATACATACCACAATCTGTTTTAGAAAATAACAAGAAGGTGTATTGGGACCATATAATACTGACCGATGGGACTGTTGCCGAATAGACCTAATATAGTTTTGGTGGATAAAGTGTCTAGAAAAACAACCTTAACGCCTAATTCGCACGAGCGCTTTTTCAACGAGTGTTGAAAAAGCTTTCAAATGAGTTTTAATGCATGGCGCTGTTTTACCGAGCACTGTTCGATTTTCGACGTTGAGCGTTGGGCGTTAGATCGAATTGAATCTATGGAACTCCGTGTTTCTCTTCTGACGGGAGTTAAAAAGGCGCTGGCGCTGTTCCAGAAGAATACTTATCCACGGAAAATTATTGCAATTATTAAACATTAATGCAAATATAAAATAAATAAAATCTTAAATAACCTCAGTGCCACTGTCAATCTCTGCACAGCTGGTGGTGTAATATCGCAAATCTCATGTTGGTGTCTTGATGTGTTCATTGAGCGCTCATGATTGCCAATAATTCATCGGATGTGCTTACAGACATCAGCAAAAAGCCCCAAATCTTCGTAAAGCGAAACAAACTGTCCTTTTACACATCGTTAATCATCAAGGAAATGTACCAAATATGATTTTATTTCCTGTTCCGGTTTCTCTTGACACAAATGGCTATTGGCAATAATTTTGGATTTTAATTCATAATTTTCTATACGTCCACTCCGCAGCGTTCGTATGAACACAAATATTGGGAACGTTAAAATTGCGCCAATATCGGGTTTTAACGGGACACTTTTTAAACTCTTGTGCGAATGAGGCCTAATCGACATATCAATCCCAAACAACAATAATTTAAATATTAAGCAGGCTGAAAAAATAGCCAAATACAGGGATTTGGAATTTCAATTAAAGACCCAGTTGGACATGAATAACACAATTATTATGTCAACAACAGTGGTAGTCCCAAAACATCTACTAAATAATTTAAAATACATCGGTCTGGACGAACATCTTTACCAACTGATGCGAAAAGCCGTTCTGTTAGGAATAGTCCGGATGGTCAGAAAATTCATGGAAAACTGCAGCCACGACGCCAACCACAGGCCTGATAACCTGGCAAGGGCTCGCACAGAGCTAAACCCTTTTGATATCTAGGATATCTAGAGTTTAGTGAATTTTTTTCCTTAGAGGAAGTGTGCTGCCACACGTTGTATGGTCAGGTCGGAGGGAAAATATATTGCTGAATAAAGACTTGAAAATACTTTTAAACGCGGTTTCTCACGCTACCCCCGTTTCACCGTTATTACCCTAGGTGTTGATTGGTGACGTGAAAATGTTTATTCAAAATGTGTAGTTTCATATATAAAAATTACGTTTAAAATTATTTTTTCCGTTACTTTAGGACCTCACTCTACATGAAAAGCTTATATGGTTTGATAATACGATTTTTTCATTCTAAGCTAAATTACAAATCACTGGCATGAAAATTATCAGGCAGTAAAGCTAATTTCCTCAGCAACTCGTTATTTCGACAAATCCGGATACCTACTTAGTGTTAGAATATGGTAAGTATCCTATTGTATATGTAATTACCTACTCTACCCTCCCGAGGTCATTTTTTTGCTCGTAGATTGACCGGTATGTATTTCATTATTAACAAGTTTTTGGATCTGATCATTAACTCACTCGATAATATATGCAGATGACAGCACAGGAGATGTACATATGCGCCATAAATACGATATCATGTTTTAGCGGGCTATTTGCATATACTTGAAAATGGGCGTAAAACGAAATTTACTTTCTAATAACATGCAATTATTCTGAATTTCCATTATGAATAAGACACGGACAATTTACTGCTGTTGTTCACAATTCAATTATCAACATAATCTTGTCGTTAGGCGTTTATTGTATTCTTGATCTTATTACTTGTTTGCTTCATTAAAATTATTAGCCATTATTTAGTTGCTTCCTTTCCAGACGTGCATTTTAAGAACTGGGTGTCAGTTAAATAAAAATCTCATACATAAAAAATATTTAAGATCGTTTCTGAAAGAGGAAGTGGGAACTACAATAATACACTGTGAAACAGCCAAATGGAATAAATTCGATAGGAGGACGTGTTAGGAAAAATGCTTGGACACGTCGATTTGTATTTTAAATTGCGCATTTTTTCAACAAAAGAAATATATATATATATATATATATATATATATATATATATATATAGGGTTTGTCATGTGACAGTGGCTAATACCAACTTTCTTATTTTAAATGCAAGCCCCTTTATATTATTTATTTTTTGGAGTCTCCAGAAAATGTTTGACATAATTCATTAACAATGTCCTACACCTATCTTCAAGTGTTTCGGAAATATTAAGCGTTTTCAGATTTATTACAAACACTAACATTAAAAAAAGAAAATATTTTAATTCACAAATTCGCTACATTACACTAAAAACCTAATAAGTAATACTGGTTATTTCTTAATAATATAAAAAAAACAAAAAAACATTAATGTCAATGTAGGAAATGTTCCAAATACTGGCCGCTAACGTCTAGAAATGTCTTCTCATGTTTCTCAACATCCCAGGCGTGACTGATCTAATCCCAAGCGTGATTCGTCTTTTTAGCTCATCTAAGTTAAGGGGTTTAGTTTTGTATACAGTACTTTTGACGCATCCCCACAAAAAGTAGTCAAACCAGGAGATCGTGCTGGCCATTCTATCAATCCGCGCCTCCTAATCCACCGAATTGAAAAAATTTAGTTCAGGTACTGCCGGACATTAAGTTTGTCATGGGGCGGTGCTCCATCTTGCTGAAACCATATTATATTGGCAGGTACTTGTGGGTTTACTGAAACATGATATAAGTTTGTCAAAGCTGGTACGACATTATTTTGGAGCAGTTCTAAATATTTATCTTCATTGAAGTTGCCATCAATGAAAAATGGACCTACGATATGATTTCCTACAATTCCTGCCCAAACGTTAACTTCTTCTTCTTCTCTGTCATCCAGTGAGGAATTTTTATTAGACCAATAGGGGCAATTTTGACTATTAACATGACCGTGAAGTGTACATGTGCTCTCAGCGGAAACCAAAACATCTTCTAATTGGATCACATTGTTATTTAACCGAACTATCTTTCGTTCACAGAAATACCTTCTCCTATAATCTCCATCAGCTCCTGAGTCGGCATCATTTTATAGTAAAATTACTTTCCTTTTATACTCGAAAAATTGATATGCATTTCGACCAGCATTATGTGGGTTGTCTTGAAACTCAAGCATAATATCCAATTTCGTATTATCACTTAGAGCATTGGCAGCTTCTTTTTTTTTTATCTGGCTTACATGATCAAGCTCGCGAAACTGCTTTTCTATTTTGATAATTGTTCCTTGGGATACAGGCATTTCGTGAAATAAGCGAGAAACTTTCACTTGTGTCCATGTGTTATCTCTATAACCAATCATTTGTAGAATGGGTACACTGTACATTTCTGTTAAATGAACCATTTTCCTGATATTATTACGTACAGTTTACGAATTTCAAGCGACAATAACACTGACACTGTTCACCACTGTGATACAGGTAGACAACAAGATGCTAAGGCTATGAGTTTTGACGAAAATAAACAAAATTGTTTTTTTCCAAATCTGTAAAAAACAACGCAGGAATGGTTTTTGCTTACTATCTCAATAGCTAAAGGGAATTGAGTACTCTGTGTAATCTAGCGAATTTGTGAAATAAAATAATTTTTATTTTTTTTTAATGTTAATTTTTGTAATAATTCTGAAAACACTTTCCGAAACAGTTGAAAATAGGTGTAGGACATTGTACATGAATTATGTCTAGAATTTTCTGGAGAATCTAAAAAATAATAATATACATGGACTTGCATTTAAAATAAGAAAGTTGGTATTGGCCAGTATCACATGACACACCCTATATAATTTTTTGTTGCTGATTTTATTCCATTTGGCTGTTCCACACTCTATAATAAACTAGATGTCACAAATAACCGACAAAAAAAAACTTATGAGGGGTATACTTGATTAATGTTTCAAATTGCGATTTACTAAATTTGTCATTACGAATCCTTTAATTTTTTAATGTTTCTTGTTCATTTGTGTTAAGTTGAAAACGGTCTGATTTAGAGCATGAAACGTTTTAAAAATCTTTACATTTTACCATTGACGGAATTACCATCATTTCATCACTTTTCATAAAATGTGCAAGAACCCAAAAAATCAATATATTGTTAATTAAATGACAATTCTGTTTACTGTTATGTTAAAAAGTACCTACAATTAAAATTAAATTAATATCCCTATATTAACTTAAAACTCCAGTAATTCACTCTTGCGATAATATACATTTTCTATTATTATAGATTGTCAGTAGGATTCATGTGAGTATTTGCCTGGCCGATCCCAAACGTTCATATTTTATATTGTTATAAAATGTATCTAGGCCGTCCCTCACTAAAGCAAAGTAAAGCATTATTAAGCCCAATTAAATATTAATCGCTGGGATAGGAAAAAAAAGAGAACTGAAATTTTCGAATGGGGCAAAAAACTGCTTATCTGGACGCTGTGCGATCAAAGGTAGAATGACCAGAAAATTCGACGTACGCTATATAAAGCTATATTAATTTCAGTAGTAGTTAGTAGAGCTTACCTATTGTTATGATTTCGATGTTATTGCATTAGAATCAGCTGTTGAATATATTTGATGTTTACGTGTGAATGAAAGTTCTAGAAAGTGAAGTGAATATCAGTTTTTTTAATTAATTAACGTTGAACCCACGGAGTTTATTGCAATATTAACATTGGCTTTGTTACCTTTGGCTTTATGTCATTTATAAATATCTGGTCTTAAACCACTCCTGAACTTTGGTCACAATCTTTCGAGAAGTCATCACGGCATGTTGCCTTTTGTGATATTACTGACCAAACCATCATTGAATGTATATATGATCCCTTCAAATAAATTATAATGGAATTAAATGGCTGTGTTTTGCAGAGATTTGAATTTATAAATCTGAAACGAAATACAAGAAGAAATGTTAAAAACTTGGGTAATGTGTTTTTTAATTCAAAATCTGACTTAACCGTTGTTAACCTCAGTTATTTGACAGTTTCTACCAAATAATAAATGTTAAATAATAATGGAAAACCTAACAATTATACGCAGAATTCATAATGTAAATTTTAAGGATTATGTTAGTGACGGAGAAATTAAAATGAGTAAAAAATAAATTAAAAATTTACCCTCATATGGGATTCGTACTCATTAGAGTAATTAACATTTTATCGAGTGAGCTTGCCTTGTCGAAAATAAGATTAGGGTATCTTAGTTTTTGAAAATATCCAAGTCCTCAAAAATTGCAAGCCGTAAACCATTTAGTAAAAAAATAGGTTCGTTTTTTGCTAACTTCCGCAAAACTATTGCACACATCGAAAATCTAAAGAGTGGCAAATTTTACAAAAAAAGTTTAACTCTTGGAACTCTACCATTAATTTGTCTTCTAAACGTTGTTTGTGGCATATTCTTGATTATTTTAATGTTTTTTGGACAATAAAAAACATAAAAATAAACCTACGAATAAATGAACACAAGAAATACATAAAGAAACGACAATTTGAAAAATAGAAAATTTGTGAACATGCTACCATTAATATTTATAATTTTAAATTAGAGATGAAAATAGAAAAAAAAACAATTATGTAGCTTCAGCCAGCAACAAACTACCCGATCACTGAAACAATAGAAAATTATTTAATGCTTTAAATCTGAATATTAAACATAAAAATTGTACTTGTATGTAGGTGATCTTTGCAACTATGAAATTCTCATAAAACTTTGGATAATTGTTAAACTACCAGCCTCAGATTTTTAAACATATTGAGTTTGTTCTCAGGTAGCCATAGAAAACATACATATTGGAGAAAAAAAAGATATTCCACTTTTGTATAATTATTAAAAAATTAGAACTATTGAAGATTTTTTTTCCAGGCTAATTCGTTTTCTATTATTAAAAACTACATGAAAATAATTTCTTTTATTTTTTTACACTACGGTTTTAATAATAGTGGCAAACAAATACATTTTTTATGATATACTTAAACACTATATTTAGTAAATCAAATCATTGATGAAAACGAAGTTAATGTTTAATGTGTATAAAAAATATAATAATATGTATAATTAATTTTCTTTAAATTTCCAACGAAGATGTTTTAAATAGCTACCTGAAAATAGATTTGGCGATGTCAAAAATAAGGTTTTTAGTTTAACTATAATTTATAAAGATTGGGAAAAAATTCAACGGATTATTGTTTATTTATATCTACAAAAAGAGTTACAGAAAGTAGACTATTTCTTAGGATATGTTCTGCTCTTTCGAAATCTTTTTTTTTCACATGTGTTGTATTTTATTTTAAGCTAAAGTGAGACACTGATTTTTTCAAAATATTTTCATATACAATTGGGAATCGAATGACACCTTGATTATAATTTTTGGTAAAACCGACCTACAATTCGATGAAATGAGACATACTGATCAGAGTTCATAATCTACATGATATTCTAATTATTTTAGATGTTCGGTTAGAGTTTGACTCCTTACAATGGTTTCTAAAAGATGCAGATAAGTTAAGTAATTGAAAATTAAGATCTAGTATCTAAGAGCAGTTTGTGGAAACTGCCCGGAGCAGTAGTTTTCCTGTATAATATGTTTGAATGTATTTTATATGATACTTTTTTGTTTGATTGACGTTGTCAACAACGATTACTGATAAGTGACTACACCTTAATTTTCATTTACTTAATTTATCTTTATGTTTTAGAAATCATTGTGAGGAATGAAAATCTAAATGAACATCGAAAATACGGAACATTTACCTGTCGACAGAAGAAAAATCTTAGATTGATTTAGAACTTTTGTAAAACTGACTTACGAAAAGTTTAAATTAATTTCAATGGTTAAAAGTGTTGGAATGAATTTCACTTAGGTACTCCGTTATTATTAAACACTTGCTTACAAAATTTGATACATACTTATCTTATGACAGAGTATAATTTATATTTTTCAATAGTACAGATTATTTTGCAGATTGTTTTAAATTCCCACTCGGTATGGAAATAAATTTTAAAAATATTTTTTCGCAGAACGGAAGACAGTATATTATTAATTAATTAAATTATTTTTTTTTAATTTAATTTTTCTTAATTATTAATTAAGAATTATCTTCACATATTAACATTAACTTAACTTACGTAATTAATAAATAATCTGTGCAACTCCTAAAGCTGCTGTACATGTGTTTTTATCAAGAATTGAAGAGAAAGACTGGTTCATATCTAATAATCTAGATATTATGTTCCCACAAAAAGTTTATAACCTTGTTGGGCGTTAATCTCGAATCTACCTACAATGCATATTAATTTTTTAATTTGACACAAAGAATACTTCTGTATGTCGGTCAAGGAAACTATTTTTAGATTAACATTAAAACGAATTAGAATTCTTTACAATTTTTGTCACTCCCAGTTGGCACGTTATACGAAATTTTTCTTGTTATTCAAAATGTCATTATGCTGATATCAAGTTGTTTTAATATCTATCATCTGTATATTCTCAAAACTTCTCTTTAGACCACAACATGACATACTACAATATAATAACGTATCTACACACTGAAAAATTTTAATATTCATAAATCCTAGTTTAGGGTTCAACTTTGATGTGAACATTGTGGGTTAATAAAGTAATATTTGTTGTAATGGTATAACCTTCAATTGGCAATAATTTTTAGCTAACGTTGTTTTGTAAAACACAAATCGATGTTTTTCATAATTCTTAAACATCTCAGAAGAACAGCGTTTTTACAACCAAAATCATCTTTCATGTTCATTATTGTTTCTACTGCAACTTTATTTAATTTTGCAGTTATAGAAATTGATTTCCCTGTATGCTTTGTAAACTTCTAGTAGTGTTTCCGGTCATGCGATAACTATATTTGGATATAATTGGTTTGTATCTTCGTCTGTGCTAATATTAGGTATAAAATAATATTTCTTTGTTGTTGCATATGGATGTACTAAACCTATGCTATTTCTATAGTAATAAGAAATTACATTATCCATAATCAACATAGGCTTTACCTCATTTTGATAAAAATTAATTTTAATTCGAAACTTCAATATTTGTCAATCTACCATTGTCACCCTTCAAAAAACACGTGAATGAACCTGTCCTCTGCTGCTCGCTTATGCCCGCTTGCAATGGTTAATATTATACGATTATAGGGGATTTCGTATCAAGAAGTCAGCGAAAATAATGTCAGATTTTGAATTTTTTTTCATATGTGGATTAATTGTGCTTCTAAATGACCTCAATTAATGTCCATCATTATGTTGTTTTTTCAAGATTAATTGCCACTTTAAATAATTGAAAAACTTTGAGCAATGGCTATTATCAAAACAGAAGGAAAATAAAGTCAAGGTACTTACTTTTGACAAATCTGAATGTTCTTTTTAGCACTATTTTGATTTTTTTTGCAGGAAAAAGTGTACATTTCTTTCATTCATTTTCACGATTCATAATAATAATTAGTAGGTAGGTATTTATGTTTCATACTTTTAGAGAAAAGAAATTATATACTATACGTCAGAAACATAGGATTACCTCGGGAACATTCGAAAATGAATGCGATAGATAGCGAAGTGGTGCATCAGTTGAGATTGGAATGACTAATTTGGCGAAATGTGTATAGCTTAAGGAAATCAGTTTGTGAATTTGTTGGTTGTTTGTGAGGAAATCAAGACTATTATCTGACTTAAATTAGTTGATTTAGAACCCCCAGAAAATTTTGACCAATAAGTATAAGGTGATCTTTTTATGTCAATTTTACAGTACGAGATAATAATGACACCTTAATCTTTATGAAGCAAAATTATTTTATCTTATTGGTCATCCCATAAAAATAAAATTTGCTATTTTTATGTTTTTTTGGTCGATAATTATAAATGGTAAATAATTTAGAGTAACCTTTAAGTGTCGGTTCTTTTGATTAAAACGTAGCGTGGTCCAGGAATTCTGGTATCTGACTAATTAAAATAAATTCACAATTTATTATCGTACTGGTAGATTAATATTAGCCATTTTCTAACACAATGCTAATTACACAAATTTGTTTTCGAACGCACTGATTTCTTTGACAGTTTACTACAATATCGAGCAAAATGTTGATATAATGCTTGCGTTGTGAATCGTATGCAAAAATTCTCAAGTAAAACAAAAATATTTAATAAATAATTAATCCGTCATGTAAACAATAAAGTAATATTATGCATTCATTGTTCTAGTTTTTCTTTGAAATTCAGTCAGTGAGACTAAACACATTCTGGGTAATTCTTCGACATGATAATAAAAATGTATAATTAACTTTACTTTAACGATGAACTTCGGCAACGCGTTGAAATTGGTAAACTCAGTAAACATATATGTAGTACTTGAACTAATATCTAACTGAAGGGGCCTGGAAAAAATACATTGACTATGTGGTTTGACAAACAGTTGGTATTTTGAGGTTATATTTTTCCTAATAGTTTCTCAAGTTTCATCATGCGCCTTCAAGTAAGTTTACTGGTAACGCAGACTGACTGGATATGTGCACTGTATTGCATAAGACTGAACAACCACTGGCTATATCTAGAAATTCGGTACCAGTTTCACAGAGTTTACCCACAGTGTTCATTCTTTTGTTTTATTCCAAGTTACAATGGTATCATCCTAACACCCTTACCAATTTGTTGAACAATATAATTTCTCTACGCACTGATATATTTTTATTTGGTTTGGGTAAATATTTTAAGTATTTTCAAAATGATTGCTGAGAAGATGCCTGATAATTTTGTCTGTTTTTGAAAATTTCTCACTTGTCACATTTCGCAACGTGGGAAATTTTACTTTATTTCCCGACCACATGTACAACCTTCAATATTTACTCAAGAGAACAGAGAAGAGGTGAATGACATGAAGTAATCACAGCAGACTACCAATTAAAGAGTAAGCCCCAGTCCTGTGAATTTGAACTCTCCGTGAACAAATGAAGAAATTAGCACAGTTTTGTGATTTTGATATAAATCTAGAAAACTATTACCATCATAACATCTTACATTTTTGAAGCTGCTATTACTCGCACAACCAAGATCGATGTCTATTCAGTGGACCAAATGAACTTTCCAAAAATATGTTTAAATATACAGACAATAACCACAATTCTTCACTTAACTTTAATTAGATGTACTAAGTACAGTAAATTATGCAGACATCTAAAATCTTATAATTAGACATAAAAGGATTAAACTTATTACACATGCGTTTTTAATAATGTAAAGAATTATTTTTAGTTATTTATTAAAATTTCAAACATTTCTAATGTCGGAACTGTTCTGAGATATTACATCACCCGCAGATTTTATTAACACCAAATATATATCTAAATTTTCAAAAAAATATTTTTCCAAGAATTACAATGATAAATAAGGTTTGGTAGATGTACGACTACAGTATTGGGTAAAATAAAATATTGAACAACATTTAAAAATTAATGAAAATTAATTATTATTCAAATATTTAATACAGAAACAACAAGTGTTCATAGTAAGTGTTCACCTTGGATACCTTCGACAGCCTGGTAATATCCTTATCGATTAATAAAGGACCCTAATGAGTTGTGGTGTTATACTGTGAAATTCTTTGCATGACCATTTTAATTCGATATTTCAAATCTCTGTATTGGGTGAGGGTGATTTAAAAAAATCCTGAATAAAAAGTCTAATTGACCCTCTTCAACCTCTCCATCGCTGTGAAATTAGATACTGACGCGCGGCGTTATCTCCATCTTGCTGATACCATGTCATGTCATCTGAAATTAGTACAGGATTTACCTCCTTGGGAAATATAGAAATTATTACAGGAGAAATTTCATCCTGTAGAAGTTGTAAATAATCATTAGTGTTTAAATTTTCTCTGAGAACGAATAAGGCGTTTATGTGTCCTCTAATTAAACTACCCGGTACATTGAATTTTTGAGGATATTGAGTGCGGCTCCCCATCATTAGTTAGGGTTGTTATTAACCCAGTAGCGTCTAATGAAATATGTCACATATATATCAATACTAATTACTTCATTTAAATAAACATAGTTTGCAAAACCGTGACAACGATAAACAAACACTAGTATCCTTAATCAGTACCAGACAAAACAATGTAAACAGGGCAATTTTTTATTTTATTATTATAAAATATATTTTTAAAAATGTAAAAAGTTCCATTAAGAAAATCTGCCTGTATCGTTTTATCTCAAAATATGTGATGGTTCCACAGAAGAATAAATATACTTTTATTAGGTTTATTTTTTAACTAGCACAGAATAGACAAACGACATTGTTGGCATTTTAGACATTTTTCCCATTTTTGTTATTTTTGACATTTTTCGCATTTTTAACATTTTTTGAAATTTTCTAGTTTTGTAATATTTTTGTCATGTTTTATATTTCCAACTTTTCCTAAATTATTTTCAGATTCACCTGCGATTAATCAAGTAATTCAACACTTTTCAGTCCCCATCCCTTCCTTAAAATCAATATTGGCATTCATATAAAGAAAAGAGTCAGTTTATTAATTCTCATCCAGTGAATATCGGGCACACCTGCATCATCTTCTGTTCCTTAAAACATACTGAAACCCAACCCTCTATTCAATAATAGAAATTTCACAAAATTTCACATCAATTTTCTATTAATTTAAAGAATTAATATCATAATTCTCATATTTGTATTAATTTCGGTTCTCGAGAAGTAGGTAGTGATTTTTCCTTACCCACTTACCCTTATCGTAAAACTGAATTTTCGCATATTTATAAAATCCACTTCTGTTTATTTTTGAAGACTATATATATATCAAGACTTACACTCGTATTACTTTCTATTTCCAAGATACTGAATTCTCCGTAAAAAATAGTGATCCCTATTTCCCCATTTAATATTTCAATTTTCGCAAAATGATAAAAACTGTTTCTATTTTTTTGCAGACTATATATGTATATCGAGATTTACACCCGTATATCTTTCTATTTCGAGGATATCGAATCCTCCTTAAAACAATAGTGATCCGCATTTTTCCAATTTAATATTTAAATTTTCTCAAAATGAGGAATAGCTTACTATTTCACTTTAAAAACGAATCAATTCTTATTATCTATTATTTTAAGCTCCCGAAAAATAATTTCTCAAAGAACTTTTTCTCACTCATTTTTATTTATTTGGTGAAGTATATATACCAATTTTCATGCCTGTATGACTCTTTCCAAGATATTAAATATAAATAAAACCACAGACAGCCCACGGCCCCCACATAATAAAACATTTTATCAAAATATATGTTACTCGCCGATAGTGTAGCTTTCTATTAATGCAAGAATTTTATAAATCGGTTCACTTTCTTCCAGAGATTACCCCTTATAAACAAACAAACAAACAAACTAACTAACAAATAAACACATTTTATCTCTTTTTTATATTAATATAGATAGAACTTGTACTTTAACCAGATATGGTGTTCCGGCACATTCACCCAACTCTATATATATATATATATATATATATATATATATATATATATATATATATATATATATATATATATATATATATATATATATATATATATATATATATATATATATATATATATATCGTGTTTCGGTTAATTTTTATATTATAACACTATTAGCTAAAATTGAAGTGACCATAAATTATACTGTCTGATAGTGAAAGTTTTGTTTAGGAATGTCAAATAGCAAATTTGTCATGGATATTTGTTAAATATAGAGATTGTATCGAATTATCTGTTGATTTCCTACCGTTGAGATCTGACAAACGTTTACAATTGACTAATTTTGAAGAAGTAGGTGTGAGAGAATTATCATTCATTATAGCGTATCTAAACGAGTAAATTACCTGTAACTAATTAACTAACAGTATAGTCCTGCGGTTGGATAATTATTTATGCTTAACTACAGGTTGATCGAGAATACTATCAATCGGCTGCAAATATTTTGTTAAATTTATCGTATTTCGTGGTCTCTGTGATGGTTTACTCTTGATTTAATTTCATTTTGTTGTTAATGATGTCTGGTTGTTTGCCAGGGGCAATTTTATTTATGAATATAGATTTCACTTCGTAAGTTATCGCCTTTCAATTGTTAACAATTGATGTGATATTTTACATATATGACGATTTTGTATGATTTGTGTTACATCGATATTGTTTTGAGAGTTCATTTTCTTTTAAGAGGGTGTTGCACATATGATTGACACTTTACACAAAAAAGCTCCTGGTAATTGGTGAATTATGTTATCGGAACATCAACTCTTAGTTACAGGCTGATAAATGTTTAACTTTAAAATTTGCCATAGTTCCAAAGCGATTATAATTTTTTTAAATTCTTCTATAAATTCTAACCAATGGCGCGCTATAGGAGGTAGTGGCACCTTCTATTCCCATATTTGAGGAATTGGTATATAGGGGTTTTTAGGGTATTTGATTATGAGTCCGGAATTTACAAAATTCAAGATTGGTGACGAAATTTTCGTTTCGCTGGGTATTTTCATCGTCATTTTTGGACCCCATCTTGTATTTTGTCTATTAGTTTCATGATCAGTGAACCCAAAACCCCATTATAAGAAGTTTGGTGCAAAACGGCTGATTTTTTAAATTTTCATTCGTTATCTTGGATCCGTCATTTTGAATTTTGCAAATCTGACCTAGGATTCGTGATCCAGACTAAACCAATTTTGGTGTAATTGGCAATTATTTGAAATAAATTTTTTTCCTGTTTCTGGCTCATTACTCTATAAAAAATAATCTGACTTTATAAAATGTTGTGTTAAAAGATTGGTAAAAAATAACATAATATCCCTTTGTACTTAAACTTGGAGAAATGATGTTCACCCCCCGCTTAGGGGTGAAACTGCACTATGACCGACACGTGTAAAATGTGTCCCCCGTAAATATAAATTAAGTTTTTTTGTCTTTTTTTTAAGTTATTTTGGGTGGCTAGTTTTGAAATGAAAGTCCTGTATAACTTAACATTAATATATAGTGATAATCTTGTACATATATATTTGTTTCGGTTTAGTGCTTTTGTATTAGTTATTTGGTTTTTTTGGTATGCTAACAGCGAGAACGTCGTCAATATTTACCAGAAATGAAACGTTTTTTTAATTACCCTCGAAGATTGTTTTCTGAATGATAATTGTGGCATCTACGGTTTTTTTTTTGAGTTCTTTGGAAATAACACCACATAAACTTGAATGTCTATATATTTCCAAACGTTTCCAGGTGTAAATCAAACCCCGTTTTTGATGGTATTAACACAAAATGAACAAGAAAAAAATAATTAAAAAATTAAAAGGATTCGCAATGACAAATATCGTAATCACAATTTGACACTAATGTTTGACAATAAAACTCATGTAACTAAGGGAATTTACTGCAAATTAGATATATACAGGGTAGCACAAAAACATACACCTGCATACAAACTACAAAAACTTTCGGCGAGAATTTCGTTTATAACTGAATGCTTGATACTCCATTTTCTTAAGAAGTGCAACCTCTTTGTTTTAATAACAGAAAAAATCTGAAATTTTAAAAATTTTCAGCTCGCTATGATTTTTCATTGTATCTAGTCAAACATGCCTTAAATTTTCACCTAACTCTGTTAGTTGCAACAATAATTAAAATATTTTTTTATCCTTTTCAATTTTTATTCTGAATTTTTTTTAGCGCTAACCGTTTTTTCATAGTCTTGATGAAACAGTATGAATGGTTTGATTCCTAGTTTTCGAATATATGAAAATATTTTATATAAAAAAATCAGGTAATTTACTCAAAATTTTAATTTAAAGGTGTATTTGATTGACCATTTACTACCACAAGGAGGATCGTGGATCATTGTAAGACCGTTTATAGTCTAATGAAGGAACGTCTTTAGTGGAGCTAGGAAAAGAATATGGTAGTATTTTGACTATTCCAAATTATGGTGAGGGGACATTGCCATAGATCCTCAATTTATTGTGAGCAAGATTTTGCATTTGCAATCTGGTAGTTTATATAGGGGTCTATTGCTTTTTATGCTATCTCAACATCGTTGGTCTTTATTATTTTAACAAGACAATGCAGCATAATCTTTAGCGCCCTAAGGTTGAGGTTAATAGATATTTCACCTAACATTATAGTCTGCCTGTAACGTCTTTCAATTTAGCCGATCCAAAAATTGCAGCACTTTGCAACAAGTCATAGTTGATTGGATGATATTCCTTAGGGTAGACACGGGCCTATATAGGTGAGCATGCTATGGAGCCTAGTCCAGTATTTTTTATGTCTGCTACTAAGTACGTATTAGCCTTCTTCAAATTATTGAAATGGAATAATTGGTTGGTCACAGATTATATATAATATGAGTGGCTATAGTTTAGCACCGCTGCATTTCACAAAAAGATTATAATAATTGCCCTCAGCAAAGGTTTTGTAAAATCGTATTAAATAATTAGTTCCTGTTGATGAACAAGTTGTATATTAATGCTTGTATGCAGCTGGTGAAACATTTTTTATTTTTTATTATTTATATGACTTCGTTGTTCGCGAAAGGTAATATACCGACAGCAGAGATTAACTAAAAGTCAAGTGGATCAAGGTCGATACAATGCTGTACAAACGTCAATGCGGTTAGCTTTTCAAACTCGATAATAATAAAAAGGTTATTTTTCCTTTATTCTACACGAGTCAGATTGTTGATTTGTCATGCTAATGCTACCTGGCTTAGACAGTGACAAGTTTGTTGCACAATCAAGTTTAAATTTAATCGACACTTTCATATATCCGGTTAATCCGAACGAGGCGTTACTTTTTAAATAACCCTACTAAGGAGTGGATTTGTGCATATACTGAATTCAATTGAACTAATAATTATCTTGGCAGACATCAGTTGATAAAGTTGCGATTAATATAGTTACCGGTTATTATTCAGGCTTTCCATTAATTGGTGTGTCGATTATACCTTATTGAATGATGTTTTATAAAGTTAGTATAAATCTAGGTGTAGAAAAGTGTAATTAACTTGTCCGAAACTCTGTTTATAAAAAATAATTTATTTTCAATAAACAACCGGAATCTCATTGGCTGATACAGAATGTTCCAAGTACATGTTACCAAACTTTTGAAGCGGAAATTGCCGTGATAATTTTTTGTTGTGAACAGCCGACCGTTTTTACCGTATTTGCCTAGAATCGTAATCTTAACTCGTTGATACCAAAAATATTACATATATATTTTGTTTAGTAATTTCGAAAAGACCTCCTCAGCAAGGAGATTTTGGATTATTTTGAGAGAAAGAGATGTCTACAAAACGATCAACCAGTATTCGGGTATATAATATAGTATACTCTCTTCGAGGTGTCATTCCTTTGTACGCAAGACCTTCATCAGTTGCGCTTCCCACAATTGAATGTCCTCTCGAACACTTCTTTATGCATTTAAAAATCCTAGATGTCGGTCTTACATCTCGCGTCTTCAAATATAATATAGTGTTTTGTATATGGTGTAATACTTATCTGTGTTTGGAGACTTTTCAACTTAAACTCTGGATTCGTTGTCAATCGCTTTTTACCGTAGTTCGAAGTTTAGGTTATTATATTCTTGTTTGTAAAAAAATTTTACACTGACAATTTGTCGTTTGGCGATCAATTGATACTGAGGGTACCACTACTTTGCTCTTCTAGCAATAGATTTTTACAACCCTAATCGAGGTCGATTTCCAAGTAGTTTATCATCATACAGTTGGCTTCTCTTAGTATTCTCTTTTTTAAATTTACTTCTTTCAACAAGATCTTTGTTTTATCCCTGTCTAACTTATGGCTGCCAGTGCTGGTTAATACATGGTTGGCCAAATTTGATTTCTCATGTCTTCTCGTCATGCTATACTTATGCTCCTTTTTCCTTACTTCTTGAAGTTTCACCCGTATTTGTATGGCCAGAATCACATACAACACTTTACACACAATTTTTGGAATTCTGAGCTGTGTTAAATGATCTATTTGTGTTTGGTTTTTAACATATTTAGTTTGTTTAAAACTCTTAACGTACCTCCTCGTTTGAAGAACTATGTATATTACCTACATCGGATATTTATTTTTGATAGATCTTTTAGAGGAAATTATGGGCTCTCTTTAAAACCCGTGAAATTTAATAAATTTTTTGCTGTGTTATTGTTTTAGCATCGGTAGTTATATATGACAATCTAATAACTTTTTTTTCTTTTTAGCTAACTCCGAAACTAGTTAAAATATTTGTTTGCCGTTTATGAATAGTTTTATTAGTATACATTCAGGATAATAGGGATTCTGCAAAATATAAGAATGGAAGTTAGTTTTTTGTTCAAAAAAGTCAACGACAAAAACAGAATTATAGGGAAATTAGTGTTCTAAATGCTGCTTATAAACTGTATAGTAAAATTGTTCACTAGGGGCTTCCAACTATGTCAGACGTTATACTGTTAGAAGAACAGGTGAGCTTCCGTAAAGGAAAGTCCTGTATTGACAATAACATTGGTCTAAAGCAAATTATTCAGAAACGCAGAGAATTCAATCTAGAGACACACCTAGCCTTCATATACTTCAAAAAAGCCTTTGATCGTATCCACCGAGATAAACATTGGTATATAATGGAGAAACACCAGTATTAAGTTAATAAGCGTAATACAAAACCTGTACTTAAGCCCTAAACTCTTTATTGGCACTGGTAAAAACATTACCAAAGATTTAAGGACAGCTCAAGGTGTTAAACAACTCTATCTCATACGTAGATGACCTCGCGAGATATTGGAAGAAATCCGCATCTTCTGGAATAAAAATCAAGGCGAAGGATTTTATAAATACAATGCTATTTGCTGATGATCGAATTATAATACAAAACACAGAAGACGAATTACAACTGGCAAATTGACTATCTGCCGGATTATAATCTTAAAATATCTATAGAGAAATATTCCATGAAAAGATCCGATTAGAACCAAAAATGTTATTGATGATCAGATCACACCTTAGAGCAAGTGTCACATTTATTTTGGGATGCGACATCACATATGAAGATGATTAAGATATCTCAAACATAACAAATAATTTTCAAAGAATGTGCGGAATCATTAGAAGAAGACTCAAAGGAAAAACGTTAAAAGAAACACAGGTAAAATTTTACAAAGTTATGACAATCCCCACGCTATTATACCATATATACCAAGGGTTGTACCCGTTTAGAATGTATAAGACATGAAGAAATCGGACAAGAAACTACAAGAATAGATGGAGAGAATATCTAATAATGATGTCTCTAGCATGAATACCTCAAAAAATGCGAAATTATAATCCCACAGAGCGTAGAAGTGTCGGCAAGCCGAGAACAAGATAGCGGAGTTGTAACAGGCAAATTGCCTAATCCCGGACAGGTAGAAGAACAAATAAATCATATTCTTATTTTTAATTTATTGCAATACTCACAATAGTATTTAAGTTACTGATCATGTTACTCTGTGGAATGTTCATTGTTTCAATACATACTCCGATTGAAGTAAATGCATTTCCAATTTTAGATCAAGACTAAGGCTATGTTATTAAGTATTATTTATGAAATTCTATTAATATTTCAACGCATGGTAACGTTTGCGCTATTATTCCTTGAGTTAGGAAATTATTCTAAAAAAACATATTTTAAACGATTTTATCTCGATAATAGCAGCAATTATTGTTTCGTTATTGTTATTTCGGTCAAGCTATATACTTATTAGACAATCGTTTTATTTACAATAGATCTTCAGATAAAACTGCAAATGGTACAATTATTTTCCCCGTAGCGCCAATTTGCATAATGTAACGTGCCCAATTTGAAATTGTGTTTTGCATGTGGAATTTCTTCATTAAAGAGTAACAGTACGAAGTGAGAATGTACTCCGCAATTATTTCCAATGTGTTGAAGCGACGAAACAAGTGAGGAGTCAGGAACTGCTCATTACCGCCAACTAATATGATAATAATATTCAAATCATCCAACATTCTTTCCGAAAAGTAAACATACAGTTATTACGATTAAAGTTGTACACATATTCACATTTATTACGAAATGTAATATTGAAATGCTTGGAGGTTGAGTTAGTGCAAACTGATCGAATGTAAACGATAATATTTTCAGTAAATAAAGTATGAATATTTTAATACGTTAGTGGGTTCTCTTTATAGGTTGACGCTCATGTCCGTCCGGTTCCACAATAAACCGTTTTTTAGTATACAGTTTCTAATTTAGTGGAGATCGTGAAATTGTATAACAAATTGGACAGATTCAATGTTATTTACAAGATTGTATATAACGGTAAGAAATTTGAAGTGCCAAGTAACGAGCCCAGTGGAAGTTGACGGAAAAGAAATAGGTTCTAGTGTAAAATTATGATCTTGCCCTGAAAAATACTTCATAAACAATTTAGCAACTAAAGGAGGAATTTAGTATTTTCTAACACGCATTTATTAGCTTGACGCATATATATGTATGGATGTAACGGATTTTGTGAATGTAAATACGCATCTATTAAGTAGCAATGAGAATATAAGAATTTGATAACTTTGTTCTAATATCCTGACGATGGTAAAAATTGACTCTTATTATACATCTCTGCCTATCCATAGACTGCTGATAAATATTGTCCTTCTTGAACGAAATAAAAAACCGAATTAAAAATTATAAAAATGGTGATGTTAATTTTTTATTAACTTACAAAAATATTATGAGTCACAAATTTTTAAATTCAATACGTTTGACTTATTTACATCAACAAGAATACTGTATACTCAACTTGTCTCCTTCAAACCGGCAACCGCCTTTGTACCCTCACAGTTATTCCCAATCTTTTTTACCATAAATCGTAGTTTCGGGTATACCCTTTTTGGCCGGCATTGTTTATTTAAATGATATTTACACTTATTTATTCCTAAGATTAGTTTTTATTTAAGGTGATTAATTTCTGGAAGGGTTCCTATTTTGGCAGCGTATAATACAATGTTATAACTTTGCCCCCTTTAATTTTGATGAGTCCGATTCGAATCATCCTGTCCGAGGTTGATGTAAGTTTAGGAGACTTGCGTTTACTCCTCTGGGGATTGTATAGCCATACTTTGTCTCGCGCTTACAATCCTGCTCAATTTGCCTTGATACCGTAACATGTTTTCATCCGATCGGTAATTGCCACCATCTGCGCCCAGTCTATTTCGTGTGTGGCCAGCATGCTTTGTCGGAGTTTTATCGGCATATTCGTTAATTTCAAAGGGCGTTTCCTCTGGTGAACCGAAAGCGAAATCACGTGGTAATCTCAGCTCCTTTCCGAATAGTACTCTCGCTGGACTCTGTCCTGTGTTGGTGTGCACGGTTGAGCGGTAGGCCAACAGGATTAGGGAAGTATGCTCATGCCAATCACGCTGATTATTGTTGACGACTTTGGGTAGATTTTGTACTACGATCCTGTTGACACCTTCCACCATTCCTTCCGATTATGGATATAAAAGTTTGACTCTCGTTTTATTGATGCTTAGCATCGTACATACCTCCTGAAATACGTTGGATTCAAAATTCCGCCCTACACTAAACCTCCTGAAAACAGCTACAACACCGTCGCATCGACCCAAGCCTCAGGCTATTTGCTGCATTCTGCCCTTGATCCGGGTCTTTGGGCTCTTACCGGCTATATAGTTGTCACATTTTTGGCACATCTATGAAGTAATTTACCCTGTAATATCGTTGGCGAATTTTATCCAGAGTTTTATTCATGCCCAGATGACCTCCGGTAATCCCATTATGTACTTCGGTCAGGACAGCCGGTACCCTTTTCTGTAGGACTACCAGACTCTAACGTTGCTTTCCCAAATTGTTTTTAACATTCCATTTTCTACTCTTAGTTAGTCCCGTTTTCTGACTGGTAGGATTGGTTCAGAGTCCATCATTTGTTCCTGTATACATTGTTCTGTCGTCCAGTCTTCATTCGCCTGCACCTGAAATTGTCGGATGGGTATGTCCTGGCGGTTGGTGGTGGTGGATTACGCAGCGGTTGCCTCCTTATACTAATTGGCTGACTGTTCCTGACGATGGTATAGTTGCGTTGGTGAACTCTAACTGGTGATCTACCTGAAGCGAACTTATGAGAAATGTAGCCGTTTCTTGGCTATCCCAACCGTTAATTGTAACCACAGCTTCAAATAGTCGTCTGTCCATAGAACAAAATGAATCGCAATCACAAGTGGGTGGTTTTATAAATGAACCTTTGGTATCTACAGTGTCTTGATATCTTCCCCTTTGCGAGTCTTGTTGAATTTCATTCGTCATCCTTTTCACTCGAGTTTGGATAGGACTAAGTTCACATTGTTCGTTGGCTTTGATTTAAATTAATGTTATAATTGTCATTATTTTCGAGACTTGTTTAAGAGCCTCAATTTCATCATTAATTGCCTTCATGTCTGATTTCATAAATTGTCTTTCCTGATCAACTGCTTTATTACCTTGCATTAGTAATGGCATTTTTCAGTTTCTTCCTGTTTTTCTTCAAATTTCGAAAATAACCATTCAATAAAATTTTGTTGTCAGATTTCATGATAGTGACAAGGTTTTCTTGCTTTTCATTTACTTTAGTGATAAGGTTTTGTTGTTCTTACTATTAATACATTTCATGAAATACAGCTGTTTTACATTACCTATCATTAGCAATATTCTTGGAAAAATTGTTGTATTCCTTCCAGGTTTTGGTTCGAAAACAGCACAGTTATTTTGAAAACAATAAAATTGAACTAAAGCAAAAAAAATGCATTAAACTAAGAGAAAAGAACCAATTTATAGTAAAATTATTATTGTCATCTGACCATTGTTTCGATAATGTTCATCCAGACAAATATTGAGTGCTCATGATTTTTGAAATATTTAGACGCTTATTATTATTATTACTTTCAAATTGATGTTAATTTGCTATGTGATTCTTTCACTACGAAATCTAGTAGTTCTAGTATAGGACCTGACAAAGGTTCTGGAGTTGAAACTATATGTTCTCTTGCATTCAATGTATTTGTAATGTCTCGAAAAGGTTGTATCATAATTTTTTTATATTGGTTGCACACGACTCCGGATTTAGGATCTCCGTAGTTTAAATCTTTAATATGTTGAATATAATAAGTTCCTGTTTTAAATCATTTTATCCATCATGATAACTGTGTTTTCATTAATTAGTTAAGAGTGAATTAAGCCTTACAAACGCACTACTCACAGGAATCTTAATATTAATCTGGCAGAATTTGTGATTTTGCAAAAGATTATTAGAAAATTATCCGTAGTAGCCGAAGTGTCACTTGTTAATGTTCGTTAGTTTTCAGGAAGCATTTAGAAACATGCCAACGTATAAAAAGACTTTCCAATTGAAGTACGTTTTCTAATTCGTTTATTTACGAGATCTGCGTGACTTATTAGTGAAACATTTAAGTGCGAACTCATACGTTAAGTAAATATTCTTGAGCACAAATGCATAGTGATCGTTTTAGTCATAGTTTGATTGCAACTTATTGCAACACAAAGCTGAAAGCTTTTTGTACGCTATGACTGATACGAAGTCTTATTGTTGCGTATAACATAATTAAATCTATTCAAAAGATAAGCCTGAGAGAAATAGCTGACTGGCAAACAATACAAATTTTCAATTATTGCATGACTAGGTAGGTTAAAGAATAATCGAAGTCTATATGCATGCTGTAATGGAATTGTGACATATTTTACAAGATCTTTTAATAAGACAATAACAAGTACACAAGGTATTACTTTTTTAATTCTGCACATAAATTTATGGGAACTTTACAGATATTAACTAAACGCAATTGAAACTGACAGTCTGATCGCATTGAAACGTTCTTTCATTTTGTTGACATGAGCTTTATAACATAGTTTCTTTATTAATTACGCTTGGTCTGCATATAGATACATTCACCCATATTTGTCTATTGGGTAACGTACATCGAATTTGTCTGTTTCAAGTTTTTTTATTATTATATAAACTTTTGAGCACGTTAACGGTACTTATGAGAACATTCTGGATCACTTTGCACCACGGTCGCCAGACAATAAGCAAGTATTTCTTGCTTACGTGGTATTTTCTAGTAGATATGGACATTCTTGTAGATTTTGCTTTAACAGATTATTGTCTTATTTCAATAAGAAAAATCATGATTACCTTTAATACCCAGTTTGTTCAAATATATAAAGGACGTCTACAAATGTCGAGTATGTATTTATTACGCGAATGGCCAGATCATAAAAATAAATTCTACGCCACTTAGTTGTTGTGATACGAGCACAACAATTCCTTCTCATGAATTAAATATTGTGTTAATACCGATTGTACCTAATTGCATTGACGAGATCAAAACAGAACTTATTTTTTAACAAAATTAAAAATCATAAATATTATTATCAAAAATGATATACTAATAAATTTCGACATAGCAAATCTTTTTATAAACTGTTGGTAAGTAAATAATTAATTGGAGCATATTTTTGAACAAACATTTATATCCACTTCTAACAAGAAAACACATGTGTGCTGGAGATATTTTGAAGGCATATTTGTAATTTGGGAATATACTATTGAAGAACTACATTCGTTCCTCGATTACATAGATGTTAAGAATCTCTATATATAAACAAAGCGGTTTCCTCCTCTGTCCCTCAACCCATTTTCATTCTTTTTGGTTTGTTTAGTAGCTAGTGACGACCTTCAGTGCAGAATATATAAAGAAGCTTTATTTATGCCTTTTAAAATAAATAATTTAAAGATAGATTATTAATAAAATCCAAGTGAGTGGCGCCCACTATGAACAAGTAGCTTAAAAAAGCCTTAATCTAAAATTTGACAGCAGTCGACAGTAAAAATCCAATTGTGTATAATTATATAGCGAGGTATAAAAAATATTACTAAAATAATCGACTTTTACTTACAAAGACGTATGCTCTAAAAGCCGTCTTTTCTATTCATTTATTACGTTACTTTTTTACAAAAACGATGACGACAGCAACTACTGAATTTCCAAATCGAATGTTTTTATAAAAAGTGTGCGCATTTACAGAGGATACCAAATGGAAAGTTTTATGTAAGTACACAATTTAGAGACTCTAAAGCTAATTGATACATTTGAATTCAGAACCTCAATAGTTTTGAGTGTGTACATTCTTTCAGTCACGAAGATCTTACAAATCTAATAACAATTACCTATATTTTGGAAAACCATATACCATTATCAAAAGGTACTAAAACACTAACGAGATGTGATATGCAAATATATTTTTAATTATTTGTATTTATGCCTTGTGCAAAGGAAACTTGAATAAGTATTACAGTATTAGTAATATAATAAGACGAATCAATTTGCAGTTTTCATATAAGGTAATCTTTTAACTTAATTTTAACATCTCATCTAAAAATGAGCAGGCAATCAAAAATTGTTTAATGTTCTTTTAACGAGAGGTGTTATGCTGCAAATATGTTTTAGTTATTTATCTAATAATATAATACATATAATGTATAACTATTTCTATTACATCTTATTCGTACGTAATTCTCGAAAACTGCACTACGATATTGTCGAAATTCCACTTCAGGGTTTTGGCGTTTACAAATCGGGATAAATCGTATTAACGAAAAAGAACGAGATTAAGACAATTATGTTTCCTTCATCAACTACAGGGTGATTTTGTAACGTACTTGAGAACGAAACTGCTCTAGAAAAATAGGTACATGTTGATGTGTAGGATCTTATAAGAATTTTATCACTATTTGATATTTTTCTAGCATTACATTTTTATAGTTGAACCGTTCAAGATTTTAAAGTAAAAGGTACTGGTTAGGCGCTTTTTGGATGGGTAAAAAATTATGTGTTCTCATTTTAATTTGAAGCATACAATGAAGTTGCCTTGAGCAGTTACATATGCATATATAAATTGACTGAGATATAATCCGCTGTAGATTATAATTATACAGGGTGATTCCAGAATGTTAGAAACTAAATGCTTTTTTAGGTGGCCCATACATAGTTGCTTACACACAGTGAATTATTTATATTGGGTAGTTCAGAGGCAGTTACATATACAGGGTTATGGAAATGTGTTATAGAGTGGAATTATTATAATGAGTATTCTAATAAGTGTTAGAGAGTTAAAATTAAAGTGAATCACTTCATCTTGAGAAAAAATAGAGAAAATATCCGATTATATGTATATATGTATCTACCAACATTTTTGATGAACCCTTGAATTTACGAGTAAAACTCGGTCACCCATGTACTATTAATTAAATGTACAAATGGAAATTGAATAAGTATTATTAGTAAAATAAAATAGATTATTTTGCAATTTCTATTCAAATGCAATTGTCATTTACATTTATTTGTTATATAATTCTACCGGTTAATAGTTGAATTATTTAACTTCCAAAATTCCATGTTAACTAAATTTTTGTCTTTAATTTCCACTTTTTGCCATAACTTATATCATTAAGCTAAGCATTAAGAATGTGCACACAAATAAAATCCTATTAATTAAATATGAAAAACAAGTTGTATTTTGTTAGTAATAGACACAATTGGTCGAATTTCGACCACAGGCGAATCTAGTTACAATTATGGAAGTAGCAGAACACTGCTTCAAACCAACAGGTTCTTTGTCACCCATAAGTAGTAATTATTTGCAGCATATTTTGAACAAACATTCATAGGTAATTATAACAAGAAACCAAATATGTGCTGGAGATATTTTGACGGCATTTTTGTAATTTGAAGAACTGCAATTAATCCTGAATTACATCAATTGTTAAGAACCATCTATAAAATTTTCAATGTAGATGGATAATTTAATAAACTTGCTTCTTACCAATACCAGTAATAATAGATATTTCAATTCTAACTCCAATCAATCTTTGAATGTAAGATATGAGTTGTAAAGTGCTTATATGAGAGAGTAAAAAACATATATTCATCAACCGAAATAATCAAAATCAAAATCCAAGTGACTTAATAAATCAATAGCATTTCTAGACCGGAGGTCAGAACAAGTAAACACATCACACAACGAATACATCATTAATACCAACCGAACACATGTAAAACAAAATTATGAACTCAAATCCATATGTTTCGGGAGTGTAGGAAAACAATTAGTACATAAATACATAAATACGATATTAAATTAAAACGGTTTTTAATATAAATAATACACTAAGATCTATCCTTACATATACGAAGCCATTTAACTCAACTCAAAATTCCAAGAATGGTGTGTACACTCTACCTTGTGTATTAGAAGGAAAAAGGAACACCAACGTAACATTTAGAGAAGACTTCAACCAGCACCGGCAGCCATATGGTAGAATGGGATCTAACGGCGATCTTGACGAAAGCCGACGATTTAAAGAAGAGGAAATGGTAAATAACGCGGAAATCGGGGAACCGTCAGTAGTTCTGGACTGGGGATGGGAAAAGCTACTGCCAGATGACCAATAAAGAGCGGAACCCTCCGTAGGAAGTGATCGCCAACCAGTCACGTTGTCTCTGTCATCATTATTTGAAAAATAACAAAATTTGTGTCAAAAAGAAAAAGCGCTCAATTAAGACGACTTCACAGATAAGTATAACATACTACACGAAACACTTTTTTATACAGAGATATTGGTTAATCATATTGTAAAGATTTATGTTTCTCAGGACATCTGTTAGGAGGAATTTCTGTAGCAATAAACAGTAATCTGGGTCATTTTTCGATGTTGCCTCAATACACCCGTCCGATAACTTTCAAATAAATATAATGTTGCAGGAAAATACTGGAGAGAAAGACCCATATACCTACTGAGAAAATAATCAAGGATCTCCTCAACAATTATTCAGAGATTAATTAAATTTGTAAATCTATATATAAATAGTCTGTCTCTCAACAGTTTTTCTTAATTTTTGTTTTGTTTAGTAGCTACTGACAACTTTCAGTGCAGAATGCTAATATTAATTTATAATATTGGTTCATTCATTAAATAAAATATAATAAAAATTCATTATTTACGTCCATATTGTCAACGCCAAACAACTGACAGGGCCGCCTGCCGCTGCTGCCCACCGTCAAAACTCAAAACATTGAGTAATTATATATACAGGGACCGATCGTTAGATGCTTAGAGCATATACGTCTGGAAGTGCCATGCAAGAGTTGTTATTGTTTAGTGGTAAAATAGATCAGTATTGATTTTTCGGACCCGTTACCGTAACTTTCATATTAAATATTCTGTTTTTAATGCGAATTTAATTATTTGATTAGTATATTATTATCACAACCTTCCCGAACGTATTGTGTAAAAAATTGTCAGACAGCGGACAATAGAGAATATATTAAAATTTAAGTTATCCTAGGGTTGTTGGTCCTCTCTTTTCTTTAATATTCCTGAACTTGATTGAAACCGCAAATGACGAAAACTTAGGTTGCAAAGAACAATCTTCCAATTATTATATCGAATATTTTGTCAGGAGCGGTTCCAGCCAAAAATTTGGGGGGCCATTGATTTGTCAAAAATATTTCGAATACCGATATTTGTGATTACATTTTTATTTTCTTTTTATTTCATTAGATTTGTTAATATGAGTAAAGAATATTGGTCATTACATCCACTTCTCCGATTTCTCCACAACTCTGTTTCTTATAAAAATATACATTTACCATTTTATGAAATAGGGTCGAATTTCGACCACTGGGCGACCACTAGTTCAGATATATTCACAAATGATGCGAAAATTAAAAAAAAAACTATTTAAAAAATGTTTTTGCACGGGCATTTTGCCTTTTACCTGTCTTGGTGGGTGAAACCAAATCTTAAAATTAAATTTGATCTAGTTCTCCGAGTTCAATTGAGCTGAATGGGTGCATACGTGTGTATCTCAAAAATGGGTTTTCAATTTAGTTTATACAATAATAGAAATAATTTATATTCAGTTTTTAAAATTGACTTTTAACAAACATCCAGAAAACTGCATGTGTGATGTCGTTAACACTGACAATCTTTAGTACATTGTGTTTCAGAAACTAAAACCGGGTTCCAATATGAAATTTTATTCCATGTTTTCCACCTTAAGGGGTGGAATATTTTTCTTAAAATTAAATAGGAACATGAACGTATGTGTACTCCATTCAGCAAAAAATACACAAATAAAATATATCGCCTAACACAAACGCATACACACACAAAATCAACTGAGTTGAGAGCTTTCTTTTTTAACTTGGTGTTAAAAGACAAAAATATTCACCAATATTCGATTTTCATTATGCCTTAAATTATTAAAGATTTTATTTAGTTATGAAAGCAGCTAATAAAGTTAAAAAAGTATATTCCAACAGGAAACATGACTATCTTCGTTTCACTAAGTCTACAAAATAAAATATGGTTACACTTTACGCTTAGGTGCATTACATTACAGCAAGCGTTTCTTTGAAAACTTGACAGTGTTACTTATAGATGAAGTACTATTTTAAAATTAATAATGTATTGTTTTTTTAATTGAGTTCACATAAGCATTATAAGTAGTTTTGTTCTTTGAATAATACCAATAACCAAAAATATCAAATATATTATTCTAAAAATCACTTGTGCTCTATCTCTTGATATATCATATCAAAATTAACTGTTCAATGGCTTACTGCATTCCTTGGAAACTTGCTTTATTTTCAAGACATATCTTGGCGAACAACTTGATAATCAAATATGTCAGTTTGTTCTTGACATTTCTTAAGAAAGTGTAGAACCTCATCGCAACAATCCGACAAATCATCATCCTCAGGGCACATTTTAATGAAATAACCAATTATTTATTCCATCATTTCAATTATATTCTTTATTTTCTGTAAGCCTCTTCTTTACATATAAATATAAATATAATATTTAGCCTGTTTCAAACATGACAAGACATATAATTTCTGTGAAAACTCTTACTGCAGGAAGCAATTCTTTGGAAAATCAGTAGTAGAAACCAGTAACCTGTGATAAAGCACCAAAGATAAATATTGCCAAGTACAGCTTTTAATTTGACTGATGTGGATTAGCTATAATAAACGAACTGGCGAAGACTACTAAAACTCACGTATCAGTCTTTGTAGTATGTGGAACTATACTTATTTAAATGTGAAAGCTATTAAAGACATATCACATTCAGTTTTATTTGCATAAATCTATGAGCAAGAATAAAAGCAAGGAATTGTAAGAAGGAAGTTGTTACTTATCAGAGCTTGCTTAATTTTCATATGTTTTGTGAAAAGAGTGTAGAATTCTCCAACATAAAGTCTCTTTATTTTGCCACTCGTTTTGTTTGTTGTGACAATAACCTAATGAAGTATATAAAAAAATCATTTAATTCATATAAAACAAAAAGTGCTTTAAAATTGAAAAAAATCTGTATTTTACTTCTGTTGTTGTCCAGTATACGTTTTAAATATCCATATCATCTGTGATACGCAGATGCTGTATTGTTGACCCGCGGCAAAAAACAGATACCTACGGCAAGGATCTGGTATTTGACACCATTGAAAATAACCTCTAATAGTCATGCTATTAGATAAGGCCGTAAAAAACATTCATTTTAGTCCAAAATCAGTTAATATTTCCTAAAAACAAGAAATACTACCGTTTAGCTTAAATTTTTATTATTGTTGAAAACGACCTAATAATTTTAGTGCAAGCCTAATATAGACACCTTTGCGGTTCCTTTTTTCTTCAAATACAAGGCTGATTTTTCTGCTGGATAACTAAAAATGTTAAAAAGTGAAATCATTTCTAGTTTATGTCAATATAAGAAAGAGTCATAGAAATAAATTTGAAAAATGTTATTGTAGTATTTGTTTGTTGCCTTTTGCGGTTTGAAGACACAATTTCGTCCGTTAAAAGAACTTTTCTAACTGAATTTAATTTTGCACTTCATAAAGTTTTGTACGTGTGTGTAATTCGACATTTTTACTATTAAGACATATACAGCACCCAATTATTATATTTAGAGCATGAGTATTTGAATAAGTTTTTATACAGAATAAGATACTACTCATTATAGTTAATTTAGAGGTTGTATTCAAAATTCGATATTCTTTGTTAGTTGCCTTGCTTTTATAGGGATCTGTGAATAATAAAAAACTACACTTACATAGAATGTTCATAAAATTTAAGGATAATTCAAAAATTATTTTTGTGAAATAATAATGATTTACATTTTTAAAACAAGAAATAAAATATAAACCAACACCAACTCAAGTATCCTCAATGAAAAAAATAAAATGTGAGTGATAGTGTTTGAGATTACCTACCTTAATACTTTTAAGATTCTGGTGCATCAAATGTATGTAATTTGAATATATTGTTATATACTCCGTGGGTTCAATCTTTATATATATAAATCTTCTGTACGTGTGTTAGTCATTGAACTCCTCCTAAACGGCTGGACCGATTTTGATGAAATTTTTTGTGTGTATTCCAGGGGGTTTGAGGATGGTTTAGATTCACAATACAGTCAACTAGATATTGTTTTTTTAGTTAAATTATTTATTTAAAAATTGTTGTTGATGTTAGCACAACTTACATAGGATCCGGCAGACTGCGCTGTAGTTGCTGTGTCAAATATTCAAGAGTCTGCTTTAGTTTCAGTTACGTCTGAAAGATGGCGTTCAGATTATATTGTTACAGCTAATTTTTAAAAGTTTACATGGGATAGGACAACGTCTGTCGGGTCCTCTAGTTAAAATTTAAAAACTAATATTCACTATCACTTTCTAGAACTTATATTTACATCAAATATACAGAACAGCTGATTCGAATATCACAATAACAATTCAACATAAGCTCTTCACTGCAATAACTAACTACTGCGACGATGGCCTACTCCTTTTAAAATCAGCATCGAAAACTCTCGTACAATCCATTATCAATTCTACAGCTGCCGAGCCATTTCGAGATCAATTTTTTTGTCCTAAAAGCGATCGATGTCGTACTGGAATGAAACCAGCGCCGGCTTAGGGACATAGGGCGATAATTGAGTATAAATGCACCAAATCAACAGATTGAAGCGCGGTGACGAGTTTTCATTTAAAAAGGCATGTTCTGTTCTGTTCAATTGTCGGGTTAGAATAAACCCAAAATGCAAAACCAAAGACATTGTTTATGCCAGGGGATAACTAAATCATTTGTTTATATGTAACTGTTGTGCTGTTGCTGTTGAAATTCGAAGAAACTTTCTCTAAACAACGAAAACGTATTTGCCACTTGAACGCAATTTATCTCAAAATAATTACCTAAAATTTTGTTTATATTTTATACAGTAATTGCTTTTTACAGTGTTTGTCCAAAGTGAATTATAAGCTACAATTTTAGTCATAAACAGATCAGATTTGACCGTGCGTGATTATTAACTTCAACCAATAAACATATAATGCTTTCCAAGATATAAATTCGATTTTCGTAAGAAAGTCGTAAAATATGGTATCCGTTTGATGTGGGCGGACGCAGCTGGAAGCGAAAAAGGGGCAGATCGTATATTCGGATCTGCATCGTATTATAGATGTACGTAAAGGGTTTGTGTACATCATGTCTGGCGTTTTAAATTAAATGTGATGATAGACTAAATTTACATATAAATAATATGTTAATATTAAGTAGCTATTATATGCATCAAAATTGAACTTCCTGCCATAAATCACTATGTTTTAACAAATACTGGTTGGGAACATGCTGAAATTGAACCTGAAATGTTTTTATTTTTGTGTTCGATGGAATTTTTGTTAACGTGTAACTAAATGATAAAGAATTAAGATAATATTCTAAATGGGGTTTTATATTTTATTAACTTACTAAATTCTTATGTCCTGAAGTTTTAAGTTTTGACCCACACAAAGTATTTACGATCTTTCGAAATTTGAATAGTTTTTGATGAATGTAGGAATTTGATAGATTTATTCATTTAGAGTTATTTAGCATTAGTTTAAACATTTATTTATTTCTCAGACGTTGGTTTTTTTCGAAAAAAAGCAGCATGCCATTTAATATGTTTTTTGTTTGTTTAGTGTTGGGTGTTGGTACTTATGAACGTTGGTTGTTTGACTGTTTTTGTTGATTCGTATTTTGGGTTATATAAATGTTGATTGGGGTAATAGTTTGGGTTCTTTCTGTTGAGCTCTAGTATTTTGGATTTTCACAAACTGAATTTCTTTGACGGGTATATGTTTCAATATTGCAGTAATATTATGCCATCGTATTTTAGATCTAATATTGTATTTGTGTTTCTCGTTTTCTTCTGAATAAATTCAATAACATATTACTTCATTAAAATTGTCGGTCCATTCCAGGATTTTAATACAGTACTGGTTTAATATAGATTGGATCGATTCGGCTTGATGCCCGGGAACTAGTATTTAAGACTGTCTTGGCCGGCATGGCGTGTCCTGATTGAAAATCAGGGGGGCGAGGACTGTTAGTCTCACCGATGGTGCGTCGGAGTCTAGGATACCATTTTCTATTGGGGTTTAAACCTTCTTTTCTACTCAAGTTGTTCTAATGGAGGTGAGAATGCTAGTGGGATGGGTTGACAGTAGATACATCAGCGTGTTGATAATATATAACATGATCTTCTGAAAGTAATGCATGTTCTATGCATTTTTTTCAGCAATTTCGCTTGTATACTCTCTTCCAGGTGTCATTCTTTTCTACGAACCTTCATCAGTTGCGCTTCCACAATTGAATGTCCTCTCGAACACTTCTTTATATATTTGATACACTTCGTTAAATTTGAAGACGCGAGATGTAAGACCGACGATATACACACCAACGCATTAACAAGAATCCTGTAAACTCCTAGGGTCTACAATTTATCTGTGGAAATTTTAGAAAATCAAAATATGTGGCAAAGTTGTTGATTGGTTTTGCAAATCCGTTTTAATCTTGTGTTTACTGAGCAATTATCCAATACAATTTGTTGTATTTTTTATATATGGCAACTAAGCTGCCCCTAAAGTTTCGAGAGGTTTTAAATCCGTCATCTGATTTCCTGGATTCCTGGATTATACGACATAAATAGAGTAATTGATCTTTTAGATGGCATGGTTCACAGATTCTTGACTCTGGGTCCACGAGAGTATTGTTTACATTCCTATTTTGACTGCGGCAACTATGGTTGTTTACTTTATTATAAACAGTTGAAGGAAGAAAATGTTTTTTTTCCTTTGCATGCTTATAAATAAAAAATAATAAACTATTATCTATGGTGACGACAGGTGAATGGTAGAGCAAATTACCAATAAAATGGGCCCAGCATCGGTCCGATTGCATCATGTGTAACAGAGAAAAACAAGAAATACTGGAAAATTTAGCATTTAAAAAATCAGACGCTGTCGGTTTATATATAGATTTTGACCAAGAGCGATATGAACTTTCAGTGTGCCCCGTGCGTCTTGAATTGTCAGAGTTATTGAAAGTAGAGGGATCATTGTACAAAGCCTATATTTTCATTTTCATTAAATGTATCTGAAATATAAGAAAAAAGTTAGCAAACATGATCAAGAATGGCCCAGCTCGTAAATATGGCCAAGCACTGGGGAAAAACTGCTGTTGAGAGGAAACATATAGTAACAAATAAAGAAGCAGGGTGCCTGTAATTTTTAAATATGTTTATTTGATTTTCTCAGAAACAAAATGAGATATTTTGAACATGTTTTTTTGTCTTTATTTAGTTCAGTGTTTGTTTAGTTTAATGTAAACCTATAGACTCAATTCTGGAGTGCTCTACAAAATATTCATTCATTCTAATACGTGGTAATTATTGTATTAAACGAGCAATGTTTGTTATAAAATTCTTCAACCATAGAGCAATAGATTCTGTGGGTTCAAAATTCACAAATATTCACTTTCACTTTCAACATCTTTATTTTATCAAAGTAAATAAAAACCAAACTCCCTAACTAACCAGTCTAATTGGTATTCGAAATCGGAATCAATTCAAAAAACAAGACATTGTCTAGGGTTCAAATGATTGTAGATTCTCAAAAAACCTATACCAACCTACACGTTTTGTTACTTTTGACCATATTTACGGCATATTATTTATTCCAGATTACCGGGGTAATGTCGATGTTGAGCAGCTAGTATTTATCTATTGAAATATTGAAAACAAATAATCAGCAGAAATTACAGTGCCTTGTATTCAACGGTAGTCGTTAAGTATATTGGCAATACCCATTAATGATAAAGTCATTAAAAACAAAATTCATATTTACCGTTAGAATTCTTATTAACAACTTTGCACTATTTTTTTCATTCGAAAATAACCCACCATCAGTAATTATATTCATGGATGTGATCCACCTCTTTGTATCAACTTGGTTAACTGGTACAGAAATTATGCTCTTCAAAGTACATAATTAGCAGGTAGGTCTGCTGCATCCTGTCTAAATAATTACTGTTTGTTCAAGAACTAATTTGTGGTTTTATCCGGGACAAATGATTCACACACTTTATGTAAATAATATCTTTGGGTTATTGCCATTTTTGTTATTTTAGGTGGCACTTTAAATGTGTGTCTTTCGAAATGTCTCTATAATTTTAAAGTTGTTACCCAACAATATAATTGTACATAAGAAAAGTTTAATAATACGGTTAACTCGTTTACTTAGGAGAATTGTATTGGACATTTTCGTAATTTGGTATACTTTTCGGCAAAGACAAAAAAATCGTAAACTGGGCATACTTAAAGTTACAACTAATGAGCCTTGTTATTTGCAACAAAAACCTATATAATCTTTATTGGTGCTAACATTAAGCCCTCTTATATTGAAAATATATAAATCGGTTTCTTTTAAGTTAATTGTTTTCCTTTTTGGGACGATTTTGATAAGTTAATGAGATAGTATTCAGTTTTTTGTCAGTTATTATTAAAATAAAATAGGTTACACCGTCTTCGAAACTTAAATAAAACGTTAGATAGCACATCCATTTTGATGTCCATAGCTAGTTGAGTGCGGTAAGGAGTGCGCATTTGTTTATTACATCTATGAATTATATCAAGTTTTCTGTTTTGAGGTCTCTACTAAATAGCTTGAATATATGTCTTTCCAGAAATTGCACCCTTTTAGTGCATTTAAGAACTACTTGTTGGATATATTCATGGATATTTTTCTTGAGCTCCAAAGAACTAAATATGCAACGACTTTCAGTGTTTGTATCGGCTCCATCTTTCAAACCGTTTTCTTTTGATTTTTCTGTTCTTGTTTTGCGATGTCTCTAGTCTTATTAAAAGTTAGCTTTCGGATTAATGCTATGCAATTCTCAGCGTCTTCTTTCAATTATATAGCCGTTCTAAGGAATAGGGGAATTACTAGGTTATTTTTAATCAAATTGTGAAAATTTGGTCAAAATGCGTCTAGTGTTTTCCTTTCTCATTCATGTGAACTTAGAGAAAATGGTAACTTGGAACCTTAATTTAAACCTTTGGGCTATTGAGATTTCACCTAATAAGTAATTTCGAAAATATTCTTGAGTATGTCTTTAATTATTTTGCCTGTTCATTAGGGTTTTCTCTTCTCCGATTTTTTCCTGCAATAGCTACGTATTTGAAAATTGTATATGGAGATAACTGCCTGTCCGTACAGAAATTCTTCCTCACATTTATTTTGAGAGAAAGAGATGTCGACAAAATGAATAATCACTACTCCTATATATAAATAGTGTATTGTATATTATGTCATACTGAGCTTAACTCCGACTCTAGTTGTCAATCGCTTTGTATCGAGATGTTTCTAAAAAAATTGGCTTTGAAGTTGATTTTCTTGTTGAGAATTTGTCATTTTTGCTACAGATTTCTCCAGCGCAAATGGAAGTCGATTGAAGGTGCCCCGATTCCGTATTGTATATCATTTTACAGCTAATTTCTTTGTTTTCTCTTTTTTAAATTTTCGTGTGTCAACAAGATCTTTGTTTGATCCCAGTCTATCTTATGTCTTCGGGAAATGTTATATTGATGTTGTTTTTTCCAAACTTCTAAAGGTCTTCAAGAGTCACCGGTATAAGTATAACCACAGTCAGATACAACACTGTACACGCAATTTTTGGAAATCTGAGTTGCGTTAAATGGCTTGATATGTGTGAGGATAAATCTCAATGTATTATTTGTTTCAAAAACAGTTTTAATATCGAATTTATTCCCTAACCGCTTAATTTTTTCCGATAATCTGCCTAGTTGATTTATGGTTTTATTTATAAAGCCTTGGAGTACATGTTCTTTGAGAATGTTGACTTCGTCCTTAAACATTTGAGTGGATAAATATATGTTTTTTACTCATAAGCATTTTAAAACACCTTTCTTTACATCCAAGGGATGGGTGGAGCTAAAATTCAAATATCTGTTAGTATTTGTAGGTTTTCGGTAAATGTACTTATTATGTCGTTTGTTCTATCTATAAGTACATCAAGATAAGCAAGTTTATGTAAATTTTCGATTTCCATTGTAAATTTTATTCTTTACTATGACTATGACACAAAAATGTCATCAACGTATTTACTCCACAATTTTGGTTTATTTTTATAATTGCCTATGAATATTTCTACAGAATATGCCATAAATATATTACTGATTATAACAAAATTTTCAAAAAACAAATAACTTTCACCTGGAGCCTGAATGACATATGATGTTTCCAATAAAGTTATATTGAAATTAATCTTGGATTATAAAAATGCTGTAAAAAAACAGGGTGTTTCATTTTACAAAACAAATTTGGGGGTCCCCTTCGATTAGAACCGGAAGTCGTAGACAAATGAATCTATTTTAACTGATACCTGTTCTAGTCTGAAGCTGGTAGACAATGCAAGTCGTTCCTCGAAGTTTCCTTGGACTTCCATCGTCTTGAAATGGTTGATCTCACAACGTTTCAACAGCTTTGTATCATCAGGTGAATAATCAAATGACAAAGAAGAACACATGGCCATACTAAATTCTTGTTTTTAGAATTCACCTTCAAATACTTTGTTACGAGCTACGATCTAGCTGCCCATAAAGTGGTAATGCATCCCAGTTTGTCTACAATTTTGGTGTTCCCTATCGGGGTGTCAAATATGGCAAGAAAGTTGTTACCACCACATGAGATCAAATTTAATTGTAATAACCCAGTGACAATCAGTGTATATGTACACGTTAAAATTGAACCCAGTGTACTTTTCCGATCTGTGCTCCTTGATTTTCGATGCATATGCCAAGTCTTCTCATCATACAAACTATAGCCGTTCATTTCCGTATGTATAGAGCAAACAACTGTTGTTACTCGTTCATTGAGGACATTAATGGCAGTAGTTTTTGTACGAGGGTTTTTAATTTTCCCTGTAGCCATAAATCATTTGGAGTTAAATCTGGTGACAGTGCTGACAAAGCCAGGTTCACCTTCCCAATCGATCGTCTACCAAAGGTTTCATTCATCTAATGTTGAACTGTTAATTAATATTGTGACGGTTCGCTAATCGGATTTTAAGATTCGGAGGGGAATATGTTCAACAACAAAGTTTTGATGTGAATCTCTCCTTACAGTCTGATCATTCAAGAAATATGGATCATGTCCTCCACTTTTTATAGAGATTACCTGTACTCCAAATGACACAATTGTGCTTATTTACGTTGCTGTTGACATGAAATTTGACTTCATTCGGCATAAAGAACACAACATTAAGTTCTGTGTGCGCCATTTCTAAGAACCTTATGCGGTTAGTGCAGGAACAAATTGCTTATAGGGTCAATTTGAATATGGTATGACTTCATTCCCAGATTGGATGGGGAATTCTTAAGACAAGTGCCACGCTATTCAGGTGTGACAATGCTAAACTCCTATTGACTATCCTGGTGACTTAAACATACACCTTGGGTTCTTTTTACAATCATTGGTCACAAACCCGGTACTCACAAATGTCACATGCAGTCGACGTGTAGTTAAACTGTTGGGAACCTCCTTATAAATTTCAGTAATAGTTGTTCTTACAACCGAAGATTACTCAAAATCTTCCATCCAAGCTCTCTGGTAACCATATCTAATCTGTAAATAGAAAAGAACGATGATAAATGAGTTTATAAGTGTTTATATCTGAGGGTTTTTCTGACGTACCCTGTGGTGCGTTCCCGCAATTTGTTTAGTGTATTGTTTTCAATTTGATTGAATTACTTCATTGATTTTTAAACTTCTGCACCTTTTCTAAAACATTCCGTCGCGCTAATGCTAATTTTAAGTGTTTTTTGCGTGTAAAATATAGACAGTATTGACATTCGTGTTTCGGTTCCCTAGCTGTTAGGACGCTTGGGAGGTTCGTGTATAATTCTCCGAACTTTTCGGTCGCTTTGATTCCGTCTGAACAGACGACGCTTATTGGTGTTTTTTGCGTTACGATTTCGCGAGTTCTTAGCTCCGTTCGTAACGACCGCTAAACCGCTTTCATTTTGTTTCTTTTGTGTTTACAAAAGCGCATCATTTGTTGTTAAACCCGCATTTTTTGTATGCTCAATCAATGAACATTACGTCGCTATTTTTTGTGTAACGTGTTGTCCAGAAGAAGCTCTAAGAACTGTTCCTGCTGTTACGGGGCTAGCCTCTGAAGAAAGAAGAACCAAGAAAACACCAGAGCTTCGACTTAAAGGTTAGTGATAACTTTTATTTGGTGATTCGTTTATGTGACGGCACGTGTTTATTGATTGTTCCGCTAATGGTCCTTCGTCAATTCTATACTTGCATTGAACCAGCATTGAACTAAAACCGCAACATCTAATTCATACATTATTTTGAATATTCTCTATGGAATGTGCCATCGAAGACATTCCACCCTGTTTACTGTTCATCCCCAATAATTTCTAAAAAACTGAAACGACCTTCAGTTTTGGTAGAAATTATTTTGCATATTTGACTTGGTACTATTGAAAAAGTTATTAATGAAATAGTTGTTAAGGTTTATCCGTTATTCCTAATTTACCACTCAGTTGTCTGTATTTTTAAGAGGAACAACTTAAACGTCTACATAATATTCAACACTGTGGTGATACTTATCAATTTCAGAATGTTACTTTGTATTACAAACAATCAGCGTTCGTGAATAAATCTGATAAAGTATGAGATAAATGCACAGACTGGAATAATGACCTCGGTAGATACTCTAAGAATTATTTAGTAGATTATATTATTTTGCAAGTAAATAATGTTGAAATGTAAATTTTGCACGATATCAATTACAAGCAGCCAACACGTTGCGGGGTAGTTAAAATCGAGCAATCGTAACGTAAATTAAATTTTACTATGTCCGTTTTACGATAGTTATAAAGAGTGCAAGAGGTGTCAGGAAAGGAATATCCGCAGGTTATATCATGAGAGATTAACTAGAAGATTGATGGCAAAGAGGTTGCTGTCCACGTTATCAACCAGTAATCTTGGACACTGCATGTCACTGGCCTACGCTACGTTGAATCGAAGATTTGATCATGAGTTTATAAAGAATTTTATTTTGTTGTTCATATACGCCGACTAACGAAGCAGTTAAAACGTTTCGCATTTGGCGAGAATCGTTCTTATTATCTCGTTAATGCACTTTATTGTTCTTCAAATTTAGTGAATTAAATTTTTATGACATTAATACTTAGAGATAATATTTCATTATTTCTTAAAGCTCTTTTTTATATAGTTAATAATTTAAACAAGGATTGGAACATTTTCTTCAATAAAAACAGAAAGAGGGTTCTTGATTCTAAAGCCTTAGAAAGATTGATAATTATAGTTAAAACCGCGTGTTAACTTTCTATAATCCTATTTTTACGTTGACAAAAAATCACTGTCGAAAATATTATTATATATTTATTGGGTGTTCTTTATGATCATAGGTTAATATTTCAAAAATATTTACGGGGGTGATTTTCCTACCCACTTCATGTAAACATATGTTGTAATCGTGTTAAATTTTTAGGTACAGAGTGGTAAAATTTTCAGAAATTGTTTTTATAACTGTGATACTACTACATATCATTATGGAATTACGTCTTCTACGCATCAAGCTACATTTCGTGATATGGAATCAATTTATTATTTCTACCAGTGGCGCCCGTACGGATTTTGTAATTAATATATTTTGAGAAAAAAATGGTTAGCCACTGCTTCCTTATAAATAAATATTATTTTCGAAGTCCCCATTCATTTCTGAGTAAATTTTATTTCTAGCTTTTCTTTCGTCCGACGCATGGGTTTCGCTTAAAACATGACAATCATTTTATGTCAGTGTCATATCCTTATAAATGCGATGCGGTGACTGTTTTTTTCGTTTCACAAACTATTAAGTTTTTTAATATTTTTAATTATTTGTAATTGATATTAAAGGAAAGTAACAGCTTGAAAAAAATTGAGTTCCACCCAACAGTCTCCGCATCAGATTTTTAGCGACTTGACCGTGAAGTAAAACGATCTTTATTTTATTAAGCAAAACCATGTGTTGGCTGAATGAAAATCAAGAAATCGAACTTACCCAGAAATGAAATATGAATGAGGACTTCAAAAATAATCTTTATTTTAAGAGAAAGTAGAAGCATACCATTTTTTCTTCAAAAATATTCAGTGCAAAATCCGTGCTAGAAACAACAAAATTGTTTACATATCAGAAAACAACTTGTAGAGGAGGTATATCAAATTTTATAAATACATCTCTAGTTGTATGAAAGTTAATATAAAAAAAATCTGAAAACTTTACCACCCTGTATCTCAAAAGTTATGACGTTTAGAGCATAAGTTTGTGAGGCTTTTTTATTAAAATGGATTCAATAATCACCTCCTTAAATATTAGTACATCATTAAGGAACATCCTGCATAATATGTATATGGCAACTTACCTTTAAAGAATCTTCCTGCTTTTACATTTAGAACATTAAGTTTGAACTTTCGCCAAACTACAGGTTTATATTTAAATGACATATAAGCTTTGACAACCCATATTAATTTGAAAATTTTAAATTGGTATGTGATGTTTTTTATTGTATTTTTCATTAAAAAAATGTTTTGTCAAATATTTTTATTTACAACAAAATGCAGGTGATGTTATACAGATAGCTTCAAACCTCATGTGTCACTCTGGAAGAGGGGGTGTAATAAAGTAACCAACAAACCTTAAGAAATTAATATAACCCTAATAAAGGAAATATTTTAATATTTTATATGGAATATGGATTTGTTATTGTTGTGTATTTATTTGATGCTGAAGGAATTGCAACGTTGAATATAGAAATTCGTTAAACAAACTCCATATGTTAACTATGTAAGCCACGAATATAAGTCAGATTTTAGATTTTATAGTTTTTTTCTCAGAATATCTTAAATCCACAGACTTTATCTTCCGCGAACTCATATTTATATCCAGGAACAACAACCGTTCAGCTGTAAAAAGTTGTGAGATCGCCAGGCTGATTCGAAAAAAAAACTGATATTCAGCAGTATGCCTAATGAGGAAAAGGCAGACAAGCAAGAAGACATTTATTTTAAGGAAAATGTTACGTTGTTAAACTTCAGAATATTAGTTATGACGGTTACTACTGAAAATTAACAGTAAAACATGCATATTAAACGTGAACATATAAGGAAAGATTTTAATGTGTAACGAATTTGCGAATATCCTGTCTAATTTTTAAATTTATTTCCATATATTGATGCGTCATAAAAACATATCACTACCAGATTAAAATATTTCTTTTGACTGGAATTAATTGTTGAGAGATATAATCCAATTACTCCACATTAAACAATGAACAATACAAGGATGTTTGTGAAACACATTTCTTTCATTATTTTTTTTATGCATCCAAGTGACATATAACTTTAGTTGTTTGCGCGTTAGTTGTTGTAAAAACATACATAATAAATTAGTTATAAATTGCTTTAAAAGGAAATCCTACTCTAGTTGTAGCTTCTCGGAAAGAACGCTGCTTTTTGTAAAATCTCAAAAAGTCGATAATGATTATGTATGCTTACACTCTACTCTTCCCGTGTCATTATTTCAGCTACAATAGTTTATCGGCTTATATCCGAGTGGTAGTTTATACTAATAAGACAAGCATGAATTAAGTAATCGTATCAAAGTTACTAATAAAAAATATAATACCGTAATGTTTTTTTATTTTCACACTCGGGTTCAATTCAGTTCTTGGATTTATTTAAAAACACAGCCCAACTCACTCTAATTTATTTCCACTACTTTAACACAATTTATATTCACAGAAACTACTATTTACATTTTATCTTAACTATACAATACGACCGTCGAAAACTGAATGCCTACTATCGCCAGCTGTTCATATTTATACATTTCTCTCCGAATTGTCTGGTAAGTCCACGAACCATCGGGGAACTCTTTCATGTTCTGGAAGCTTTAAGGGAATTCCCAGTAATGGCAGCTGTCGGCCTGTTGAGAGAGAAAACCTTTCGGACTCCCAGTAGTCTCGGAATACTGTCCCTTCCACGAATTGGTTGATGGCCGATTGCACCAGCTGTTGGATAAATTCTCGTAACATTGCCCCCTCCTTAACACCATTTCGTCCCGGAATGTCCTAGAATCCTCCCTGCTGTGACGATATTTGCAAGACTCTCCATTTCGACATCGGGAAGTTTGGTAGAAGTAACAGTCAACGGTCTTCGAATCTGGGCTGCGAATATTGAGACAGCATACCAGGATTTCGATGCCACTGAATCGAAAGATTATTTCCATCATACTTCTTACCACCCTCCAATTCACTCCATCCAACTCGTAGGCTATCTTTGGGACTGCCAATTTCATCAGATTCTTCTCCATCATCACATTCCTCAATTCTACCAGAGTCTTCCAAAGATTGCGGTATGTTGGCTTGTCCTGCGAGAATGTTTTCGTTACCAAATAAAAGATGTCTCTGGTACCCACTGGTTGTTTATCTTCGAGATGAAGGACCTTCCCTACCGTTGGATCTTGCTCCCGTAGCTTCTGGAACTGGCCGTACTTTTTGGCAAACACCTTGGCTATTCCTCTGGACATCCGGAGATCTCGCGCCACACAATGAGCCAGGGCATATTGTGTGGGCACCTCAAACAGGTCTCGGGGTTCCTCTCTCGTTACGTCGTGCTGCACTTTCTGTGTCCATCAGCCTACAGTGCCATAAACTGCTCGAAGGTCATCTTGTCATCGGGTGGTTGGATGCTGCGGACTTGGGCTTGGTCATCTTCGCTGTCATGACTTCCGACATAAGGGGCTAACCTGTTGAAATGTACGACCTTTGGTTTTCCCCGATGTAGTTTCTTTATTCTGTAGACAACATCGTTGATTTTCTTCACAATTTGGTACGGCCCCTCCCAAGATCATCAACTTTTCCGCCCTCGGCTTTGATGTCGTAGGCTTCCTTCATTCGGGCACTGGCATTCTCGATGTTTAACCGGACTCGTTCATGGATGTCGTTCATCTTTTGACGTAGCTGGCTGATATAGTTCTCCTGGGGGACATCCAAACTTCAAATCGCATGGTAGTCTTAATTCTCGTCCCATGATAATACTGGCCGGGGTCTGACCGGTGGACTCGTGCACAGACGGACGATATGCCATTAGAAACAAGTGCAGATACTGGTCCCAGTCTCTTTGGTGGTCAGAGACTACCTTTGACAAATGGCGTTAATTGTTCTATTCATCCGTTCTACTAATCTATCGGATTGCGGGTGTAATACTGTCGTCCGTGTTTTATTGATCTTCAAGAGCTTGCAGAGTCTTGGAAAAGAGTAGACTCGAAATTTCTACCTTGGTTTGAGTGCAACTCCAAGGGAACACCAAAAAGACTAATCCATTCCTTGACAATGACATCACCACCACAATGTATTTATTTCCAGAGTCGGATTCAGGAAATGGACCGGCAACATCAACGGCTACTCTTTCGAATGGACTGCCTACGTTATATTGCTTCATATGAGCTTTTGGTTGCTTCTGAGGCCCATTACTTGCTGCACAAACCGTACATTTTCGGCACCACACCTTAACATCTACTTGGCAGTTTACCCAATGGAAGCGTTCTGGCATCTTCCCCAGGGTTTTCGTTACTTTCAGATGTAGTTCTCGTAAAAGCTCTGGTCTCCTATTTCTGGGAACTACAATCCGGTTTTTGTCATTTTCCTCCTCTGGAGTTTCCAGGACGCGCTTGAGAAGTCCATTTTCCAGGATGAGGAAGTTGCAATGAGCCCAGAACGACTTTATGGTTGGTGAGTATCTGGAAATCTCTTGCCACGTGGGTTTGCGATCTTCTTCCTTCCACCGGATAACTTCTTTTAGTTTCTAGATCGCCTCAGGTTGCCAATGGTCATCGACGGCGGTAGTTCTACAGAGGGCAGCCCCTTTTTCTTCAGCTCGCTGACAATGTTTGCAGTCTTCAGGGCATGGTCTTCTCAGCATTCTTATGTATTGTTCCAGCTCGATGTTCAGTCTCGCAGGGTTTTTAAACTGCAAGAGCCACTTCAGTGCTGCATGATCAGTCCTCAGGAGGAATCTTTTACCATAGAGGTACTTTTAGAAATGTTCTACCCCCTTCACCACAGGCAAGAGTTCCCTGCGAGTAACGCAGTAATTCCGTTCAGGTTTGCTCAAGGTCTTGCTGAAGTATCCGATGACTTTCTCCTGACCGTCTTGGATCTGCGAAAGAACAGCACCAATTCCAACATTGCTCGCGTCGGTATCCAAGACAAAGTACCCATCTGGCAAAGGATAACTTAAAATGGGGCACTGGTCAATGCTCTTTTCAGTGTCTCGAATGATCGCTGACATTCCTCGTTCCACTGGTACTGCACCTTCCCCTCTGTGAGTCTATTAAGTGGCTTAACGATGTTGGCAATTCCGACTACGTACCGACGATAGTACGTGCATAACCCCAGGAAACTTCTTAACTAGTGGATATCTTTAGGTATCGGCCATTCCTGGCCGGCTTTGATTTTCTGTTTGTCCACGGCTACTCCCTGTGCGGAAACTACATGTCCAAGATATTGCACCTCTTCTTGGAAGAGCTGACACTTCTTCGGGCTTAACTTTAGTCCGGAACTTCGAAGTCGCCGAAACACCTAATCCAGGTTCTTCACGTTTTCTTCAAATGATCTTCCAACCACGATAATGTCGTCAAGATACACCACGCATGTTTTCCATGAAAGCCCCTTTAACACTGTTTCCATCAATCGTTCAAACGTCGCTGGAGCATTACACAACCCAAACGGCATCACAGTGAATTGGTCCTGAGCCGATGGTAAAAGCAGTCTTTTCTCGGTCTTCTATGACAAGTTCCACCTGCCAATACCCGCTCTTCAAGTCCAGGGTGGAAAACATCTTCGATCCAGCCAACGTATCTAGGGTATCGTCTATTTTCGGAAGGGGATAGCTGTCTTTCTTTGTAGCGTGGTTTAATTGCCGTTAGTCCACGCAAAATTGGATCAAACCATCTTTCTTTTTAACCAAGACAACTGGAGAAGCCCAAGGCTATTGGATGGTTCAATAACACCTTCTTCCTCCATCTCACGGACTATCCTGTCAGCTTCTTCTCTTTTAGTTAGGGTTAGTCTTCTCGCCGAATGTCGAATAGGTTGAGCGTCCCCAGTATTAATTTTATGTTTTACCAGATCGGTTCGTCCACTTTTGCCATTCCCTACATCGAAGATATCCTGGTAGTTTCTAACGATGTCTCTCAATTTTGCTTTCTGGTTTGGTTTCAAATTCTTCGATGAATCTGTTATGAGTCTTTCCAGTTCCTCAGATGGTTTAGCTGCTGGTATTTCTGCATGCTGTGTGCTTCTGACTACAGAGAAAACTGTTGAACAATGGCCCAAAGTTGTTCCTTTCTTTAACGCAACCGAGTAATGATTCAGGTTCATTACCCTTATTGGCACAATCTCCATGACACGAAACAGAGTCTTCCCCAGTGCGATACTTCTGCCTACGTTTCCGTCGTTAAGTGCAGGATCAAACATCATTACTGTTCCAGCTTTAGCTTTCCCATCTAGGCAAGCATCTACAATGATTTCAGCTCTTTCCGGAACATTTACATCATCTGCCAAGATTGCTCGAAGTATTATGTCGTCTTTCCCATGAAGCACCACTTCTTCGTCATTCACTCGCAGAATTCCATTTTTAAAGTTTAACTGGAATTCCTTGGAGCTCATGACATGCATTCCAATGATTACTTCGTCTTGATGTCTGCCACTAATGCCCGATGTAGGAAGGTTGTGTTTCCCATGGTCATGTCCACCTATATTTCACTATATACTTTTGCTGCTTGTCCTGTCGCTGTGCGCAGTTGCCATTTTGTTGGTTTTATCATGGTTTCTAGAACAATGCTGTGCCTTATTACTGTTTTCGTCGCACCAGTATCCAGCAGCATTGCAAATCGCTTCCTATTAATAAGGCCATCTATGAAGACACTGTTAACGTGGTTGCGTAGCGAAGCGACATATGCGTTGGTAGTTGGGACTTGTTGGTTACAGGTCGACGATGGTCCTATCTTACGACACTTCCGACATCTCACTAGTCTTTTTTCGGTAAGAACTTCTTCTATTATCTTTCTTACAGAGGCTTCATCGTTTTCGCCATCTTCGGATTCTTCATCAACGATTCGGACTTTTGCTTGACCTCTGCAGGTATTTTTCACAGCCTCGAATTCTAAAGCTCGTGCCAGTGCATCTACTAATTGAGTCGGTCCAGCTAGGGTCAATGCTTGTCTGGCTTCGTGTTCCCGAAATCCATCCAAAAATGCTTGCACTGCTAACCTTTCTATTACATTTTCCGGTGTAGCTGGATAGGCAAGGCGAACCAGACGGGCGATGTTAGCTTCAAACTCTTGTAGGGATTCATTTGATCTCTGGTGGCGATTTTTCAATTGGGAGTGGTAGACGTGCTCCAAATGTGTCTGACCATATCTCAACTCTAAATGTTTGACCAGTTGATCGTAATCTTCTTGCTCAGAGGCATTCAAAGTTTGCAATATATTTGTAGCATCCCCTCTTAAAGCGAGGGTTAATGATATTGCCGACCATCCGTTTAGCTTTGCTGCAGCCTCGAATTGGCGCCGATAATTAGTCCATGACGATTTTCCATCAAATTGCGGAGGTTTCATCTTGTGTCTTGTTCCCTCGAGGCCAATTTTCGAATCCACTACTTCTAGACTGTTTCTGCTTTTGGTCTTTGATGGTGTTTCTCCCCTTTGTTTTGCCACTACATGTTCTTTTATTTTGGTGATCTCGCCTTCCATTATCTGCTTTAACTCTTCTATCCGCGTTTCGTTTTTAACTGCCGTCTGACTCAGCTCTTCAACTATTGTTTGCTTTAGTTCTTCCATCCGGGTTCCATATTTGACCGTCGTCTGCTTCAAATCTTCAATTCGGGCTTCATTTTCGACTATTTTCTCTTCTAGCATTTCTGAACTTTTCTGTACCATGCTTTCCAAAGTTTCTTCTAAGGATTGCGCATTTTCGTGAAATTTTTGTAGCTTATCTTCTAAAGACTTCGAATTTTCTAGCAGTTTGAGTTCTAGCGCTTTAGAATTTTGTAATCTTTCTACTATTTTTTCCTCTAGGGATTTATAATTTTCTTGTAATGTTTGTAGCTTATCTTCTAGGGTCTTAGAATTTTCTAGCAATTTTTCTTCTAAAGCCTCTTTCATGATTTTAGAATTATCTTGTAATGTTTCTTTTAAGTTTTCTTCCATTTTTTTCAATAGCATACTCATGTCCTCATTACCAGAAACTTCAAATAAATTAGTATCGGGATCGTTACCTTCATTTATTAGAGCATCTCGTAGCCGTTGTACTAATACACTTTTCTTTCCACTAATTTCTAAATCCCTTTCCTTTTTAAGTCCGTCACTTTCAATTGGTCCAAATTCACGTTTTTAAACATTGTCAGTCTATTTATTTTCCACTTCTAAAGTTCCACAAATACACCTCACACCTGACACCACTGTAATGTTTTTTATTTTCACACTCGGATTCAGTTCAGTTCTTGGATTTATTTAAAAACACAGTCCAACTCACTCTAATTTATTTCCACTACTTAAACACAATTTATATTCACAGAAACTACTATTTACATTTTATCTTAACTATACAATACGACCGTCAAAAACTGAATGCCTCCTATCGCCAGCTGTTCATATTTATACATTTCTCTCCGAATTGTCTGGTAAGTTCACGAACCATCGGGAAACTCTTTCATGTTCTGGAAGCTTTAAGGGAATTCCCAGTAACGGCAGCGGTCGGCCTGTTGAGAGAGAAAACATTTCGGAATCCCAGATGTCTCGGAATACTGTCCCTTCCACGAATTGGTTGATGGCCGATTGCACCAGCTGTCGGATGAATTCTCGTAACAATACTAAATAACGAATCAGAAAGATTCTTCATTATTCAAACTGATTTATTTTGTACAATGATGTATAAATACAGGATTCTTGCAATGAGGTAGTATATTAGGTGTTTTAGGGTAGGATTTAGGGAAACCAAACTGCTTAAATGTTTGTAGATGCGTTTTTTTTGTTTTCGAGTATGCTAAAATATTTTCAACTGTCGGCCGTTTCCACGGAAGTTGACTAATTTTGTTATTTTAAATGAAATGATATTTTTAGTTTCTGAGATGATTTAAATTATGGGATATAAAAGTTTACAATACAACCCAAAACATTAGTCATAACTACCGAACAAAAGAGATAGCATTTTGAAATACGAGTATTTAACAGCTAAGTTGACACTTGGCACACATTACTATTTAGCTTGCTAATTAATACAGGCCATCTGAAAATAATCCAAATTTTAAAAATTTCACATACGAATAATTTTTTTTTCAAATGACCCCCACTAAATTTATCTTATACGTTTAGGTTCCTCTTTTTACTCTGTCAAGCCAATAGCTCGTATTTCTAAATCCGAAAAATGTTGAGTTGTTTTGTGTTTTACTTAAGAAAGCCAATTTAGACAGATTTGACGTAAAGTGTGCCGTGGACAATTTACAGCTTCTAAAATTGTACCCGGTACCCATGATGAGCAACCCGCATGTGGGTGTCAGAAAAGGGTGCCGAACTTTTGTTTTTGCTTTGAAGTTGTAATTACCGATTAGTTCACACTCAGCATTTGTACGGTGTGCGGAATATTATTCTTGCAAGGCACCAAGTGACAATAATTATATAAAATTGGTTTGCATGTTCAAAAATACCCGACTATACAAATTTAAAACGCAGATCGCCCGCGAAGGGTTTATGCGTCAAAATTTTTCATTGCTTATTAGCAAATGGAGGTAAGCACTCAATACTGTGAAATGCGAAGTGTCAAAAGAGTTTTGAGGTTATAATTCAAGAACTTTGTTCCAGCAGGACGGGGGCATTTACCATATTTCTGGCTTAGGCATTGCCGCCTTAAATTTGTTATTCCTGTTTGCTCGTAGTGGCACTATTTACTGGCCTCTTTGGGTTCCAGATTTCTTTGGGGATATGTTGCATAAAAATAGGGGCATTGTATCGATGCTTTCTTACCAATCTTTGTTCTAGGTTAAAAGAGGTGCCAACCTCGTGATGATTGGCACCTAGACCACATTATCTTAAAAAATATTGCAGTTCAAAGTCTGCAAATAAAATAAACAACCCATCTATCTATTTATATCTTTTATTTTATTCAACTATTAAGTACCACATACTTCTTTTGGACACCTTATGTGATGAACATATTGTGACCACGAGCACATTATTCATTTACAATAACTTTTTAATATTTTTAATTTTATTGTCAAATATTTACTGAATATTATTGCATTTTTTTGTTACAGGTACGTGAACTTAAAATATGTACTTCTCTTTAGGTAAGTGTTTTCTTAAATGCAGCTAATACTCATATATATTTTCGTACTTTAGTAAACAGACCTATTCTGCAGCCCATTAGCGACTATTACTATAAATCGAAGAGAGTTTGAATGATAACGTACAATGTTGAAACTATTTGCTTTAATCTGTGTTCTCAGCCGCCATACCGTTGAGCCTACGACGGCTTTAATGTAGTACCATCAAATGGTTTGCGACTCAATTATTTCAGGATTTGCCTTCACCAGTCTGTGTACATTCTACCTTTGTATGTCTTATGTAGGGATGATAGTGAAAATGATTTGATTTTACGTGATAATTAGGAAATATATATACTGTTTATACCTATATGTATAATAATCGTTGTCGTCGTTTTTAATACGTTTACCATTTGGAAAGTATTTATTAATTTATTTATTTAATAGCTCATATACAATACATAGTAAATCACTGTTAGGTAATAATACAATGTGATATATCTTGTCAGAGAGCGATGAACTGTGGACACAGTACCTAGAAAAATACAAAAAAATGTTTAAAAACTAACACAAAACTGACCTACAAAGATCCTAATTGCTAGTTGCAATAACTAATGAGCTACGGTCCATCAGAAATAACCTATACGTATACATATACAGCTCCAAAATATGTATACATACCTATACAGCTCCAAAATATACATATTTCGTTTGACATTTATTTTAACATTTGTCTATATATTCAGTCTTTAATTTGCCAAAACTGAACTTCAGGCGTAATTTGCATTTTTTAATTATATACGGCCTTATATACTATATTGATTTGTCCATATGTTATGCGTGTCTATGACTCATTTTCTTGTATACGGTCCAACTAAGATGATTGGTATCTGACCTAGAGTCAGCTTAATGATCTTGGTTCTTACTTTCAGCAAAATTTATATATATAGTGAAGAGACTGAATATTATGTACAAAGCTATAATCCAGTTTTGTATGCCTCTTCTCTATCTACATACTTTGGTCAAAGATTCGAGGGTCTACCATAACCTGCACTACCAGACTGAAAACTGAAAACGTCCCAACATTTGGTAGACTATTTTAGAATTGGAAGTGACACATAAACTATAGGAAAGGACAAATTTAACGAAAATGACATAAATCGGAGAATCTGTGAACTTATACATTAGATATTATGCGTGCATAAATTGTTTACAAACATAGCTTCTGTGGATATAGAATCAGACCGTCATATGGTAATCTGTAATTACGATTGAACTTGTAGAGAAAAACCATCCTACGAACCATAAATCGGGCATAGAATCGATACACGTTTAACTCCGAGAAAATATCAAAGAAGCAGCTATCGAAGCTACTGGAGAGGGAAGAACAAACACAGGAAAAAATGGCAAGTAGACAGCGGAAACTAACAAAATAGAATAAAAACAACATATATATAATCTCAAATTTGAAATCGGATTAACACGGATAACGAAGATAACTAGAGAATTCTCGATTTGCATCCGAAATGAAACAAGAAGAAAATCTGTACAACGATTATAACGAGGAAACAATATATTCCCACATAAAGTATGCAAATAGACACTATGGTAGAGAAATCACCGATATAGATGACATCCCAAAAGAACGTCTAAAATATGTAGACCCAGATTCAATGGTAATTTGTTCAACGAAATCTTGGTATCCAAAACGATCTTAATCGATTGGAGGCGAAGCATCACAATACCAGTATTCAAAGGGAGTAACTAAACCAAAATGGAGAATTATAGGGCCACCTCCTTATTGAGTTGAAGAGAGATGATATTCACACAATATTAAATCCACTCATGTGCGAACGAATTGCTATCTTAGAATTTTAGAATTGCTCATCTTTATGTATTCAGAACTATACGTTAGACAAGTCATGGAAAACACTATTGATAAGCCAGCGCAAAAAGAAACAAATACCAAAAACATTATAGAGTCGGTAAAAAAACTGAACAAACACTTAAATAATGGCAAACATACGACTTATAATAAACATCATAAAAACCCACTGGAATCAGACCGGCACACCCCCGGTCTCTTATAAATTTTAGCGAAGGAAATGATAACCCAACAAGTAGCAAGCGGCGGATACAAAATAAACTGCGAAATTAAAGTATATTATCATGCTGATAAAGTAACAGCATTTATAGCGTAAGGTCTGACCTAGTTTCATAAACCACTTTACACATTCTTCAAAATAAAACTTAAACGTGAAAATATTCTCTGCTAAAACTATTAACAATAATCCCCGAGGATTGAACAAGTAAACAATATAACGTACCTAAGGAAAAAAATAAACGTAATCTAGAACATATTAGACAAAGTAAAAAATTAAGTTATCTGGGCATATAGAACAGGCGGAGCATCAAGGAATCAAGGAGCAGCAAATGTGAAAATTCCACAACCTATTATGTTTGAAAAGAACGCCTACAATACAATATCAAAATACTTAGAAACATACATATACATTTTAAGACACCAAATATATAACAAAACTAGAAAAGATTTTGAAATCAATGTTCAAGTAAAATGGGGATATCAAGGAGAAGAATTTGAAACGAATACATGGGAAAACTATCTCCTGTACATTATTTTCCAAGCTTGTTTGGGAAACATCGTATTATACTCACTGACAAAGAAATTGCAACACCCAGAAGGAAAATTAACATTATAATCATTATTGCATTTTTTTAAATTTACCAAAAAACAAACTGTTTAATGGGATGCAAAATCGACGTTTTGTAATGTTAAAATACCTAGAGTACGTATACGCCAAATGTATCGCTAGCTAAGTGAAGTTGAAAGAGATCGAATTATTGGTTTACGGGGCCAGGGTTTTTCACTTCGAGAAATCGCTAACGGCATGAACGAAAATCTAACGACTGTTATGAGATGTTGTCAAGCGTGGTTTGATAATACCCAAAATCGGAGAAGAATAGGCATCGGACGTCAAATGGGTACATATGACCTTCAAGATACTCGTCTAAGACTTATGGACTTATTTGACTGATGAGTGGTTAGAAGAACAAGGCCATCTTGTAAATGTCTATATAAGGTCTTTTGGACTGCAACATTATCGACCCCATCTTGTGCTACCTCTGACCTCTGAGCATCAACGGCAACGACTAGAGTGGTGCAGTGAACGACAAAACATTGGGATGTAGAATGACATCAGGTCGTTTTCTCTGATGAATCTCGGTTTTGCTTGGGTGGACGTGATGGCCAAAGAAGGGTTAGACGACGTCGAGGAGAAAGACATTAATCTCAATTAGATGTTGAGCGACATGTACATCGAACAGTAGGCGTTATGGTATGGGGTGCTACTGCACATGGAAGCAGGTCACCTTTAGTCCCATATTTCAACAAGATAATTCTCGGCCTCATGTTGCTCGAGTTAGTTTAAACTTTTATGAAGAGGCCCATGTGAATCTGTTGCCATGGCCACCCAGATCCCCCGATCTTTCGTTCACAGAACAATTTTGGAATATGATGGGTAGAAGGCTCGGACGTTTACCCCAGCACCCATGGACTTTGCAGGTTCTAAGAAATACAGGTAGCATGGGATAGTGGTTTCGCTTATGAAGAAATAGACCACGTTATTGAATCAATGTCAAGACATGTTGGGGAGTGTATAGATAACACAAACATCAAACACATTTTTAATAAAGTTTAACAAACAAAAAAGATAAACTCCTGGGTATTTTTGATGCAAATTTTAATCATTTACTCCTTACTATCGCATCTATGTTTTACCAAAACAATATTTATTTTTAACATCTCCTTTTGGGTATTGTGATTTCTTTGTCACAGAGTATATGTTAGGTTAGCTTAGTTCAGAGAGTTCCTTTGGATCAACATGCATGCTATACGGAGGACGCAACCACATAGGTGTCACTGCTTGGTTTCGTTTTTGGTATTTGGTCAGCCCATTATTACATATACTGATCAGACTATATCTATGCCATATTACCATGATAAACATAAACATTTTGGAAAACTCCGGCTATAAGTCTTCTCTAGTGGCTACCTAATCACCCTATCATTTTTTTATGCCTATAACAGTTCGAGACATATACCGAAGAACTCTTGAAAATTTAGCTCATCCTCCACAAATGCCAGAAGGGACCCTACTTAAAATAAGATTACTTTTAAGATGGTGTATGTCAAGTTATGTATGTAGTTCAGTTAATTTTTTTTTTCAATTAAATGTGTAGTCATAACTTGGATTCTGAAAAAAAATATTTTTCAGAGAATATCAAAAAATACGATTTTTTGATTAAATCACCACTTTTTTTGTTGATATTAATTTATCATGTTTATTTTAACTCAATAATAATATAGTCATATTTTTTTAATTTTTCTTGCAATTGTGATAATTTTTGTAATATAATTATCGCCAAAATCAAATTCGATATCCAGGAGTTTCAATGGATTGAAAAATCTCGAAATTTAGTATCATAATTTTTCTACTTTTAAATAAATATGTTCTTTCAAGAATATTTCCGGCTAGTTTGGACAAGAAAAAGCACTGGGGTCTAAATAACGTGCTTGTGATGCACCTAGAAGTGACATCAAGAATAAAACGTAAATCTTAAAATATCTTATCGAGCCGTTAAATAATAAAACGTAAAAATTGAAAAATATCTTTTAGTTTAGATTTATTACCTCACAAATTCTGTTTTCGGAACGCTTTTTTCTATGGCCTGATCAGAAAAATATATAAACTCCCCTCATTGTATAGAACGAAAATAATTATCCCAAGCCAAATGGCAGTTGCCTGAAAAAAAAAAACACCATAACTTAACCGAAAATTTTCTGATAATCTCCACGTGTATTAAACACCTGATTGTTCAAACTGTTTTTATTTTAAATTTTACAGCTATTTATACTTTGGTGATATAAATCACGATTTAATTGTTAGAAATCAGTTGATTTAAATCATGCTAATAAAATCAATTGATTTAAATCCTAATTCAAATAATACAATAATATAAGTGTCTAATATAATGCCTGTGGAGTTTCAAATAATTATTACTGCGACACACTGCCTTATATTCGGAAAGTTCAAGAATTTCTTTATAACCTAAAAGTTCGTACAATTCGATCCACTTTTCTTGGCAAAAGATTAATTTTGTAAAAAAAATATCTCCTGGTTCCGGCGCCTTCACCAATTTTTTTAAAATATCTTCCTCTTAGAGTGTTCAATAAATACTATTAGACTAAGAGCCTGACGGGAAAAATTTACTACTCATTTTCGGCACCATGAGTGTCTATGACTTAAATACTACAGCCTAAAAGAAAACGTTTGGGCATATTGCCGTCAATTCTCAGTGGCACATGGGTTGTCTGCGGAAAGTCAAACTTGCTATTTTCGATCTCGGTAAATTAATTAAATTATAATTGATAGCATTTCGAACTAAGCTAGATATTGGAGAAGTAAGACACAAAAACCTTGTGGCGCACAAAAATAACGGTGCTGAAAAGAATAAAAAAATTTCATTTTTCAAAAATTTTCTCCAATCGAAAAATTATAGAAAACTGTACTGATTTTATTGAATATAAATAAAAGAAAATTTTCATAGTTTTTCCAATTTTGAAAATTCATTTACAGCAACTCTAGTAATATTCTATATTGTTGTAAAGTCCGTGGGTTCAATTTTAAATTATAAAAATAATATTAACTTTCACTTTTCTAGAACTTTATTTACATTAAAACAGCTGATTCAAATATGACAATAACATTCCCATAGACGCTAGTCGTCGCTGTATAACTGAACTCGCGATCGTGGCGTGCTTCCTTTATAAAACTCATCAACTCATCACTCCTACAGGTGCCGAGTCTTTTCGAGAACCATTTTTTATCTCAAAGCGTTTGTTGTCGTATTGAAATGAAACAGGGTCGGCTTTGGGTAAATTTCGTAACAATATTAAATTTTATTGCTGATATAAATTGTTTAAAGGTTAATATAAATGTCGTACACTTTTAATGTCAGACTTATCCAATGTACGTGGTATTTTCAATTTTTTAAATATTTGAGTTGATCTGATCAATTTGAAGAAAAAAATTAGGTGAATCGAACATATTTTGGAACCTGCAAAAAGAGTAAAAATTAACGATTTTACACTGTTTTGAAAAAATACTTTCCCATAAGACTCAATATTAAAAAAACATTTAAAGTTAAATATCTCAAAAACATAAAAAATGAACTTAAGTGATTCTTCCTTACAGTCACAGATTTAAAAAAAAAAAATTGAAAATTAAATTACTTTTAGAATATAAATATAATATAATCAATCAAAATACATAATATAATCAATCAAAATCTTCTTCCTTGTCTTCCTCATCTCCACTTTCGAGTTTAATGGCGTGCCTAACAATTTAAAACTGAAAAACTGCGTTGAAGAGAGTATGATTAAACAATATAAAGTAGTCTTTGCTTACATTTAAAATGTAGAATCTGGAAAAAATATGTTTTTTATAACACACGATGAATTAATACACAGTATTAGTGAATTCCACTTTATTTGGACGCACCTGTAACTATTGTTTCGCTAGTTTATAGCTTCTTCTGACAAAACAAATCATTGTCAGAGAAGCTATAAAGTAACGAAACAATTGTTACAAGTCGTCTAAATAAAGTGGAATTCAGTAATAATGTGTATTAATTTATCATGAGTTTTAACTTCTACCAAGTAACGACCAACTTCATTCAGTTCGTATAACAGTAATAAAACTAGAAAGGATGTTCGTAACAAAAATATTATGTAAAATATATTTGAACTATTTTTCTGTAAAACTAACATAACAATTCAGTAGCAAATGGGATTCTTTAGCGAACGTATTCGAGAAGCGAACGATTCTAATTCTTTTAGTTTTCCTTCTTTAGAGATAATATAAAATCCCTAGATCTGACAAAAACAGTTAAGAATAAAGTTGCCAACAAATAGAAGGGTTAAATTTTAAAAGTTTTCTGTTTTGACTATTTCTAGATAAATCATTTACAGAAATGCATTTAATACGATTAATATTTTTGGATTCTGTTTATTTGCCTTCAGTGTTATCTTGCCTTTCCAAGCAAGTTACTTCAAATATATCATTTAATCACACATTATTTGAAATGTTCTTGTAGACCTGGTATTAGTTCCCTTTTAGGCATCTATATTACATACCTAATGGGAGTCTGTGTTAAAATCCTTTCATTCCATCATAAATATATATTTCAGTTGTTCATGGAATTATTGTTTTTATTAACGATGTGCTATGGCTACATTTCTTGCCTTTGCTAGAATGTGTTAGATAGGTCGCTAGTTCTCCCTCAACATTGTCATTCACGAGATTTATAAATTATCGTAGTGGCATTTTTGTTTTGTGTTTAAGGATTTCTTGGAAGTAATACCTACCACACTAAGGAAAACGCCGTTCACACTGGAAATAAAGAAAATTTGAGAAATGGTCACACATTTTAATTATAAATTGACATATTTAAAATTTATTGAATTCGTTATGAGAACGTTTGACCTAAGCTCCGAAACATTTGGAAGCTTTAAATTATGCAGACTTTCCTCAAGTGTGGTGTTATTTCCAAGAAATTCCCAAAATATCCTTAGACACAGGATTGCCCATGTGAGATAATTTCGAAAATAACTTATACGTATAAAATTATCAGTACCGTGTTTTTTTATAATCGTAATATTCTGCCTTCTGATTAACATTTAGATTTGTTCATATAGGGCTAACTTTGTTGTTAAAAGGTGCCACATCGCAAATTCCAATTTTTATTTAAATAACATGGGAACATTTTCTTGAACCTTTATTTTATAGCTCACTTAGGGAACACTACTTCAGAGTGATAAAGTTATATTCTTGTAGAAAATTTAACTATCTACAAAAAAACCTTTTTATATATATTTATTCTTTCAAAAGTTATTCTAGGTTAAATTTGGATTAAATAAAATTTTTATATTTTTCCAATTTTTGGTCGCAATCATCGAGTATTTTATTTACTATAACTTATCTTTGCAAGTTTTCTATAACTTTACAGACCATATGTGGAAATGCACTGAATTATTTTTTAAATAATTGTAATTTAATTATTTAAAATTCTTTTATTAAACTTAATTTATTGACAAAAAACTATTGCCTTTTGTTACCAGTCTAATGAATTTCGTTAAAGAAATAGTTTAAAACAACACAAAACGCTTAATAATGAACAAATATAAAACAAAGCTAACTTATCATTTTTCAAAAATGGAATCTTTTTTCGACAATTGATTAAATATAATAAATAATATTTTTTATATTAGAAACCTTATAATGCAAGTAATATAATTAATTTTATACAGTAAAATTACTGTTATTTAAGAAAAAGAAAACAGGTTTGCAAATAACTTGCGACCTGTTGAAATTATCTAAAAAAAATCATATAGATAGGTTATAGAAAATAAAATGCCCTACAAAAAATTTCATATAAAATTTTCCCATAAAAATGATGTTGCATCTAAAAATTGGAAAAATGTAAAAATGTAATTTATGATTTACCCGACTTTAATCTTGAATAATGTTTTATTGAAAAATACAAGAATATATGTGTTAATACTAAGAGCTCAAACTTACACAGTAATTTTTTTCGTCATTTCTAATTTTTTCTATATAATATAAAAAATTAATCGTTTATATATATATATATATATATATATATATATATATATAAAGACTAAAATTGTACTTTTCAGAAATATTAGCAACATGTATTTGCTAGAACAAAATTATAGAAACCAATATAACTCGTTCACCTCAATAAGTTCCATAAAAGAAAGGATAATTTTTAAATGAGTGCTTACAATTAGTCATGGATATCTATTATACCTGATATAATCACTGACATACTTAGATCTTTTAGATAATTTTATAATAATTATTCACGAAGAAATATTTGCTTAACCTCATTTCAAACTCTCTCATTGGAAAAAGTCTCAAGTATTTTTTTAACAATGCAGTTTGTAGCAGGTTGAGATTTATGTCAGTAGCTATAATTTGCAGTCAAGCATGAAAATATTGAATACTTAATAGTGTGGTTAAAATTTTTGGTAATCTATTTGAGAAAGTATTGACAAAATTTTGTTTATGAAGTTTTTTGTGCTGATGAAATTACAAAATAGCGAAATCAGTTTTTAAGTGGCATCATTATTGCTTAAATATTTATAAAATTAAATAAGTTCAAAGAACTCATTCACCAAACTCTAGAGGAATAATACAATTTTTAAATGTACGACAAGTTGCCAATTATAGTTTAATGCCAGCAGTTTTCAAAAAATATTGGGGATATTAATTTGGGGTTAATTGTTTACAGATAGTAGTGCACCCAAGTTTTGGGTTTTGCCATATTTTCGTTTTCTCCTGTAACCCCACTACAGGAAAGTGTAAAGGAATATTAATGTTTTTACCTATCTGTGTATGTTTCTACTTACATATATTTCACCGTAGCCTCTAAAGTACTAATCCGGTTTTGATAAATGAGCCAAATCCGTTATTACATTCCGGTTAACATATGCTATATTTTATGAAAAAAGAAATATACCAATTTAAAAAAGCTTTATTTTTTTTACCAAGTGGTAAAAAATTCTGAATAAATCAAGTAACAGAAAAGCAATTTTTCTAATGTCACTGAGATATCCACTCGAACAGCTAGTATCCGTAAACAGTTAGTTTCTCTTTAGGTTATTTTTTATATAGTGAGCTAGTTTGTTATCAATGTTTATAATCTGAAATAGAATACTTAAAATTATAGTGCTTACGGAGAATATGTACACACTTCCAAATTTTCATAACGAAAATTAATAAATTATCAACTACACAACAATTCAGTACCACAATATCATGTTTGTTACTGTGAATGATATGCGTGAGTCTGAATATTTTTTACTTTCTGATTACATAGTATTTGTTTTTCTTGTAGCAAGTCTATTTTTTAAATAATTATTAATTTCTAAAATGTTCTTTTTCTTCCATTTAATGAGCTACTGAAAGTATTCTAAATATCAGCCATCAAAGTTATATTCCAGCTGCACAGGTATCGGTTTCTCCATAGTGCGGGTATCCTAGTGAAATTATTCCCTTTGTTCCTTGCTTTATTCCGGAAACGAGTCTAGACAGCTGAGCAAATAGTTTAATTTAATACTCATATCTCATCTAAAGCACTGAAAGTGCAGCATTCGTTTTTCTCATTGTTTGCAATACAAATATTATTAAATTCCTAATTCGAGTGTCTGCAATAATTCCCGCTGACATGCTTTCAGAACTCATGAAATATACTGAAAACATTATCCTTTTGTAGTGGTTTTACATACTACTTTGTTAGGCCTAATTTAATATGTAACGGCGGCAATAGGGTATATAGGTACAAGTGCAGCATTTACAAACTTTAATTTTACTGGATTCAAATTCAGAACCTGTTTAGGAGCCTTTACCCCATTGCTTAGCTTTTACTTTGCTGTCTGATTGGTATAAGAAACGGCGAGTTTGATATATCTACTCTGTTGACCGATATCAATTTTTACGTCCACATATAAAATCCAATTTTGCTACGTATATTTGAGTTTCTGCATATTGTTGTACTTTGACTATGTTCTAATGTGCAACAGGCAAAGAGCCTAGCTTATTATCTTTGTGCAAAAGCACACTATTAACGAGTCTTTTAATGTATGTGTAAATAAACGCCATTACTTGAATCATACTTTTTGCCTACAGATTTCTGTCCCTTAATCTATAAGCCAGTGATACAGTCCAAGATCTCTGAAAAATCATTTAGATTAGTTTGAGCTGTCGGGGTTCTTTTGGGCAATTGAAATCACCATCATAACTATAATCTTTGTCGATTCTGCCGCTAATCTGTTGACTATGGTCGACATCGAGATGTTTAGTGGAACCACATAGTTGTGATACCTATAAACTCAACACAAGATAAATCGACTTCGAACGGTAGTTGCTTTTTATTCCAGTAATTTTCACTATACAATAATTTATATTTAAATAATTTGGTCAAGTGCGAGTTGGACTCGCATACTAAGGGTTCCGTACCATCTTCAAGATTATAATATTCCAGTTACAGACAAGCAGGGAATGAGTGCATTTTCTTATATTTACCCTAATATCTTTTAAAGGAAGCGTTTTAAATTTATAAAAATATACACTTTGATTTTCCACACATAAACTTTTTATTTTATCTGCTTCAGTATTCACTTGATTTTTATAAAAATACATATGTATTTAATTTTCTAATTTGGCCTCCAAAAATTAACATTAGGGATTTATTTTATTAATAAACATTCAGGGAAGCTTTTGATAAGTTACTGTCTGAATTTTGAGGTTCTGTAGATTAGAAGATAAAGAGCAGAATAGGTCAAGTTTTAAATTATAAATTATTAAATCTGTTATTCAAATTATGTAAAAATAAAATATATTTTTCAAAATTTAAATAGTGTAGTTTCTAAAGTGGGAATTAGGTCGATGTTAATATCTTTTAAACAAGTGATTTAAAAATATGATATATTTGTAATTCACATAATGAGCCTTTTATGTGATATATTACATGATGCGTTTGAAAATTGAATTTTCCATTTAATTGTATAGTTTGTCCTTAAATTACTATGGGGGTTTTCTAATAACTTTTCTTATAAATTTCAAGTGAGCCCCAGTACCCCTAATTATTTTCAAAATTTTAGGTAGTATGGTTTCGGAAATTAAGCGAGAAATGAAATTTTTTAATGTTTTTATGTTAATATTTTGTAAACAATTAATTTTAAAAATCTGAAAAATATATATTTGTATTCCTCATAATGAACCCTTTCATTTGATGTATTGCATGATGCGCTAAAGCAATAATTTTTTTTTATTTTCCTTTTAATTCTATAATTTGGCCCTCAATATTAATATTAGGGATTTCTTTATATTTTTCCTGTAAACAAAAAAAAAATAGGTCTTAGTAGTCCGTGGGTTCAATTTAAAATTATAAAACTAATTTTCACTTTCACTTTTCTAGAACTTTATTTACATCAAATTATACAGAACAGCTGATTCACAATAACATTCTCTACAACACCCTTCTTCTTGGTGGTCTTTTTGGGTGTTTCGGCTGCTGTTTCTCCTTCAGTTAGCCACAATTCTATATGGCATGGTGATGACATGTAAGGATTTATCCTACCGTGAGCACGGTATGTACGACGCCTCAAGCATGGGGCTCTGTTAACCTGAATATGTTCAACAACTAGCCTATCAACATCCAGTCCACTGAAGTCTGCATTGCTTTCAGCATTCCTCAACAACTGGAGTAAAAATTCTGCTGATTTCTTCGGCCAACGTCCTTGTGTAGTACCAAACTGTTTGGCTTGTGCACAACGTCCTACACCGCCATTAAATCTTCTAAATGGAATGCATTCCTTCATTGCAATGACGTTTTTCAAATAGGCTACAGCCCTTTTCAGGGGCATCTTTCTGATGGCATTCGCTGTTTCACAAGTGTTTTTGAAGTGCACTCGCAAATTTGAGCCTCTGGCTTTGCACGATTTTGTAGCATTATCGGGTTCTCTCGCGTATCTACCCATTTTTCTTCTCTTAACCCGTTGTAGACTATGCAGAAGTCTTTGCTAACTAAACTGCTTCGAGGATGGGTCCTCCTTTTAAAATCTGCGTCGAATTCTCTAGTATAATCCAGTGTCAATTTTACAGTTGTCGAGTTATGATCGAGATAAGTTTTTCTCCCGTCCGAAGCTTCTAGTTTTTGTTATATCCCAGCGGTCGTTGTCGTACTGAAATGAAACAGGGTCGGCTGTGGTAAATTTCCTAACACTGTAAATGGACCACCTTCAACTTAGCCTTGGGGTTTCGACGGATCCGGTAGATGACATCATTGACCATCTTGACCACCTCGTATGGACCATCCCAGGCGGGTGTAAGCTTTGGGGATTTACCCTTGCTTCGTTGGGGGTTGTACAGCCAGACTTTGTCCCTCTCCTGGAACCCGACTGAATTGGCCTTAAGGTCGTATCGCGTCTTGATCGGTCACTGGTGGCCAACATCTGCGTTCAGGCTAATTCGTGTATTGCCAGCATGTTATGTCGGAGCTGGTCGGCATAATCGTTGATGTCTTGGGAAGGTTCTTCGGGGGAGCCAAAAGCCAAATCGCAGGGTAATCGCAACTCTTTTCCGAATAGGAATAGGAAGGCTGGAGTCAGGCCTGTACTATTATGTACAGCTCAGCGATATATCAACATGAATAGGGGAATATGCTCATCCCAATCACGCTGGTTATTGCTGACGACCTTGGATAGGTGTTGTTCCTAGGTGCTGTTGAATCTTTCCACCATTCCGTCTGACTGTGGGTGCAATGGTGTTGTTCTCGTTTTCCTGATCCCCAACATCGTGCAGACCTTCTGGAATACATTCGATTCGAAGTTACGCCCATGGTCTAACTGTAGTTCCATCGGGACCCCAAACCTGCTGAATAGTTGTTCTACTAGCACCGTCGCTACCGTGGTTGCCTCTTGGTTGGGTATCGCGTATGCCTCAGGCCATTTGCTGAAGTAACCCATTGCGACCAGAATGTATTTGTTCTCCCTCTCAGACTCGTGAAACGGACCGGCGACATCGATGGCAATTCTCTCAAATGGAACGCCCACATTGTACTGCTGCATTCTGCCCTTGGTCCGGGTTTTCGGGCCATTACTGGCTGCACAGGCGTCACATTTCCGGCACCAAGCTCTGACGTCTTCAAAGTAATTTACCCAGTAGTATCGTTGGCGAACTTTGTCTAGGGTTTTGTTCATGTCCAGATGGCCCTCGATAATCCCATCATGTACTTCGGTCTGGATGACTGGTACCTTTTTTTTAGGAACTACCAGTTGGGACTTGGTTTCTCGGTCATCAGTGCTCTCCCAAACTCGCTTGAGCATTCCATTCTCTACTATTAGAGAGTCCCATTGGGCTCATAACGATTTCAGCATGCCCGAGTATTTAGCTACCTCGTCCCATCGTGGCCTGGGTGCCCCTCTCGTTTTGAATGACTAGATTGGTTCGATGTCTGGATCAGCCATTTGGCCCTGGATGCACTGTTCCGTTGTCCAGTCTTCACTGGCCTGCACTCGGATCTGTCTGATGGAGATACCCTCTCGCTGTTCCCAGTTCAGACAATGTCCGCATTCTGCTCTACAGCGTCTTCTGGATACGGCATCGGCATTAATGTGCAAACAGCCGGCACGGTGTTCCACCTTGAAATCGTATTTGCTGTAATTTCTCCATCCACCTGGCCAGTTGTGCTTCCGGTGTTTTCATAACCAGCAGCCATTTAAGGGCGGCAGGATCTGTTCGGATTAAGAAATGACGACCATAGAGGTATTTGTGGAAATGGTCTGCCGCCCTTATTATTGCAAGGAGTTCTTTTCTGGTGACGTAATAATTTCTTTCCGCTTTCAAGAATCCACGGCTGTAGTATTCGATCACCCTCTCTTCACCATCTTGCACCTGGGAAAGGACAGCCCCTAAACCTGTGTTGCTGGCGTCGGTGTCTAAAATGAACTTGCCGGACTGTGTAGAAAAGGCTAGGATTGGGCTGGAACATAGTGCTGCCTTCAGTTGTCTGAATGATGTTTCGCAATCCTGATTCCAACGGAAGGTCTCTTTCTCAGTGGTCTGCCGAGGTAGAGGCGCGGCAATGGTGGCAAATTCCTCAACAAATCGCCTGTAGTAGGAACAGAGGCCCAAGAAGCTTCGGTGTTCATTCTTGTCTCTTGGGACTGGCCAATCACGGATGGCTTCTATCTTGTCCACATTGGTGCTGATTCCTGACTCGGAAACGACGTGACCCAAAAACTCTACTTCTTTTTGGAACAAGGAACACTTCTTCGGGTTGAGTCTGAGGTTGGCGTTATTAATTCTGGAGAATACTTCGCCCAGGTTCTTCAGATGGTCATCGAAGCACGTCCTCCATGTTAACCCGCTCAGGACATACTCCATTAGCCTCTCGAATGTTGCGGGAGCATTACATAACCCAAAGGACATGACCGTGAAATGAAACAGCCCTTTACTAGTGGAGAACGATATTTTCTCTCTGTCGTTTTCATTTAGACCAACCTACCAACGGCAGCCTGCTAGTGTGGTCAGAGTGTCATCAATTCGGGGTAGTGGATAGCTGTCTTTCTTCGTGACGTCATTTAGCTTTCTGAAATCCACGCAAAATCGGGTGCTCCCATCCTTCTTTTTAACTAGCACGACGGGAGCGGAACTTGGGCTGATGGATGGCTCAATAACTCCATTTTATAACTTGGACTCGATGTTTTCCTCTATTGCCTGTTGTTGCCCCAATGGTAGTTGCCTAGGTGGTATTCTGATGTGTTGAGCCTTCCCGGTATTTATTCGGTGCTGGATGATGTTGGTGTGACCGGTGGTTCCAACTTCACTGTTAAAAATTTGCCAGTGCTTTGTGATAATTGCTTGGCTTTCTTCTGTTCCTCTGGTGTCAGGTGTGTCAAATGGTCAGCAAACTGTTTTAGGAACTCTTTATTGAGCGCTATCTCCTTCACCGATGTCTGGTACCCTTCTTCGCAATTGATGAAGGTCTCGACTGGCTCGAAATAAGCTATATCTTGACCATTGGCAATTCTGATGTCGTTGTTGGACAAATTCAGGACTCTAATTGGTATATTTCGTCCCGTTTTTACTATAGCCTGTCCATTAAGTAGTCATGAGCTGAGTCTACGGGCTCCACCATTCCAACGCAGCTCCCAGGATTGCTTGCTAGCTGCCCATGAATAATCTGTTCCGTTCGACCGGGAATTCTGGCTGAGGAGTTTGCTACAATTTTCATGGAGGTAGCTGAACTGTTGACGGCCGTCAAATTCCTCATTTAGGAACCGAAGAACATCGTATCTCGGGTCGAACATAAATCCATGCTGGCTGATATTCGCTACCAGGACCCTATGCAGGATCATGATGTTCCCTATCTGTAGCACGACATCTGCCTCACCCGGTATTGACATGGACTCGCCGGTGACTGTTCTGAGCTGGATGTTGTTGTTAGTTGGCCGGATTTCCGAAGACCTCAAGACCCTGGACTTGGCAATGGACCCAGCGGCGCTGGTGTCGATGGTGATGGTAACTGCTCGCCCATTGATGGTGCCACTGATGACTAGGCTGCCGCTATCTCGGCAAAATCCCCGGATGGATAACGTTTTGGGGTCTGGTGGAGGGTCAGTCAGCATTCGCCCCCTTATGCTGACTGGCTGATGGTCCCTAGACATGTGGCTGTTCTGTTGGTTACTCCTGGTCGGTGATCGTTCAGATAGCCTGACTCTGCAGTCGCGTTGAAAATGCCTTGTCCGTCCATAACGGTAACATGCTCTTCTGGTATCAGTTCTCTGTGCCTATTCTAATAGTTTATTCATACCAGCCAACAGTGCTTGGAATGGTGACTCTGGTTCTTCCTGGTTACAGGAAACTGCTCGGACCCTCGGCTTGGACATGTTCATGACGGTCTCTATTTCTAACGCCCGAAGTAAAGCTTCATTACTTTTCTTGACGCCACTTAGTCTTAGATTTCGTTGTACTTCCACATCTCTGTTGTCGTTTATGAAGCTCTGTGTGGCCAACTAGTCTTTCGTTTCCTCTGACACCTCTGGATAGGACAAGTGAAGTGATTCAAATTCTTGGAGGTTTTCACCGGATTTTTGCGTTTTTCCACTGAGTTGGACTTGGTATACCTGGCTCAAGGATTGATTGTCGTATCTCTTGTCCAGAATAGCGATGATTTTGTCGAAACTGCCTTGTTCATCGACTGGAATGCTTTGGAGGAGTTCTAAGGCCGGACCTCTTAGGGAAATTACAGGAGACGTAGATTTTTCTTGGTTATCCCATCCATTAGCTGTAGCCACGACCTCAAATTGCCGTGTATACATGGGCCAAGATGAACTGCCATCAAATGTGGGTGGCTTACTAAAGGAACCTTTGGTATTCACTGTGTGCTGGTATTTCCTTCTCTCCAAATCTTGTTGTAATTTTTTAATTGCTGCTTCTACTTTTTCTTGTACTTCACTATCACTTTCTAAAACTTTTAGTAACATCAAATATACACAACAGCTGATTCGAATGTCACAATGATAAATCAACATAAGCTCTTCGCTGCACTAACTAACTGCTGCGATGATGGGTTGCTTCTTTTAAAATCAGCATCGAAAACTCTCGTACAATCCATTATTAACTCTACAGCCGACGAGCCATTTTGAGATCAATTTTTTTTGTCCTAAAAGCCATCGATGTCCTACTGGAATGAAACCAGGGCCGGCTTAGGGAAATTTCGTTACACTATATTGCAACCGCCCTGATATTTCTTAAACCACCCTGTATAAATAGACATTCTCTCCACCCTATTGATTGTTTCTAATATTGTTTCAATCACCCTGTATACCTATAATTTTACTTCTCCCTATATTTCAAATGTTCCATATATGCAACTGCTCATGGTCTACCCTATTTAACAAAATTTTTCACATTTTTGAACCACTATAACTATAAGTTTACTAGGCATACCCTTTACTTCAAGTACCCTCTATATTTAACTGCTTCGAACATTTTATGAACCCATCTCTATAACTATAATTCTACTACAGTTCCACACTATATAATATTTTTCAACCATCCTGTATATCTATAATTATACTCCACTTTATATTTTACTAACATTGTATATGCAACTGCTTCTAACATTTTTTGAACTCTTCTGTATAACTATACCTTTACTTCCTGCTTGATGCTTGAATTTCGATGCATTCACACACGACGCGACGCACACACACACCTACAACCGTATTCTGTATAGAAAAGATCGCCAACATAACAATTTTTCGTTTCCATTTAATTAAATGAAAATTGTCTTCTATTTCACTCTGTGGTAAACCGCATAATAGAACTTCGTTTCAAAACGAAATTGACTTCAAATGAATCAAAATGAAAACCATTACAAAACTCGGTACGACATACTTTTATGACATATCTTGACATTTGAGATAGAGATTTATTTAGAAAATTTTATTTGTTTTCCACATATTTTACTCGATTTTAAGCCCCGTAAAAGGAAAACCCTTATAAACAACCTGTATGATATACTTTTATGACATATGACATATCTGGACATTTTAGATAAAGATTTATTTAGAAAATTTGACATGTAGGTTGATGTTTGTCTTATTTTTTCACATATTTTACCGATTTTCTGAAAAACAGTATGTTTTACCTTATAGAAAAATATACGGAATAAAGCTGAAATATATTTCTGTTCAATATAATGTTAGAGAAAACTGAAGATTGGTTGAAATTCATTAAAGTATATATAGTCCTTTAATTACTGTTTTTTCTGATTTTCTGGAAAACCGTAAATTTCACGTTTTAGAAAATTATATCCTAGGTACCTTTCTGTAATATTCTTTAATATAATGCAGTTTAAATTATCAAAATTGCTTAAGCCGTTTTCGAAAAATCACTGAGCATCCGTAAAAAAATATTGCTGACGAATTGATAACCTCCTTATTTTTGGAAGTTCCTTAAAAATAACAATCGCCATGATGATTTGATGGTTCATGCCAGAACATTGGGGCTATGTAGTTATGTAAAGTATACTGCATCAAACATATTGTACTTTGTATTTCATATCGACATGAAAATGTTTTTGGCACATCTAAGGTTACGATTTATTGATATCATAAATTAAATTTTGTTTTTCTACAAGATTATTATTATGGGGTATTTATTATTGGAATAGTTCATAAAAATTTTTAGCTTCAGTTCTTTTTAGAATGTTCAGCTACAAATTTGTAAGTAAATAAATTTCATTGTGAACCTGTTCTTAAATTTGTACTAGCTTATTGTCTACTTAAACTAAGAGCATTTATCTGAAATATTAAAATGAAACTTTCAGGAGTAAGTCAGTTAAATTGTTGTTGTATGCTTTTTTTTTAATTTCTACCATGCTCGACACTTTATATGGCTTAAATTAGTTCGACAGAGTTAAACGCTTAACTAGTAAGATAACACCTGTCATGGGCTTCCTAAACATTGTTATGGTCTCTAAGAATATATTGTTTTTAATCAGAGACATAATCGTGAGGGAGAACATTTGCGTCCTTCACTTCAAATTGTGACGATTAATTAAATTTAAGGAATATTTTACGAGAAAAATAAATTATTGCAAACTTTATTAGCAATGAAAGTATAACAAAGTGTGTTCCTACACACCTTATTCGTCATGTATTATTATCAGTCATCCACATTTAGTGCCAGCTAGTGTTTGCAATGTTTTAGACAATCTTGTCATAACGCCATAAGTATTTAAATATTTTTTGCGATAACACCATACTATAAAAAACTTCTATATTAGTTGGGTAGCTAGTGACCACTCTCATGAAGCGTTTGTTTAAGGCTAAAATGTTGCATAGTGGTGTAGATATGATAGATGAGTAGGTTGTTGACTGCCTGCCTCACCTGCTTGGGTACGGGAGGGAGTCGCATATAAAAAAAGTTTGGCTAAAAAAGTGTTTAAATCGTAGGCCAAAAAAATTTAATAAAAGAAAATTGATAATATAGCGTTTTATGCATATTTTACAATCTGCAAGTAAGGTTTGTTGGAATGCAAATTAACGAGTTCAAAAGTTTATGATTTACCATATCAAACGAAAACCTATAGATATTGTTACGAGATTTACCCAAAGCCGACCCTGTGTCATGTCAGCACGACAACAAACGCTTCAAGATAAAAAAATACGATTCTCGAAAAGGCTCGGCAGCGGAAGGAACGATGTTGATTTCTACTGGAGAATTCTACGCTGGTGATATAAAAGAAGAACGCCACGATCGCCAGGCAGTTATACCGCGACGACTAGCTTATATGAAAATGTATTGTGAATCAGCTGTTTTAAATGTAAATAAAGTTCTAGAAAAGTGAATGTAAATATTAGTTGTTATAATTTTTAAATTGAACCCACGAAGTATATTGCAATTTGGTGTTAGAAGTGAAGGATTAAGTGCAGTAATTTGATTTATGGAAACTCGAAGTATGGAAAAAACCGACGAAACTACCAGAAAAATTGTCAAACAGGTTACGGAGGGACTAGACGAAAAAATAGCACAGATTCTAGAAAAACGTGACAAGAAGGAGAAACACAATCAAGAAGAAATTAAACAAAGGTTAGTGAAATCTTTTGATGATAAACTTAAAGTTGAATTAGGAAATCTTGTCACTAATATCGATGAAAAATGTAAAATAGAATTAGAAAATCTTGTTTCCACGATGAAAAGTGAACAACAAAATCTGGTTTCCACGATGAAAAGTGAACAACATAATTTAATTGAGGGATTGTTCTCGAAATTTGAACAAAAACAAGATCAAATTGAATTAAATCGACACGAAACTGAACAGAAAAGACAACTGCAATTCGAACAATTAATGCAAATAGTAGGACAAGTTAATGAAACAGTTAATGAAAGAATGCAAATAGTTGAGTCAGATATAAAAGAAATAAATGATGACATTAAGACCATAAAAAATACCGTGGATACTCTTGAAACAAAAGTAGATGATCTTGATTCCATCCAAAGCCAGGTAAAATTTGAAATCAGTTCAATTCAAGATACAGTTCAAGATCAAATCAGTTCCATCAAGCAAACAGTACACACTGAAGTACAAGATAAAATCCAAAATAAACTAGAAACAGAAATTAAAAAAATGCAACAGGACTTACAGCGAGGAAAATACCAGAACACCGTGAGTACCAAAGGTTCCTTTAGTAAACCACCCACATTCGACGGCAGTTCATCTTGGCCCATGTATAAACGACAATTTGAGGCCGTGGCTACAGCTAATGGATGGGATAATCAAGAAAAATCTACTTCTCTGGTAATTTCGCTAAGAGGTCCGGCCCTGGAGCTCCTCCAAAGCATTCCAGTCGATGAACAAGGCAATTTCGACAGGATCATCGCCGTCCTAGACAAACGCTACGACAATCAATCCTTGAGCCAGGTATACCAAGTCCAACTCAGTGGAAAAACGCAAAAATCCGGTGAAAGCCTCCAAGAATTCGAAGCGGAAATTAGACGGTTAGTTCACTTGTCCTACCCAGACCTGCCAGAGGAAACGAAAGACCAGTTGGCCACACAGAGTTTCATAAACGGCATCAGAGATGTGGAAGTACAAAGAAATTTAAGACTGAGTGGCGTCAAGAAAAGTAGTGAAGCTCTACTTCGGGCTTTGGAAGTAGAGGCCGTCATGAACATGTCCAAGCCAAGGGTCCGAGCAGTTTCCTTCAACCAGGAAGAGTCAGAGTCACCATTTCAAGCGCTGCTGGCTGGCCTGAACAAAATATTAGACCGGTCACAAAGAACTGGCACCAGAGGTGCATGTTACCGCTGCGGACGGACAGGACACTTCCAACGTGACTGCCGAGTAAGGCTACCTGAACGATCACCGACCAGGGGTAACCAACAGAACAGCCACATGTCCAGGGACCGTCAGTCAGTCAGCATAGGGGGGCGAATGCTGACTGTCCCTCCACCAGCCCCCAAAACGTTATCCATCCGGGGATTTTGCCGAGATAGCGGCAGCCTAGTCATCAGAGGCAGCATCAACGGGCGAGCAGTTACCATCACCATCGATACCGGCGCCGCTGTGTCCATTGCCAAGTCCAGGGTTTTGAGAGCATCAGAAATTCGGCCAGTTACCAATAACATCGAGCTCAGAACAGTCACCGGCGAGTCCATGTCAATACAGGGTGAGGCAGATGTCGTGCTACAGATAGGGGACAACATGATCCGGCATAGGGTCCTGGTAGCGAATATTGAGGACGATTTTATACTGGGAATGGACCTAATTAGCCAGCATGGATTTATGTTCGACCCGAGATATGATGTTCTTCGGTTCCTGAATGAGGAATTTGTATTGACACGGCCCGTCAACACATCAGTCACGCCCATAAAAATTGTGGCAAAGTCTTCAGCTAGAATTCCCGGTCGAACTGAACAGATTATTCATGGGCAGTTAGACAGCAATCTTGGGAGCTGCGTTGGAATGGTGGAGCCCGTACACTCAACTCATGACTACTTGGTTGGACGGGCTATAGTTAAAACCGGACCAGATATACCAATCAGAGTCCTGAATTTGTCCAACAACGACATCAGAATTACCAATGGTCAAGAGATAGCTTGTTTCGAGCCAGTAGACACCATCATCAATTGCGAAGAAGAGTACCAGACGTCGGTGAAGGAGACAGGGCCCGATAAAGAGTTCCTACAACAGTTTGCTGACAACTTGACACACTTGACACCAGAGAACCAGAAGAAAGCCAAGCAATTTATCACAAAACACTGGCAAATTTTTAACAGTAAAAATGGAACCACCGGTCGCACCAACATCATCCAGCATCGAATAGATACCGGAAAGGCTCAACCCATCAGAATACCACCTAGGCGACTACCATTGGGGCAACAACAGGCAGTCGAGGAAAACATCGAGTCCATATTACAAAATGGAGTTATCGAGCCATCCATCAGCCCATGGTCTGCTCCCGTCGTGCTAGTTAAAAAGAAGGATGGAACCACCCGATTTTGCGTGGATTACAGAAAGCTCAATGACGTCACGAAGAAAGACAGCTATCCACTACCCCGAATCGATGACACTTTGACCACACTAGCAGGCTCCCGTTGGTTCTCCACACTAGACCTAAAAAGTGGATATTGGCAGGTTGGTCTACACGCAAACGACAGAGAAAAGACAGCGTTCTCCACCAGTAAAGGGCTGTTTCAGTTCACGGTCATGCCCTTTGGGTTATGTAATGCACCCGCTACATTTGAGAGACTAATGGAGTATGTACTGAGCGGGCTAACATGGAGGACGTGCTTAGTATACCTCGACGACATTCTAGTCATGGGCCAGACATTCGACGACCATCTGAAGTACCTGGGCGAAGTATTCTCCAGAATTAATAACGCCAACCTGAGACTCAATCCGAAGAAGTGTTCCTTGTTTCAAAAAGAAGTAGAGTTTTTGGGCCACGTAGTGTCCGAGTCAGGAATCCGCACCAACGAAGACAAGATAGAAGCCATCCGTGATTGGCCAGTTCCAAGAGACAAACATGAACTCCGAAGCTTCTTGGGCCTCTGTTCATACTACCGGCGTTTTGTTGAGGGATTTGCCACCATCGCCGCCCCTCTACATCGGCAGACCACTGATAAAGAGACCTTCCATTGGAATCAGGATTGCGAAACATCATTCAGGCGACTGAAGGCAGCACTATGTTCCAGCCCAATCCTAGCCTTTCCTACACAGTCCGGCAAGTTCATCTTAGACACAGACGCCAGCAACACAGGTTTGGGGGCCGTCCTATCCCAGGTGCAAGATGGTGAAGAGAGGGTGATCGAGTACTACAGCCGTGGATTCTCGAAGCCAGAAAGAAATTATTGCGTCACCAGAAAAGAACTTCTTGCAATAATAAGGGCTGTAAACCATTTGCACAAATACCTGTATGGTCGCCATTTCTTAATCCGAACAGATCATGCCGCACTCAAATGGCTGCTGGACATGAAGACACCGGAAGGACAACTGGCCAGATGGATGGAGAAATTACAGCAATACGACTTCAAGGTGGAACACCGTGCCGGCCGGTTGCACAATAATGCCGATGCCCTATCCAGAAGACCCTGTAGAGCGGAATGCAAGCATTGTCTGAAGACGGAACAGCGAGAGGGTATCTCCATCAGGCAGATCCGAGTGCAGGCCAATGAAGACTGGACAACGGAACAGTGCATCCAGGACCAAATGGCTGATCCAGACATCGAACCAATCGTGTCACTCAAAATGAGAGGGGCACCCAGGCCACGATGGGACGAGGTAGCTAGATACTCCGGCGTGCTGAAATCGTTATGGGCTCAGTGGGACTCTCTAAGAGTAGACAATGGAATGCTCAAGCGAGTTTGGGAAAGCGCTGATGGACGAGAAACCAAGTCCCAACTGGTAGTTCCGAAGAAAAAGGTACCAGCCATCCTGACCGAAGTACATGATGGAATTACCGGAGGCCACCTGGGCATGAATAAAACCCTAGACAAAGTTCGCCAGCGGTACTACTGGGTGAATTACTTCGAAGACGTCAGAGCTTGGTGCTGCAAATGTGCCACATGTGCCGCCAGTAAGGGCCCGAAGACCCGGACCAAGGGCAGAATGCAGCAGTACAATGTGGGCGTCCCATTTGAGAGAATTGCCATCGATGTCGCCGGTCCGTTTCCCGAGTCTGAGAGGGGGAACAAATACATTCTGGTCGCAATGGATTACTTCAGCAAATGGCCTGAGGCATATGCGATACCCAACCAAGAGGCAACCACGGTAGCGACGGTGCTAGTAGAACAACTATTCAGCAGGTTTGGCGTCCCGATGGAATTACATTCAGACCAGGGGCGTAACTTCGAATCGAATGTATTCCAGAAGGTCTGCACGATGTTGGGGATCAGGAAAACGAGAACAACACCATTACACCCACAGTCAGACGGAATGGTGGAAAGATTCAACCGGACCTTGGAACAATACCTATCCAAGGTTGTCAGCAATAACCAGCGTGATTGGGATGAGCATATTCCCCTATTCCTGTTGTCATATCGCTCTGCTGTACATAATAGTACAGGCCTGACCCCAGCCAGGGTCTTATTCGGAAAGGAGCTGCGACTACCATGCGACTTGGCATTTGGCTCCCCCGAAGAACCTCCCCAAGACATCGACGATTATGCCGACCAACTCCGACATAACATGCTGGCAATACACGAATTAGCCCGAACGCAGATGTTGGCCACCAGTGACCGGATGAAGACGCGATACGACCTCAAGGCCAATTCAGCCGGGTTCCAGGAGAGGGACAAAGTCTGGCTGTACAACCCCCAGCGGAGCAAGGGTAAATCCCCAAAACTTACACCTGCCTGGGATGGTCCATACGAAGTGGTCAAGAGGCTGAATGATGTCGTCTACCGGATCCGTCGAAACCCCAGGGCTAAATTGAAGGTGGTTCACTTAGATCGACTCGCTCCCTACCATGGAGGGGATGTTTCTGATCGGGACGATCAGAATTAAAGGGGGGGCAGTGTTACGAGATTTACCCAAAGCCGACCCTGTGTCATTTCAGCACGACAACAAACGCTTCAAGATAAAAAAATACGATTCTCGAAAAGGCTCGGCAGCGGAAGGAACGATGTTGATTTCTACTGGAGAATTCTACGCTGGTGATATAAAAGAAGAACGCCACGATCGCCAGGCAGTTATACCGCGACGACTAGCTTATATGAAAATGTATTGTGAATCAGCTGTTTTAAATGTAAATAAAGTTCTAGAAAAGTGAATGTAAATATTAGTTGTTATAATTTTTAAATTGAACCCACGAATTATATTGCAATATTTTAACACGCATAGTTTACACTATATTAAAGAAAATTCAGGAAAATCAACAATTTGTATCTCGAATTTCCGACACTGCTGACTCCAAGATTTGTAATGTAAACATAAGGAATATAAGAGTCACATATAGGAAAACCTAAACTAACATATTTAGGTTTATTTTTAGGGAGCAAATTAGAAAATTTAGTTTCAGCCTCGTGTATATTATTGTTACTGTTAACACAAGTTTTTGAACTATTTAATATAAATGATCCTAAGTTTATATATTTTTTGGTTAAATAAAATAAAAACTGCAGCTGTCTTATATGAAAAATCATTTACGTGAAATTACTTTTACGACTATTTACAGTTTAAAGAGGCCCTGCTGTATAACTGCATTTAAAATACCATTGGCTAATATGCATTACGAAGATCATCCGTGTGTACATTCATCATCGCCATCTTCATTTTCTTTCGCTGTATGATTTTCGAAGTCCTTCCTCCTCTTCATCATCTTCTCGTTCACTTATTGTGGTTGCCGTCGTCGTTGTTGTCTCCGTGCGGCTTAATCACTATAATTATGGAATGCGAGAAAACTGTGTTGCTCTTCCCCTATATACTTATCACTGTCTTTGTAGTGGCAACGAGAAACGAACTGATGATGCATTTCATCCGTGTAGGTATTTATAACATAATATTACTGATGCCGAATTCCATCTTGGTCGATTGTTGATGCGATTGATTGATGTTCGAACATAGAGGTTACAGAATTATTCCGGACTTGACCTAGATGTGAGAATTCGAGGAAAAAATTTGTATGGAGACTTTTTGAATAAGTCAGACGCCCGAGTATTTACAAACGTTCATTTTATATCATAGTACCGTATTGTATTCCTTGAGTACAATCTTCGCTATGTCTTGTTAAGTATAAGTATATACAAAGAAAGGTGTTTAAATAGATAAGAAAAGAATAGTGAGAATCGTTGGTTTTAAGCTCTGAACTGTTCATTGAAAATGTGTTGGAAACAAAACAATGTTTGCATATTGGATTACGCATTAAATGAGACCGATGTATAATATGTTTGACGAAAAATCGTTCATGAACGAATGATAGGACAAAGTTAAATTTTGTTTTAAATCAAAAAATTATGGAATCAGTAATTTATGGTAAGGTATGAGAACCTGTTGAAGCTGGAGTACCTACACGAAGCAGTGGAAGTTGCATTAATATACTTCCTTGCGAATGTAACAAATTTTATATTTTAGAAACCTCTAGACCTATAAATGTTCCAATAAATGAACACAAAAGTTATGCAAAGAAACGACAATTCGAAAAGCCAAAAATTTGTGACATGCCTGGAACTTTGGCCATAGCATACAATTTCAAAATTCAAGTATACTACACAAATAAGAACATTATACAAAACGTAAGCTGGAACAGTCTGCTTTAATTTTAATAAATAAAAGTCATTGTATCGGTAGTACTTCTGTAGAATTCAGTCGTTCCTGGTTACCAATAATCAACCATTGAATTAATTATGGTAATGTCCTTTTGAACAACCCTGTTTCGGGATAGTTCATGAGTTTTTTCTTATGACTTTAGTGAGATTTGTGGAACATCAGATTTTCTTTGATCTCATTTTAGATGAAAGCACTATCTTATAACAAAGTCCTAACTAGGAGCGCCACATGAAGATCTGAACAACTTCAAATTTTTCCAGTTTGAAAGCAGCTTTGTTATTTGACACGATCTTTGCAATTTTTTAGTATTACCCTGTATATATAAAAATAGCAGTACATTTTCTTAGTTACACCAGTTTTATTGTCAAACGTTTAATTTCTACTCAGCTGTGTTTATTTTTATTGTTATTCAAAAGGGGGCTTGTTTTAGACCCTGAAACATTTGAAATATACAAACTTTCCAGCAATTGACGGTGTTATTCCCAAAAAATCACAATACACATACAATCGAACATTGGAATGTAAAATTTAAAACATTTAAATTACTAAGTCTAACGCTACAAATAATAGAAAAAAAATCGAGCAAATTAAATTTTATGTGTTCATTCTTGTTCCAAGTCAGATGGTTTCACATGAATTTCATTATCCATTTTAGAAAATAAATGTATTCCATTTTTATTAACCATCTGTTCTAACTTCCTCATTCAAGTAATACATGTTGGTCTGTGATAGCCATTCAGTCGACCGCAAAATACCAGCTGCATTTGATAATTCAACATGTTTTACGCAAACATACGTGTAAGTCGGAAGATTAAAATTCTTCGCCGATAATTTATAATATCAAAATAGTTGTGCGCGTGAATACATTCTGCACATTATCATTATGAATCCTTACTAAATTTTCACTTGACCCTATATGTCACTCGTATCCACCTATACGCATAAATTTATCGTTCATCATCTATCATCTTCGAACTGAGGTATCGCGCACCGCGTGGAACCTTTGATTCATGGTTTCTGTTTGAGGTTCCGGCATTGCGGGCCCTCTGACCCAGCTGAAGAACCAACAATATAACCACGAGCACTCTGCGCGCAGACACCATCAGATAACAGACCTAACCTGCACATCCCTAGAGTTTAAATTTATAAATAAGCTTATTTAGAAACCCAACGCGAAATAAACTTGATTTGTCAATGATTGAATTATTTATTATAGCGTTTTATTTTTCAGAGACGTAATTTTTTAAGTAACTAAGTTTCTAATTATGTGCGCTTAATGATTACTTTATGTGCAATTTATTGGTGAAATGTAATACTTACCGGTGACTTTATTCTATTGTCCGGTAAAGTTATATCTTTAAGATATATTAAAATTATATCAAATACATATTACGTAAACGAAAATAATATATAACATGTGCATATGTTACAATGATGATCCCAGAAATACCCGACCCAACAAAGAAAACACAATCATTCTGGAAAATAATGTATTTATTTGTCAACATAATCGCCTTTCAGCTATATACATTTTCCCCAGCGATGTTCAATAAGTTCGATACTCTTTTTAAGGTAAGAACTGTCCTGCACCTCAACATAGCCGTTAACTGCTGACATCACTTCATCGTTGGAAAATCTTTAACTATTTTCAAGTTCGGGAACAAATAATAAACCGAGGAGGCTAAATCCGGCGGATTTTGTTCATATTTGTTGAACGGGTTTATGAGCTGGTGCATTATCTTTGTGGATTTTCTTTACCATCTCTGGAGTCTTCACATCATTTGGTCGACCACTGCGATTCTCGTCTTCGTTTTGGTACCCTATACATGTTGCTGTTGTAATAAACGAAGGAGCATGCTCACCCAGAGTATAATGTAGTTCAGCTTTTGTATTGGTTGGGCTGAAGCCTTTCAAATGAAAATATTATATCACATAACGATCACTTATTCTCTTCATTTTTACAAATGTGGATAATGCTTACATCATTTAAGCCTTCCCAAGTTATATATATATATATATATATATATATATATATATATATATATATATCAGAAAGCAGTTAACGGGAAGCAGCCAAAACTGGGAAATAATACAAGAATACTCTATTTACTTATGAAGAGCTTTCGAAATATATTTATTTCTTCATCAGTTCATTTCTAAAAGTTACACAAATTAAAAAAAAATAGAATAATATATAATAAAATATAAAGACAACTTACTGTAAGTGAGGTTTAGATATTTAAACCAAACATTTAGAGGATTGAATATTGTACTTTCAACAACGAACTTGAGCAAAAACACAACACATCAACTTGACAATTAATTGATAGGTAAGTTAACTGAACATTTTTTTAATGATTTGAAAGATGTATTGATTTTAGAGAATTTATATTTATAATATGTATGTACAAAATATATATTATAGAAAGGGGTTAATAAAATACAGTAGTAACAAATGGATTCAAAAATATATTTCAGTTAAGGTATTATGACAGACTATGTTACTTACTGAATTTAGATTATTTTCAATTTCTAATAAATTACAGTAAATTGTTTTTAAATTTTGTAGATCTGTCTTTTTATTGATATTATTGTGTTGGTTGTTAATATATACAATCTCTAAGAAATTTCGTTTGAAACTATTCCTTTCACAAGCCAAAACTCGAGCATTTTCAAAATCTGGAGAATGATTTTTGTTTAAACTGTGAGTTGCAAGTGCACAACTTTCTTTATTAAGTCTGTCACTTCTGTGGGAAGTGATTCTGTGTTTCAGATTTCTAGATGTTTGGCCAATATAAGAGGTTTGACTGCTTTCTGATATATACCATTCCAGCCGTTAATAATACCCCTAGTAAATTTATATATATATATATATATATATATATATATATATATATATATATATATATATATCTGTATATATGTATATATATATACATCTTAAAATGTTTGTTTATGATACATCAGTACAGACACTATAAGAACTAAAACATAGTTAATTGTGCTCTTTGCCGCTGTAAATAAAACTGCGGCAATTTTTGAAAATATTCGTAGATCGATAAGAAGAAAAATAAAAATCTACATTTACGTAAGCAGTGGACATTTCGAACATTTTCGCTATGTAGACCTCTTATTAGTGACATTATGTACACCGTTTTCATATACTCATAATTCGCAGATAATTATGACATAGCTGCCCGTACGTAACACAATTAAGGGCATTTTCTGGTTAGTAAGTATGTTTGAAAAGCATAATATTCTAATCTAAAATTTAATTCAGTATCGAAAATCAAACTGTTTAAGAGAAACGTTTATTTATATTCACTAATAGTTAGCCTATGATTACCGTTTCAAATAAGTTCATAACAATAAGTCACATCCTGTATATTCCATTAGTTACACCCATTAATAAGTTAGTTATGTCCATTGACCACAGAACCAAATAATCATTCCCATCAAATTGTGCAGTTGTAGAGGTTATGTTGTATTATCTAATTACAAGATTTTTTTACAGTTGTTCTGCTGTAGAAAATTAAACTTATTTCAATAGTCTCAAAAATAAAATTTGCAACGTCGTCAATTCAGTATAAATATAAATACATACCTTTTATAAATTTATCTACTATTTTACATCATATAGTTCTACTACTCTTTTCTTATTCCTCTCTTGTTGTCATGCTCATTCAATTAGTACATTTTAATTCTTCATGGCTAACTGAACTTGAGGAGTTTGAGAGAATATCCTAGATCTTTAGTGTTGGTAACCAAAAGTCAATAACTACTAAATTATCTGTTTGTCAAATCATTCGCATGTTTAGTTGTGATAGCTTTTTTAATCAATATTGCAATATTGTTTTCGTCTGATCATGCAAATATAAATAACAATTCCTTACTTTTGCGAAAAGGTTATACCAATAATTTATTTGAAATATTAAATAGTAAATTATTGTGTAGTAAACATAATGTCTGGAGTGTATTTATTAAAGGTGAATATGAAATAAATTTATCGAGTGCCCGATGTTTTAAAATACCAGTAGGTTAAGTTGATAATTCTTAAAGTTTGAGAAAGTTTATTTTTTAGTGCTCTGGGTTTTTTATTATTTTTCATTCTTAGTTAGAATGTGATTTATTACAAAATTGGAGTAATTTTTATCATTATAAGCTGAAGTACATTAAAAATAGGCTAATAGGGTATGATAATGCACTAAATGTACTGAAAAGGTCCAAAAGCTGCTTATTACCTGCTTTTGTTGGTTGTGGTAATGAAAATTGAGGTTCATTTCTCTCTAAAATGTTCCGCTCCTGTATCCTGTATATCTATTACCCTATCTAAAATTGAAGAACAATTAATACAAAGTGCTAACTAAGTAAGTATTATGAATTGTTCTATTAAATCTTTAATAATTGATTTATAACATCCATGCTGTTTATGGGTCTGTTGTTTATACTGGTAATCCAAGTAACAATATCACTTTTTAGTTTTAGCTTTTTTAGCTACTTCCTTTTAACTTTTATTGAGTCTTCCTTGCCATTATAATAAACCAATCAATAGAGACTTTTATATCACACAAAAAAATTAACAGCAAACCGCTTATGTCATCATTTAATTAATAGTTGACACGTGATAACTGACATAATTTTAACAGGAAATTCCTAGAAGTAAATTATTCAAATAATACAAATTTAATTTTTTTTTGTTGTTTATATGATAAAAATTGATGACACGATCGTAATGCCGTCAATTGTAGTGCAGTCTCCAATCAAGATATACTAAAAATTTTTGAAAATTCACATAAAGCATCTCAATTTGTCTATCTTGGATTTTCGTTAAAATGTTTACGCGAATTGCTAACTTAAAGTACTGAGGATTATGAGGCAGTGTCAGAATTTAATTAAGTATTTTATACATCATTTTCATTTCAAAACTAGCCAACCAAAATATCTTTAAAAGAAAAAGATAAAAAAAACACGTATTTATATTTACGGGGGCACACATTTTACACTTCACGGTCACCCTGCAGTTTCAACCCCTAAGCGAGGGTGAATATGCTAAAAGTTTCAACATAAAGGGGTATCATATTATATATATTTTTAAAGGTCTGTTTTTGCCAATCTTTTGGCACATCTTTTTTTAATCAGATTATTTTTTACAGAGTAAGGCCATTTTAAACTTTCAAATTAAAATAATTTTCGTTTACATTGTATTTACATTAATATTGTATTAGCGTTAGAATTAACTTGTACTTGTAAGATGTTCAAAATGTCCGCCATTGTTGGTAAGACAATGGTAAATTCACAGCTCGAATTCCTCCCACACTTTTTGAAGCATCTCTGGGGTAATCCTCTCACACTCCTCCACTATTCTAGGTCTAAGTTCAGGAATATGGCGAGGTTGAATTTTATACACCACCGTTTTTAGATGTCCCTATAATAAAAGTCAAAGGGCATTAGGTCAGGTGATCTTGCTGGTCATTCTATAACGCCCCTTCTTCCAATGCATTTATCTGGAAATGTCTCATTAAGCCAATTTCGTTCAGGCAGGGCCTACTGTGGAGACGGAGCACGTCTATTTGGTTTTCTAAAGATTCGATTATAAGGAGATTTATCACATTCTCTAATAAGTCCAAATACATTTCCCCAGTTAAGTTTGCTTCCACGAATAAAGGACCAATAATTTTATTTCCGAGTATTTCGGCCCATACGTTGGTTTTCTGAGGAAGTTGGTTGTGCTGTTCCCGAAAAACTTGTGGATTGGTATTGTCCCAGTATCTACAATTGCCCTTTGAGTCTTTATTTCGCATAATTCTAACCTTCTGTCAAAATCATCCTCAGCAAGGTGTTGTAAAAGCTGGATTTTGTAGGGAAATAATTTATTTAGGCGTAACGTTTTATGCACAGAGCCGACGGAAATATTAGTCAACCAGGAGACTTTTGGTATTGATGTTTGAGGGTGCATGGCAAAATTACCTAAAATCTCAACCTGTGCAGCTTCAGTTCAAACTCTACGATTGTTGACAATTATATTGCACACACTTCCACTTTCTTGAAATTTATGAACTAAATCCAACACATACTGATGCCCAATATTTTTATCGGGTGTCTCTGATGCAAAACATGAGCAGTTCTGCGTGCACAGCGTTGTTTACATTTTCAGTCACAAATATCTTTCGCAAAAACCTTTAAGGATTTTTTTGCACTTGTTTATGCCGCTTTTTAGGGTTCCGTATATACAATATACGGATACCCTTACAATATCTCTCGGGATTTCTGCCTCTGTCACATCACAGCAATTTTCTCCTAAACTACTGGACAGAAGAGGTTGAAATTTGGTATCAATGTATAGTCTGGTGACCCTATCAGGGGTACAATCGTAAAAGAAAAAATTTTGATTTTAGGGGTACTTCTGGGGGGGGGGAACTAAAAAAATCGACCGTTCCCCCCCTGATCTCCGAAACTACTGAGCCTAAAATTTTGAAAAAAATAGGAAATATAGAATGTTACCCGAACTTTTCAGCAAAAATAAGGAGGAACCATTAATGATAATTTTGGAGGGCAAATTATAGAATTAAATAAAAATTTAAAAATAAAAAAAATTCAAACGCACCATGTAATATATCAAATAAAAGGTCTCATTCTGAGGAACACAAATATATTTTTTCCATATTAAAAAAAATATTTAAAAAAATATTAACGAAAATATACCAAAATTTATCCATTCCCTCCCTTATCTCCGAAACTATTAAACTTAAAGTTTTGAAAAAAATTAGAGGTTTAGGTTCTGACCTGAAGTTTACTGGAAAAATTAGGAGAAACCTCTACTTTTAATTTTGGGGGGCAAATTACAGAATTAAATGGAAAATATAATATTAAAATTGTTTCTAACCCATCATGTAATATATCAAATGAAAGGGCTCATTACGACGAAAACAAATGTATTTTTTCATATTTTTAAAATAAATTAATTAAAATATATTAACAAAAATATAAAAAAATTACCCACCCCCCCTTATCTTCGAAACCATAAGCTGGAAAATTTAAAAAAAATGGATGTATAGCCTTTCACCTGAACTTTACTGGAAAAATAAGAAGAAACCCCTAATATTTATTTTCGGGGGCAAATTATAGAATTAAATGGAAATATAAAATTAAAATTATTTCTAACCCATCATGTTATATATCAAATGAAAGGGCTCATTATGGCAAAAACAAATATATTTTTTTTTCATATTTTTAAAATAAATAAATTAAAAGATCTTAACAGAAATATTAAAAATTTTACCCATCCCCCCCTATCTCCGAAACCATAAGCTGGAAAATTTTGAAAAAAATGAGGGTATAGCCACTCACCTGAACTTTACTGGAAAAATAAGGAACAACCCTTAATATTCATTTTGGGGGGCAAGTTATAGAATTAAATGGAAAATATAAAATTAAAATTGTTTCTAACCCATCATGTTATCTATCAAATGAAAGGGCTCATTATGACGAAAACAAATATATTTTTTTCATATTTTTAATATAAATAAATTAAAAGATATTAACAAAAATATAAAAAAATTGTACCCATTCCCCCCCCTCCTTATCTCCGAAACTATAAGCTGAAAAATTTTGAAAAAATGGAAGTATAGCCCCTCATCTGAACTTTACTGGAAAAATAAGGAAAAACTCCTATTATTCATTTTGGGCGGCAAATTATAGAATTAAATGGAAAATAAAAAATTATAATTGTTTCTAATGGGTCATGTAATATATCAAATCACAGGGCTCGTTATGACGAATACAAATATATTTTTTTAATTTTTTTTTTAATGAATATTTTAAAATATATTAAACAATATTTTTAAAAAATTACCTAATCCCCCCGTTATTCCCCAAACTATAAGACCTACATTTTTTTGTTTATAGGAAAAATATGAAAAAATCCCTAATTCTATTATTTGGCCCCAAATAATAGAATTAAACGAAAACTCAATTATTAGAAAACTCCCATAGTAATTTTAGGGACAAATTATACAATTAAATGGAAAATAAAGATTCAATTTTCATGTAAAATATCAGATAAAAGACTCATTATGTGAATTACAAATATATCATATTATAATATTAAACATCGACTTAATTCCCACTTTAGAACCTACAATATTTAAATTTTGAAAAATATATTTTATTTGTATTGTTACGAAATGTACCCAAAGCCGACCCAGTACGACAACAATCGCTTTGAGATAAAAAATGGTTCTCGAAATGACTCGACAGCTGTAGGAGTGATGACTGATTTTACTGGAGAATTCGACGCTGGTTTTATAAAGGAAGCCGGCCACGATCGCGAGATCAGTTGGTTGTACGAAGAGCTTATATGTAAAATTGTTATTGTTTAATTGGAATCAGCTGTTGTATATTCGATGTAAATAAAAGTTTCTAGAAAAGTGAAAGTGAATATTAGTTTTATAATTTTAAATTGAACCCACGGACTATACAACAATTTGGTGATCAGAAGTAAAGGATTAAGTGCAGTTAAAATCGTAATTTGATTTATGGAAACTCATGGAAAAGATGGAAGAAGCTAGCTAGTTACTACCAGAAATGAATGAAAAATACTTTAACTAATAAAGGTAAATCTGAAATGCTTCAAATTCTAGGTAAAAATAGATAACGATAACACTTAAGGTAAATTGCAACTGCTAGTTATAGTTTCAAATTAATTTAGATTTAAATAACAAATCAATTATTAATTACAAGTAAAATTTAACGGTAAATCAGATATATAAATAATTACGTTTGAGAGCTAATAATGTGTTTAAAGATAACGGTAAAAAAAAATATATATTCAAGATCTAATGTGCCTTCTAATCCGACAAACCGTTTGACGACTGAATGAAAGCGAATTTCCTCCGAGATAATGGGAATATTCAGTACTCTAAATTAATGTCAATGTACGGTACTTTAAAAATGATAAGGTAATAAACGATAAAAATGATTATTGCATCTATATTCACAAATATAATAAAAATCAGATGTGAAATCTGGTCATAAACACCTCCCCAAGTTAAACAATTATAATAAAGAAAACTAGGCATAGCAAAATGCTTTAGCTCAGAACCTGCTTGGCTCTCTACTGCAAACTCAGAGAAAGGAAATTAAAAATTTAAATGTGATTTATCTAACAACATATTTAACACAGCATACAAGCAACCAAATCTGGGCCAATGAATACTGAAAGACCAGCGAGTGACTTAAAAAAATAATATATTTACCGGTATATCTATATATAAATCAAATTCAATAAAATAGAAATATGTATATGAAATATTGAACGAGATGCAAAGAAAAAAAAATAGATATATAAAAAAATAGAAATTTCTAAGTCACTCACGTGATCATTCCCAGTTGCAGTCCAACCCAGTTGGGCAGCTTCGTCAGCTACTAAATTTAGGCTCATAGGAGATTTCGTCTAGTGGATCAATTTCTCCTTTCCTGATCCTTGGGAGATATCGTCAATCAAACTCTCCAGATTCACCAATACCTAAAAATGCAAAAGAGGCCAGCAATAATTGTTCTCTTTTTCCTTTACGATACGGGTGAAATCTCTATCAACTAACGATTGCTTATCGATGCCAACTACGTCGCAGATGCAAAGAAAAAAATTCACAAAAAATTAATGAACTACGCAGTTAAGCCACCAACTATTTATCGTTGCAAGAAAACGCGGTATATCGATATTAAGATGAACATGAAACCAGATTCACCCAAAAACTCTTTCCAAAATTATTAATAGATACGATAAAATATGCACTATAGCCGATAAAAAAGCTATAAAAAAATTCATTCGATAAATCAAACTATAACGATAAGCTGAATCGGCTTAATTAGAATCAAAGGTACGGTAAAAAGGAAAGACGATAAATTAAGCAAATTCTAGCAGATATTTTCACGATAAAGATAAAGAATTTTCCCAATAAAAAAATTAACTCGGAACGAAATTCTCCTACATACCGTCTTTCCCGGCGGTCGAAACAGAAGAGATCGCAAAAATCTCCTTCGACAAGCGTTTATCCCACTTGTCCAATGATAAAAGTGGGGAAAGGAAATGACATGTTAAAATTTCAGGCAGGAATATTAATCAATAGTTGGTCAATACAATATAATTTCGATAAAAGAACAAAGCAAAACTTTACTAATTAAATCATAGATAAAATTTTATTAATGACAGTTTCCTTCTTCCCAACAAAATTATATTAATTTAATATTTCCAGTTTGGAGGGAGGTTACATCAAAATAGCACGTGATGTTCGTTCTGTCAAGACATAATCGCGCCAAATCAAAGGACAGAGTTGGACTTAGAATACCTTCCAAATGAATTAACTGTGATTTAGCAATTAAAAGCGAAAAAAAAAGCGATTGCATAAGCGACTAAAATAGAAGTATTTACTTACGTGTTTATTTATTAAGGTAAAGACACTGGTTTATTACGGTAGAACTCAGTTCAGAAAACGATATTATTAGAAAAGTGATTTGAAAAATATAAAAGGTAATTTATTAATGCGACAAATATTAGTAAATATCAATGTAACGGGGAGAACGGCAATTCACCCGTTACAAATGGAGTATGTACTGAGCGGGTTAACATGGAGGACGTGTTAAGTATACCTCGACGACATTCTAGTCATGGGCCAGACATTCGACGACCATTTGAAGAACCTGGGCGAATTATTCTCGAGAATTAATAACGCCAACCTGAGATTCAATCCGAAGAAGTGTTCCTTGTTCCAAAAAGAAGTAGAGTTCTTGGGCCCCGTAGTGTCCGAGTCAGGAATCCGCACCAACAAAGACAAGATAGAAGCCATCCATGATTGGCCAGTCCCAAGAGACAAGCATGAACTCCGAAGCTTCTGGGGCCTCTGTTCATACTAACGGCATTTTTGTGAGGGATTTGCCATCATCGCCGCCCCACTACATCGGCAGACCACTGAGAAAGCGACCTTCCATTGGAATCAGGATTACGAAACATCATTCAGGCGACTGAAGGCAGCACTATGTTCCAGCCCAATCCTAGCCTTTCCTACACAGTCCGGCAAGTTCATCTTAGACACCGACGCCAGCAACACAGGTTTTGGGGGCCGTCCTATCTCAGGTGCAAGATGGTGAAGAGAGAGTGATCGAGTATTACAGCCGTGGATTCTCGAAACCGGAAAGAAATTATTGCGTCACCAGAAAAGAATTTCTTGCAATAATAAGGGCTGTAGACCATTTCCACAAATACCTCTATGGTCGTCTTTTCTTAATCCGAACAGATCATGCGGCACTCAAATGGCTGCTGGACATGAAGACACCCGAAGGACAACTGGCCAGATGGATGGAGAAATTACAGCAATACGACTTCAAGGTGAAACACCGTGCCGGCCGTTTGCACAATAATGCCGATGCCCTATCCAGAAGACCCTGTAGAGCGGAATGCGGACATTCTCTGAAGACGGAACAGCGAGAGGCTATCTCCATCAGGCAGATCCGAGTGCAGGCCAATGAAGAATGGACAACGGAACAGTGCATCCAGGACCAAATGGCTGATCCAGACATCGAACCAATCCTGTCACTCAAAACGACAGGGGTACCTAGGCCACGATGGGACGAGGTAGCTAGATACTCCGGCGAGCTGAAATCGTTATGGGCTCAATGGGACTCTCTAAGAGTAGACAATGGAATGCTTAAGCGAGTTTGGGAAAGCGCTGATGGACGAGAGACCAAGTCCCAACTGGTAGTTCCGAAGAAAAAGGTACCAGCCATCCTGACCTAAGTACATGCTGGAATTACCGGAGGCCACCAGGGTATGAATAAAACACTTGACAAAGTTCGCCAGCGGTACTGCTGGGTGAATTACTTCGAAGACGTCAGAGCTTGGTGCCGTAAATGTGCCATCTGTGCAGCCAGTAAGGGCCCGAAGAACCGGACCAAGGGCAGAATGCAGCAGTACAATGTGGACGTCCCATTTGAGAGAATTGCCATCGATGTCGCCGGTCCGTTTCCCGAGTCTGAGACGGGGAACAAATACATTCTGGTCGCAATGGATTACTTCAGCAAATGGCCTGAGGCATATGCGATACCCATCCAAGAGGCAACGACGATAGCGACGGTGCTAGTAGAAGAACTATTCAGCAGGTTTGGCGTCAAGAATGGAATTACATTCAGACCAGGGGCGTAATTTCGAATCGAATGTATTCCAGAAGGCCTGCACTAGGGATGTTATGGATATGTAATTTCGGATCTGGATACGGATATAAGAATAATATTATATCGGTTTCAATTACGGTTACGGATATGAAATTATTTCGGATTATCCGATAGTTTCGGATAGTTTCAGTTACGGATATTGGTTTATTTTGAATTATGGAAGGAAAATACAAATAAAAACAAGGCAACGATTTTACTTTTTTTTAGATTATTTGGTTTCTAAAATCACAGATAATAAAAAGAATCAATCTTAAAATTATAACAAACAAAATAAGGATATTAGTTCCTACTATGTAATAAAAATCTCAACTAAATCTGGGTTTATTAGAAGACAAAAATAATTGATATAATGGAAGTCAACATTAACAAAGCATCCTATTAATCTGTATTGTTAGAGCTTTACTCTGTATTAAATAGTAGATACAAAAAGTAAATTAAATTGGAATTGGTCCATACCATCCATTTTTGAAATAAGCCATACTTTTCTTCTTAATTAGTGACTGTTAGAAAAGAAACGGTTTTATAATATTTGCGAGGTCCAATTTTGTAAATTTTTAAAATTTAAACTAGTCAAAACTGAGCAACGTTAAATTATACTTAACAAAAAGCAACTTTGCCGGACCAAAACCAGGCATAAATAAGGTTTGTTCCTACCCGATAAATAACTGACCGGACACAACCCCTTATTGTAAATGGTAATTCGTCAGCGATCACTTCGAGAACGGTTTGTCAATCGGCGATTTGTCGGGTTCGAATTTCGAACAGTTTTGTAAAGTGTCTCATTTCGATAAAAAATTGACTTTATCCGAAATTATTTGAAACTTTTATATCAGATTCGGTTACGGTTTCGGATAGATTTTTATTTCGGATATCCGATAGTTTCGGTTACGGTTACAGAGCTCCATAACATCACAGTCAGACGGAATGGTGAAAAGATTCAACAGGACCTTGGAACAACACCTATCCAAGGTCGTCAGCAATAACCAGCGTGATTGGGATGAGCATATTCCCCTATTCCTGTTGGCATATGGCTCTGCTGTACATAATAGTATAGGCCTGACCCCAGCCAGGGTCCTATTCGGAAAAGAGCTGCGATTACCCTGCGATTTGGCATTTGGCTCCCCCGAAGAACCTCCCCAAGACATCGAAGATTATGCCGACCAGCTCCGACATAACATGCTGGCAATACACGAATTGGCCCGAACGCAGATGTTGGCCACCAGTGACCGGATGAAGACGCGATACGACCTCAAGGCCAATTTAGTCGGGTTCCAGGAGAGGGACAAAGTCTGGCTGTACAACCCCAAACGGAGAAAGGGTAAATCCCCAAAGCTTACACCCTCCTTGGATGGTCCATACGAGGTGGTCAAGAGGCTGAATGATGTCGTCTACCGGATCCGTCGAAACCCTAAGGCTAAATTGAAGGTGGTTCATTTAGATTGACTCGCTCCTTACCATGGAAAGTATGTTTCTGATCGGGACGATCAGAATTAAAGGGGGGGGGGGGCAGTGTTACGAAATGTACCCAAAGCCGACTCTGTTTCATTTCAGTACAACAATCGCTTTGAGATAAAAAAAATTTCTCGAAAAGACTCGACAGCTGTAGGAGTGATGACTGATTTTACTGGAGAATTCGACGCTGGTTTTATAAAGGAAGCCGGCCACGATCGCGAGATCAGTTGGTTGTACGAAGAGCTTATATGTAAAATTGTTATTGTGATATTGGAATCAGCTGTTGTATATTCGATGTAAATAAAAGTTTCTAAAAAAGTGAAAGTGAATATTAGTTTTATAATTTTAAATTGAAGCCATGGACTATACAACAGTATTTTTTAATAATTTGAATAACAGATTTAATAATTTATAATTTAAAACTTGACCCATTTTCTACAAGTCTCAAAACTCAGACAGTAGATTATAAAAGACTTGTCTGAAAGTTTATTACTAAAAAAACTCAAATGTTAATTTTTGGGGGCCAAATTAGAAAATTAAATACATATGTATTCTGATAAAAATCAAGCGAATCCTGAAGCAGATAAAATAAAAAGTCTATGTGTGGAAAATCAAAGTGTATATTTTTTATAAATTTAAAACGCTTCCTTTAAAATATATAAGGGTAAATATAAGAAGATGCACTCATTCCCTGCTTGTCTGAAACAGGAATATTAGAAACTTGAAGGTGGTACGGAACCCTAAGTATGCGAGTCCAACTCACACTTAACCAAATTATTTTCAATTACAATTCAAAATTTTTATTTTTTACTGTTTCTAGGTCATTATTCTGTAAGAAACAATCAGGTTTTTAAAAATGATGTGTCAAAAGATTGTCAAAAAGAGACATTTAAAAAGAGGTATCACATGATACCCCTTTGTATTTAAACTTTTAGAAGTGTAGGGTGACTGATACGTATAAATATAAATTAATGTGTTTTTATGTATTTTTCTTTTTTAATATATATGTTAATAAATAAATTTATTTTGGGTGGCTAGTTTTGACATGAAAGCCCTGTATATCACATAAATGTTAAATTTTTTGTATATCTACAAACAGTTTGGAAAAAAGAGTATTTCCTTAATAGCTGTACTGTAAGCCATTATTAGGATAAAATTACACTGTTTTATACTTCAACTTATAAATGAAATTTAATTAATTAATTTTCGCTCACTAACATATATGTTTCATATTGCACGTCTATTACATTAAATTGCAGTTGCATCATTCTGCAATATTTACAGTTTCTGTATTTTAATTTTGATAGAGTAATTAATGTGATAGCACAAATTATTATATGAGGTGCTAGTCAAAACGAAACACGACCAACATTTCATATACTGTTCGTTTAAAAATAAATGGCTCTCCCCCATTGATTTTAATATCCAGTGAGAAGGATTTTGCGCCTATCATCATCCTTGTCACTTTAACCCCCAGCGGGGTCCAGCTCTAACTATGTTTACTAACACTCTATTTGTTATTAATATTAATATTTTGTAATATTAGTTTAATTATTCATTTTTTCAACTTTAAGCGGTTTATACTACACAGAGAGAAGATTGAGCAAGCTGGAAATTCTGATTTGTTCCTGCGTATGCAGTAAATTATTTATTTATGCAGTCCTAATAGGTACTTCAACACCAAGCATTTACTTCATGGTTAAAGAAGAAAGGTGTTTTAAATCGAAGCAATTTACATCTGTTGGAATGTTTTAAAATTTCCATATTCCACAATTAAATGGCATTTAAGTAAATAAAGACTTTTTTTAAATACTCTATTATTGTCGTCACTATTTATTAGACCATATCATTAATATACATAGAAAAACCATTCACAGAATCATAAATGTTACATACATCAAAATTTTATTATTTTCGATTAATTATTCATTCTAAAAGAGGAATTTTATTACCAGCATAACTGGTTCTATTAAAATAGTTCTGAAACTTCCATTTGAATAATATAATCTTGTGTAGTTTACTTTCGTAAAAATCGATACTTTAATAATGTTTTTAGTCAGGTGGTGGTTTGATATTATCAGCTATTAATATTTAGTTGGGTAGCTAAGTTATAATATTCGGTTCAGTGGGCTTTTTTCTTTCCAGGAGTTATTTAGGGTTGTAACTGTTTAAAATTTATCACTGAAACAAGTGCAGCAAATAGTCATTTGTTATAGAGGTGAAATTTGTTTATTTACAGTCGTTGCAGTTTTTGTTTTTGATATCAATGAATTCTAATTTTACTGAATAAATCTTAGGGTGACCACAGAACATTCAGAATTAATCGGTAATTTATTGCCATCTATACATAGAGAATTGTCAGGGAATTAAATTGTCACAAATCAAAGATTCTTTCCGTTTATAATGCTAATAACTGAAATATATTTCAATCAAGAAACTCTTTTATCAAATATTTCAGTTCATATATTTTTTAAATAGTAGGCATGCATAGCTGAAAATTTTTCAGTCTTCAAAATCATTAATTCATTGATTTGAAAGTCGAAGAACGAAGCTTATTAAACAGAATGATTTGAAAATTCAAGGTGTAGCAAACTTTGCGCTCACATTTACATTATTGAGGCACATAATAACTTTATTTACCAGACTATAAATGTTTAATATATTATAGTTCATACTTGTCATTAGCTTATTTTCATTTTGTTTATTTGAAATTTAAATTTAGCTAGTTATAAGATACCAGCTGGTATGTATTTTCAATTTTAATGTGCATTAAAAACTTCAAAAATCTGTTTTTTTAATTTTTGGCTTAAATTGTAAAAAGTGATGATTTTTTCATAACGGAAAAGTTTTAAAGAATCAGAACATCTTCGAAATGAATGTTTATAAATCATAATTGCAGCATCTTTGATAGAGTAAAGCCAGAAAAAACGAAATAAGGTGACGGTTTCTAAACAATTCATAGCTTGCTTATAATAAAAGCTGGAACCTTAAACTTCCTCCTAATGATAGCTTATGCCGTTGAGATTAATTAGGCTCAAGATCGATATTGTCCATTTCAGCAATTTTGAAAAAATTACAATTTAAATTATTTGTAGAAATATTTTTCAAGACGCATCCTATTAACCCCGATCGCTCGATAGGGATATGGAAAATATATTTTGAAAGCTCATAAAATTCTTTATAAATCTTGGATTTTTGTTACAATGTCGTAAAATGTAATAATAGTTGTAAATATTGAGTTAAACGACCAACCCTTGGTTACAGTGGCGGCTCCGCTCAGTGGAATGAAGTAATTAAATTAGTAACAGTAAACGGGTAACCATTAGCTTAATAAATTAATGGGAAAATAGACCAATATACCCAGATAATATACAGGTAAATAAAAACATAATAAAGTGCCGAGAGGAACACATGTAATAATACAATTAACCATAATTTTCCTCAAGAAAATCCTAAATCCGCCCCTGTGCTTTGGCACATATTGTTAGTGCTCCGCCGGCTGACTGTCACACATTTGTACTTTTAATGCATATTTTCTATTATTTTAAACCAATTTCCGGGAATTATATTGAAAATGCAAGATAGATAAATTGAAGTGGAATATATGAACTAGACTAGCCTGGTTAATCCTGTGGGCTATTCTATCTAAATTACTTCAATTACAATTCTTCAAAAACTACTTATTTGATAATATCAATCTTGAGAGCCTATATAAACTTTATAAACGCTCAGTAAGAAGGATTTCTTTACATTTCATTATATAAGCAAAAAACAAAAGAAGTTCGGGTTTTTGCGGGTTTCCTATTATTTCAGTAGTTTACTTCTACGAATTTGCTGCTCCACTCTTATGAGTTATGCTCTGAAACAGGTTATCTACTGATGTGATGGTATAGGCGAATTGCTGTTGAATTTTATGTCCCAAAATGAGTTCAGCTTTGCTCTATAGACTGGTGTACAATTAATTATAACTGTTGAAATCATTTTTTTCAAAAAATTCGAGGAACAAAAAAACTTGTGTTGGTCAAAGCCTTCAAGCTTAAAAAACCTTTTTCAAGCCTGGATAATTAAGCCTGATTTTGGCTGCAGTTTAGTATTTTTATGATTGCTTTACCACTATTTCATTCTGAGATAGGGGCGCGTGCGTGAATAGTCAAATTTTTTAATCATGAGATATTTTGAGAAATATGATAACTTTTTGGAAAAGCTGGAAATATCATGGAAGTATAAAATAATTTCTCTGACACCTCCCCGAATCTATGAGTCATCTAAGACTTTCTTCGAAAGTCAAAATCTCTTGAATCGTCCACTATATTTTCATTCGATTTTACTGGGCACTTAAAATTATCATTAATCACCTCAAATAAAACGTTTCTCACGCAGGCCTACACTTACACATATGCAAATGGAGTATTGTGATGTAATGCAAAAACTGAAATTGCATTTATTTCGACACTTCGTTCCGACAATCACAAGACTACCTTAATCTTGAAATCCCATACAACTTTCTACGAAAGAAACACTGACTAGTTTGTATATTAGAAGTCGCTTTATTAATAATCAATAAAGTACAGTAAATAAACAAATGTAACATCCAATTAATATACAATACCGGCACAAAAGTTGCTTTTCATTCTAATAAATATTCTAGTTTTCTGTTTGCATTATTTTAAATTAAAGACTTGACGTGCGTCAGAATCAGAACAGCACAAAAAAGGTCAAGTTTATGGATGATGGTGACAGGGATGACAAACTAGAACTCTTCAAAAAGTGTCAAGTATGTAAATGGTAAATTCATAATTTAGAGGTATGTTATCGTAGGGCCAAGGGATCGATCTTCGGAGGTCTATAGCCTGAAGTCTTGGGCTCTTAGGACTTTCTGCTCATTAACACTTTTGATCAGGATGGTGTATAAAATGTGATATCAAAAAATAAACCAAATTAACGGGAAGTGCATTTTCATAAGAAGTCTGCGGGATCCTTTGTTTTTACCGGTCAATATTTCGAAATTGCTGGGCTACACCTTATCTTTATTACAAATTTCAAGTACCAACTTTTGCTTTTTATTTCTAAAATCATTTATATGAATTTAACTTGAATTTATTTGTATTACTAATATATTAACAAATTGTCATTAAGTAAATGAATGGTTGAATAGCCCCATGATTATATATATATATGTAGCTCTCTTGATGGTCCGGGTGTTCGTCCGTTGAAAGTTTTGTCCCTGTAAAGGAACGGTCGCCTGACGTTTCGCCAAAATCTCACTTGGCATTTTCATAAGGCTTTTCTTCTTCTTCCAACACGAAGGGTGGCTGCAGGTTCGGACCTTTCCGGACTACTTCGTACTGCCATGGAGAGCAGACCAAGCGGAGAACGACCTAGCCGACGATCTCGGATACGAAGTAGTCCGGAAAGGTCCGAACCTGAGCCACCTTTCGTGTTGGTAGAAGAGGAAAAGCCTTATGAAAATTCCAAGTGAGATTTTGGCGAAACGTCAGGCGACCGTTCCTTTACAGGGACAAAACTTTCAACGGACGAACACCCGGACCATCAAGAGAGCTACACATAGTTCAGTCCGTGCCAACTTGTTTTCAAACATATATATATATATATATATATATATATATATATATATATATATATATATAATAGACATAATTATCGAACTATCATTTGGTACTGAGAACATCTTTCGAAATATCAAACTGAAATATTTATTGTTATGAATAGAAGAAGAAGAATTCCTGTTAACCGCTTTTACTAATAAACTTCTTTCAAAATCTGCTTTCTAATTCAATATATTTTAAGTTCATTACTGGGAAAATATTGTGCATGTTGTGTTCCATATAAAGAGCCTTTACAAAACTCAACGCACAAACATACACATCGTTTGTTATTCTCAATAAAGTTTACATATCTTTTCAATCAGATGATATATAAATATAAAATATTCAAATTGACTTTCCCATAAAAAATATCGCACCTTTTTTCATTTTAGCTGTCAGCCTTGATATCATCAATAGGTCAGATCAGCAGTAGGGGGTCAACCAAGTCATTGTAAAATATTCGATACGACGCACTATAAAATTGGAGTGTCAGCAGCAATGAGAAATTGTCAAAACTATGCTGGAGATCACAGGATATTTCCTTAACGGCAAATACCGAATGAAATTGTTGCGCGATTACGAAACAAAGAAAAATGAGATGAACAACGATGAACGACATCTGTAATATTATGACTGTGTTCTGAAATACTTGTTCTAGCAGTTGATGTACGTGTTGTTAGTTAGATTCACACATAATTTTTCCAAGTGAATGCTCAAGGGTATTAAAACACATGTAAAAACAGCTGATAGACGTGATCATTATTAAAAAAATACATTTGTAGATAATGAAAATCAATTTATATAGTTTAGATTGTCCTCAAAATATTCTTCCACGACTTTCATTGATGCATTAATGCACGTAAAATGCAAACTCGCCTTATATTGTTTTCATTTGATTTATGAATGTTACTTACGATACACCCTGCTAACTAATACTTTGTACACCCGTATTCATTTTTCTTGCTTTAGAAGCTTTGGCCTGTTTACAATCACCCTCATTCATACATTCTTTACCTTTTCCGACCACTTTTTCCATAATTCTTCCTACAATTTTTAAAATTTAAATATATAGGTTGTAAGATTTCTAGCTGTAAATAAGCATGGTGGTAGTAAATAGAGTTAAGGATGTATATATACAAGGTAAATATTATGAAGCAGCATTCGGGGTGTAAATGCGATACTTTTAAAACTTCCCATGCAAATATACTAACAATTCAAATTCGGCAACCAAAATAAAAGTTAACGCAAGAAGTACACAAGGGATCTTAAAACCCAGAAAAAAAAGTAGAAAACACCAATAACAAACTGGTGACAACAACTCTGAACATATTCGGCAAAATTCTAGAAATATTATTCTCGAAAATGAAGACACTTCCGAAAAAACTCCTACTCACTCTAATAAAAATGCAAACCCCACAGTTGGCATCCCCATTATTAATTACGCTGTTAATTATGGGCAAAATCAAATAGTTATTCACTCTGTCTTACACTCTCCAGCACATCCAAAAACAACTATACTTTTCGAACGAATGCGCCGAATTAATGTTCAGATTTCTAGAAATAATTTTGAAAAGGACATAATTAATTTCGTTAAAAATTTTGTTTCCCCAAACATTCAGTATGATCTCTTTTTTCGAAAATCCCAACGATTATGAACCTTTTTCATTAGTTCTACAAAGAAAGTTCCTAATGTCCAAATTGAAGTTGAAAAAGTATAACAAAAACTTCTTGACGTCACGAACAAACATGACATTAAAAATATTATTGAAGCTTATCACGAAGGTAAATCAAACCATCGTGGTATCGATGAAACTTTGCAAAGAATTAAAGGAAAATACTACACACACACACACACACACACACACACACACACACACACACACACACACATATATATATATATATATATATATATATATATATATATATATGTGAAAGCACTGAATGTGCTTTTATTTTTATAAGTTTCACAAATCTTATAATTTGAACAATAATCACCTTTTATTCATAAAAATCGATTTTATCAGTCATGATTAGGCTTCTGCACAACTTTTTCGCACATACAAACATCACTGATCCCTACTCTTAGCGATCCCCAACCTTTGCTCCGCAGAACAGCTGAGATCTCAGTTATTCGACAATACGAAGTACCTACACGTGAATCTAAATAAGTTCTTATGAGTTAATATTTCTTTTCAATTACTGAATATATATTTAAATATATATTTGTTTTGTCTTTTAAAATATGAGTTCGTTAAGAAGAAGGTGTAAATATAGTACTGATTTGTTTTGTTATATTTGCGGTGTTTATTTAACAAAGGAGGCTTACACTGAATATTTCGGTTTTAAAATGGACAAACTAGAAAAACGATGGGTTCCTCATAAAGTTTGTAAGTTATGCGTTGAGTCTTTACGGTTATGGATCTGGATGGAGCCTACAAATCATTTCGATGATTGTTACTTTTGCGTTGTAGATGCTAAAGGTTTTAATCGCATTCAAACCTGGAGATATCCAGATTTACAGTCTACAAAATGTCCTATACTACACAGTGAAAAATCTTCCTCGGCCTATTTACGTTTCAAAAGTAATTCGAATGCCCTCAGAAACAACGATGTTACCAAATTCACAGAAATCGGGACAGTCTACAAGTGGAAGTGAATGGGAAGGTGAAACATCTACGCCCAAGTTATTTTCTCAAAATTAACTCAGTGACTTAATACGTGATCTCTATTTATCAAAACAAGGATCACAATTATTAGCCTCAGTATTGAAAGAAAAAATTTATTGGCCCCAACAGTGAGAATTACGACATACAGGACACGAGAAAAAGAGTTATTGCAATTTTTTAGTGAAGATTAAGGTCTGGTGTACTGTAATGATGTCGCGAAGCTACTTTTAGACATGGGTTTAACAGCATAGAAACCTACTGGGTGGCGACTTTTCATTGACAGTTCTAAAAGAAGTTTGAAATGCGTTTTACTGCACAATGGTAATAAATTTGCATCTATTCCAATTGCCCATTCAACAAAACTCAAAGAGGAATATGAAAATAAAAAAATAGTTTTAGAAAAAATTAAATACTAGGAACATCAATGGCCGATCGGTGTAGATTTGAAAATGGTTAATTTTTTACTCGGTCAACAGAGTGGATACACGAAATACCCGTGCTTTATTTGTATGTGGGACAGTAGAGCAAAGCAACATCATTGGAATCAAGATGTTTGGCCTGTGAGAGATTCTTTAAATGTCGGTAAAGTCAATGTTATAAGAGAGCTATTGGTAAGCAAAGACGAAATCATACTGCCACCATTACATATTAAGTTAGGAATGATCAAACAATTTGTAAAAGCATTAGACAAGGACGGAAACTGTTTTAAATACATTTGTAGAAATTTTCCTAAGCTTAGTATGGAAAAGTTGAAAGATGGAATATTTGATGGTTCTCAAATACGGCAAATGATGAAAGACTCAGATTTTATCAAAGTTGTGACTGTTCCGGAAAGTAAAGCATGGGAAAGTTTTGTATTAGTAGTCGAAAATTTCCTAGGTAATCATAAAGCACCAAATTATGAAAAAATTGTGCAAAATATGCTGACAAATTTTCAGATTCTAGGAGCAAATATGAGTATCAAGTTACACTATCTTCGCAATCATCTAGATAAATTCACGGATAATTTAGGGAATTATAGTGAAAAACAGGGAGAGCGGTTCCACCAGGATCTCAAAGTGATGGAAGAACGGTATCAGGGTCGCTGGGATTGTCACATGATGACAGATTACTGCTGGTCTTTAAAAAGAGATTGTCCGAAGAAGAGTTATAAAAGGAAAGCTAATAAAAGACGTTTTATGGAAATATAGTATACGTTTTTAACACATTTATGTCATTTTATTTCTTGTTTTCCGATTTTTTAAATTAAAATGAAAATAAAGATTTTAACAAAATTGAGAGCAAGTCTTACAAAATCATTGATAGTGTCATGAATTGTGAGCATAAATATATCTACAATTAGTCTCATATCCAGGGCAACAAAACCACTGTATACCAGTGCTATTGGCCAAATCTCAGAAATTCTATTCAAACTTAAATAAATGACTATGAGATTTGTCAGCAATCCAAATACGAAAGCCACCCTGTCGACATGAAAATGAATATCACTCCTACAGCAGTAAAACCGTTTGAAATAATACATCTAGATACATTCACTTTCGAAAATACAAAATTTCTTACCATTATGGATAGCTTTTCTAAATCTGCGCAAGCGTATCCTGTAAATTGCCTCAAAGGACAGAAATTGCAAATAACCTTATATATTTCTTTTTTCACCATGGATTACCTAAACAAATTGTGGTAGACAACGGTACAGAATTTAAAAATTCTGTTAGAACTTCTTTCACTTCACAAAATTCAAGTTCACTTTTGTTCACCAAACCACCCCCAATCAAACGCAATGATCGAACGCCTACATTCCACCCTAATCGAATACCTTCAATTTCTCAATACAAAAGGCTTTACAAAAACTCCTATGAAGATAAAAATGATGTAAGCAATTGTTGCATATAATCACTCAATTCATTCAACAACAAAACTAAAACCTATTGACGTGTTTAGTGGACAGATTAGTAATAATGACCTTTTTGATATAGTCAGAAAAAAATTTAGTGTACGACTACATTAACGACCACAAAGAACGACCGAAACTACTTTACAGAAAAATAAATTCTGACTTGATTACTAACAATGAACGAACAATTTAAACACTTAATCGAACCCGCGATGACCCCGAACTGTTTAAACCACAACAAAAGGTATTTATCAATAAACATATTAGATGGAAGAACGCAAATAAATTTAATAAATCTACCACCCTTCAGACCGTTCACCCTGAACATAAAACAGTTTCCATAGAAAATTTAAATAAAGTCCATATGGACAACATAAAACGTCCTTTAAAAAGGACATACTCTTTCTGATATAGGTTTTATTTTTATTTCAGATTCCCCGCAATATTGGGAACACAAGAGATTACAATAAGGAATTTAGAAAATAATCCCGGCATCATTCCTTTAAAATTTGGAACAGCAAAAGTTCCAAATGCATTCCTTAATCCATTATTATGACCTAAATCCACTTATTACTGAAGTAAACAAACTAAAACGACAATCCGAAAATCTTAAAATTTACATCAACAAAAATTCTGACTACTTTAATGACTCATCAAATTATTTGAAAATCCTCACTTTAACGGAATAAAAAGTGGAGAATAAAATATCAGAAATTTTACCTCACCCCAATCTTATCAAAATGCTTTAGGTTCCATTTTCAAAGCAATTAGTGGCGACTTGGATTATTATCATTTATTTTCAATTCCAATTAGAAAGGAGAGTCAGTTTAGAGCCGTTATACCAACAAAGAAATATTTGAAAAAAACACAGTTATACTATGCATATATGAACGAGCCTTGTAGGTTTGTTTCTTCACAATTCTATTTGTGCGGCCAACTGGAACTTCAAGAAATAAACAAGAAAACCCCTGCGAAATCCAGCTACTAGAAATGAAAAATGCCTCTATTTGCCAAACAGTATCAATCAGTATCACAAAACCAATGTTCAAACGTCTAGATCAATCAAACCAATGGATTGGCCTAATACCAGTAATAGAAAAAATTAACTTCCATTGTCAGCAACAAGAAGAAGTCCAAAATATTATTGGAACTTATTTAATCGACATCTCAATTGGCTGTCAAGTCTTCACCGATAAAGAAGTTTTCAGCAATAACAAACCGATAAGCTTTAATCAGCCCATATTGTTTCCTGAATTAGAAGCTACAAGTGAAACATCACCCTTTACAAACCCAATCATTCACTTAGAAGAAATCGATTTGGATGAACTCCAAGAAATACGAACACAAGTGTTAAATAATCAACCCCATTTGTCGCATAACTGGATATCGCACACCCCCAGTATGTGGACAATCATAGTCTACGGGCTATTGGTGATATTATCAATGTATTTCATTTATACAAAAATTCTCCAAGGATGTCAGAAAATTAACCGTCATACCCAGCAAGGTATCGAACTATCCGAAGTTCGTCTCCCTCACTAACTCGGGATTGGCATTTTCGGGGGGAGGAATTATATCAACCGTCGCCTATGCTAGCAAACAGAATTGTGTCGCCACACGAAGACCATTGACCAGGCGGATCGCAGATGCAGTTATAGATCATATTTCATCGCATTTATTATTTTGCATTATAATAGTTACTTGTAACGTTTCGAGATTGTTGTGTCAAAAATTCAAAAGTTTGTTATTCAAATAAAAATATTTTTTTCAAAACGGAGTTTAGAGTTAACGACCCATTTTTCGCGAATATAAATTGATTCGATATCCCTTATCTAATATAACTTCACAAAAAATACTTACGAATGTCGAGGCAGTAAAATTTGAACCTCATATCTAACTTCAATAATACTTATAATGAATTGTAGGTAGTTCCAATTTTAAAGATTTGAAAATAAAGCCAGGGACCTATGAGGTAATTGACCCACAGAGACAACTATTTTACTACCATGTGTAATAACTACATATCATCAATCTTTTCGACACCAGATCGTTGGCAGACTAAATCTATGAATAATTATCATATAATAAGGAGTACCTCCATTAAGGATTATCGAAATATATTTTTTGTAGAATAATTTTTTGCTATTATCGATTAGTCACAAAACATGAATCTTTGTTACGGGTTTTTTCTGACACATATTTACTACATTATCTTGTATAATTTATCATACTCGTTTGATATGAAACAACTATTTGTGTATTTTTTAATAGGGAGGCCAAATATAGTTTAGTTCGAAAATTTTAAGATATTCTAGTCAAGACTTTTGATTTGAAAAAAATCCCTTGTTTTCAAATGACGCCGAACCCATTTTATGTTTAACAATATTTCAAATGTGAACATCCTTATCTTAAAATGAAAACTACTTTATTTTTTCTGTTTTATTTTTGCATTAAATTTAGTGCACACTATTTAAAAAATAAAACACTAGTCTAAAGGGGTTTTAAATGTACGCTAATAGTAGATGCCTCTACAACGAACAATCATCGTAAGTTCTAACGCAACGTCCATTACGTATGAAATATTTTAGAGTTAATATTCACTTTTTTTGAATTCTCTTTAACCCAATTCTGGTTTTTCGTTGAACTACGTGAATATTGTTACAAAACGTGGTGTAAAACCCGACTAGAAAGTCATTGACAGAAACATCTCCCTGTGTGTTTTAATTTTTACACACTACAAAGGATTCAGGTGCACAAGTTTAAGATCTAATATACTTCCGTTCTAATAAATACCGAATAGAATGTACATGTAATTTCGAATCAATTTTTGAAAATTTCCTTATTACTAAGCCTACTCAATTTTTTTTGCCAAATAGGTCAATATGAAATGTAATCGACAAATAGAAAAGTTTGTGCAGGGCTACGAAAATTAAAAAATATTCCATATCTAATACAAAAATTCAGTGATACCTGCGACCTGTTTCATAATCAACTTGTAACTTGTATTTTTGTAACTTGTAGAATTTGCAACATCAAAATTATTCTACAAGTTACAACTTGTAAAATCCAAAATATTAGTATTCGAAATGTGCACGAGAGTAGCACATAGCACAGATCATGCAAAAAAGAGAGTAGCGCCACCTAACATGCGCAACTATTGGTGAATACCTCTAATAATGACGTTTATACAAAGACAGTAAATAGTGTTTTTAGATGTTATCTTTTAGGTAAAAATGAAATAAAAATTTAATTTAGAAATATTATAACACGTAAATACTTATTAATTTGAATCTCAATATAACTAAAAATTCAACTTATTACTATTCGATGTGTACGACGTGCAAATTTCGAATACTAATATATGGATTGTACAAGTTGTAACTTGTAGAATAATTTTGTTGAATTACGAAACGAAATTCTACAAATTACAAGTTGGTTATGAAACAGGCCCCTGGAGTTGAAGAAACGTTTCCACATTTGTACATAATTTATCTATTTATTTTATATTTAACCACAGGAAGACTAGTGCTGGTTTGTTTCTCTGAATACATCTATGAGTAAGACTATATAATGAGTATGGGTTTTCTATGGCATTAGGAGCGTTCGTGTCCCCTAGGTCTCCTCCCTAAATAGGTTTTCCACTTTTCTGATACACTTTTCATAATTTTCATCTTTATCTATAGCCTACGTAGTTTATCGATAGATAATTATCGACTTATTCATTTCTTGGTTTTTATTTTCCCTTGGATTTACTACACCTGACTTGCATGTGTTAGATTCGCTTTGAGGCCGATTTAACGCCTTAGTTTGTCTTGTTAACATATTCTGAAATTGTTGAGGGATTCCTAAAAGTATTCCTAAATAATTTTAGTGTCTATATCTCGATTTATACTAATCGGTTTGGTATTGTCATGGTTGGGTGAATTTTTTGAAGGGTAATGTATTTGTCTTCTAAACGTTGTTTGTGGCATATTCTTGATTACTTTTATGTTTTTTTTTTGGGCAATAACACAACAATAGAAATAAATCAACGTATATTGCAGGAACACCAAACGTTTCAAAGTCTATTCTGACTTCGCTGTCAATGGCTTTATATTTATTGATGTAGATTGCAAAATGAAAATTTGATTTATGACATTTAAAATTGACATTAGAAAATTTGTTGTTTTTAGATATACAGGTAGCACAAAAAATTCTAAAGATCATGAATTATAGTTAACCAGCTTTCAAATTAGAAGAATTTGAAAGAGTTGTACCAAAACTACATACTTTCAATTAAACGATGACTTTTACCAACAGGATTTTGGCATGGCCATGGGTTCTTGTCTCTCACCAGCATTAAGTAACATATTTGTGGAAAACTTTGAACAACAAGTAATTTTATCAAAAGAAAATAAACCTTTAATTTGGTGGTGTTACGCTGATGACATTTTCGTAATTTGGGAACACAATCTTGAAGAACTAGATAAATTATTAAATGACATAAATAACAAAGAGCCAACTATCAAATTTACCCTAGAAATTGAAGAAAATAACAAACTATCTTTCCTAGACATATTAATAACAAAACAGAATCTTCATTCGAAACAGAAGTTTATAGAAAACCAACTCATACAAACAGATACCTAAATTTCAATTCAAATCATCCGAATACAGTAAAGAAAGGTGTCATTAAGTCATTATATGATAGAGCAAAGACCAACTGTTCTGATGATAATAAATTCAACAACGAAATAATAATTATAAAAAATGTCTCACTGGAAACAATTACCCCTCAAAATTTATCAACAAAGAGTTAAAGAGACTTGAACAGAAAACAAACCTTCCGAATCAACCCAGACCTTCTCTTAACACTACTACTACTCAAGACAACAACATTACAGTTACAACTATACCATATATACAGGGTCTGTCAGAAAGATTGAAAAGAGTGGGCAACAGATTTAATATTAAAACAACATTCCAAACAAGATATACACTGAAATCTTTAATATCGAAAACAAAATCAACAAACAAAACCCAGAACTCAAAAAATTGTATATATAGGATTCCTTGCGAATGCAATAAATTGTATATTGGAGAAACATCGAGACCATTAAACGTACGAATAAATGAACACAAGAATTACATAAAGAAACGACAATTTGAAAAATCAAAAATTTGTGAACATGCTTGGGACCTAGGCCTTAAAATACAATTTGACAATTCAACTATACTTCACAAAGAACAACATAACACAAAACGAAAAATAAAAGAGTCTGCCTTAATTCTTTTGAATGAAGACGATTGTATCGCTTCTACTTCTGTAGAATTTAATCGTATCTGGTTACCGACAATTAAGGAAGAAATTATTAATGGTAACCTCCTTTTGATCAACCCAATATCGGGATAGTTCATAAGGTTTTTCCTAGGTTTTCCCTTATGACGTTAATGGGATCACTGAAACAATAAAATTCTTTGATCGCATTTTTGGCGAATGCGCTATCTTATAACAAAGTCGTACCTAGGAACGCCACTTATAAATTCTAAAGACAACTCTTTCAAATTCTTCTAATTTGAAAGCTGGTTAACTATAATTCATGATCTTAAGAATTTTTTGTGCTACCTGTATATCTAAAAACATTGGTAATGTATTTATTAGGAAGGACTAAAGTTTATTTAAGAACAAATATTATTGGACGTTAATGCCATCTTTTAACCAAGATATTGTTTACATTAACCAATTGGTATAGTAAATGTATTTAGTTAGCCTAGCTCTTTTATTATTGTGTCTATTAACTCTATCCGAATCTCACAATACAGGGTATAAATAGCTTGCGTGGAAAGATTTTAGGTGGAGATAGTATACACCAAATAAAACAAAAAACTCTTATAACTTTTATGGTCTATAGGCCTTAATAAGCGAGAAAATTCCAATTACATATTAAGTAAATTATTGTCAATCCGGCAACGTCGCGGTAAAATCAGATTCACTTTTAGTGAGAATAATAAAGAAATGAGTCATCACAAAAACATGAACACCTGCTATTTTTTATGTATTGAATAATTATTTTGTTTCGAGTGCCGTTAGATTTATTTAGGTAAATCAAAATTATGAAATATTATTTTCAAAAATGTACGCTTTTAACAACTATGTATTGAAGTGAATTTTTATATTTGGCGATTTATTTGACGCATCGAGAAAAGAAGGAGAAATAATACGATACATAGTATATTAAACAAAACATTTCTATGTACTTCTTTTATCTGTTAATTTGAAAAATATTCATTACTTATTAAATTAATATTGTTGTAAAGTCCGTGGGTTCAATTTAAAACTATAAAACTAATATTTACTTTCACTTTTCTAGAACTTTATTTACATTAAAACAGCTGATTAAAATATTACAATACATTCCCATATACGCTAGTCGTCGCGGTATAACTAAACTGCGATCGTGGCGTGCTTCCTTTATAACACCAGCGTCGAATTCTCCAGTAAAAATCATCTTCACTCCTACAGGTGCCGAATCTTTTCGAGAACCATTTTTTATCTGAAAGCGTTTGTTGTCGTATTGAAATGAAACAGGGTCGGCTTTGGGTAAATTTCGTAATAATATTATTTATGTTAAAAATAAATACCCATGTATTTACAGGGTATGTCATCCTGATAGAGATAGGAGAACAAACGAATTCTTCCTAGTTAATATTCAAAATTCAACAGCGCTTACATGTGCTTTCCCCACAAATTAATAAGATGTGAGGTCTTTCCCTAATTCTGTAACCTGCCATTATTTGTCACAAACTAACACCCACGCACTCGAACTTACAATCCACAACCCATTTTATTTGTTTTTGCAGTTTATTTTTTGAAATGAAAATCAAATCACGATATCTACATTGAATATTACGCAAATCAGTTTCACTTAGATATAAATTTTCGCACAAGAACCGATACAGTAGAAAAACATTCGTGAGTGCTGTCAGGTATAATTAAAAGTAAACATGTACTAAGCTAGGCGTCTTTATATGCCACGTTGCCATATCTGTTCGGAGAAACGTATGGCAAATTATAACAGAATATTTAGAGTTTAAATAATAATTTTCTTTGTTAATGCAGTTATTAAAGGTGTATAAGCTATTTAGTATTTATATATTTCGCTTTTCAAGCATTTTGAAGCCGGAAATAGTCTATTATTCACTGTTATAAAGGCTACCTAACTTCTAACTTTTTTATTTTATTTTCTTTGGCAAACTATAGTATATTTGTTACGTCAATAACAAAATTAATAAGTCTTTAAAAAAGTTATTTTTACTAAAACACTTTAACACTTTGAATTGTTACTTTGAAATTAATTATTAAAATTGTTATAAATTTATGCCGAGTATTTCAGTGGCAGGAGAGAGATCGTGACTGGTATATTAATACGTACCAATATGCGTACTAATATCAGCTCTTCTACAGCTTTACAAACAATTTATAGGTTCTGTCATGATGACTAAGGTGGCCTAAATAACACGTGCAGTTTTAAACAGCGGAATATTGTCAGCTATTAAGCTGACCTCTAAATAAGCAAACTTGGAATAACCAAATATTAATTACTTAAAAGGAAATGCCAAACATAAGATACAATGTTGCAACAAAGGGGTCTTTCATACTGACTCACGTAACATATTTCTGAAAATGTTATACAGCTTTTTGATTTGTTTTGAGTCGGAAGT